>JAPZDZ010000013.1:4038860-4049332 GCA_029783805.1 Acanthurus tennentii | reverse complement strand
CCCTTGGTTATCAGAAATACAGTTTGTTCAGTGCAGAACTGTTTTTCCCTATAGGATTATGTTAAGACCACATGGCCATTTTAACCACCAGGGGGCGTTTTATAGGGAAAAAGCTCGACGTAGTCCAGTAAAAAAGTGCATTTTTTTTTAATCCTCTGTTTGCATATTATTTTGTCTATGTCTTTTTTTATTTGTCAATTTTCTTAGTGGTAATGTTTTGGGTTTCAGGGGTTCAAATGTGAGAAAGTTACTTAGAACCCAAATGTTCATAAATGGATGTGGTTCAGTAGATTGGATTGATGGCAACAGTCATATATGAGTTGTTGATGTGCCTGATCTTCTCATGGCACTGATTCACCCAGAAGACTTTCTTCCCCTTACACTAATAAATGGATTACCTGTAGGCACCACCTCATCACCACCAACTTCATCCCATCTCTGCAAATCATTGCAGAACAGGACTGTGATGGCATTAAATGACACTGTATGAAAACTATCAGGATTGTGTGTTTTTCCTTGTGTCTTCTCATGCTGTAGATTTTTTTTAATCCTCTCAATAATTGCATCAAAAACTGTAGCAGCTGCTAATCATTTCCTAATTTGCATGCGTCAACTTAACAAAAACAAGACAGTTTAAATCAAATTTTTTAAACGAATAGTTTATAAGTGGAATTCAACTTAGTAAACTTACAGAAACCATCTTTACAGCTAATCATTATCTTGCCAAAGAGCACAACATTTTGTCACTGGTCAACCTCATTTAATCCTCAATGTACCAGAACTATAAAATTAAATGCATAATATAAAGTTAGCCTATATATAAGTCTGTAAGTAATGCCATTATGATGTTCAAACAGTCCATAAACTGGCTTAAATGCTTCATTGCAGATGCCAAATAACAAATGTGTTTGAGAGAGAGATGGAGGTGCTAGAAATAGTGACTGCACTGCTGAGGCTTCACACTGTGTGTGTGGTTGTGTGTTTCCTCATGCAGTAGGTGGCAAAATTTAATTGGGCCTCGGCATATCATGCAGTAGCAACACCGTCCCAGATGGTGTCACCTTAGTGCTTTGTGTTAAAATTACCTCTCCTCTCTGGAGAGATTTAACCTCCATCTCTGGATGAGAAAACAATTTGCCTCTCTGAAGGGAAACTGCAAGTACAGCAGCACAGACGGCATCTTTGTCAGAAAATATTTGTGTGGTTGGATAAGTAATACCATATCTTTTGCATTTTGTTTACATTGCACAGTTGGTTCTTAGGATTGAAAAGGTGATTCAGTTTGTTACTCATGAGCCAGGCTGTTGGATGGTGTTGTGGGATGAACCCTGTGACATTTTGGTGTTAGGATTGTGTCTCTGCAAGTGCATCCATTTTCCACTGTAAATTAATGCGTGATAATGTGAAACAAACAGGCGTAGGTAGACGATTAAATGAGAAATGAATCCTTTTAAACAACAACCACCTGCAGGTTTAAAGGGTCAGCTAAGTATATCGCATTTATTGTCTAGCTAGTTCAGAGTTACTATCAATCTTATAATCTCGACACTTAACGGAGTACCGCAAAAATGAATCATAAAACCTAAAAATTAGTCAGAGCTACCAGTTTCCTCATCTCAAAATCTGTAGGGTTTTCTGAAAAAGGATTTTGTGCCTAAAAAAAGATACGTTGTTAAGAAAAGCTAAAGAGTCATTCATAATTTGTTTTAAGGCAGGTTTTGAGACAGATATGTCTCAGTAAATACATTTAGAAGCTTTATATGTCTTAAAAAGTGCTTTTTGGTTGAAAGAAAGCGGTAAATGATCACAGAGGTTGTCTGAGACATTAAACGTCACAATGCTGACACAATATCTAATCTACTAACTGGTTGCATTTACAGTCCTTTACTGACACTAACACTAAAACTGTTCACACGTATGTTGACTCACAAGTTGTGCAGTGGAAAGCTTCGTGGTGGGGATGTTGAAGTTACGTGACCATGGTGTATTTTAAAATTTTGTAACTTTAGCTTAGGGGTTAGAGTAAGGAAATCCCATGGGCCTTTTGTCAAGGGATCCAGGGTAATGCCAACTTGTGATCTGGCTTACAAAAATAAGACAGCCCTGTGGCACTCCATTTGTGCATTTCTCAAAATGTCTCAAAACATTTTCTTCAAACCGAGATTATTTCTGGACAAATTAATTTTTTTTGTCTTGTGTGAACGATGTTGTAACTGAGTTTTGAGGACACAAAGGCAAAAGCACTTGCTAACTGTCCTTTCAGCATGAAATATAATGGATGCATTTTTTTACACCAAGCTATATCTTATGGCTAATGACACGTCACACTTAACATGCCATTACTCAACGGGAAATAACACAATAGATACAGTAGATTTCAACTTGCAGTGCTTGCAGTTATACAGCTATCATCTCTTTTACATCACAAACGTCACAAATACCTGAGATGCGTTCACTAAAACTGACTATCTCCAGCTATAAGAATGCCATTTCTGAACTATGCCTGAGGCAAATTTATCGTATCAGATGTTGTCTGTAGCTTACGACAGCTCGTTCTGTCACTGTAAGCTACTCCACCCAAGTGACAGCTGATTGTGAAAAAAAAAAATCTAAATTCCTCATCTCTTTCTCTCCGCTATCGCTGCATCATTTCATCGCCCTGTTTCTGCTGCTGCCAGCACATTCATTCTCCCCTGCATGTAGTTTGATCCACAGGGGACAAAAACCCTGCAGGGCTTAGCATGGTGTGTGTGTGTGTGTGTGTGTGTGCATGTGAGAGAGGGTATAACGGTACCCACTGTGGTTTGATAAGTATGTGAATTAAAATCAGTTTAATGAGGTAAATAAAGACCAGTAGAGGATAATAAAACCATAGTTAGTTCATTTGAACACACCACAGGTGCTGCCCCCTTCAGTGCCATGTTGAGGTGTCAAGATTTGCAGTAGTTATCTCAAGGTTGGGGTGTAGAAAGATTGCTGATACCTTCAAAGAATGTTGGAAATATTGACATTCCCTGAAATCAGTGATACAAGGTGCTGAAACAAACTTCTTATACATGTTAGCTTTATTTTAAAAGACTAGTCTGATTAGTCTTGAGGAGAATTTCACACAATTTTTTGTTGAAATAACTTGAAGATTAAAAAAAATCATTGAGTTTAAAATACATACGCTCTGAGAGAAAGTATTTTAATTCAGTATTTATGTCTTTTTGGTATTACAAAGTAATGTTTTTGTGTACTACCACACATCAGTAGCCTGTACTACATGCTATCAAACACATTTTACTCATTGTTACATAATTGTAGTTGCATGTGTATAAATAGATTAAATGTTATTTGCAAGGGCTAGTTACAAAATGCAAAACTATTTATATCTGAATACTTACTGTAGTCATTTTTAAGCAAAACAGCTTCTCCAATTTGAAATGTGATGTTTATTTTTGTCAAATATAATAGTAGACTAGAATATGTTTGGATTTAGGACAAGATGAGACATTTGAGGACATTACATCAAGCTGTAGGAAATTATGACGGACATTTTTTTTCAGTTTTTTGATATTTCACAGACAAAATAATCAATCTGATGACAATGAAAATAATCTTTGGTCGCTGATGTGCTCCATCTAAGCACATTGCCATACAAATACAGAAGATTAATCCACAGCCTCTGCTCTAGTCTTGCATTGTGACTGTGCAGCACAATACCGGGCATTGTTGTTTGTTATAACCCTGCCAGTGAGGCCACGACAAAAAATGTGTCATCAAATAACTTATTTGTTAGATCTTTTTAAACAAAAACAGAAAGAAAGAAAAAGGCAGACGAAGAGGGAATGAGATCGTGAGTTGCAGCAGTCAGTGATATCAGTGGGGATCTATGTGAGTAATGTGGAGTGGGTGTTTTGTAAAAGAAAAGTCAAAACCAAACTAAAATTCTTTGTGTGTGTTTTTCTTTATAGGTCTATTGGCTGGGTTAAAGTGGTTCAAGAGGAACGTGTTTGAAAAATTAAAATTAAAATGAGGAAATAATAGAGATAATAGAAAAAATCGAATTCGATAACAACCTTGTGGGCAACCATGTTGCGTGTAATGATTTTTTTTTTAATTATAAAACGGATCATTCTGAGTAGGCCTATTGAGATTTGCTGTCCCACACTCCAGAGTAACTGTGTCAGCACCATCTGTTCTGAATGCATCATTCATGGTGCAACAAATTGCGTCACAATGCTCCCGTAACTGCCTGTGATTGGAGTGAAGCCGGAATTTACGTGGCGCACCTAAAGGCAACGGGAGAGAGAGAGAGAGAGAGAGAGAGAGAGAGAGAGAGAGAGAGAGATTTGTTCATCAGCGCTTTTCCGTTTTCTGGGTCCTCGCTCTGCCTCCTCTGTCGTGTCACCGTAGAGAGAGAGAAAAAAAGAGGAAGGAATATGGTTTCATCTGACGCTCCTCCCGTTTCAGCGCTGCTGTAGCGGATCTGTAGTACGAGCAGGAGGCTGGGGCTCGGTCCGGCACAAACCCCCTTCTCTACCTGAAACAACCACCTTCCCCCTTGACCAATCAGCCCGCAGGAGCACCTCCAGCACACCGGGAGACATAAATGGGTGAGATGCTACGCTTTCTTTTTTTTTCTTGCTACTATTTTGAACAGTGACCCAAAATAGCCTCCAGCGCCACTGCGCATCTGGATGGGCTGGAATAAACGCCCGGTCCAGATGCGCTCCGGGTTCAGCCTCTCTTCTTCCTCTCCCTCGCGTTTTACTCTCCTCCCTCACTTCACCTACCCCCTGACGTCCCTTCAGACACAGCCGAGCTGTTTGTAAGTGACCGTGCAGGCTCGGCGTTTCGGCGTTTCCAATGCTTTATTCATGATTAGAAAGCTGCGCGTGGGTGTGCGGGGCGGTCAAAGCAGTCAGTCACATTGATGAGTTGCAGATGTTGACACGTTTACATTTACTCTCTGTCTGTCTGCCCATTGTGTCGGGCTGCACTGTGTTTGACTCTCTCCAGCTCTGTGTTTCTGCCTGTGAAACAGGCCTGGCTGTCACATTCCTCTCATCACCGCCATCGTTTCCCCTCAGCACTGCGCTGTTGCACACAATGCACGGGAATTAATTGATTGCAGGGTTGATTGGGCCTGTAATCAATCAATTAAGAACACATGCAAATTATCAGATTGTGTCACAGATGTTGTGGAAGTGGGGGTTGGAAGTGGTACTTCCTTTTTCCTTTCATGCTACTTTTAAATTTGCATTCCTTCAGATAACTCGACTTTCTCTTCACTGAGTAACCGCTTCAGTGATCACGTGGATGATCTATGATATTTCTAACTAAGCTGATTCCCAATAACTCGATAATAATATCCATTAATAAAGATAATCTCTAGTTGTAACCCTTGTGCAGAAGTGCATGCATACTTTCTATTGGACCTCTGCCTCTGCTGAATGTAAACAAACAATGCAGGACCAGCTGCAAGGGAAAACTCACAGGCACACAGTTATACACAAGTATAAAGGCAGGATCACCAACTGAGAAAGGCTGGAAGCTTTGCAGTGGCTGACATGTTCTCCCCAAATCCACAGACTCACTGTTTATATGTACTATGGTGGTTAAAATCACTGCAAAGTTGGTTGTAAAGGCGCCACTAGATTCCAATTATTCTGTAAAATAGGTCCTGCACATGAGTAAAAACTCAACAAAAGCTCTCAAAAAGGATTTTTAATACCTTTTATGTAACATCCCAGGGGGGCATATTCCTGAATATAGAGTTTGTACGCTGAAGGTGACAGGATACACAATGCACAGAGTGATGGTGGCTGAGTGTCTGTGAGGTTTAATCCATCCATGACAAGAAAAACAAGAAGCTTAGTCTTGTTGAGCAATTATTTTTTAACCTCTTCACTCAGATTTACACTCAGTGGCCACTTTGTTAGGAACACTTGTTGTTTCTATTGCAATCTAATACAATGGCTATGCCGTAAGTTCTACTTTTGCAATGTCAATATGCAACATTGCTGGAAATGTTTCAGTAAACTTTGGTTGTTTTTGCAGTAATTGTTAATGGTGGTGTTGTATTGGACTGCATTTTATTAAGAGGTTTTTCTGATATGCATCATAGAAGTTAAAGTGGCATAACAGTTGTGTTGGATTGACTAGATTTTACCTAATAAAGTGGTCACTTAGAGTATTTTTGTTGTGCAAAACATNNNTGTTATTTCACATTAAACTGGCCTGAAAAGGCCGCAATACAAATGGCTTCTGGTGAAGAACCTTAGGACCATTTGTTTTTTGTTTTTTGTTTTCTTGACAAATTCTCAAATTAAAGTATAGAAGGTACAAAATGGTGACTTGAAGAAAAAAAAACTTCACTCTTACCAGCCTTCTTTTAAAGCCTTCTATAATTCTGCTTTGCCTGCAGTTTTCAAGGAGAAAAGAGCCAGCTTAGTTATCTGAAACTGTGACCTTCAGCCCATCTTAAGCAGAGCCAAAGGGTTTATTTCAAGATTCAACATTTATTCAGATACAAAAGGGTTATTTTTTTTTTTTTTGTCTCCGATGTTCTCTCCGCCTACATTAAAAAACACAGAGATGAATGCACAAAGTTCTTGTCTTTGTGCGTAATATTGTCCAATACCATTCTGTAAAATAAAAATGCTATGATTTAGAAATAAGAAAAGCTGGTGGAGGGAGTATGGAAAGTCACAATGTAACTTCCCACAATGAAACAGTAGTAATGAGCAGAAAATGTTTGGAATTTTCCTTTAATGTGAGAAAATTTGCAGAAGTCTGTGATCTGATCCACAGTTTGAGTGGGTGGCTTTGACTCCCTGTGGGCTGTGGTCCAGCGTGAATGTTTTACCGACAGAAACAGGCAGCTGTTCTTGACATCATCAGCGACAGCACTGAAACATACCCATAACTAAACACAGGTCCGCTGTAAACCAAAAAAAAAAAAAAAAAATGTTAGCATGGTTTTGCAGAGTTCCCCTTATCTAAACTGACTGCAGCTGTTCAGGGGACGCTCAGTTCCTGTATGTGAGTGTGTGTGTGAGTGTGTGTGTGTTTCTTGACAGCTTGAGTGGGAGTTTTGTTTTGTCTGCAGACTTTCAAATACTCTGTCTCTTGTCTTTAAATGGCCCTTTTTGTGAAAATTTTTAGCCTTGCACACTCCAGAAGTGTATTAACAACCATCAACATTAGCGTAAGTGTACGCATGTGGGACTACGACAATTATTTTTATCATCAGTTGACATAATTCATTGATTCTTCTGTGAAATGGTGGAAGGAAATGGACAACAACAACAATAACTTTCTAAAGCCCAAAGCAAACTCCTAAAACCGAACATAGTATAGACCAAATATAAATTTTCTAGACGGTACTCTTGAAAGCTTTAGCTAGCTTGTTAAATCATAGCTCGCTGCTGTTGGACGCGTTGATGGTTAAGTGGTTTACGCAGCTAATATTTTTAGGTTACAAAGGAGACAGCTAAACATTTATGGGGTTCTGTTATGGTCCAAACAGTTTGTGTTACTTTCTTCCACTTTTTTTGTTGTACAACTTATTAGCACTCAGTAATCATGCTGCTATAGGGCCTCCAGCTGTATTATGATGAACTGTATTTTCCAGAATAAGCATGTTTGGTGTTCATCCCAGGTGAAACTGGGGTCCATGAGCAGCCCCCTTTTAAGCAAACAGACGTAAATGATGCATTTGTTCTGTGGATTTGGTGCTCGAGCGAGTTTTTACAGCAGTAGGATTGACTCAAATTAAACTTCTGTGTGTGTTTGTTCATGATAATGAAAAAACGTGACCCATTGCAATGGTCTTGCTCACAGACATGTTTGTTTTTGGTTCGGCTTTTGAGCAGCAGTGGAGGTTCAAGCCATAATAGGCTTTGAATACACTTGTAAGGAGGCTTATTTGATGGTTCGTCTTTGCACTGATGCAGCTTCACATGCTTCTTGTAAGAGTGAGCTTGCTGCGACCCTCATGTTGCTTTGCAGAGCATCACGTTTCTTTCTCCTGCATAACTTCTCGCCAGAGAGAGCTCCTCTGCAGGGCCCATTTGGTGTTAACTTAATGTCACTTATAAGTTGCACCCTTCTTTTGCACTCAGTGATGTGCGTTCCGTGCAGAGCCACAAGCTGTCGTCCTCTTCAGTGGCGTATGTGTTGTTGACTGACGTGGGTGGGCGGGTGAACTGCAGTGTGTAGCCCTGATCTGCCACTCAGATGTGCTGTAACGGTGGTGGTTTGTAAGACAAATGCCAAAGGCTATAAATTCACCGTACACACTTCTCCTTACCAAAGAATCCCCACTTCAGCTGAGAGCTAGAAACGAAAAAAGGTAGTTGTGCCACGTCGCTCTCGTCTGCAGCTGATTCTTCTGGTTATCTCGAGCCAGAAACTTATCCTCCCCATCTGAGCATCAGGCCAACTCTGACCACAGTCGTCTGCTTTTTCCGCTAAATATTGATGTCTCGAGAGACACTGACCCTCCGATTCGACAGAGCTGCTTGCTCAAGATGTTTGATCTTGTGGTTGATTGTGGCAAGTGTCAGTATGTTGGGTGTTGCTGCATCACAGACCTGTGACTTTTTGTGCATTTTATACTGTGCATGTGTTTATGCATATATATATGTGTGTGTGTGTGTGTGTGTGTGTGCGGGGAGGATAACATTTTGGGGAAGGAGCCAGTGTGTCTGAGTCATAGCTACCCCTTTATACTGTTGTTCCCATGGTTACCCTACCGCCGAAACTCCCCCGCTTCCCCCCCTCCTCCCATGTCGCCCCCCCCTTTTAGCTGCACACACAGTTTAGACAAGGATCAGGACTTGGCGGCCAATACATCTGTTTGTGTGTGTGTGTGTGTGTGTATGGTTAAGAAAGCTATATGTGATGTGACGCATTCAGTACATTTTTACATGTGTTATCAGCTGCATGGGCGATCACTAGGTGTGTTAATGTATGTGTAAATGTGTGTGTGTGTGGTGTTCAGAGTAAAGAACAGAGAGACAGAGGTGTTGTTTAATAGTTATAACACATTTAAGGCACGCATGTGAACTGAGACCAGAAAGATAACACTAATTACACTAATTTTAAAGTCTCTACATTGGGTAAATGTCTGCTTCAGAACTGATTTGAGAACCCTGTTATTGGTTTACAAAGCTCTTACTGGTCTTGCTCCGGTGTATTTATTAGTTTTTGTTTTATCCTATGGAATCTCCAGAACCCTCAAGTCTTCTGGTTGAGCCTGGAGTCATAAAAAATACACATGTGAGGTACCTTTTAAGGATATTGTTTGTGTCTCAGGGCCAGCTTTCCTGAGACCTGACAGCAACAGAGAATATTGTTATCTTTAAATATCTAACTCAAGACCAGGCTGTCTGGTCTAGTTGTCTTATTTTTCCAATTTAGCTTGTTTCTCTATCCTTTTATTCTGTTTTATTTCCTTGAATGTTTTCTTTTAACCACCTGCTTTTTTATTACTTCGATATATCTCATCTCTCTCAGTAATTTGCTATTTTATCCTTGATTTTCTTTAATACCATACTTTTTTTATTTCTTGTTTACACTCACTTCTTTAAGTATTTTATTGCCTTTTTTTCACACCTGACTTCTATGTTATTGTCTTTTTGCTATACTGAAAAAAAAAATACACCCTGCCTCTTGTGTTTCATCACTGAAGGTTTATAAGTTTTATGATGGGGTTTCCTCGGTTCCTGTTTTGTTTGAGTGCCTTGTTTATAACACCCTTATTTTCATAAAATGGTCATCTACAGCTAGGAGTGTGTACTGGGGGCTGGGTGTGTGTGAAGTCACAAAAATAGCTTGCTGTAACATATAAATGCAACCTTGGCCACTTGTCAAAAACCATGAGTGTAAAGGGTTAGGGTTAGGCTAGGGTTCGCAAATGTTTAATGCAAAAAGTCCTTTAAATAAGCAGCAAAATATATTGTCTGTCCGTGATGTCAAGAGTGACTTTTAAACGCACCGTTGCAGATGTTGTTATGGGGAACTGGCTAAAGCTACTGTTACTGTTCTTGTTGTACCTCAGTCTTCTTCTTTAGGCATTAATTATACTTCTTATACTTAAATATATTAATAAAATATGAGAAAACTAAGAAGTCAAAGCAAGTAGCATATTGGCTCTTCTTGGTGTTTCCTCGCCATAAACCAATAAAATGACTTCAACTTTCAGTTTAAGTTTTGTGGTCAAACCTCGCTCTGTAAAAAGGCAGCTGCAGGCGAGAATTTGACTGTCAGATTTTCAGATCTGTCATTAACACATGAAGGTCATCATTTTTTCTTTTGCAACTCGGCATCCGGAGAGTCTGTCAGTTTGAAAACAGTGAAATTTGGCTTGCGAAATATACAACATCACATCGAGCTTCCCCTCTGATAGCCTTCCTTCCACCATTGTGACCCCTAAAAGTTGATAGGATTAGCTCCTTAGATATGCTCAGTATGAATCCCTC
>JAPZDZ010000013.1:3768806-3779413 GCA_029783805.1 Acanthurus tennentii | reverse complement strand
GTGTTGCTTAAATTACAAAACATTTTTGGTGAAAGTTTGTTATTCAAACAATACACACAAAAACATGTTTTTTTTTTACAGATTAAACATCAAATTCTCTGCGAGAAAATCAAAAGCGAATTTCTTGAAATAAAATCATCCACACTATCCTAAACTTGGACCATAGCCACCGTTTTGTGTGAAAAAAAGTAGGATTTTTAGTCGGAGTGGGGGAAAAATAATCATGCAGGAATTCATGCACCTGCTGAAAAAGGACCTCCTAATGGCTCCATCTCTGAGAGGAGTCTGCTGCCAGACTCTCTGGCATTTGATGGTCCATTTACGCCTCTTCAGTGAGATCTACACATGTTCGGTTCAGAGCTGAACTTGGCCTCGCTGTAGCTGTCAAAGACTCTTTTAGACGAAAGAAAGCACACAGATTAGGTCATCAATATATTCATTTGCCTGTAACCCTTAAAAAAATTCAGTGTTTGATTTATTGACTCAATCAGCTGTGGCAGTATTCAACCTCCAGGGTGGAATTTAGCAGATAAAAACAAGGAAAGTGCACGACAGAGAAAAGTACTCTGGCTTCAGCAGTGACAGGTTTATTGCCTCCTGCACAATATGCACATACTCATGGGACGCAGGCGAACTGTTGTGTCTCAGCGGGAAGTCTTTCCAGTAAGCAGGAGAAAGAGGCACGGTGTGATTCCTGACCACAAAACATGGCGGTGTGACATCATCGATGCCTGCGGGAGATACTGTTTGTAACAGTAACAGGTCGACCTGGAAAATGGGCGACAAAACACCCACGAGGTATTTTGTCCTGCACATAAATTAGCAGCGGACGGAGTCTGCTTTCAGATGCCTGACATGGTAATAACAGCAAAGATGTTTTCATAGGGTACATGTGCCATTATCTCCCCCGTTCAGGTGCTGAACAGTGTGGTGGGGCCAGTGTGCTTGATGTCTGCAAATGTACAAGCTCCTGACACGATGTGAGACCATCCTGAACGAGATCAGACGCTCCTTTTTCAGCTCTTTCACTCTGTTTGTGTCTAATTGCTTTCCAACGTAGCAGACATCTCCCTTCAAGGTCACAGACAGCAGTGCTTTTAAACATCTAATGATTTATTTGGGCTGGAACGGAGAAAAAAAATCATATATATCCTGGATCCTGGACTCAGTGATTTATCTGTTCAAAAGCAAGCGGAGTTTAAAAGAGTGGATTTTTGATTTTAAATTTAAATGGCCTTACCTTTTATTACCTAAGCAAATATTAATGCTAAGCACAAAAGAAATCTGAGCTGTAATGACCGACGCAGCAAAAGAGAAACATTACTTACTGACAGTAGCTCTTTTATTTTAATTAGGAAAATGAGTTAACATTCAAAGAGTTGCTATGCTTTTTCTTTTGCTAATTGGCTGACGAATAAGGGCAGTTTGTCTGGGTTTCACGTGAACCTTCCTGCTTTAGTGCTTTATTTAACAAATAAATGCATATATTCAGTATAAACTTGTAATGTCATCCCACCAAAAGTCCATTGGCAAGACAGTATTGGATTATCGCCGAAGAAACCCATTAAAAAAATAACATGAGACGGTCCAAACAGGTCTGTCCTTTTTCAAATGATGATGTTTTTAAAGATAATATTATTCCACCTGACAATGCAGAAACGCTCCGTGCACAAATCCTCCCTTTTACTGAAGAGCAGCCTAATTTGCTGCCCATAATGTTTCTCCCTGAGCTCAGGCTGGAAGCAGATGTGGCCCTGTTTACATACTGAAAAATGCTCCTGTTTTGTACCTCAAACAGCTGTTTGCCATATTACCGCTTGTGCGCCTGCAGGCTGGGGACTGCGTTCTGATGGAGGACCACCCTGCCTGGTTTCGGTGCTCCGCTACGCAGTTAATGCCTTTTCGATACAAACTTCAATGGCTGCGGGCCAACTTGTTGGTGCCGCGTTCAATAGCTCACCTCACTTGTTTTCATGGCCGTCCATTTCAAACAACCTGAAGAAGAAGTGAAATCACAGCGCTGTTTGTCCACCTCCGCATGCATGCTGCTTTATTGATTGCTGTGCGATGCCTGCTGCACCCTGCACCGTGATTTTCCAGACATCTGGTATCTGTGCACCTGTTACCCGCTGCTGTGTAGTGAGTGAGTCAGCATTACCATCATAGCTCTTTTGACACCGTTGTTGCTGCATTCTGAGGCCTTAAAATATCAAACAGGGTCTGAAATAAGGTGTTAGACATGTAGTAAAGACAGTCCTGACTGCACTGTGTGGAAACAAACGCTGGAAAACTGATTAAGTCTCTAAAATGTTACAAAAAGCATGCTCATGACCAGTTCTTCCAGTTGCCAAAACCATCTGTGTATAAAGTTATTTTTTTTGCAAAATGCAAGAGCTCTGTCACAAACATAGGGAGTATACGTTGTACTTTTATTTTGAAATTTCCCCCTCTGGGGTAATCTGTGGATACTTGCAGGATATTTATGTCTTGATTGGGTTCAGCTTTTTGCTAAATCAGACATGCGGGAGGCTGTAAGTGAGGGACTTGATTTATAGTGACCTTTATTCGGGGCCCGGTTTTTCAGCGGTGCCAACTCACAACAGCAGCATTTCATTAGACACGCTGGAATCCATCATGCTGAGTGTTTCCCCTTTGGCTACATTTGTTTGTCAAGCAATCAAGCGAGGCTGGCAGATGGCTGAAGTTATGAACTTTTGCAGCATTGGAGACAGAATCTTACGACAAGGGTGGTTAGTGGGGTTTAATGGTTTTCACGTTAAGTCATCTTGTCTAAAAAGAGACCATTTTCAGACCTCTTTCCATAGTTCACCTGTTTGTCTGTGTATTTGAGCTTCAGAGAAAAGAAAAAAAAAACAACACCGAATGACTGTGACAGGCTGTTAAAGGAGCAGCTGATCAATACTTGTAATTTAAAGATCAGTTTGCCTGACACTGAAATTTCTAACTTTCAAAACTCCCTTCAAAGCCTGTACTCTGTTCCAGAACAAAAACTCTCATTTTCCTTCTGCTGTGACCTGCAGAGCAACAAGGGGATTTGCAGAAAGTGAGCAACATTTCAACACATTTACCATGAAGAGCAATGCCAGAATGTTTCAGTTGTGTTATTTATTGACACTGCACTGCCCTCTGTCACTGCTTAAATCATCCATCTTAAACCTTTCTAACTACAGATTGTGATAGTGTGATTTTATTTTGTTAAATACGCTTAAAAGAAGCTCAGTGCCTCTTCTACGATCTCTATCTGGCAAATAAAAGGCTACAACCAGCTGTCACAAAAACCTGAAGGCAGAAAAACAGCCATCTTTCTTATTAACATGTTACACATTCATATATTTACTCTGCATGACAATGTGAAGTGCAGTATGTTTACACAGGGATGTGGACTGATGAGGTTTTAATGAGGGTGGGTGTTACAGCATGAGAGAGCCTGGATTTGATAACAAAAGGAATATTTGTACAGAATGTGTTTTTATTTAGGTTTTTCTTTATCAAAGAACAATTCTGCTTAGTCTGATTATTTTATTATAAGGGGGTGTCCTGTTTGATTTTGAAGGGGCCCTTATGCAGAGAGCATCAACACATGACGTCCCTGGAATTTCAGCTGTTTATAAAAGTGTTTTAGCATGTTGCTGTTGTTCGCACCGTCACTATGGATTATTATTATTTCTGTGAAGGGAAGCCACACTTAGGGGCCACTTCTTTCCCTCTGCCATGACACCATCTTGTCACAAGTTTCCAGCTGCATCAACACATGAGAATAAGTGCCAGCATTGATTACGAGAGCTAATACGTTTGGAAGCAAACCATCCTGATGTATTAGGCAATTTGGAACCAGTTCTCAACTGGAACCAGATCCCAGTTGCTAAGTGTATTATGGATTTGTCTAACTTTTGGACGGATCGAATGTGGCTGTGTCTGCCCATTTCAAGGCTTTTTTTAAATGCTAAGCTAAGCTAACTGGCTGCTGGCTAAAGCCGACAGACGTTAAAGTGATATTGATATTCTCATCCAGCTCGCAGCAAGAAGGCAAATAAGCACATTCTTACAAAATGTTCAACTATTCCTGTTTGAGTTGTGGATGAGACCCACTGATGCATCCAAATCACTGACTGCTAACAGTAGTTAATGAACGTAAAAACCTAATGGAACTTTTATTGTTTCTATGCTTAACGTACGATTGAAGTGGGCTCTGTCGAGCTGACAGAGAGGGGCCTCCATCTCCCAGTGATACTTGTACGAATGTTATTCAAGTAATTCAGTCTTAATTATGAACAGGTGGTGTTAAATTTCTATGTGAATCAGTCCCCCCCCCCTTTTAAATGTGGTGTTCATATTTTCACTCGAGTTTTAATGTGAACTATTATATTTTAATTAAGAGTTGTAGCAGTGCTGGTGTTTGTGTTTTGTCTTCTCTTAAAAAAAAAAACATGTTTGTTAGGGTTTCTAGTACGAGTGTTAGCCTGACACGATGGTCTGTTTCAGTTGCTTTTACACTCTGCCAATAGTTAGATGCCAGAGAAAACAAAGAATAAATTGTATTATTTTGGCAAAGAAATGCAGCAATTCGAATACAATGAAGATTCAAAACAAATGCTATTGGCAATCAAACCCATACTGGTAAAATCCCAGTATACTCTACTTATTTGTAGTGTTGCTCCATTCATTTTTCTTCACATGACAGAGATAATTGATTTTTTTAAACCCTTTTACAATGGCATCACTCTGTGTGCTGCGTCTTGTTTTTACTGCCTCATGCATCCAAGTGTCCCACATTAAAATCCTCGAGATATTCAGAGGCTTTCCCCCCCCCTTCTTGTGCACACAATATCCGCCGTCTCTGTCTGTTGCACCCTCTCCCCGGCGCTGAGCAATCAATCACCACTAAGCCAGGCTACATCACGCTGAGCGCTCCGCCGAAATAATGAGTATACAGTAGCTGAATATTTCATACAGCCCGTCCCAAACCGTCCCCGCGTCGTTTGCATCTCCAGATAGAGGATACATGCTAGTTAGGGTCTGATTGCTGTGATGTTTGTTCTTTTTTTTAAGGAGATCCAGTACTTTGGCTTATTAAGATGTCTTGTTGATTTCTTTCTTCTCTGTTTCTATGTTGAGTTGAAACTGAGATAGTCTGAACACACAGGGATTGCTGCTGCAGCTGATGGCTTTAAGAACTGGGCATCGCTCACAGTGCAGTCTCAGAGTCTAAGTCACAAAAAGACATTGCACCACTATAATTACAGTGCGAGCACGCCCACAAAGTTTTGCAGCTGAGTGCAGTTATCCATCGTGCATCAGTCCTGTGTGTTTGGATGGGGTGAGAATGTAGCTTAATGCTTACTTTGACCACTTTTTTGGCATTTCCAGTAAGGCTTGTTTTGTTTTGTTTTCCATTAAATCTTGAGTTGAAATGTGCTTTGTTATTACCAACTGTGTGAAGAAAAAAAAGACTTTTCATGCGAACTGTGTGTGGCTACTAGTGGTGATTTTGCAGTTGGATGGTGAACGGGTTGGGGTGTACGGTTAGACCAGGTCCTGGATGAAGGATGGTTTTGTTTTCCAAAAGTTTACCGCAGTTTGAAAATTAATTATCCTCCCAATGTCAGCCCACAGTCATTCCTTTTTTTCCATCTTTGTGATCCAGCAGGCTAATGATTGATAATTTTCCTGAAGACGAAGGTAATCTCATGTACTCTGTCCCATTAGATGATTGGCAGCCCACTTGTACAGCTGATGGGACACCTGTTGCACCAGTAACTATGCCACCTGTAGGTAGACTATACATTTAAGAGATCTGAGTCCGACATGGTGAATTTTCTTCTAAAAACATCGGAAAACAAATTTAAATCGGTCTTTTTCTCACATTTAAATCATTCCTGTGTCCAAGTGTGCTTAAACGCTCTGACAGACCGGTGTAAGTTTTTCTTCTCAGACTGCATTTCCTCGTAACCTTGACGAAAAAATAAAGGTGAAGAAACATTAAGTGTGATGGATTACCCATCTGGAGCATGTTTCGGGTCTTTGCGAAATGATTTTCTCATAGTGCAATGAAACTGCTGGCAAATAAGAAAATTAATCTAAACCCATATGCCATACTTTAAAAAGTGGACAGCAATAACTGTGTAAGCAGTTTGTAGTTTAATGGGGTAAATCATCCAGAAACACCAGTATATTTCCTTAAGCTTTAACACAGACTGAATATGGATAATTAAAAACGGAGCTGCAACTCTGAATCAGGATGATTAAGCTAATATTGTGTCCTCAGGCTGGTGTTGGGAGCTTTTTCTCTGGTTCCTAATGGAAATGTTCTGACAGCAGTCTGGATGAGCAGACCGTGCATGATAAATAGACAGCATTATAATTAGAGGCGACGGTAACTTTTGCAGGGTTTTTTTATCTTGTTGTGGAGATGTAAATGTGTGGATACAGTAAATACAGTATGAACACGTTTGGTTTAATTCACACACACACTCTGTTGCTCCTCCTGTGATCATCTCCACCTACAATGAGAAGAAAACAAGCTGCAGGTCTTTCCCCTCGTGAAGGCCTGCTTCCTCCCCTTGCAGAGGAGCTCGGTGTTTGTGCTCGGCATCAGGGATGATTTCTCTCAGTAACACTGCTCAGGACTCTGACATGATGAGCTGGTTTCCACCACTAACTCACGACACTGACTGTAATTGCATTTCACAGGGAAGCTCAGTGTGCAGAATGACCAAACAGATGACTCAATGAGTCCGTTTGTCTGAAATCTCTACATCGCTTCAGTGTTTGCCGTCTTGTCTCTGTGTGTATATATGGATGTTTTTAGATATTTTTATAAAGATGTTTGCTGCAGATAAGCTTGGTAGGGACGCTGAGAGGCCGTGTGTTTCTGTGCAGTTATCGTCTGCGAAACGAGGTAAACATGAGGAGGATTTAGGTGAGTGATGGAGAGAGGCAACATGAGTGAGACGACTGACAGACAGAGGGGCAGATGGAGGGAGGGAAAAAAGCGTGCAGTGCCAATTTTTTGACTTTCAAATTGGACCGCAGAGTCCAACATGATGATGGAGTTTGGAAACCTATTAAAAACGGAGCTGAGGAAAACAATTTGGCCAAATTTCTGCCAAGATTAGCAGCATTCTGTGAGACTGGGCACATATACATCCTCACTGGCACGCCGACCGGACTCTACGGCGGCTTAAGGTAAAAAAGAATCAACAGTGAAGGCACGACCGCAAAACACAGTAAAGATGAAATATCGCCCCGTCATGAATTTGCATGTGGAAATCTTCCAGCTGGGTATCCGTTTGACATTTACCTTCAAATGACATTCATGATTGCTCCCATTTCCTGGCTTTGCTGAAGCTAGTTTCTTCCATTTTGGGTTTTTTCCTATTGATTTTTTTTAAGCTATTGTTAAAATCTGTCAGGACTAATCCTTCGGCCAGAAAAGATGTACTTTAAAACCCCCCCCAACGCCAAAAAAAGAAATCTTGCGGTGTTTGTTTTGTTGAACCAAAAGCTAGAAACCTTAATGCATTTATGTTAAAATGATTTAGCTCTTTTACCTAATTACAAAAGATGAGATAAGCGGTTTGAAAAAGAACATGTTGGGAGTGAATTTATTGCACCTTTTTCAGCATTAACAGAGGACATGAAGCAGTTTTTAAAAAGATTCAAAGCTTTACTCCGAAATCGAGGTTGTGTTATGTGCTTTTTCTGCTGTTCGAGTGTCTCTTGTAGAAGTTTTATGATCCGCCTATTGCACCATTTTCTCTTTTGCGTTTTGCCATCAGACAATCCATGATTAATCTGTGCCATTTGATTCCTGGCTGAGGAAGTTGGGGGGGGGCAACTGCTGGCTAGAATTCTGGGTAATGATGTACAACTCAGTCTAACACGGTTCTTAGCCCGTCTTCTGCAGCCTCCATGCAGCGGGGGGAGGGCTGCGTGCATGGCCGTACACTGGGAATTCAATTAGCCTTTTTTTTTTTTTTTTTTTTTTAGCGAGTATGCTCTCAGAGTCTTTTCTATCTTGTAAGTAAGCAGCTTCTGTTACAAGCGTGACATCAGACAGATGCCCGGCCTCCCTGTTCTGCATCGTGTTGCACTCCCCGTCGGGTGGCAGAGGTGCCATAGGCAGCTCCCCCGTTAGAGTGGTTGCCTAATGAGATCATTAAAGCTAGCCAGACAGAAAATGAAAAAGCACCTGTTGTAGAGGGAAATGTTGTGTATTCCCTGAACATTAGAAGAATATTACCTCACAGTGTATTGGGAGAACACGCTGCACTGCTAAATTAACTTTTGTGTATTCTCGCCTTGTGTGGCTGATATATTATTAATTATGATATGGATGTTAGGGATTCATTTGAATTAATTGGAGGTCTCTTAAATGCCTCACGGACCTCTATTTTGATGTAACACAAAAGGCACAGGCATGCCATGCATATTCAGAGCTTTTTTTTTTTTTCCCTTTCCTCTGAAGAAATTTAATTTGATTTCTTCAGACAATAAAAACACAGAAAGGTTCAGCCTGGAAAATGACTGAATGTTCGAGCTGTGATGTGGTTCATTTAAAGTTGAGATGAGTAAAAAAAAAATGTAATGTAACCCTTTTCGATAACATCGCTGCTCATATTGTGTATATTTAGTGTAAATATGTGTACAAAGATTAAAAAAAATAATATCTTGGTATTCTTTCACCACAATCCAATTATTTAGTCTGCGAGTTCAATAAATAAGATGAATACTTAAGTAGGTTTGAACCAGCAAGTTTAAAGGGTTAATATCATGAAACCCAAGTTTTAGCGACAGACTCATTGGTTAGCAAGCTAGCAATGACACAACACTCAAATTTTGGTTTTAGGTACTTAAAGTGTTTGAGGAGTTTGTCTGCCTGCTCAGGTGATGAAGATTAGACCGAGAATGATTTTCTCCTCTGAATCACTTTAATTCTTCATTTTTATTTTGACTTGCCCACTTTTTCAGTGTCCAAAACAAATTTTTCTCTAGTGTTGTATCTTATTTGGGAATTTTGTTTCACTGATGCCATTACATAAGAAACAATGACCAACAATCTGTGCTCATAAGCTAGAAATACAGTTTTTTTTCTTGTCTATACAACAACACTGTAAGCAGAGTTTCTGTATATTTTCACCCCGGCTGTTCTTTTCCAAAAGATCAGTTTTCAGTGACTTTAACCTGCATTTATGTGTGTGAACAAAAGGCCAAAATGCATAGAAAAAAAGCTATGTTTTGATGAATAACCATGTGGGAACATAACGTCAAAACAACAGCAACAAAAGTGAGGTTTGACGGGTTGAAGCAGGCCAACACTTTTGCATCTGTTAGCCAGCAGACACGCTCACGGCGGCTGGAGCTATGAAACAAAGTGATGGAGAGCATGAAGTCACAATGCCTTCTCATGGTCTGCAGTTGCATTTCTCTCTGGATTTATTATGCCCCCCCCCAACTCCTTGCCTCCAGAGTCCGTAACTTTGCAGGGTTGAGGTTGAGGTTATCAAATCTCTGGCACATAAAGCTGCTGCAGTCGGTCTGTGTAACTTTGTTTTACAAGGTCCGCTTGATTTACTGTATTCCAGAAAGCTGTGCAGTAAATGACAATAAAGCAGGTAGAGAAAGTGAATGTGTTAGCTGATTCAACACCAAATGTTTTAACTGATGAAATCAGGTAATAAAAGACAGGAATCAATACCTTTGAGCTGCATTCCTCATGGTAAATGATCAGGTGATATATGGTAGCTCAGGAGTTTATTGCAGGGTGCTCTAACAGTCCCCACAAAGCCTCCTACATGAGTTACATATTATATTTCTGTCCGGCTCCAGCAGTCTCCTGTCTGTACTGTACATCACACACAGATCCGGTGGACCTCCACCTTACACACTGTAGTGCACTGTAGTGTCTCACACAGGCTGCTCAGTCGAGCTGAATTAATGGATTACAGTAGCATCCCAGGTTCGTTTGCCAGTTCCCACTGATTGGGCAGATGCTCGCTGGCAGGTATCCACCCCGGCAGTACAGTACGGGCCCTGTGGTATGTTGGAACATCTTTTTATACAATCTTGTACACACAAACCTGTTTTATACAGAAGAAAAAGTGAAGAACAAGGAGGAAGTCTCACAGCCGGCTGAAATGCTGCTCTTTCTGATGTCATGAAGTATTTTCGTAAAAGCTTGGTCCCCTTCCCCGGGCCAGTGGGGACTTTTTTCTTCAAATGACACGGGCAAAAGACTTTCCTTCACTTGAGTGACCCACAGAGAAGCTTTGCTTTTGAAAACATTCACTTTGGGAATATAAAGGCCCTCTGGCTTTACCCAGCTGAGTCCTTCTATCTGCTGTGTGCATCTTCTGTCAGAAGTTTTTGCAGAATTATATTCCTCAAAAAGTTGCCTTTTTACAACTGTGGTACCAATAATCTGGCTATTTATTGCTTAAAGCTCCACTTTTCTTGGTAAAATAAACAGCTGCCTACTGCTTTTGCTGACAACTTGCCATTAGAAGAGCGAGGCCGAACGGAAACAAGCAAAACAACAAGCTGAAGGTTGTTATGAAGTTCTACAGAGCATATGAGAACTGCAGTGT
>JAPZDZ010000013.1:3501196-3517689 GCA_029783805.1 Acanthurus tennentii | reverse complement strand
TCAAAAATTACATACTTCCTGGAAACATACGAAAAATGCTCTCAGACAGGGAAGGTGGTTAGTAACTATGTTAAATAGTACAAGAGGACTTCTAAAATTGTTTAGCTTCAGACTCAAAATAGAAATAAATCTCCATAATGGAGAGACACTTAACTACTTTAGGGTCTCAAGAGTTACTATTTAAAAAAAAAACAAAACTATATATCTATCAACCTCACTTCTAGTCCACTAAGAATCCATCAACTGAATGCAACAAGTACAACAGCACAACTTCTTCCATTTGCCAAAGATTCCTACCTTTCTGGTCTGCATTTTCTCCGTCCGTCGACGGAAGGCCACATAGGGGTCGCTGGTGCTGGAGCCATCCCTCTTTTCCTGCTTGACGTTGGGGATGAGGGAGCCCCCCTTGCAGGTTTTCCTCTTGCGGCTCCAATAGTCGAAAACCTCCTTGATCAGCTCATCATCCTCCTTCAGCAGCAGTTTAGCCTCCTGGAGACTGACCAGCTGCAAAGCAACAAAGAGGGACCAAGTCAACACAATGGTCAATCCCATAGCAAATTTAAAACAGCATTCACTAGTCAGATGTATGACGAAAATAGCGACAACACTGAGAGAACGCCGAAGTTTTAAACAGACAAACACACATCAAAGCAAAGCTTTTTGAATTTCAGAAATTTGGTTAAGTGGCGAAGTCTTATTGCCTTCAGGCACAACTTATACACTCATGTTTCTAAGTTTGACAGTTGCATAAATTTAAGTCGCCTACGCATTAGTCAGAGATGACAATAACAACATGAAGTTGGCTGGAGTAGAATATGCAGTAGCTTTCCATAACCGTTAAAGAAAAGTGGAGCAAGCCAATAAAAACAAGACAGAGTAAAGCAAAATCTGATTTAGTGGGCTTATTCACTTCATGTTAAGCCGAGCTGCAGATGTGTTTGTGCAATACCATGCAAACCAGCATTTTCCTCCTCACAGACTGACAAGTACCTGCTGTCCGCTGCCTTTCTCCAGTCGGTCTATCATTTCTTCAAACTGCAGGGCTGTGATTTCCATTTTCTTCTTCAGCTTATTCACAAACGTCTCATCCTCTGAATCCAGGTCGTAGTCTGGCTGCTCTGTATCCAAACTGAAAGCTGTGAGATGGAGAAGAGTTGTTAGTAAAGTAATACAAACAAAAAATTGATTTAAAGGCTTCTTCAGGAACAAGACTGCCTGGAGAGACATAACCTGACTCCGTAATGCTTTAGTAAACTTGGAGCAATCTTCACTGTGCATGAACTTGATGATATATCAAACAATTATGACATTTGAGCACATTAAACACATTTTATCTTCCAA
Organism: Acanthurus tennentii; assembly: GCA_029783805.1. Classification (NCBI taxonomy): domain Eukaryota; kingdom Metazoa; phylum Chordata; class Actinopteri; order Acanthuriformes; family Acanthuridae; genus Acanthurus; species Acanthurus tennentii. The sequence goes on along the minus strand of JAPZDZ010000013.1, from coordinate 3,516,348 downwards.
AGTGGAGGAAAATCTACACTTCTTTACTTTGCACAAAGTCAAATTCTTTTTGGAAATATGTGTCCTATTTAGTTAAATGTGTTATTTCAAGGACACCTGTGACCTTGAAAATGAAAAAAAGTGTATGTAATGTATTTGTTATGCAAACTTTTCAGTATTTAGCAGCAGTTCATTTCAGGCAAAGTAAACAGACACAAGCCATGGGGTGTAAAATGCAGACGCCTTTATCTTCAGACAACCACTGCCAAGTTTTTCTCCAAACATAAACACACCCTTTATCATGACAAAGCATTGTGCTTGTGTTTGGTTATGCACCAAATATTGCCAGGGGCTTAGCTTTTTTTGCCCAACCAGTCAGTCCAGTGAGAATCTCCAGTCATGGCTGGGAGATTCTCCGAACAATAACATTATCTGTCTGACAAAATGGGAAAAGTGGTTGTCTGTTGTAATCCATCAGCTACTGTGACCACTGTATAAAAAACAAGTGTACTTCACTGTCACTGTAAGAGCCCCACTAAAATCACCACATAAACCTGTCAAAACCTGACACACTGAAAAGTATGCAGCGTTTACTTTCACCTCCCCATGTTTAAACTTTTAGATAATAGAAAAATGAGAGCTGCACTATTGCAGTGAAAATTCCTGCTGCAGCGTCTCTCTGCTTTACAAGTTGCTCATTCAAAGAAAGTGCAGTCTAAAAGCTGAAATACACAGCAAACAGACAGATTTCATTCCTCAATTCCTGTTGAGAGAGAATTTTTCAGTATGACTTCTGTTCTGTGAACAAACTACACTGGCACACTCTGCAAACAACATCGTGACACTGTTAACCAGATGCTTGCAACAGCATATTGGTGTGTGTGTGTTAAATATTTGCAAAGATGGATGTGTGAAATGTGTACCGCTGGTGAAAGAAGGCATAACAGCACATCTTTTTTTTTTTCTTTTGGTGGAAAACTTGTCAGTTCCACTGTGTGAATAATTCCAACTTAATTCCAAATGGAGTGTGTGCCTTCAGTGCAATTGTGCACCACGAGCAAAATATACTTATTTTTATGGAGTGTAAACATACACAAATGAAATCTGCCTCTATGGAACCATAGGAACATAGGAACAAGCTAGGCTTAAGGCTGGGCTATGGGAAGAAAACCAAATATCAAGATATTCTATATCAAATACTTGGTTATTGATTTTGCAGCGATGCTGTAAGGATGACTACTGGTCCTTTCCTGAAATAATAACACAGTCAGATATATAAAATTTCTGTAAAAAGTCCATAAAAGCCTATAAAGCCTGTACAACCAGGAAAGCACTAATGCCACAACACAGCATAGAGATATCATGTGTCATATCATGATATTAATTTAATCTCATATTGCCAGGCTCTAGTTGGACTGACATCACATCCACAACAATAAACTGCAAAACAAAACCCAAACTTCATAAAGAAAAATCTCTCAATCAGCAGTATAACCCTCTGGATGCATCACACACACCTAAAACATCCCAATGGTAACATCCCCACGAACTCACAGACCGCCAACACAGCTTAGAGGATTGCATGCCGCCTGCTACTCACGCTGTATGTGAATAAGCTGCTTTGGCATCTTGAACTCCCCGGGGTAGAGGGACTCGTAGTGCGTGATGTTGCGCTCTGCCTCAGGGACGGGGATAACCATGTTGTCCCGCTTCTCGCCGTAAACCTGCTGCGCCGAGATGGCTCGCTGGAGATGGTGCTCCTGCAAGAAAGAAAAACAGCTGTTTACATCAGCCCGTCTGCAATTTAAGGAGCTCTGCTGACTTCTTTTCGAAAAGTCTTTTTGATTTCGTGGCAAACTATACTATTTCACCCACAGACATGCTTACTCTAACAAAACGAAGCAAATGTGCACTGATTTATTGACCAGTAGACAAAACCTGTTTTTAATATCACTTCACCACGTGGGAGAGAATACAATCTCAAACTACCATTAGTAGTACAACTAAATAAAAGAAAGATGAAATCTATTTTTGTGTGTCGATTTTTACACTTTTATATTGGTCATGCTGTATGTAGCAAAATTAGAAACCGATTATGAACATGAGTGCAAAACATGATGGCTGTCACCCAAACCACGACATTTAAAAACAGGACAGGATCTCATATCTCATATCATTCTAAATCCTTTTTTTTTTTACTGTTTATCTTCCTTTTGTTGTGCCTGCATTTCTGACGTATTATCTTTAAAATTTCTTCTAAACATTCCTCTAAGCCTTTTCAAATCAGGCAGAGCATACCATAAGTCATAGTATTTTACTCCTATATACACCATTACACTTCTCAATGCTGCACCTATGAGAAATGAGTCATCTGCAGAGGAATGGTGTAGGTTCTGGAGTGTTAAACAGGGCCTGTCTATATGATGCAGGGAGAATGAAGCATGCATTAGTATATAAATCCACTGTGAGTACAGAGAGGTGATATTCAGTGTATTTCTGCTTCAAAGCGTGTGCTCTTTGGCAAAGATGTGATTATAAGCCTTGCACAGGTAAACCCACTATGAAAACAGTGACTCACTGTTTTCATTTGCTGCAACTCCGAGCTGAAGCAAATCACCAAGTTGGCCATAAAAAAATAAATAACTAAATCTGTCATACAAGTCCACAAAATGCAATGCATAGGGTGGCGGGATCATAGATGAAATACCTGCAGGGTGCTGGTACTTACAATGACTTGCACAAGCAAGGACGTAAGCAAATGAGTCACTCAGTTTCACTCTTGAACTCAGCAATCACTGACGCGTTATGTAATCTGATACAGTCACCCAAAAATGTGATGCAAAGAACAATCCCACACAAACAATCCTTTTATCCTTGAAGACATAAAATATATTTGGATAACATTTTATTGATATGCTTTCACAAACACTCGTCTTATTAATTGAACAGAATGAAAGCATGAACCTACTTTAAGCCGCAGTAAAAACATCTGAATCAAAAACATAGTATCTTATTAAAAATGTATATCATCCTATAGTACAGTCTTTGTAGGCCTCCTCTCAGTGGTTGATGCAACAGATGGCCAATCCAGTCCAACTGACGGAGGCCCATCCTGCTCTAACAAGTATTTTAACGGGACTCCTACTCATTTTGCACATGACACACTTTTCACAGCCACAGTTTCGTGTGGATTTTGAGATATGGGTCATTGTTCAATGACATTTCAATTGTGGTTGGCAAAAATGAGCAACAAAAATACCACATCTGTGCATAGCTAATCTTTAACACACAGAAACTATTGCATTTTAGACACTTCGAGACTTGTGTGGGAGTTTTAGGTGGTAATGGATTTAAATAAAATAATGAGCTACGAGGAGCCCTGCATGGACTAACAGGAGAACATATCAGAGCTGTGAGCTGGCATGAAAGGACACAGCATGTGTCCAGAGCTGAACCATCTGCCCCTAGTAAGCTTAACAACAAGCCAAGTGTTGTACACTTTCTCTACAACAATTACACTAAGAAAAAATATTATTTTGTAAACCAGGCCATCTAAAATCAACCTTGAAGACCCTGGCCTCTAGTGGAAGTCTCACCTGAGAGGATTCAGGCATCATCCATTACCCACTGTCTGCTGGTTTGAAATGAGTCTAGGATGTAAATATGCATGCGCCACAGACAAATTGCCATCTATTCACACATCACTAGCAATTTGTCACCAATTTTAGCTGAAATGTTGCTCTACACACGACTGAATTTGGCTTGTTTACACATGCAAATCACAGGTTTAACACACACAAAAAACAAGTATTTTGCTTTAATTGTTGCAGTGTGCGCAGACTGTACAGCCAAGCTTGTTGAAATGTTCGCACAGCCTTGTTCACTGGCCACAGATACACAACCGCCTGCAATTAGCTAACAGTTCTGTTTGATCCTACATTTAACAACCCTTCGCTTAGTCAGTTTATAACTCTGAGTCTAAAACTGCAGAGGCTGTGGTTCTCCATTTTCAGATCCCAACAACGTTAAATGCAAGAGAGAAATATATATAAATAAAAATACAGAGCTCTGAAAAAAATGGCATTCTTACAATTCCCCCAGCTCAAACTTTAAGAGCACTTTGACAACTGAGGGCACAGAAAAATCAATTTATTTTAAAGCCAACTTCATCAGCTTTAACCAGTAATTAAACAAACTAGCTACTGCACAACTACGCTGATGGGGGCTGCATATTTAATAGAGAAACACTCAAACTTAACATTTCGATGGCATGTATCAAGGTCAATATAAAACTCTGGGTTAGCTTTATCTCACTGCATAATGAAGCAGAGACATAAACACAAGACATGCAACCATTCATACATGAATTCAAATCTACAGGCAATCACAAACTCACCAACTTGGCATCATGTGAAAAACTGAGAACCCTCAAACGTGCACACTTCACACTGACAGACCTAAGCACATAGCCAGCTGTTGGATTCAAAACAGAACCTTTCTGCTTCCCCCAACAACTGAGCCATCCTTTTTTTGAAGTCTAAATGCAAAAACATGTTTCCTCTGGCACGATTGTGTAGCAAGTAGTTACAGGTCTCCGGTGACAGAAACCGGCAAACATAAAGGACAGACTACTGCTTTATCCAGAAGTATTTGGCCGATTTGACCTGACCTAAGTTAAGTCTATCAAGCAACTGTTAACCAACAGGGCATCGGGTTTGTTCTGACATGCAACCTGTCAAGCACATCCTTAAAAATCTCCCTTTGTGAACCCAGACGAACCCTGAGCTTTATAAGTTAAAGAACCTGAATGAAGAGTGAGCGTAAGGTACCAATTAAAACTGAACCAGGCCCAGACCAGCCTTTGCACGCTTCTGTAACGGATATCAGCTCTGCAGATTGCAGCAGGCTGCTCTGAGCTGCCCCTGACCTAAAGAAATCTTGATCTTTCACAGCTGTGATCCTCAGAACAACAATTCAAAGCCTGGGATTTCCTCTGGTGAGGAATTGTGTGAGTGGAGATAAAGGTCTTTTGTGAATAGCACATGGGAACAAAAAGAAAAGAAAGTTATTTTAGGAAGTCTCTTACCTGTATTTTTCACTCAAAAGTATAAGTTGGCATTGCCCTTGCACAAGTCAAATGTTTTAGATATTTGTTATGTCGACACATTGAGTTGGCTTTCTCATCTTTCCAAATAAAAAATGGGAGGATGCGAAGGGTTCAAGAACATAAGAGAATCACAAATAATATCGTTCATAGTGCATAAATGCTTCAACTCCTAAGAGATCAGCTCCTAACAGCACCGCCTCTCACCAAAAACCAATAATGAACCGACTAAAAATGAACCGCTAACTCTCCTGCTCTTCTGGCGTAAAGTGATCTGGGACTGGGAAGACTTCACATTGGCACTGCTGCTTCCTGTTGCAGCCACAGATGCAGATAGAGGAGTAACAAATGAAAATGCATTTTTCACAGCACCATGCTTCCTTCCATTAAATGTTCCCAAGAAAAATAGATGAATCTAATAAAAGCTGCCATGTCAGAATAAGCGTGGCCTCCAGCAGGTGTTTCCAACTCACGCCGATGAAAGGAAGGTGCACAAGTCTTGATAAGTCAGACTTATCAGATATCATGTTTATTTCTTGAGTCCTTCCTGTATTACAGACTTTAACAGGAATTCCATAGTCCAACTAACCTTCATGGTTTCTGACAAGCAATAACAGCTTCTTTGGAAAGGACATGATGAATCTCTGCCTATTTAACTATGAGTGCAAATAACACACACACACTAACATAACAACGGGACAAAATGTTCCCGTTAGCCACAGTCATGGCGGTGGATGTTATAACTCTTTTGTATACTGCTTCTTCAAACTGTATTATTAGATTGTATAAATGTTTTAAAATTCATGGATAAGTGCAAGGTGGACGGGAAATTACATTACATACATGTGTGAAAGAAAAACATGCTTACAAATAGTAAAAATAACAAATATGTAAACACAATTTGAACAACCACTTCCCACATAAAGAACGGAAATGCACACTTAAAGGAAAATTGCTCATACGGGATAAAGTGATGCTTTAGGACATAATTGGACTTAATGATATGGCAGGGAAATAGAAAGAACTGAACATATAACCAATGAAATGTGGGAAAACAGGACAGCAGGTGGACTCTTTTATGCTTAGTGGAACATCGTGCATGCACGGGTTATTACAAATGTAAGTGCCATGTTTCCAATTTCACAGCAACTACTGAGGGCACATAAAGTGTGCCATTAAACATTAATTATTTTCGGTAGGTTTGACACTGAATGCTGATGAGGCAGACACACAAAGGCACTTATTTTGGTAAGGAGCCATGAATTGAACTCCAGCAGCAGCATATTCATTCCACACAAGATGTTTCCTTCTATTCCTTAACGGTTCACCCTGATATGAACCACCTGCCAAAAGGTTACAAGAAGACATATCTGATCTCACCGAGATCACAAGGCGGGCTTTTCTCGCCTCTGAAATAGACATAACTCTCAGGCCGGCATGTGGTCAGTTAGCTCGGCACAGCGACACTCCATTGTTGCTGGACAGGATGTGGGTCAGGGAGCTAAGCCATGCAGAGCCTTGTAGTAAAACTGTCCTCTTTATCTCTTCTGTCACTCTGTTATGTAATGCCGCTGTGTGTATGTGTACAGTAGGTGGGGGAGGGCTGGTGGGGGGGGGCAGGATTTATGCTGACTTTGCGGGCCCCTTATGTGCCTGCCTTGTGTCTGTGTCTACTGAGGCATCTCGGTGGCATAGAGGGGCTTTTCTACTTATGAGGTGACAAGAGAGAAATTGAGCTCAGTGGGCCAAGAGGAGTAATAAACACTAGCTAATGCAGTTGTGATTAAGGCTTTGTCTACAACCAGCAATAATATTCATCAATTATGTCAATCCAACACTGTCCATAACTAATATTATGAACTTCATTATGTTTTAGTTGAAATTTGTAAATGGGGAGGGTTAGTAAGTATGGTGAGGGGATACTATGAAGTGAACAAAGTTACCCTAATTGACTTGTGTTCAAATTAAAAATAAATAATTACAAACAAAGGTCATTTCCCAGATATAAATAACCTGACAATCTGTGGTTTAAATGGATAATAGCCATATGACTTTTCATAGTCATTATATAGCCACAAAGCATATAATTTCTATCATTGAAAAATGCAAGAAATTGCTCAGTGTGTAATAACAACCTATAGGGGCACAAAGTAAACAAATAGGACGAGTTAATACTGATTCCACAGGTTACAACTCTGACGAGCCTAATATTTAAAAACAGATATTAGCAGAAGGATTGCCTGACTGGTGATAAAATAATCGCTAAAAAAATAAGTTAAACTACACTGTGTGACTGCAATATTACAACATTTCATGTCAGCTGAATATTAAGCACCAAAATTTTATGCCATCAGGTCACAAAAGTATAGATATTACAATGTAAACTCACATTACTCACAACGGTTTACAAACCAAACACATAAAAAATATAAGTACATTTTGTTTAACCAATTCACGCCTCTATCATGGCGAGTCGAGTGAGCAAAACATAATGAAAACGTGTATGAAGCAACAACTGGGACAACTCTATAATTTCCATACCATGCATGTCATAACACATTGTGCTCCTACAGCACTGTGCATTTCTAATGGGCGTGTGTTATGATTAGATAGAAAGCAGGGTCTGCAAGATTTTTCTCTCTGCGTTTTTTCCGCAAAAAAAAAAAAAACAGGCGAGGCAAAGTGCAGGCAGTGTGCAGCACACATGGCAGAGCCGGAGCTGTCAACACGCAACATCTAGCTGTCAAAACCGGGCTGGGGCTCACTGTCTCCCCCTGGCATTTGCTCACGGAAAGTACACAGCGTCCAAGGCCTATCCAACAGTATCCTCTCGGCCTATCCCCGCTTGCCTTTACCAAAGAGAAAGTCAACAAAATGGTGGAACAGATACAGGTCACGTGATTTCTTTGTGCTTTCGGGTGCATTTTAAAGTGACACAAATGGACACAACACGGCTTACGAATAAAATATCACACCGCCAGAACCTTTTAATAACAGCTGCGGTAAAACGGGTTCACAATATTCAGTATTCGTCGAGATCCGTCGTGTGGACGAAAGAGCAGATATGGCGGCCATTTTGCACAAGCTTGCGCAGGCAACATAGTGGCGCCCCTCGACATGAAAACACTGCTCAAGTAATCCAACACAAGTCGGGCAGCAATAAAAAAAACATACCGATTCCTCCTCCTTTTCCATCCCCGTTGGCATCTGCGGCACTGCCCGGTTGATCGAGGCATATTCGTGCAGGTCTGGCAAATCCTCGCAGCGGAAGACGGGTAGAGGCTTACTAGCATCCAGCGCCCGCGCCCGAAACGACAATTTACTCATTTTTATAATAAAAGATGCAGCATAAATCTATTCGATCTGCTAGTAATAACAGCAGTTCTGCCTCGAGTTCTCATGGATGAATCTGTGGCGGTCTCTAGAAGTCAGCCGGTCGATTGAGGGCAAGCTGGGTGGCGTAGCAGCGCGAACAGAGCCGGGCAGGCCCGGGTCTCGGTCACTCTCTGTCGGTCTCTTTTTTCCTAGGCTCCGCTGTTCCTCCCCGGTTCAATACGCCATGGCCAACATGGCGGACATTACAAACTCATGCAGCTCTCCGCTCGCTCCAAGCGGCCCAACCCCCTCGATCACACAAACAGCCATTCCCACGCAGTTTCGCACGCGTGCGCGCTCGCGAGACCCTTGGGGTACTAGGGGAGGGAGGGGGGGTGTACCGACGGTGGGGGCAATACGCTGGATGTTGATGAAGGGATGTAAACTTCCCAGGCTCGGGATGTTCTCATCTTGAAATACGGCCGACTGATGCTGACGTACGAAAACATATTTATTTTATATAAAAGTAAAAAAATAAATAAATAAAATATGGCATTCAGAAATTACAAAGATTTTTTTTTTAACAAAAAATTAAAAATAAGATAAAATAAAATCTAACTCTTGTCCGTCGCACTCCAGCATTGGATTAAAACAGATTATAATTCTAAGTAGGACATTTGGGCGAGCTGTGTTAAATTTACGTTTTAAACCTTTCACAGACCTTTCACACAATTTCAAATGTCATTACATTAATGCAAACAAAATGACACGTCGTCCTATTAAATTTAATTGTTTTGGAAATATCGCCACCGTGTGGCAACACACTGAACCTCCACTTCAATTAAAAGTGATATGTTTCTGTCTCAACTTCAGTGTTCAGGACTTTAACACAGGGTCAGACAAGGCTGGGAAGAGAGTAAACACTGCCATATTTTTCTATATTTTCGAAAAGAAATTTACTTTAGCTTTGTAAAAAGTAAATTTATTGAAGATACTCTATACCCTCAAACATTACTCAAGGGCATGTTTCCCTAAAAAAGATGAATATGTAACATCTTACAAGAAGACCATTCATCAAATTCAGACTAACCAGAAGGCAAAAGCTACACACATACAGCCAGACTAAAAATACTGAGTCGGTTTGTCTTTCAAACAAAAAGTCAAACACTTTTCACATTAAAATTCTAATACTTTTGTGATGCTTGACAATGTGCACATATATATTTTTTAAACAAGACATAGTATGTGCTCAGCTAAAAATAATTATAATTAAAATAATAATGATAAAGAAGAGTATGCTATGATGTTTAATAACATTTCTAATGTCATTATATGATGACAACGACAGAGGAAGGATCTGTCGATGGATTGACACCTCCTTCCCAAACAAAAGAAATGAAGACACACTCAAACAGGCAACATTTTTCTCTCTCAATTGTCAGTTTTTATGATAAAGTGTCTCTTGATCCTGGTGTGGTTTTGTTTTCTTGTTTCTATCTGACATATGTTGAAACAAGGACAGTCTCGTGTCTCTGCAGTCCAAAAGCTTCATGGGGAAAAAATGGGTAAAGGGTAAAATATTGCACCTTGGCAGGTTATCTGCCATTACTGATGAAATGCAAAGTTATTTTCTTTAACCTCCTGAGACCCGAGCTTTTGTTTGGTGTGCGTTTTTTATTTCTCCTATGGGATTAGTAGGACCTACGTTTTTAACCAAATGAGTATAATAACTAAAATTTGTCTTAGTACAAGAAGTGGTTTTTGCAAAAAATGATGTCCTCATATGGGGGCAATGGGTGACAGTTTTAAAAGATGAAGTAACATGGTGCAGAGAAGCAAAAAATTAATGTCCTCACATGAGTATGCAGGGTCTCAGGAGGTAGAATAAAAATTTCCCATTCTCAAAAGTGTCACAACTTCTCCAAACACACAGTAACTGCATTCAGTTCTTTTTGCATTAAGATCTGGACTAGTTGTATCTCTTGCAAAAATAATACTTAAAAAGAAAAGTGTTCTTTGATTTGATGCAACCTGATTAGTCAACTACAGCAGCTACAGACAAAACAGACTGTGCTGTGTTAAAGGCAAATTTGGTGGTACAAGTAAAATTTTAACTTATTTTGGTGAAATTCGTAAAAGTGGCAAAGATGCCAAAGAATCGTGGTAGCATTTCACACAACTGAATACTTCCACCCACATAACAAGCATTAAATGAAGAGGGAAAAGAGGGAAAAACTTGATTATTCTCATTGCATTAGTATCACTTTAAGGGGACTGGTATTTTAAAAAACAGAACTGGGTCCCAATTGCAATTAAGCATAAGTGTTTCCACTTCCTGATTAAAACGGGTGTTCATAAAGTTATGTAATTTTATGGATCTTCGCGACTGTAACAGCTGTTCAGTCATTTGCCTTAAACCACTTAGTCACTATAGGAAATGAGATGGACATTTTAGGGTTGAAAGCCCCTGTAAACACAACCATGACCTTGGCTGATTTTTACATTGTGCTAAACAGGGCACAACATGAAAATAATGCATACTTTATGTCATATCTGAACTGAATGAGAAAGATATGAAATGCAAATGACCTGCAGGGATGGATGAGCATTCCTGTTGGATACAAGTTATTGGAGGCTGACATGATCATCATCCATTTGGGAGCAACATGTTCACACCTGTAGTCCATAATGGAGACCTGTGAAACAGAGAGTGGTGATAAAGACACACATTACAAATAAAAATCATCAATACCTGTCTAGTTTGTTCAAAATACCTTGTCAATATGAGTGATTAATCACACAGATGCACCGTATTTAAGCATATTCTGTATTTTTTTCATCTATTAGGCATTTAATACAGTCAAATTGAAATATGTAGGATCACTAGTGAGAAAAAAATAGAGCAAGATTTGACAATATCCTCAACACACACCCCTGATGGCATTCTGAGCTCTACATTTGCAATTTTTCAAACCAGATGATCGTATAATTTCATTTTCGATTCAACTTCCTTTGGTCTGTTTTTTAAATAATGTAAACCAAGTTGTGTTGCTACAATATCTCAGAGTGCATATTAGTGCAAATCTATATATGGAAGAGGGAAAGGGGGTAAATCTAAGAGGAGACGACAGACAAAAAAGTCCAAAATCGTATTACCGAATGCGAACGACAAGCATGCACCGCCTCGAAGCCGATTACAAAGCAGCTTTTAACGGGTTTATAATGCGTTTCAAGCCCAAAGATCAGACACAGCTGTCTTCGGGAAGGAGCAGCGACACCGAGGCTAGCTGACAGGCAGCTAACGTTAGCTTAGCCCAGTTACCCTGACCCTGCGCCATTTACCAGCCTGCTAACAGTTTGCGGACAGACTGCCAACACTTTCATTTGAACTCGCCAACTTACTTGTCCGCAACTGAAAGGCTTCACTTTGCGACTCCCGCAAAAAAAACAAAAAATAACACGGAGAAAACTAGCTAGAGCCAGAGTTGCAACTTACCTGCTGCTAGCAAAGCCACAGGGGAGGATGATGATGGCAGTTCTTCTGGTTGTCATGTTGGCCCGATGCTAACGCTGGTTAGCTCCCTTCAGGACGCCTCAGAGGAAAACGATTTTATATATATCTTTTTTTTTATTTATTTAAAAGAAAAATGTTAACTCACTGCAAGATGTCCCTGAAAGCAAGAGCTAGGGGTAGAGAATATTATATCCTGTCGCCGAAAGGGAAACTTGTATAGTTCGCTAAGGTTACTTCGACAAAAAAAAAAAAAAAAAGAAAGATCCAAACTGACCACCAAACCACTTTGCAGGCGGATTGTGATTGGAGGGTGAATGCCACCAATCACCTGTGGAGAGCTCTGAGAGGATGAGCTCACTGGTACCCCCGCCCACCCCGTGATAATAATAATAATAATAATAATAATAATAATAATAATAATAATAATAATAATCTTATTACAAATCTTTATTAAAATTCAAGTTAGTAGTACAGAAAATTACATATAATTAAATATACACTTGCCTCTGAATACACTAACAGCAAAAATGCAGTCACTCGCAAAATATTTTTGCTAATTTATTGAATCCATTCAGAGACTTGAACATGAATTGAGGTAGAGACACTACAGTGTTTTTCCAACATGGTTGCAGTATTTGTTATGTAACTGTCTCCAGGGCAGCATGGTCACCTCCCTCCAAACCCCCCCACCCCCCCACCCCCTTCTGCTCCTTCAAGAGTCTTGTCGCAGGGCTGCATCTGCCTCTGCTGCCTCCTTTTGAAGCTGTGATATTTGCACCACACATTTTTTATGATCAGACACAGATGAAAGAGAATGCTGCATAGTGGAAGCATATGGAGTCATTTTCTGTGATGCTCCACTACCACCACCTCCCACTGGCTGTTAAAGCTGCATGCACGCCTGCCCAGTGACTCTGGGAGTGGAGGAGGCATTGCTATGATTAATATCGCTTTGCTCAACTCTCCCAGCAAGGTCATCAGCAGCCATCTGTAGGCAATGGAAAAACCTTAATATCCATTTAGATTTGAAGATCCCATTGTTTCTCTGTGCTCACTCGATTCAGGCTGGTGCACTAGCAAAGTGGTTTGCATGCACGCTGCATGCTTTTTTTAAAGTTACACACTACATTGCACCAAATCAAGCCTGCAGTGCTCTGTTTGATGAATTCACTGGTGTCCATGGGAATACAAAAGGACCCAGAGTCTGGGCTTTGTGTTTGTGTTCAAAATAGCATCTTCTCTGACTGTGGCAAACTGTAAGTGAATGTGATGCTGCTCCATCATTTCCAGCAGGATGACAGTTGCGTCTCCTCTCATCTAGAGGGCAGTGGAGACCCATGTAAAGGCTGTTGCCTCCATTGGGATTACAATGCATAATGCAGAATGCTCACCTCACTATATCTTGCCGTCTGAGACCTGAGTTACACAGCTGAGCCGACTGTCAGCATATATGGAAGATTTTCTGTGTGTATGCCTTACAAAACATTACACTATATGTGATTATCTTTTGGGGATTTCGAGGCCAACAGCTCTGTATGTATCGCACAACTAACTGACCTTGTATGAGAAAGCAGTTTATGCTGGGGATGCTGTTTGAAATTTGTGCATTTGCAGTGCATGCAGGGAAGGGAAGGGTTGGACTCGCAGTCCAGGGAAGCTATTGAGATCAAAGAGGAGCAAGTCAGACATCAACTACCCACTGCAACACAAGCTGGACCGACTGCTGACAGCAGCTCAGATGAGGGATGCTGTTTCATTGTGCTTCACAACAGGGATTCTGATTGAAAAGTAGATCTCTTTTCAGTGGCTGCTATCACCTTTCCTCATATTTTGGGTTGACTGTTGTCTTGATGGCACTCGTGTGGATGGGGTTGTCCCTCTGCAGCAAATTCAAAACAAAGTTTCATCATAAATGTACTTTTTTTTTTCTTGGAAATTCATTTTGTATTAAATTAATACTGTAAACAAAACATGTTGGTGCTTAAACTAGATTTTTGGGGGGTTTATTTTAGACTGATTTTTGCCATAATACATATGCTACAATGCAAGTAGTGCAGCATGTTTATTTTTAAAGATAAATCTTAATGTGGTCATTTTTTTTAATAAACATGTCTGATGCCTTTTCCTAGCTCTTTTTCTATTTTCCTTTTTCCTCTGGACCATGTTTACCAGAATGCTCTTGTTTTACAATGTTAGTTGTCAAAATGTCCCTGCAGCAATGTCACCAAGACAAATTCCTACATTTATTGTACAGCCTCTGACTGACAGAGAGGCTTGTTTGGGCAAGGCTCGCCCTGTTTCAGCAGCTCGGCTCCAGCTCTCACTGGAAGTGGGCAAACTCCCTGCGGTCATGGATGCTGATGAGTAGTTTCCATAGCAGCAACTAGCCACACCCGCACCACAACAGAGGCTGATAGCACCGCAGTAATCAGAATCACGTTTGGACCTGATGGGCATTCTTGAGAGACAGAAGATGCCATAAAGCTTTATTAAAAACAGACTTTGATATTCATGTATTTCATTTGCACTTGAAGGGCCAATGTGTAAGATTTAGGGGATCAATTTGTAGAAAACGACAGGTGCAGCATTTAGTATTCATCATTATGTTTTTTATTTTATTTTTTTTACTATCACCTGCATAAATCAATTGTTGTGGTTTCATTGCTTCATTCTCCAGAGAGTTTTTTGTATCCTTTTTGTTGGAAAATTTTAATTCCTTAGCTCCTTAGTTTACCTAATGTTTATTAACCTGAAGGTTCACAGTACCTGTGCAAGGTGCAGGCACTAAGGCAGGAAGGGAAAAGTTCACGGACTGAACCTTGGAAGCTATTGTCATGGCAATTGGGAGTTTCCACAGTGACAGCTCCCTCTGCCTGCACAAATCTGTTCATCCTGAGAAAGACGAGACGACAAGCTGAGAGGGGAGACACACACTTGACCGTGAGATGCTGGGAGACATGTACACACTGCACAGATACACCTGCAGTAACCGTGTGCTGGTAACACATGATAAAAGAGTCTGATTACAAAATGATATAGAGTCACTGCTTAATTGGAATGTGTGTGTGGTTGTTTATGTATGAGTAACTGCTATATTGATCAGAGCTGAAATCATTGCACTCACAGAGCAGCCTGTAGTAAACATGTGTGAGCTTTTTTGCTGTTCTTAAGACAAACACACGTCTAACAAACTCCCTCAATGTCACCTGCACACTTCAGATGCACTATTACGATGACAAA
>JAPZDZ010000013.1:3438372-3448605 GCA_029783805.1 Acanthurus tennentii | reverse complement strand
TTTTGACTTTTTTCCACTCAGGTGTAACTGATAGTATGAATGATAGCTGCTGCCTTCCATCACATTCAGAGCCCTGCTACTGCAGCTCATTTGCATGACTGACTGAGACACATGAGAAGATGAAGACACACAGGAGTGTTGCTGTAATTATACCTGCATCTTGCTTAAGAAGGAAAATGTAAAAAAAATGTGTAGAACATTGAATTTAGCTTAATTTTTAGTTATACTCGAGGTTATGCAGGTTCCTTTTGCACCTGCTGAGTCTTTTGGACCCTGATCGCCTCCACATGTCTCAGCAGTGAGGCAGAGCTGAGTGTGGGGTCCATGCACTTTACATGCAGATTAACATATCGATGACGCAAGCAGGCAATGAATTCACAAATTGATAATCTTTACCACATACGATGCCCCGGCGTGAGAGATTGAGCTGTTGTGCGACCAGTGTGAACAAGGTCACGTTACCCTCTCGGACTTTGCTCAAACACACTTCGAATCCATCAAATCAAATTTGATAAAAAGGCTTTGCAATTTAGCGATATTCTCAATTGAGGATCTGAGAGACCAGGAAAAAAAAAAGGGCAAGTACAGTTCAAGTTCAAAGCCAAAGGCTCATCTTTCATCCCGCGGCACCGAGGGACACGTTTGTACGCCGCTGCAACAATGAGCCGTCAGTGTTAATGAGTGATGAGCAGTGATTTATTTATGCCGCAGTGCCGTGTAAAACAATTCACTTCATCATTCAGTCTTATTCTATTTTCCATTATGACAAGGATACTTATATCAGTGTGTACGAATGAGAAAAACACACTCGTAACCAAATTACTGTTTGGTAGCTGGAAGGTGGATGATTTCTAAGAATATACAGAAGAGTTTTTCAGTCGTAACATTAATTGTAACTCCGTTGTGTTTTACATGTTTATGAGTCACTTGGGGGAAGTAAAGGCATTAATCTACATTATTACAAGCTGAAGATGTAAGTGGCGTTCTTTAATACTGAATATTCATCATGTCCAACACTTTTTTGGTTGTGCAGTGAGTGTTTTTCTCACTTCCTGCATTTAGTGCCACGAAGCATATCGGCACAATGCCAGTAATTTGTTAATAAGTATGTTAATTTATGAGTGAAAACACATTAACATGTTTTAAACATGACATTTTCCTTCGCGTTGTGTAATTTCAAATTTGCAATTTAAATTTGTCACGTATACATCCCAGTATATCCTTTAACGATAAAGGGTCCAGTGTTTAAAATGATAAGGACTGAAAATGCAAAACATTAAAAAAAATCTGTAAATGTCCACAAAACAAAAAAGGGATTATACATGAAATGAGTCCTAGGAATTAACGAAAATACATGTTTATGTGATTCAGTTATATCGCAAAACTGTGCAACATAATAAAGCTGCAGTTCAGAGACACAGAGCGTCTAAAACAAAGAGTGTGTCCATGTTTTGGGACAACTTTAAATGACATTGTTGTGATATTTGTTGTTTTTAGAGGACTGAAAACCTGTCAGAGGAACCTGCAATTTCTTCCCTCTAAAGTTAGACAGTTTACACAGAATTCAACAGTGTTATTACTTTTTTCATCTAGTTTCCTTGTAGAAAAGAAGCAGATCTTGTGTAATGAATTTTAACACAGAACAACAAACACCAGATGTGACCTGCACAATGACGTCCATGCTCGTCATTTACATTTGAATTCCTCTGAACTGGCACAGCCTTTTTGACCTGTTGTGGTGTTTTTCTGTCATGAATTGCAAATTCTGAAGGAGACGGACACTTAAAGTGAGCGCAGCTATATCAGACCACAGCTGCTGTTATGATCATATTCCGTAGAAGTGGGCGTCGTATAGGCAGGCTAAGAGAATCATGGTCATCCAGATGTGACTTAATGTTGTGGCTCTGACTTCATTACCCAACAGGAAGTTCACCTGGGGGCATAAAGAGAGAGTTACCCCTCCCCTTGTGTACATATTCATATTTACTGCAGCAGGTAGAGGGAAGATCTAGTTTTGGGAGTTCAAACTTCTCACTCACAAGCCTGCAGGTCAGAGTAACAATGTAAGAGCTGTTGTTGGCGTGTACACACAAAAAACAAACATGTGTTTAAAATAAATTAGTTTGCTGAAGCGAATAGCATCGGATAAAGAAACATCTGGCCAAACTTTTCAGGAGCTTCTGTTTTTTGTTGTTTTTTTTTCAGTCACCAAACATCCATTTCACATTGCAGGAGACTGTGAGATAACATTTGCTAAATTCCCCAGAAGAGCTGGTGACAGGCCACAGTGACAGTTTTACTGTGGGAGTCGGCGAAGCCAAATCGACCAGCGCCTGACATTTACAGGCGGTTTCATACTCCTGACTCCTTTCACCATGGGGCACGTTGACATCTCTGTCTTGGATGACAGTTATTTGCACCACAGCTACATGCATATTGTTGCTGTCGAGTCAGTAATTAGAGAGTTAGTAAAAAAACAAACACACAATAATAAGAGAAAGGCTTAATGAACAGTGCTTTGCCACTTTTTTTCTTAAAAAAAGGCAAAAATCCACTCATCCGTATCATGTTTTCATTTCAAACAAATGTCTAGCAAATGCGTTAAAAGCAAAGCAGACAATGAAATGTTTCTTCTGCATAATTATGAGGAAATCTATGTAAATGTTAATGAGACTTTATTTATAATAAACAGCCGCCACGACACAACGGAGACTTTGCATTAATTAGAAAGGCACCTGTGCTTTGTTATCAACGGCAAATTTATGCAAACCTTGAGATTTTGCAGCGGCGAACAGGAATGACCTTACAGCAGCTCAGATGGCATAATGAGCTGAGTAACTTTCCGATGAAGTTTGATGAGGAGTTACTAATGCGGGACATGGAAATGCAAAAAGATGCGCTGAGGCAATCTGCTGGGATGGTGTTGCCATCAAGAAAAACACAGCTCAAACAGTTATCATAGCCTTTTTTATTTATTTTTTTTCTTTTTTGGCAATGTAGTTGTTAAAACAAAGGGCACTGCAGCAGCGTTGAGATTTCACACACTTAGAAATGATTAGCTGTCAATCAAACTCTCCGCTGTGGTGTTTTTTTTGGTTGAGATTTTTCGGTAAAGGTTTTTAAAGTAAAGAAATAGAAGTAAAAGACGAAGTTAGAAGTAAAGACTGAGTTTATTGATTTTTATTCAAACCTTATTTTCAACCACTTCCTCCTCTAACAACTCAACCATTACTGTTATAGCTGTCACTGTTATACTGTTATTCCCTTTATGAATTGAGAAAACTGGATTCTATGATCCAAAATAACACACACTGACACAGATAAAGTTAAAAAAGTGAACACTATTTTTTATTTTTTATTGGACCTAACAGTTTAAGATGTGATGAAACGTTTTTTTTTTAATTCTCAGAAAGTTTCAGGTAGATTCTTAATGTACTGACATGACCTGCGAAGGTGCATGCATGTGAGGGTGAAGGAGTCGCAGAGCAGCTGCAGGAGTTCCTGTCGAAAGTGATGCTCGTCAGCACACAATATTTTCCCGCAGATGAAATCATTTTATCCCATTATCTGCCTGCACCCGACCAAATGCTCCCCTTCGCTCGCTCCCTTCTGCAACAGAGGGAAAGAGAAATCAGATGTAAAAGGAATATTGTCCTCATTAACCTTCGATCGAAACTCAGCTGGAAAGACAGACTGTTAGTCAGACTTGCCAAATTAAAAAGTTGATCACTCTGACTGAGGGAGTCTCCGCTCAATGATTTTGTATTTTTTCCTCCTTTTGTTTTCTAGTTGAATGCAAATCTGAGCTCGGTTGGGTAAAAACTTCAAGAGCGCAACCGTTTGCAGTCAATTTATAAAGTGCTCTGATACTCAAAAGCATGCAGCAAATATGTTTTAACTGCAAAGAGAGAGAGATCAGTGCTAAATCACCCTCCTGCTCTTTTTTCTCCTCCTCTTTTACACTGTGTTATTGTCATTTTTTCTTGTGAAGTTTGTTATTTTTGGAGTCGCCTCAAGAAACAAATCTCCCAGCATCTGTAATGTTTCTGTAACTTTCCGCACACCACAGCAGAGATGATAATGTTAGTGATAATAGTGCGGCATTTCTCACGTATTTAAGTAAACAGGTGGTTTACTTTTCCTATGCTCTGCAGAACAACTTGCTAATGTACAGGCAGTCTGGGTGTTTTTTTGAGGGTTTTTTTGCCGTTTGAGACCAAAGAATATTTGGTTGAACTAAATCAGCAATGCTGTTTGCTGTCACTGTTTTCCACAGAGTTGGCTGGAAGCGATGTAGTAAAGTAGCCCCATGTGTATTTGATGTGGAGTGAGCACTGCACTGACTGCATGAAGAAAAAAACACAAAAACAGCCTCGTATATAAAAGTGTGTATATATAGACAATATACATTTCATATATGTTTTCTAAAGAGGAAGTTAAAGTGTATTCTGCAAGGCCGGCAACAGTCTCTTCCTTTTCTTTTCTCGGTTCTCTTTCTTTTTTGTAATTTTAATAAAACAGAACGACACTTAAACTCCAGTCGGGCCTTTCCCCCCTTTATCTTGACTTCCATACTGTCCTCGCTCAATGAAGTCCAGGGTTTACAACTCCATAAAGCCAGAGGACCTTAGGAAGATAACTATCCGTGCAAATATTAGTTTCTTAGACACCACTTGTCTCTTAGCCACAGGGCATTAGCTGATATCACACACTGGCAGTAATACTTTGCATTTAAAAGGCATGACATTTATGTGCATGTGCTGCTGTAGGTGGATATGTGTGTGTGTGTGCATATGGAGGTTTATGTTCTGGGATGGAATGTGCTCATGCATGCATATGACGTGGACGTCATTAAGGTGTGTTTGCTTGTGTACATGCGTCAGTGTTTTTTAATGTATACACACACATTCCCATGCATAGGGGTGTGTTCCTGCATGAAGGAACGCTCCTTTTTTTTTTTTTTGGCAGGTTTGTATGGAAAAAGGACAAGACAGGAGCAGAACGATGGACTGCCATATGTGCGAAAACGCCGCAGCCGATCATTTCTATCATATCGTCCTTCTGGGCGCGGGTCTGCAAATGTGTGACACGTCTCTGCTTCAGTGAATATGCGCCAGTCCTGGCTAAACGAATGATGAAATGAAGCCAGATGGAAGAAAAAAAGAACAAAACAGCTTCCTCAGAAAAAAAAAAAAAAAAAAATTAAAAAATTGGAGCAGGAGGGGTGGAAAAAAAAAAGAAAAAGAAAAAAAAATGCTATGAATGTCAGGCAAAGTCACAGGAGAGTGCACCATCTCATACAATAGTGTTCTCAATCCCACAAAGAAGAAAGAGAGCAGAGAGAGAGAGAGAAAAGTTACACTCCAATGGCCATGAAACTATTGATTTCACAGAGAAAGTCTGCTGGAAAAAGCAAGCACAACTTCTGCGCGTCCTGACAAGTCTGGGGCCTGATCATTGTTTTCGAGGCGCCCACTGAATTCTTCCTGTTGTCTTTATATTTGTGTGACAGTTTTTCGCAGAAATATCTCTCCTCGGCATGCGCCAATGCAAACTTTTCCAGCAGCGGCTGCGAAAAAAAACAAAACTTCTTCATCTCCTGATTGTTTTCTATGCTCAGCTAATCCCCCCCCCCACCCTCCTCCCTCCCCTCCTCCTTGTGTTACTGTATTGTTGAGTTTGATCAATGACATCAGCCATCGGGGGTCACTTCAGCCTTGTACGTGCTGTGATTTATATGTAGATCGACCGGCGAGCTCCGTGTGACATCATTTCTGTCTCATCAGGATTGTGATTGATGGGGCCGCTTGACCAAGGTCAGGATCATGATATTTGACCTCCGCCGTGAATGTGCCAGAGAGAGAGAGAGGGAGAGATTAATGCACCTTAATAAACCAGTCACAGCCGCGCTGTTATGGAGTCTGACATACACTTCCATGAATGGGAGAGGTTAACATGCACCTTTTGCAAAGCTTTCGCCCTCACTGTTCATCATCGAACTGCACGCTCGGTTGTGCACGGCATGCTTAAAAAATTATTGTGGGACAGAATTTCATGAACATACAAGGACGTATACGTTCTCAGTCATGCCTCCTGGTCCTTTATGCGCCATAAAAATACAACACCAGTCCTCATGTGATTCACACGGTCACCAGTGTCTCTTTAACATGGAGACTATTGCCCCTTTTTTTTTCGCAGCAGAGTGTGGCACACAGCAAAGCTTTACCAACTCAGAAATCAGGGTGGGATACACAAAGGTCACCGTCTGACAGGAGTAAGACATATTGTGCCTGGAGGAGATCCTCTGAGAAGTGAGCAACTTACTGCTTTTTCTTTTCTACATTTGTGAGAATGGTCATTAGTATTCAAGGACAACAGCCATGCTTCAAAAGTCATTTGAAAGGGGGGTAAGATTTCTCTGGCTTTCAGGCTCTGTTAATGAAAACTGCTGCAGGCGAAAGCATATTATGAGTTCTGCTGTACGGCAATAGAGTGCAGACTGTTGGACATTGTTGTCGGTACATCAATTGTGCTGCAGAAAAAAAAAAAAAATCAATATGTGTGTGTGTGTGGAAAAGGATCCGTCACCTTTAGAGCAAACGCCTTGATTTACGAAGAATGACAACCAGGAAACGTCCCTTCAGTGGGTGGAAAGAGAGCTGAGTTCTTTTAAGTTAAAGATCCATTTTTTTTTCTAACAAAGCATACACGGCCAATTATAAGTTAGAAAAACTGGACTAAATATTTGATTTTAGGGTGCAGTACTCAGTATTCTTATATTATCGAGGGATTAAATTACTGTCTGTAATTATGAGTCCAGCTTCAAGACCGAACAGTGAGAATTATTTACCAGCTGTGGAGTCGACCTCAGTGTCACAGAGTTTATTTCAACTTTTCGGTCACTCTTTCGTTTTTCCAGCCTGCTTTTTTTTGTTGTTGTTTTTGTCAGCTCTAAATTATTCACAGCAGGCAGCCGTGATCAATCCACCGTTCTGTGCTTTTCCAGCACTAAACTGTCAGAAAATTCAGTGACAAACCAGTAATGAAAATCGAACATCCAGCGGCCAAAGATTGTAATATTTTACCCAGGATGGGGATGAGAACCAGCGCAGAGCTCAAAGCCTTACATCAGTAAGGTGGTTGGATACAGTGTGATACTAATGCTGCTCACAATGTGCAATTAGCCTAATGAATGCCAACACATTAGCCAAAACATCCTCACAAAGCAGCAACATGTCAGAGGTATGTGCTATTCATCGCTCTAAGGAGTTAATAAATCAGCTGCAGCTTTAAAAGTGTACGCACATTTTGTAAAATGCAAAAGCTACGAATAAAGTTTCACCACTAAAACTCACTTTTTTATTGGAGTTGGTGCACAGAAAACAGAAAAGCTCACTTGGCCTGGGACGGGAAAAGTTCACTGTTGATAAGGATGCACAAAGAGAGGTGTTAAAGCCCCCCCCTCACAAACTAATCAGACCTCTGCGGTGTTGCGTTGACTTTGCCTCTGTTGAGGATCATCACAAGAGGTTCCAGCGTTTTCTTTTCTTATCAGATAAAAGGAAACACTGATCTTTTGTTAGTTTTCTTTTAAAGATTCCAAATAGGGAAAGTAAATATAATATAATAATATCATTTAAAAGGGAAAAAGTGCAAGTAGTTATCAGTGTTTCGCCATTCTATTTCTTGCCGAGGCATCTATTAAATATTCTGTAGTTAAGTAGGTTTGTTGATTAACTCATTCAGATGTGAATGGTTTCATAATTTGGGGATGGTTCGCCAAGCTTAAGCTTTCAAAACACCTCGCGTTATGTCCAAATGATTCATAAGGAGGGCAGAAACACAGATATGAACACATGCTCGAGTGCTCGTATACATACTCAAACAGAGTCACATGCTTTCACACACTGTAATAATTCAGTGATTCATGAGTCCCAGATGTTAGCAGAGTGCCAGAAAAAGAGGGAGGAGGAGTGTTTTTTTCACCAGCTCCTGTGTGGATGCTGTGTGTCAGGAAGCCTGAGGGGGGAGCAAATGAGATGAGACACCGTCGGCTGACTTCATGTGTGGTGGGGAGGAGGAGGAGGAGGAGTTGTGGAGTGAAAGAGAGAGAGAGAGAGAGAGAGAGCGTGAGAGCAAGGACAGGAGGGAAGAGAGAGAGAGGGGCAAAGGCGAGGTGTCGAAAAAAGCGATGACATCAGGATAAGGGTAAAGAAAAAAAAAAGAAAAGAACAGAAGGAGAGCGGGTGCCACGGGGCGCTCACAGACAGATTGCTGCTAAGTGAGAGATTGCAGTGCATGCACTACCACCCATGACATTTAGAGTTTCGAATGAAGAGCAGCAGTGTGCTCACACACTCACGGCTTTTTTTTTACAAAAAGAGAACTAATTCCATGTTTGCAGTAGTTGGGCTTCAGTGCCGCTGGTTTCCTGCCTGTTAAAAGGATCCTCACAGCTTAAAGAGATATTAACCGGATCGATCAGAGGAGCAGATATTCAGATCACAGTCTCAAACCTGCAGCCACTGGTTTTTTATGGGCCGCAAACGCAACATTTGAATATGTTTTTCTTAAAAATACTGAACTTGTGCACAAATTGTTGCAGAAACAGTTAAAGAACAATACTGGAGTTGTGTTTCTGTCAGTCAAATAACTCCATAATCACTCTCTTTTAGCTCTGGTTTTGGTCTCTGCTGATGCCTGAGGGAAATATCTTACTACCAAATGCAACACTATATTCACCAGCTAGTCTCTGCCTGCGCCCTGTCTGCCGGCAGACAGTGCACAGGGAGTTTTCAGAGCTGCTTTTTGTTGAAAACAGCTTCCTGCCGCAGCCAAAATGACACCATGAGAGCGGTGAAAGTGAGCCAAAACAGTACATTTGTGAGTTGGACGGCTAAAAAAAAAAAAGAGCTGAAACTCGATAACAATTCAGCGAGTCAGAGGGAGCTGCAGATTCAGGTGATACTCCTCTCCAGGTTCATTTCCGCCAGGGACGACTTTCACATCACATGCTGATGTTTGATAAATGCTTTTTCATCAAAACAAAAGAAAAACTTAAACATTGATAACATTTATACAGCTCAGTTACAAGGAAAAGTAAAGCACATTCCCTCAGGTCAAACCTAATGTTCAAAACAAAAGCCATTTTATGCATTTAGATGTGTCAGATAACGCAGGAGACATACATGCATTTTATGTAATTTCACTGTTTTGTTTCGTCTCATTTGCTCAAACGCTGCGATGCAACAAATCCTCTGAACCCGCGGTGTGTTTGAGTAGACTCTGTTGATGCACTCCTGTTAGATTTTTTTGATAAAGTACCTGCTCAAGGCGCTTCTGCTCGCAGTTGACACACCTGCTATTTTGGAAAGAACTGTGTAATTAAAAAGTCGGTGCCACCTGTAGTCAAATGAGTCATCAAATCAATTGGGACTAAAAATCTCAAGAAATCAGAAGCAAAATCTCACCTGCAAAATATACTTCAAACCTAAAAGTGCTTCTTATCTGAAATGTTTAGTATCTATAACTGAATTTTTATAGCTGATATCAACGTAAAAACTGCTGCTGTGCTCATTTTACTGGTTTTTACATCCTGTTGGGGGATGAAACTTATAATAATGTGTCACATGTAGCTCAGATTTATGGTAAAAATCTTTACCTGTAAATATACCATAACTGTCAGCAGAGGCAGAGATACTGGAGGTAAAATAGAAATACTCAAGTAAAGTAAAAGTGAGAGTATAGTGCTTGTGCAAATATACATTCAGACCTGGAATCAATTTAACATTGATTTTTCAGACAGTGGGGAATGGAAGGCACTCAGGCACTGTATTGCTTTATGGTTTCAAAGGAGATTTCTTCAGGGATCATTTTTGCTTTAGAATTTCGAAAAAAAAAAAAAAAAAAAAAACTTTATTCCAGCCCCACAATTCTCATCCTCATGACTTCACTTTTATTTAAGCTTATTCTGTCAAAACATGTCGGCTGCTCAGCCCCTATTCATCTTCTCGCTCTTCAGAAAGAAACACACACAAAGCAGCAGCAGCAGCAGCAGCAGGGACGGGGACGGCGGGGAGAAAGTAGCAACATTTCTTTTTGTGACATGAAACACAAAAAATTCTAAACATAGCAGATCTAATTTGTGTTTACCAACACAATGTGAGCAAATATTTCCTAATGCACCTCCGATGCAGTAATGAAGCATGCTGTAACATTTATGCAACGTGGGAT
>JAPZDZ010000013.1:3287673-3301238 GCA_029783805.1 Acanthurus tennentii | reverse complement strand
GCTGCCTTTTCCCTCGAGGTAAAGCCAAAATATTCAGCAATTCATTTGTGTTGCTCATTCAGCAAAGAATTCATGTTTTACATGGGCGAGTGGTCTCAAAGGGGCCAATAGTTGTTCCAGACAGCGATGAATCAATTCATACAAGTGGGTTGTTGTTGTGCTGTGTGATGTTAACCGGCGGCGGCGGCAGCAGAGGTGAGCATGCAAAAACGTCCGACACACTCGTGCACGTGCGCTCTCTTTCATCAAACAAGGAGAGCTGGGAAATAAACAGACACGCACAGACTCACAGCGGTGCATTTTTCAAGTTGTATAAAAGTTATATGTCTTTCACTTTAGAAGGTTTATTAAGATTTGATGAATTCCAGCAGGGGACTCTCAGACAAAAGATGAATTCTGAAAAGGCTGCCTGTTGTGGTTTTTACTTCATTTAAAAAGGGAAGCAACAATGGCTTTCTAAAGGCATCCCTACAAAGGTCTCCTTTGACCCTTGAGGGGTTGGTTATTGCCCACAAAGTGGATTGCGTGCTAAACAATATAGCAGTCATATGAGCAGTCCGTAACTCTACTGCGGCTGCTTTTAGCTTTTATGAGGCCAGACGTGCTGCGATGACAGAAGGATGTTCATTGCAAAAAGCATACGGTGCACAGATTCCTCTGGCATGAACACATCACTTTGAATCACTTTAGAGGATTAATAAGAGCGATTAAAACAAAGTTACCACTCCCGTTTTAATTACAGTCACCTTTCCTGCTGGAATGAGAGCACAAGCTTTGTCTAAGCATTTTTTTTTTCCAAAGCATGCACTAATACCACACCTGTTTTCGGGTCCACAGAGAAGTATGGCTGTCCTTGCAGAATACTGTAGACTATTCTGGCGCTGTTTCCATAGGTGGGATCGTCAGCATCAGTCGCTGTGACTTGCAACACGGAAGTGCCTAAAGAGGAACACAATAAAATTATTTCCTGATAATTACTGGAGCAAAGTTTTTGTTTTTTTATATAATAATTACACAATATAAATGTAATTTTTGAAATAGAAGAAAAAGTTGTAGCTTTCAGAAATAACATATTTCAACACAAACAGCTAACGAACAAGGATTCTGTTTTGGGAGCTATGGCAAAATATAATGTTCCACATGGACAATGTAGAAAATGATGTCCTTGATGTTGTGATTAGTTATTGAGCTAAAAAGCCACTATGTAACAAAAAAAGCTTTGAAAAAAAGTTTGATGTAGAAATTGTAGCAAACAGAGTAATTAGAGTAATTACTAATAGAAACAGGATGACTTATTCAGAGTCAGAGTTGAACAAAGGATGACTGCAGTGTGTGAGTAATGCCACAAGAAAGTTCATTGCTTTTTCAGACATTTTAAAGCTGTTAAACCTTAAACAGGAATAATGAGGACAGGCACTGATCCTCATTTTCATTGCAACAGACGACAAAAAACAAAGACGGATGATGAAAACTTTTCAGGATGGCTCATTATTTACACCGTTACTTAAAAAGTCTGTGAAAGCCTTTGTGGTTCAATTTAACACTTGGAGTGTTGCTCAAACAGCATTACAGGCTTCATTAACCCATTATAATTGCATGATGAGTGCATTGTAATTGTATTGTAAGCTTATATAATGCATTAGTACATGTAGGAATCATAATACGATTACATTATCAGACATCTAAGCTATAGGATACGTCCTAAGGCCTGTAAATCTTCTTGCTCTGTTGTTTTTCCTCTGGGAATTCAACTAAATTAAACAAGAGAAATTCACTCCGCTGTGACTTATTTTTTCTCGAAAACCTGAAGGGGCTGAAGTGAAATGCCACCTATAATGAACCGTGTGCGCCACGGCGTGCTCAGGCACTCAGTCTACTTCCCAGACAAATCCTACTGAAAATCATTTGAGTAAAATCAATTTCGGGGTTTGCTTTGAAAGCTTAGTCAGCTCCAAATCATTTGATGAGTAAAAATTTATTTGTTAGTACATAATTTAATGGATGAACTTTCAACTGTTCTGTGCTAATGACTTAAGTAAAGAAAAATGCCCATCTGTGACCTTTCATGATTAATGTTTCTGTGCAGCACTGCGAAGAGTATAATTACAAATGTTCTGCATAACTTAATCACTGTTAGGGTCACAGGATGAGAATGGATGAGGTATGGGGACGGGAGAGTTTTGAGTGGGCGTGGTCACATGACCAGTGGGGGGATGTAGCCCCAAATACAAAACATTCTGTTTTAAGCAAACAATAAAGCATGAAAGAATCCTAATTCAGCACCAAGATTGATAATTTTTGGTCACAAAGTCGACTTTTCTTCAGTTAAAAAAAAAAAGGGAGAAAAGCCAAATTATTCGCTTTGCCTGATTCTTATGCAAGTCTCATGTACAAGAAGGAGCCTTAAAGCTCCGTTAGTGCTGCTAGCCAAAAGTTCTAATAGTAATTTAAATTAAAGTCTTGCTTTTTGTCTCTTTTTTAACTCTTTAACACTTGACTTATTTTTGCAGGAGAGCTTTTGTTTTTTATTCAACTAGTGCAATGTATTTCCTTTAAAGTAGGTAGCATATTTTTGGAATACCAGACTTGCAGAATTTATTTAAGGTTTCCATGCAGTTTACCTGGATTATTTTTGCAAAACAACAAGAGTGACGAGAAGACAAGAGTGTAATCTATCCGGGCAAACACCTCTTTACAAAAGGGACTATGACATTTTGGAAATGTTTAAATCAATTGTATCTTTACAAATGGGTTCATGTTTTGAATGTTAACAAAAGAGGGTTGTAAACCGTTTTAACAACAGGAACTGATCATTATAGGGGAAAAATGGACTCTTCATGGGGGAACATTTGCACCACATCACATTAGACTCTGCAGGTGTTTTTGATGAAGTAGTCACATTACATGCTTATTTGAGCAACGGCTCAATGAGAGCCCCTACTTGGTGTTTGCATCCTGTCATAGAAACAGCAGGTGACAAATGATCAGTTACTCAGAAACTTTCTTTACATGAAAAACGGCTTTTTTCTTGGAAAAAAAACCCCTTCTGAAATCTGTAATTGCTTTGAAATTCATATGTATTACGTTTTGAGACAATGTCACCTTACTGTGTTCTATTTTTACATTTGTGTGCATCGCTTCCTTAAGATTTCAACCCACCTCAGTGGGCAAGTTGCTGTAACTGCAACACACAGTGGACTTTTCACAGGATCAAGGTCGGTCTCTGAAACTGGATTACAACAGCCAGCCATGACATTTGCTTCATCCCTGCTTTTGTTTGGTTGTGATGAAGCAACAATTAATTAGCAAGATGTTGGTTGAGAGTCAATGGCTTGAAATAAAAGCGTCTTAATGGGATGAAAGATGTCAATGCACAGCCAAGTGTTGCTTTTTTTTGCGAGGCCTGCCTGCAGATATGCTACTGATTAGGTATTTAAAAGCAAAAACAAATGTGCAAATAAATCAAATTAAAAAGGAAGTAAAAAAAATGAATGGAAATGAAAAGTGATCAGTGTTTTATGACGTTTAACAGCATGCACTGGAAGCAGGATTTGTGAGGAACAAATGGAGGGAAATAAATCAAAAGTATGTGCTTATTCCTTTGTGTGCAACCTTTTATCTCTATTTTGTTTGGTTGATCGAGGTTTAACACTTAAACCATGTGCACAATTTAACTCAATTTCCCTGCATTAGTTCCAGTGACATTCGTTTAATCATAGCTATTCATCTAAACAAGCCACAACCTCCTCTTCTGGGTTTTCAAAACACTATTAAAGAGAGATTTTCCCAGAAGTGAAATGGTTGACAGGAAAGCAAGACTACCATCTCTAGCGTGCCCATTTAGAGATAGCTCAACTGGGAAACATACAGCAGCAGGAAACTGATACTCCTTTCATCAAGCACTTTAAAAAATATGATTGCATCACTGAATGGGAGGTATGCAACAGTAACACTGGACTACCTGGCGTGTTCCCAGCTAATCAATTTAGACAGGAAAAAAGAACATCACAACCAATTAGCCGCCACACTCCCAGACAGCCCTTTCCTGCACTTGGGAGCGCCAGTATTGACAAAGGCTCGGGGATTAGTGCTCTGGAGTGTGAGGACAGTTGATTGTTACAGCCGATTTGACGCTGCAGAGGAATTACTTTAATGGACATCAGAAAAAGAGAGGGCGGGGAAAAAAGGCTAATTATTTTCCCCTTCATAGTCCTTGATTTCCTCCCCTGGGTCATCAATGGTGATTGATTCTTTTTGTGCAACTGATGATGAAGTTTGCAGCCAACATTGGAACTTTAAGATGAGGAAGTCTTGTTAAATGAGGGATGCCAATAAACAGATTAGTGCTGCAAGTACATTTTCATTACCGTATTAAGCCATCATTTAGAGATAATATATTACAGCAGCTGGATTATCTAATTATTCAGATCAT
The DNA here is from genome assembly GCA_029783805.1 of Acanthurus tennentii. NCBI lineage: Eukaryota > Metazoa > Chordata > Actinopteri > Acanthuriformes > Acanthuridae > Acanthurus > Acanthurus tennentii. The sequence goes on along the minus strand of JAPZDZ010000013.1, from coordinate 3,296,806 downwards.
TTTACACATCTTTTTGTTCATCCTGATTGACACAATATATATATTTTGCAGTTTCTGAAAATCGGGGAATGAAAAATCTGTTGTTGGTTAGTTAGTAATTTGGTTGGTTGTTTGAAGGCCTTTAAGTGCTAAACATTTCAACTAGGAAGTGAAATATTCCCATTGAGAACTTTTGTTTGAATGGTTGTTTTTGTTTTTTGATATTTAACCAAATAAGAGGTTTCTTAATGAGAAGACATCAGGACATTTACCAGCCAGAACAAGATACCTTTGCTTCCTTTTTTTAACCCTAGAAAAGTGTTTTTTGTGACTTAACCTAACCAGTTCTTAAACAAACAAGAGTATTTTAATCCAAAATATGATGTTTTCCTAATAATAAATAGTATTTTCTGTTCCGGATCTCAATCAAAAGAGCAAAGTTTCAGCATTAAAAAAAAGAAAAATGAAAAAAAGGTTTATAGAAGTTCTACTGTGTTTGAAGAACCCTCAAATGCCATCATTAATTCCTGGCTTGACAGCACCAGAGACTAAAGATGAAAATAAAATCTTCTGCACTTGACAACATATATTATTCCTCATACAAAGCATTAGGACATTCAGTGCATTACTCTAACAGGAGATAACGACGTGACACATCCGACTTAGAGACAGATACTGACTCGTAAAGTTGTATGTGTGTCAGGCATGTGCTCATGAATATTCATGAATACAACCAGGAAGATATTGACTGTTTATAAAGAGGGCGCCTACAGGTCTATTGGGGTTTGCATATTTGATCAGTTCTGCACATTTCCATCTTCCTGCTGCAAGAAACTGAAGAGCTGATCATTTCCTCAGTGATATGTATTTTTTTTCTAATAAGTATTTGTGCTTCTTTGCAGCAACTGAAGGGATTACATTCCACGGACAAACAAATGCAATGTTTTCAACAGACTGTCATCATCACGAATTCCTCACAAATATCGATGAGGATATTTGCAGCAAAAATTGTTATGACAGCAGTTTGGCCACCATTTGGACAACCTGCATTCCTTTCGAAAGAGTCTTTGAAAAATATGAGCATCATACTCTTGAGCTATTGTACTATGAGGTGGAATCCACTGGAGTGAGAAAAGGGTGGCTTTTGTTCACCCGAGCTAAAAACAGAACAGTACAATAAAGAAATAAAAAATAGATGTTTGCCACATGATGCTGGGCATACGAGGAGCAGCTGTCTCAGAGGAGGTAGATAGAGGCTTTTCTTTCCTCTATGATGTGGAGGACTCCACAGTCTCCATGGCGGGGATTGCTGTGGAGGCATTATTGAGTGCTTCATAAAGACCTGCCCACCCGGGAAACCATCAGAGCACCACCAGAAAACAAAGATGAAAAAAGACGACTAGGCTGGCTTATGGAAGATCAAACATTCTGGAGGACATTATCACACAGAGGACAAAGGCAGAACGCTGCACTGGGTAATACCATGTTTGATCGAGGTTCTTCATGCTAATACCTTGTGCCATCTAAGGGCAACGGGTACAGTCCACTTAAATCATGCGCAAGATGTAAAGTTAAAAGTTTAACCATTACATTTCTCTCCCTGCTTTTGTTAGAAAGGGGGTGATAAACATGAGGATTATCTAAAAGCCCACAAAAAAATAACACCCCAGCTCAGTTGTTGTAATGTTTCAACCCATTGAAATTAAGGGCTTTCTGCTGCTGCTGCTGGTGAAAGTGGAGAGCAATCATTTGAAGGTCCAGTTTATTTTACAGCAGTACTCACCCACTTCAGACATCTCAGGCACCGAAGCTACAAAGGGTCCATCTGGAAATTTGGGTGCATTGTCATTGATGTCTTGTACTTTGATGATGAATTCCGACTTTGGTTCCAGGGCCTCCTCTGTGTGGCGGTCCAAGGCTTGTGCGTGCAGGACATAATGTGTTTTCTTTTCACGATCCAGGCTCTTAGTGGCATGAATATCTCCCGTCACTTCGTCGATGATAAATATAGTCCCGGCTCCCTCCCCATCCAGAATGTACCTGACGGATCCATCGCCTTTATCTGAGTTTGAGTGAAGCTGTGAGAAAAAAAAAACAGACAGACGCTGTGTGAATACAGAGAGCAGAGAACATTGCCAAAATTACTTGCTTTTGATGCACGGCTTCAAAATGTGACTCATGGTCTTAAAATTTGCAGTGGCCACAGTGCACTGCTGCAGGAAGAGTAGTTTAACCTTCTAAAATGCAATTTTCTGGATTTTTCAAGTCGACAACATTGTAAATTAAACATATTTTGTTTTTTCAACTGGCACAAATAAAAATATACAGACATAAGCATGGGGATTTGTGTTGTATATTATTTAATATATGTATAAGTATTTGACAGGATCACTAATTGCAAAGATAATCAATAGAATAATCATTTCTAATTGTTGCAGCCCTAATTTCTGAGATTAGGAATAGTGTGTACCAATCTGCAGCACTCCACTGTAATATAATATCAGCCCAGACAGCCTAAAAGTCAGTGCCTTGCTTTATATAGCAGCGACCTTTACTGTATGGTTGTCCTCAGCCTCCGCCGCCGTTTCAGATTCAGAAAACTCCCACCATCTCTGACATTACATTATTAAATATTTTTCCCTCATTCTTGACTCTAGCTGAGAGATCGCTGCAGAAATGCATCTTCAGAGATTAAACTTGTGGGGGAATTCCTTACAAGACTGTTAGAGATGGAAGAGGGCTGAATCTCTCTCACCAGGAGAGAGACCAATAAGAGCAAAACCAGCCACTGGTTCAGCCATAATTGACACCACAAGGATTAAGACTTTCATGCCAATTGCTCAGCTGTGTTGCGGTTGTAGACTTTATAAATATATAAAACAATAGCACGGCTTTTTTTCCCAAACCAGCGTGTCACAGTAACATCATAATTTAAACAATTTGATTCCGACCCGTGAATAAAACATGTTTGAAACTGTAGACTTGTTTCAACTATTATTTATATTATTTATTTATTTATTTATTGCCTTTTTGTCTGCAGGAATATGTCACAGCTCAACATAACAGAGCAATCCATTTCTATTGTGCAGTGACAACGCGTTATGTACTGGCAGAAACGGCGGTATTGCTGCATTTCATATTCTTAGATGCACAACAATGAGCTCCGTGCACAACCTCTGAATTCAAAAGCACATCTCAGTTTCATCTCAAACAAGATTTATGCGAGTCTTTGGAGAACATAAGATACAAATATTTATACAAATAAATAATTCATGTTGCGTTCGTGAGGAGATAATATGCTACTCTTCCTCACATTATAATGTATCGACACTCTGGATGAGCATGGATACTACATAAATCTGTTTGCAGAGTATCGAATCGTGCAGGAGGAGACGACAAAACAAGTGTTAAAAATGGCATGAACACTGAAGTTATAAAACCTATTAACAACCGCTGTAACAAAGGTCAGTATTTTTTGTTAAAAAGCAATTAGCAGCATCAGTCAGAGATAAAAGAGGCGTGTAAATCGACTTTTTGATGTGTGACTTTTGACTACAGCATCAGACAGCAAAACAGAGCTCCAACAGAAGCGGAACATTCGTGCCTGAACTGCAGGTGCATTAGTCGAAACGGTAATGAAATAAAAATGATAACATGTCATTTTAAGTTAAAAAAATACATATAAACAAACAAATAAACAGCGATAGCAGTTTCAGGCTCACAATAAGCAACAGGGATGTGACTCATTTGACTCTGCTGGTGTATTGTTTGCAGGCGCAGCATCTGCTTCAACACGATTTTTTACAGACAAACAAAATTTGTGCTAATTATGTAACAGTTCAACTCAACACTGCAAATGTGTTTTTTCTACTTAGCATTTTCTCAAAAAGCCATGATGAAAGATTTCGGATGAATCCATCAAGACAAAAATTAAGTTTCTGATTTACAGTGTCTTTGTATTTTGGGATTAACTGTACCAATTTTGTGATAGTAATTTCATACAGGTATTAAATTTATAACCTGGAGCATTGGCAGCCAATAAAGCATGCGGAGCTCAAGTTTCAAATACCAGCAATTAGACCCATCCATCAGAACGCATAGCAAAGCTCTCAGAGAAACACAGCAGCAAGAGAAAAGAACATTATGTGCTTCACATGCTGTTGCTTTTTAATGGCTTCAGTTGTGCATCTGAAAAATAAGGACTTTAAACTAATGAATGTAAGTGACTGAAGACACAAGCCTTCGGGGTGTAAACATTTCAAGGTTTGGACAAACAGGATGAAAGAATTCAGTTTATTTTTGTGTAGTTTACCATTTAAATTCTCCCTGTGCTGCTCATATGAACTTTAGTCATTTTATGGTTCTGAATCTAAGACTAGTACATGTTTGGGTGATGGGAAACTGTGTCTGGTCTTCACAAAGATTTGCTTTGCGTCAGTTAATCTGTGTAATGTATGTCAATGCACAGTGCCTTTCTCAGCAGATGGATAGAAAAGTCACAAAAGGTATGAAGCCAATGTTTTGAAAGAATTTGTTATAAGGCTTTTTAACCACAATGCAGGCATTCTTTGTGTTACACAACCAGAATGCTACCAATTCAAGTTAATTTTATGTATTTTTTTATGAGCTTATTTTGTTTTATGCTAATTTCCTGTAGCACACAATGCATAGGTTGTGTCTAAAATCTGATGCAAAGGTTTTATTTTCATCTTAATCGAGGCAAATTCCTGCCTTAAAAAAAAAGAAGGAGGAAATTTGCACAGATATCAAAGATTAGAGTTTTCCATAGGAATGAATGGACTTCCGGTAGACTGGTGAACATGCTACGTTAAAAGAAGGGAAAAGAAGGTAATCGACTTGCTGTGATAATGTTATAGACATTTTAACTGGTGAAACCCCTGAGTGAAGAAAAAAGGTACAGTGTTGGTACTGGCACAGAGCTGAATACAACGCAGTCTCCTTTCACAGGAAGCCAAATTTAGAAACAATCCATCATCTACTGTTCAATTTTATTTAGTGCGTAGAAGCAACCTGCACCCTTGATGGACCAAACCACATAACACATCCTCTTCTTGTCTGTTTCTTACATAATCAATTACTATTTCAGCTCCCATGGGACTTCTCTGCTGGAAGATATGACGTGACTAGACAGGCTGTAAAACTATAGATTGCTTTAGGATAAATGTGCACTGAAAAAAAACCCAATTAAACAGCTCGTGTTACGATATGTCTGGTGCATGTTGGAGGGTTTTCAAAACCTAACTGATTCAGTGAAGACAGAGGAGACACACTTTGCGTTCATGCACACCAGAAAACAAACATGAAGGTGGACTGTCATCTTTAGCTCACTTTCGGCACAGTTAAGTTGGGTATTTCATGTTTTTGCTCAGTATTCCATTTACCACTTTAAACAGGGGAGACTTCGATCCAACTGGGAAAACTGGGATTAATGAAATGTCTTTAAACGCCTTAAACTAAAGAATCATTTGTGCAAAATATCAGCTTCCAATCCAAAACATTCAGCGAAAAGGCCAAAGTCTGACCCAAAATCTGCCCGATTATCCTCTAGTGATGGCCCTGCATCGCTGACCTTGAAGCTTAATTATTTCCAATCACTTAACATCAAGTGTAACCACAGAGTTACATTTTTTTAATCAAAAATTTAACAAAAACTACAAATGTAAAAAGCGCTGTCGTCCACAGAGACAAGTTTCTGAACAAGTTGAACGGCAGAGATCGAAGGCCTCTTCTAATCAAAAACTGGACTTGCAAATAAATTCCTAATTAGGAATCTGCTGTTGATTGCAGACCTGGCTGTCTTTTCTGTGGTAGATATCAAACCTATAATTAGATGAGGAGTCAAAGATCCTGTTAAATCAGGTAGTTAATCAGTTCTTAGGTTCTTAGGTTGTACTAATACAAAACACCACTTTCAAAGTGAGAAAGCAGAACATGTTTTCTCATCTGTGACAGTTTGAAGTTGCCAATAACTTTGTTTGATGTGGTTTTATGTGGTGAAAGACAATTATAAATCAATGTTAATCCATCTCTGCATACATTTTTCATCATTTAAATGGCCGTGAACCAGACTTACTCTTAAAAAAATCGACCCCTGCCATAACTAAAACGAGGATATATCCACTTCTGTCCAGCAGCACTCCACAACTCGAGTCCATAAATGAAATTACGCCTCCAGTCAAAGTGCTAATTTAGCCATTGACTTCCTTTGCAGGAGCCAATAAATCACGCTCAGCAAAGTGTGAACCAATGATGCATATGGCGAGCGCTGCCTTCCAAAATCTGTGGGTGATAAAACTGTCAACAGGTTGTGGGTCATTACACAAACATCAGAGGCTGAAAGTACAGCAGAGTCAGACCGGCTGAGAATGAAACAAATCTGGAACCTTCACAGAGAAAAAAAATCAGGAAAAGAACTTTTTGAGCGATCAGGCTTTATGCTTCAATATGAGTAATTTCAGGTGTTCAGATTAAAGGAGGTAGCCTTTATTTGATTTCACCCCAATCTGTGCAAATAACCCATCTTGGGCCCTGTGATTCATCAGATGGAGAAAAAAGTAATAATATGGAGTAAAATTACAAAAAGAGAATCAACTGTAAAATGCAGAATTTGTCAAAACGTGGATGCAAATTTTATAAATCTGGACTCTCTCCTCTGTTATTATGATTTTTTCACCGCACCAAAGCAGCATGAACAGAAAAAAAAGTCTATGTCTCACACACAAACAGTCATATCCATGCTGCTCTATGACAGAGAAAGAAGCTAGCACAAGATCATCATTCAGCAAACTAACAGAAGTACAACCATATTGACAAATGGGCAACAAGAATTCATAAACCTCAAGGTTATGTGCACAGATTCAGACATTATGAAACCCGCGATATGTACAAAACCTTTCAGGCAATTCTGTCCCTTTAAAGGTTGTGTGGATCTGATGTTAAGTTTACCGCTAAAAGAGCTACAAGAAGCAAACAGAATCTGCACAAACATCCTCCTCAGTACCGAGTGATAATGTGACATGCCAGCTGTCATGTATGTCGGCTCTTCCAAGTGACTTGTACATGATGAAGAGACCTTCACAGTTCACTCGAGCCATCTGACTGTTTGAGCTTTTTCGGGGAAACAGGCAACTTTTGGAAAGATATGAAACCAAATGTGTTATTTATTGCATCATCTCTGCACATTTTCTATCAAAGAAAAATCATCTTGACCTGATTCATACTTTGATGTACCTATATGTGTACAGCATTTCTGTGTTGGCTTTGATCATTTATTCCATAATAACTTTTCTAGACTGAATCTTTGGCTGAAAAAACCCAACTTGAATATTTTATCTTCACCTACAAAATCAAACATACACTCTTGTAACTAATCGATATTTGGGGTATTTTGGGGGCTATGATCAAGGAAACATTTTTTTATAAAAAGAATCATTACTACTGTGAACTTACAACGTTCGAAGCATTTACTTTTCATTTCTGCTGGAACAGTCGAGTAAATTATTTTAATCCACTGCAGCTCAAAGGAGAAGGAAAAGACAACATGCAACAACCAAATATTGATAGAACTTATACTGCTATACCTTCTGCTGTAAGTAAACTGCACACAACGTTCTGTTTCCCAACCATCTGTGACTGCTCCACGATGGCAAAGAATGAAAAAAATAAAAGGAGGCAAAAACTGACAGTTGGTGTGTCAAATTTTCTCTGGACGGAGATCTTCCTCTCTGGAGTTCGGGGGACGGTTTATATTTTCCTTTCCTAGTCAAAGCTGATTGTGCAAAACTGAGCTTTGGGGCAAAGTTCTGTCATTGAATTTTAAATACTCATCCGGAGTGCCATTTCTCTGCAGAGGGTGCTGCTGCTGCTGCTGCTGCTGCTGCTGCGTCTCAGCTTCAGGGTCAAGATATTTTATTTATACTTCATTCATTTTGATCACACAGAAAATTTCATGACTACCCGCCTTAATGTAATTAGTGTCAATTTTGTTTAAGCGCAGAGGAGACCTGATGTGAGCTCAGCATACGTCAGCACCGCATGTGGCAATTTAGTGCAACTTTGTTGTTTTGTCATGACTCACATGAACGCTTTTCCTCACACAGGCTCATCTTTTTGTCTCTACAGGCAACTTTATTAAAGACCAGTGGAACAGATGACTGCTATGGCAGCTGGCAGCTGAAAATGTATTTCTGAGGACTTTAAAGAGATCAGCAGAGTCTGAGGCTTTTTAAATTTGCACTCCAATCTCAAGGAGAACTTCACTTAGAATTTCATCTTATGCCCAGAGGAGCAACCTGAGAGAAAGTGTCTTCACTTCCTTTCGTCAACAAGCTTCGTGTTTTTACAGATTTGGCTCTGTGTGCTCATTGCAAAAAAAAAAAAAGAAATAAAAAGTAGCCTTCAACTGTTTTTGTTGATGCTCACAGCAAAACATTTTACCTTTGGCTCTGGTTGCACCGCTTTTCAGGCGTCTAGGTCAATTACAAAGAGAGGAGAGATTTAAAGGAGAAAGCAATCCACATGAGCAAAACAAGCCTCTACAGCATTATTTCTGGAACATCAAATTGTGTTTTTTACTCATCGAGTAACACTGGTAATGTAATAAAGTAAACAGGTCGCAGTTAGACTACAGCTGTAACTTGTGATCATACAGTTATTCAGTCATTTATATAGTCCGTCAGAGTTTATAACAAATGAAAAGTCAAATTTTCTGAGTAACGAGCGCAGAGTGAAGTTATATGGATTACAAGAGGCTGTAAGCAACAAATGTAAGAATTTACTGCCACTTTTATGATCACCGTAATTATTGAAATGCAAGAGCAATTAAACTAATTTCTGACTCACAGATTGAATGCCAACTACGCTCGAGCAGCCACACAGTGTACATAGTTATATGAATATCCAACCTAAATCACTACTGTAGCATATTTTTTTTGATTTTAACTAATTTATTATTGACCTAGAACAGTCAACTAATAACCAGAACTACTTGTGTTTACTAGATTCTTCAGTGAAATAAATAAGACATCTTTGACAAAATAGCTTAGCATAATGTAACGAAGCATGTGCCTCTTTTTCCAAATGCATTGTTGCTTCAAGAATGGTTAACCAATCATGGAAACCAACATGCCGGGAC
>JAPZDZ010000013.1:3246288-3258171 GCA_029783805.1 Acanthurus tennentii | reverse complement strand
GTGTACATGGTTGACGAGCATCAAGGTCACACTGCGCCCAGCTGTGCTCCTTGATAAGTAGAAACTACTGTGATACTGATACCGTGGGCACTCGCCCAGTTTAAACAAACCACAGCTCAGAAATCAAACAAATAGTGAAACAATGTATTGCTTTTGTGTTAAAACCAAGGAGCAAACTTGCCACTTCCGCATTGAAGCCAACCAGGAAGTACAAAAACTTGTAGTTCCTCGACTGACCACTTGAGGCTGGCTCCAAAAGGGATCAAATTCCCATTGGAGCCCATGTTATAATAGCCAACTTTAGAGCAGAAATAAACATATTTACAGCCTGGTTCAAAAAGTTTTTTTTTGTCTACAGCTTCTCTACCATCTCATGAAAACTCTGAGGGGGGTGAATTTTTTTTTTAACTCATTTGTTTATTTTATATTTAAGCTTAAAAGTCAGCTATTTTGCATAAATTAGGGCGTGACCTCTTTTGATTGACAGTCTGTTGATGTATAGCCGGGGGCTGTTAGCTGAGTGGGTGTGCTGTCCGTCCTTCGACCCCGCCTCTTTTCCCATATTTGGTTTTTCGTCGTTTAGGCGGGCTCTTGGCGGAGTCAGGCGCTTGCAAATGGCGACGCCCAGGAAGAGATTTCTGAGGCCTCACTTTGGCTCAGGCAGAAACCAATGGGTGACATCACGACATCACGGAGGGTTTGTCCAGTGTTTTATACAGTCAATGGTTACAACGCATCAACACATCTTTCTGAGGGAGATGAAGTCCTGCAGTGTTTCCCGTTCACAATGGTTTATGCAGCAGTGAAAGTCTGATGTATCGATGTTATGCTACGACTTCACTTGCCATAATATCACTTTCAATGCCCGAACTTTGTGTTATCCGAGATTCCAACCAAATACATATGTACGTACATACGTACACACACACACACACACATATCAATCATGCATTGAAGTTGTACCAATACTATTATTGGTGCATCACTCGGCTCAGATAAAACCCTTTGTTACTAACTAAAATGAATGCTATAGAACTCTTTTTAAATTACATTATCTTTCTAGTTTAACCTTTTTTTAAACTTTAAAATAGCAACATATAAAACAAGGAATAACTAACAATTCCTTAGAAAATGTTTTTCTAGAAAACCTTCAAAACTAAATCCTCTCATAGTTCACTGTTTTTACTGGTGGGAAATGAATATTTCTTTGCAGCTCTACAACAGTAGTTGCCAGTGGCAGCAAAGTACACTTGCTGAGTAGGCTATTGTTAATGCAGCGAAGAAGAATTGACTTCCAGGAAAGAAAAAAAAAAACTCTTTTATCCAAGTGAAGCTACTTTACAGTGAATTTTTTTATTTATAAACTGGGCAAATTTCTCCTGTCCTCAACAGATACACAGAGGAAAAAAAAAAGTTTCACACTGGTGTACTGAATACAACTGGCAGGTTCCAGTTTCAGAGCTAAATAAACTTGTGATATTAAAGAAGTGCATAGGCCTACATACTGGCCAACAGAAGTTAAATGGTATTGGTATGGGAATAACTCGTGTGTCTACAGATTACAAGATTACCAAGCAGTAACAACATATTTCCAAAAAATTAAGAAGGATTTAAAGATGTTTTTAAAGATTTAATTAAATTTAGTCAAAGGTAAGTTTTAAATAGCAGACAAAGTGTTCATCTTTCATATTTTCTACATAATTGGATAAAACGGCATAGCAGATGAACACCACTTTTTGGCTTTAGAATACACAAGGGTCTCACAATCCCAATCCACATTTTACACTCTCATTAATTATAAATTCACAAGATCTGGTTTACAGTGCAAACACGAGCCTCTTTGAGTGAGAAGGAGGTGAGAATGTCAAGAGTCAATCTGTTTTACACGGGGGGGAAGTTTACCAGCAGCTTATTTACATCCAGCTCGTACTCATGATGGAAGCAGTGAAACCTGCAAATCATGTCTGACACACGGTATTAACTCTTCTAATTCAAAATGCAGCAGACCAGCTGACAAAACGATGAATAAAAAAGATAAACATTAAGATCAGTTTTATGATAAAAACTGGGCCGCAGTCTGAGTCCTGTTCTTTACACCAACAACTGCTTGCAATCTGTGCGGTAAATCAGCAAAATCCTCATATTAAAGAGGCTGGCGCTGGCAATATTTAGAAATTTTGCATTACAGATGGCTTGAATAAATAATTGATCATTAAAATAGTAGGAGGTCTGCAGTTTTCGGCGCACTGTGCCCAGTGATATCACATTAAAAATAAGTGGTTCATTATGATGTTCAGTTTGTGAGACGTGGCACATTCGCTTAAGTCTTCAGTCTTGTAGTGTGAGATGCACACGATACGCAGAGGAAAAAGGAGATTATTGATGTTTTACAGTGACCTTGAATACCTCCCTAATGCACAAGAATAAGTCAGACTCCGGTGCTCTCGCTGCCATTCTACCTGAAGGCTTAACCGAAGGGCGAAAGGTCTCTCTGTAGGATTCTCTTATTCTGTCCGCAGAAGTACTGCGATAACCTTGATGACAATGTCTTTCAGCTGTAAAAAGAACAGCAGATATCACTAGAAAGCTGTCCGTCTTTTCACCGTTCACCTCCTCCAGATAGAGCTTTTTCACATCTTGTTAAGGTTCAATAAGTGGACACTTTGTTTTAAAAAAAAGACATTTTCTTCTACAATTATCTGAACGCTGACCAAGGACGTGCTCTGGGCTGTGTTTTGCTTGTGCACTATGAACATGGTTTGACCAGAAAAAACAAAAGGAAACAAGTTAATTTCAGCTGTTGATTTCCATTTTTTTAGTGATTCAGAACCGTCTCATCTTTGCTCCAAAGCAGAAATATTCTAATGTTACATAATGCAATCGTACCCAAGACAGTCATACACTTCCAGTTTTATGGGCCTGGCTTTGTGTTTGGGCCTTAACCAGACTGAAGCCGCAGGAGGAAACAGTTTTTCTTTGGTGAGGAAGAACTTTCCATGAGACATGTTTAGAATGAAGAGACCGCGAGCCAAACCTTACATCGGCGGCCAACTTCTCTAATGCTATTACAGCTGAATGGGTGCAAATCCCTGCACACAAGTTCCAAAATCTTGTGGGAAGACTTCCTGGAAGCATTAAAGCTTCTGTAGTAGCATGTGAATGCAAAGTTTTAGAATGAAACATTGAAGCGTCTCATTCAGATTTAGTGGTCAGATGTCATTTCTCATTCTGGTGTTTTATAGATCAATAATATGAGTTCTACCTAACAGTTTTAGTGTAAAATATTCAAAAGCTGAAATGATCAATAGAAGGAAGACAGTAAATCTCATATTGTGTTAGCGTGCTTATCAGCTACTCGTTCTGTCTCACAATAACACTTAAACTCTAAAAGGCAATGGTCGCTGTTGTGTTCAGTCAGCCTTTTGTTCAACATGACATGATGAAGATCTTCTGCTTTTATTCCCTTTGGGATGTAGTGACCTCTTGTCAGTTGGAACATATGAGAACATGCAGTCAGCGAATGGAACAGATATCACAATAACAGCTGAAGCTGCTGGCGAGCGTCTGTTATCGCCACAACATGAATCCGTCATGAGAAAGAAGCGACACACACACAACCTACAGTGATATTGTTTTTCGAGACAGCTCCTGGTTGATAAAGTGATGGAGCTTGTTGATTTTGAGATGGTTAAATAAACATCTGTTGATGCTAACGCTGGTTGTTTAGCAACAGCTTATTAAGGTCGCTTATTGTAAGTTATTGACAGGACCGAAGACCGACAGCAAGGACTTCCATTTGCATTTCCTTGTTTAATATGAAAGAGTTTGACACCCAGTTCATTTGATAATATTCTGTCTCTAATTAGTATGAATGCAACAGGGTGCCATTTCTCAGATGCAGCACCTCTTTTGGAGTAATTTTAATTACACCGATTGTCATGTGAAGCACGCTTGTGTGACACCGCAGGTGGACGACTCTCTTTCTTGCAGTCGATCTCACATGAGAGCAAGTAATTTCTACATTTTTTAGCCAGATGTTGAAAATTGCAACAGTATGTCAGTAAGCATACATGTTTTGCAGGTTAATGTTGGAAACTCTGCACCGCTGTGTGCTCCTGCCGTTGGCGGCGCCCCAAGGATTTCTGTCCTCCCATGCACAGAGATCTCATTTGTAAACCCGCAGTAACCAATCAGGCCTTGCTCAAGTAGTTTTATTTCACACTGAGACAGTCAGCTGAGGGAAAAAGTGTCACCTATCTGTAAGAGAATGACAATATATCTTTATGATGAGAGCTGGTAGTTTATGATCTTTTATTTGCAAAACGCCCTGTTTTTCATTCTGAAAAATGTATTGCAATTAAATAAACTTACACTCCTCTGTAATTTAATCCCGTCATTTTTTTCCTCCCTGACTGTGATGCTTTTATTGAGTTTCTAACATATTCTTGCCTGTCTCTGTTTAATTAACGACTCTCTGTTTTGTGTTTCTGTGTTATTATAAACTCCTCCAGGGCTTTTTATTAGAAGTATATAAACCCAGCTCAACCCAAAGATTAAATGTTAAAACAATATGTTGCATTTGTAAAGCAAAGTTACGTTATGCTGGATTAAAATGTTCTATGCGTTCGTGTTAGTCATGCGAAGTTTGCGCATTATGTTCTCTTTGTGAAAAACGTGAAGACAGTGACAAAAAAAAGGATAATGGGCTCTCGGGTAATGTAATCAGCACTCAGCGTCAAAGCCTCATTGCAGTTAGCAGCTTGACAACTAAATCTATGAACTGCAAATAAGGTGACAATGAAGGCAAGACTTTCATCTGCAGATTAACAGGGAACCTATTGAAACTTGACTACTGAGCCACTTCCAAGATTTCTTTTCTTTTGATAACATCCCTTTTTCCTACAAATTATCCTCATAAGAGATGAACTTGGACCTAAAACAACCCACTGATTATTGTTAACATAGTGATGGACACGGATGTGTATTTGCACTCTTATGCCACTTGATATTATGGAAATCATTAGGCACAAACTAATAATTCTGTGCGGTCAGTGTCAAAAGTACCCGACGACAGGAAAACAGTGTGACAGCCATAAAATAAGACAATTTTACACAAAATAAGCATCCAATTGTGCAAAAACTGCTGCCTCAAGATGTTCCTGTTACATTAGGCATCTGTCAGCTGACAGAAAATGTCTGACTGTCTCCAAAAATATTTGTGAGAATAGTATGTTTTAAAAGTTTTCAAATGTAAGGGATAACTGATTATGAAAATTGAAAAATGCTGTGTACATTAATCCATCAACTTTTTTCAGTAGATCCTTTAAAATCTAAAGCCTCTTGTAAAGTTCTTATTCCTGTGTTTCTTCAAATAACAGTGAACAGATGATTGTTTTTCCTCTCCATATAAAGTTTTATTTTGGGATGTAACTGATCGCACAGTTCAGCAGACTGCTTGTGTTCCTACCAGTTTAGAAGACAGAGCTCATTTAGCAGGATAAAGGGGCTTACACCTCCATCTCGAATAGCTCAGGCGGTGTTTTTTTTTTAGGTCAGTCGCCTTCCAAAAACACACAGGACTTATTTGAGCTCCTTGAGGACTATTGACACGGTGCCATTTGAGGGATGATGGAATTGAAGAAACTTGCAGTTTGTACAAAGAGCTCAGGCAGTCACCTCCGTGAGAAGTCACAGCGCCGGCAAACAGCACAAAACCTCGTTCGGCCTTTGAAATGATCCACTTCACTACACTTAATTAATCCTTTTATACAAAAGCAGGAGAGGTATTTTATCATTGCTGACAGCCCTAAATACAAATAAAACGGCTACGTAAATTTAAATACTATTAACAATGGTATGTTTGTTTATTATTGGCATTTCATGGTCGCTTGTAACTCACTTTGCCCTTTGAATCATTAATGCGATCAATACTGGGTTCGAGTACTGCAGCTGTGGATGAAATCCAAGACGGAACCTAAATATCAGGGCGAGCACGGTGACCACAAGCACTGAATCATCCATAATAATAGCTGGATGAGAGACTGCATGGCGGATGATGGCGAGCATCTGGTGCATTAAGAAGGATGCTGCAGAAGTTAAGGCTGGAAAACGTGGATTCATTTCATCTTGTGGGTCAACAACCTTGTATAACAGCCAATAATAGCAGATATGTTTGACTGAGTGACTCCACGTAAGTACACTTGCAGGAGAGGAGACTTCACAAGCTGCATCGCTGTATGAGATGCAAAAGCTCTGTCATTGCTCACTTAATGATTATTTGATTGCTGGACTTTGATGACGAATCAGAGCATGGGCTAAGTGCTATATAATGAGCCCTGCAGGAGTTTCTGACCAAACAAACGATCAACACTTTCTTGCTAATGAACTAAAGAGGATCTATGTGTTTTAGATCAGACTCTAACATCATGCCATAAACTCAGAACTATTCAGATATATAAAATGAATTTATCTTGAGAACCAGCTTTAGGCTGAGTGTGGTCAGTTTAGAGTTTACTCTATTAAAGTGGAGTTATGATGACAAAAGACACGCCTTGCAGGAGACACATCTGCAACATCTGGTGCTAAATCCTGTCAACTGTATCTGCTGCTGCTGCTGCTGCTGCTGCTGTGTGTGTGTGTGTGTCAACTCAAAGTGCACCATATTCCATATTCTGCATTTTATGTCAGGCCATAAGTGTTTGGGCACAAGGCAAAGCCCAAGGCAGAAATGTTGCTCTACATCTTTTAGACTTTCACCAGGGAGGAGCAATGATCTTCAGGGACCCAGATGAGAAAAAGGTCCCGTAATATTTATGGATGGACTTTGCAGAAAGTCGCGGGTCAAAAGGTTTCAGTCTCTTGCAGACAGTGTTTGCCAAAGGCTGTCTCCAGATCAGCTTTACTAGACTGCACTCTCTCTATATTTATATATATATATAAAGTGAAATGCTTGGTGAATTAGATGTTATATGACAACTAAATTCATAGCACATGTTTATTTTTCTTTGTTTAGCTGTTCATAAAACATAGCAGAATTAGGCGGATTAAAGCAGGAAAGGGATGTACCTAACACCCACTATCCTGTGTCACGATGAAACATGATTTATTGCGTTTTTAGGTGTAAAGAAATTCAGATAAAAGTACTATTTCACATGATACAAAATGGGGTACTTGGTAAGAAAATATTGCCATTTTTAAATAAGCACTCTGAGGCTTTTAATGGGTGTATTGTACCGTCATAAAATGAAGAAAATGCTTAAGGACAGTTGGGTTGCAATCCTTTCTGAGAATTTCAGGGATACACGGAGACTGTAACGTTCAAGGGACCAATTAGAATAATGTCCTTTTAACGCTGAAGCCTCAGTCAGCCTCTGTCTCAGCTTGTGTCGGCACACAGCAACAAACTTATACAAACGCTTTTAGGCCCGAGGACCATTTTTTACTTCCTTTATACTCTCACAGATGGTTAAACACAGTTAGTTCAAAGGCATCACTGGCAATGGAAACAAGTAAGATTTTGGTGGTGGCTTTAAGAGCTTCTCTTATTATGCAGAGTTAAGATCATTTGATAAAATATATCATGACAAGCGTGGATTCTTTTTTTTGTTTTTTTTTACAGCAAAAACCACCTAAATGTCTGAACGGGAATCGCTGCAGACGAGAGCAGCAAAAAGGCGCCTGGGGCCTGTAACCGAACAGTTGGGTGGAAATTGATACTGTCACATGTCACTCACATGAAGAGGAGGCAACATAGTGAAGTGACGTGGAGACACCTGCATCACCGAAATCCACTTAGACTCCAAAAGTGGAGGACGTCAGACGGGAAACGGTGACGGAAAGTGATCATAGAGAATTTTAAACAGGAAACTGTCCTTAGCTGTTGAAGAAAAATTAACATTTTGAACAGGGTAGTCTTCATTTTTTTTTATGTCATCCTGCAACATTCACTGTACACTTAAGCCATATTTAATCTAAACTGTTAAAAAGAATTGGTGTCTTTTCCAGTCACAGCTGCTCCGTCAACAAAACAGCATCTTCTCTGAGGCTCTATAATCATGGAGCACTAAGACGCTGAGAGGTGTGACCATTAGCGAGTGCTTCAAGCATCTCGATCTGTATGCAAGTCCAGCTTTGTTTCTCGTCAGTGTGTGTTTCTCGGGAGTTAGCGCTCATTAAGTTCTACAACAAACACACCCTAATTCAAGGAACAGATGTCACACGTTCAAGCAAGAAACCCTCAAAGCAAAAAAAAATAAATAAATTGTTTGTTAATTCATCAGCTGTGATTGAGTGACACTTGGAATTACCTTAAATTGCAACGTAAACATAGCAGCTGAACAACAGATGAGACTGTTTCTTCAGCAAAAGCAGCTTTCTGTCCAAGAAAAATCTTTTAAACAAAAAACGCCATCAGTAACATCCTAAAATCGTCTCAGTAGGCCAACTCAAAATACACATTTTAAGGTTTTGGAAAGATTAAGGTCATGTTTAAATGATAACACTGTTGACTCTTGGTAGGAGATGGAAGATGGACTGTGATCTTCGGTGTCAAAGTCAAGAGCTTCGTCAACAAAACCCTCCATCACAAGCCTCTCCCTCAGACATTTGCTACATTACTCGTCCTCTTCAATCACTAAAGGGGGAAAAAATGGCTGTACTGTCTTAAATAAAGTTCTGGTATTTGTTAAGACAAGCATGAGGAGGCTTTGGCGCTGGAGACAAGCATGTCTACTGGGTGGTGAGTCAGTTATCTGCACTAAAAACTGTGTTTTCCTCAACAAATGCCATATCAGAATTCGAAAATCAAAAATTACAACTCAGAATAAATGAAAACTAAACATTCTTTTAATGAAAGAAAATTAAACTCTACTAATAAAACTCAGGACTACTAAACTGATGTGGAAAAAGAGCAAAAAGTAACTTTAAAAAAACTAATGAAATGTCCTAAACTGTAATAACTTATGGAGGTTGTTGAGCGGGGCAGTTAAGGCGTGTCACTTCTTAGCCGTGCATGCGGTTGATTTCTGCAGTGCTAATCTTTGCAAGACAGATCTGGGATTAGAGAATCAGGTAATCCAGCTTGTGTGTCTCGCTGGCAGAGGTCAAGCATGTCAGCGTCTGCTGCTAAATATGGCCTCCAGCCGGCGTGCCGCACAATGGCAGCGGGAATCCGGTGGGATAAGCTTCTCACCCACTTCGCACCCAGAAGTCACTGGAACTGGCCTCATTGGTCAGTCCACCAGTAGATTTATGAATCTCCGGCAAGTGCACAGAGTTCATTCTCCACTGCAAACCTTCACATTTCCAACTGAACCTTTCTTAGAATTCCTTAAATCTAAAAAATAAGTGCTATACTCAAAAGGACTGCAACTTTTAATAACTTGTGGTAAATGAGAGACTTAATGAGGCCACACGCTCTGGTTATCACTGTCTGTGAACAACAGAGCGCAACTTTTTTGAAATGCTGATTCAAGTCGTTCATCATGCTGTCAGAATCTCCAAAATCTCACCTGATTGTCAAGAGGAAGTGCTACACTGCCCCTCTTGTCCAAGAAATTCAGACCTCCAGATATCATCCTCTGACACTGGAGATCAAGAATTTTGGAGATTTATACTTTCATGATTGTGAACTCCCATACCAGTTTCTTTTACATCCAACTCGATCAATACTACCCACCCATAAGGACACTGCAACCCTGTGATGCAACACAGGTGCTGGCTAGCATCCTGACCTGAGGAGGCAGAGAACTTTACCTCCCAAGTTGATAAAGATGCTGAAAACAATCCCTCTCTTTACTCCGCAGCTGCAGCTTTGAGAAAGTTTGCTTTTTGCTCACAACACCCCAGAGCTCTACGACTTCACCTTTTCATCGTGTTGGACAAACAATGACAGAACCATCATGTGGTACCTCCATTTTAATACGCTTGGCATCTCTTTTATTCTCTATTTCTTCCGGAAAAACAAGTAACCACAGAAAAAGTTGACACAGAAAGTCCCTAAAGAAAAGTAAAGTAAATCTTTACATTTAATTTCTAATTGCTTTGAAACAGCCGTGGCCTCCGTAGGAACAGTAAATGTCTTTTATTATTACAGCCGACACTGCCGAAAGCAGCCACTTTATTAGAAATATAACAGAAAAGCAGCTCTCTGTTCTACCTGTTCACAATGCAACCAAAGAAAAAGAAAAACCTGCTGTGTAGACATCGGCTGGACTGTTTCAGTCCTGGGCAGACGGGTGGCTGCTGCCATGAATAATGAAATCTTTAGAGAAGCAATTACACAATGTTACTACTTTGAACAATTATTTGTCATACTTTTTTATTAAT
This sequence comes from Acanthurus tennentii, assembly GCA_029783805.1. NCBI lineage: Eukaryota > Metazoa > Chordata > Actinopteri > Acanthuriformes > Acanthuridae > Acanthurus > Acanthurus tennentii. The sequence goes on along the minus strand of JAPZDZ010000013.1, from coordinate 3,247,845 downwards.
GATACTCTGGCACTAACACACATGAGCCAAAAAGCTGTGATGAAATCTTTCGGCACACTTTTGGCAAAGAAAAAAAAAGAGACACACGTAAAAGAGGGAGCTCCGAAATGTGTCACCAGATTTCATCATAGTTTTTGTTATTAAACTAGTTTTTATTTTTTATGTTTATTTTCTCGAGTCAAAACATATAAACCTCCCTTAAACTGACATCTTCTCTTCTCAGTTGACCAAAGTCTCAACATATTTCAATATTATTCTTTAAAAAGTAAAATAATAATATAATTAATGTAATTTTAATTAAGTTACTGTCTTATTTTTGTCAACTTAACGGGTGTAAGTGTATTGAATGGCAATTGCGATTAAAATTATGACCAATAATAGTATCAGGAAAGGGATTTATCAAACACACGTCCTCATAGTATAATTACATCATGCAGTAACCTCTGACACAAATGAAATGAAAACTGTCAGACGGACCAACGAGGTCAAGAGAAATCCTCGTCCACTGACTCCGAACTCCACGGCTGGAAATCACCCCCCCCAAATTAGAGATTTGTAGGGAGTAATCACCAACCACTCAATCACTCTCACCCCAAACAATGCTGCGAGAGGTAGCAGCCGAGCACACTCATTTTAAATCCAATGTGCTAATACAGCCTTTGCAATGTGAGGGCAACATCTTAATCTCTTACCTCATTAGGCTGTATAATGTGCAATAAAATTCTCATTCCAGGCACAGAAGCTGAGCGCGTCACCTCCGGAGTCCGGTGTGGCTGCCGGTCGGAGTCATGCTAAAAACCCCACATGGGCAGCAGCAGCAGTGAGAGCCTGCTGCGTGAACAACATGCAGCATGTGGAGGACCATGCACCTCCACCATGGCTTAGTGTTAATACCCGGATAATCCTTTGTTATCAGTTTGGGGATAAAAACACATAAGTAGAAAGCCTGTTCATAAATTATTTGTACATATTCATGGTATGGACCCTCTCACCCTTGATATATTCAAAAAATCCTGAAACATGTCAACAAGGAACATTTCTTTTGCATTTTAAACACAAATGAAGGGTTTAAGCTTTTGTGGATCAGGTAAACTGCTGGATACCAGGCAGTCTCTCTGACCACTTGGTGGCGCTATTATCTAAATCACTAATATCATAAATTAATAAAAATACATCACAAAAATAAATGGATGGGGATTGTAGCAGAACAACTAAATTATTTGGGCTACAAATAATTACCTTTAGAAACAGAATTGAGTTGACCTTTTAAGATGCTTCAGTGCAACATCCTTAAAAGAAAAATGACCATTCAGACTCAAAAGTGGAACCTGTTGACTATTAATGGTGATTAATTGACTCTTTAGGTCAGTAGGTAATGGTCATTCACTTAACCATCAGGTCAATAGTAGATTTTCAATCAACTCTACACACGGGATTATTTATCACTATCTATATATATATATATATATAGAAAGTCTGAATATATATAATGAAAGTTTGAATATATATAAAGAAAGCCTGAATATATATATATGAAGAAAGTCTGAATATATATAA
>JAPZDZ010000013.1:3166762-3176790 GCA_029783805.1 Acanthurus tennentii | reverse complement strand
GAAGATAAATTCCTGCTCTCAGCTGTTCAGCCAAAGACCTTTTTGACTTTTTGAGTTAACTGGAACATAAGTTTCAGTGCCATAACTCTTCTTGATTTGAATATATATGCAATTTTGGTTTTAATGAGATCTTTTAACCAACTTCTCTTCAAATCCACCAAACAACTTCCTTCTAATTGTGTTTGTGCTGCATGATAACTTTTTACTGTATATTTACTGTAATTCAGCCTCCTGAAACACATCATTAAGCTCTGTGGCCTGCAGAGAATTGTGCGGTTTCTTACGATGGAAAACATTATTTTTGACCTCTTTTTTTGTGATTATATAGAACAAACAAATTATTTCAGTTTTATTATTTCACATTTGAGCCTTGAAGATCCAGAAATCTAACCTATATTCTCACTGAACAGCCAAATTAGGAACAAACTTATGAATGCATAATAAAAAAGCATCCAGCTCTGTTCATATAGAGTCAGAAATTTTATGTTCTCTGAATCACCATATCCCTGGAGCATAGCTTAATATGAGGCAGAATCCTGCATCATAAAGTTGAGAGTAAGTAAAATAGCCCAGATTCAGAGTCCCTGTTTCTCCATTCCAGTTCAGCTTCATCAAATAAACATAAACCTGTCAAGGTGTCTCTGGAGAACAAAGGACCTGTAGTTTCTTTTTGGTCCACCTCATTTAATTCCACCATCAAAACCGCCATTAACATTTTAAATCATCCCTCTCATTACAGCATTAGGAACCCCGAGAGATTTCACCAAAAGTGAAACCATTCAAGCATGTCGAGGGTTCAGATATGGCAGACAGTTGCTATGAAAAAGCTCAAAAGCACCACTGATGCAAATAAATAATGTATCGAATCCTGAAATTGATTTTTCATTTTTTGCAGAGAGGATTGTTTAGATGTGTGAATCAGGATTTGGGGCTGCAGGGTAACGAATGGCATGGCTGTGTGTTAATATCTTTGCTCAGGGCAGAGCTGTAAGTGTTTGTGAAGCCTGTCCTGTGTCTTTACCTCCTTTATCGCAGCAGAACAGGTCAGGAGCTGAGCTTCCTCTGCCAGAAACAGCTGAAACATCTGTATGCTGTTCGTCTGCAGCTGTTCTGCAGGAAACATTGTCATGAAAGAAATGTCATAGAGCGTTTGACAGTCCGGGAGCTCGGGTTAACAATGTGATCATAAACTGCAGATTGGAAATGAAAATTGGTTGATAATTAACTTCCCATTTGTGCTTAAACTGGGAAGGAAGATATTATTTTTTAAATGTTAACATTTTCAAATGTAACTTTTTACAGTTTTTATTATCCACAACCGCTCAGCTGTGGCGTATCAACTCTTATCTAGAATTATTCCTTCAGGTCCATATTGAGGCTGTTGTCATTGTTAGTTTGAACTCATCTGTTCCACCTACAGACGCTGTAATAAATGGCTGCATGTGACAATCCAGATAATGCCTGGTCACAAAAGGAATTCTGGGAAATGCAGAGGACTTTATGATGGTGATGGATCCAATGTTTTAGGTTGAGAGACCTTTTTAAGGGAATAAATTACATGCTGTTCATTACAAGGAAACTATCCCAACCTGTAGATATGTTATTTATTCATGTTCATATTATTTACTTTTCGATTTAAAAAAAAACCAAAACAATTACAAATGCTGCGGAGACCTGCTGAGGTAACTTTGGGTCACTTCATTTATTATATAAGGCAGCTTCTCTGAAGGGACATCTGGTGTCTGCTGCTGGGAATTCCCCGACATGGAGGAGACCACCGAGCACACAGTAGTTCTGGTTCTGGTTGACTTATCCATTGGCTATTCACCTTCTCAACAGCCATGACTCTCACAGATCTCCACTGCACCTGGAGGCATCAATGACCTAAACCCAATCTGCTGTCCTGTCCCTTGATCCTGCTTATTTCTTCCCCACACTTCACCAGACATTTTAATTCTGTACCCCCAAGTCACTGTCTCCTCTCTGTACTGACACCATTTCAGGTCTGGACTGGAGTGCAGCACTGCTCATTTTGTGATTAATGAACACTGTTCGAGTTGCCTCCGGGTTAACTCACCTCATCCTGCACAAATGCACCAAAAACAGTTTATGTACAAGAAGGTTCTGACGAGAATTTGTTGTACTTGGGATGCTCACAAATAACGATTAAAAACAAATTCCATGTCAGGGCATTTGGTCGGCTGTAGCTCTAACTTTAGTTTAGTTTCTGCAGAGCTGACTGGGGTTAAGAAGCAGGTGCATCTCTTTCAGGAGGGAGTTTTGTCCTCCAGTGGAATAAACACATGACATGTTAGAGAGAGAGGACGATGACTCGTTCACAAAAAAGCCATATCGGTTTTATTCCAGGATCTGGAATAAATAGTGACAGTCCAATTATTATGAATGGTTTCGATCCTCAGCACTGTCAAAAAACACTTTTTATCCTTTTCTTGTGCCGTATTATGAATGTGGTATATCAGTATTTCTTTTTTTTATTGGTAACTTAGAAGATGGATTTAGTTTTTCCTCTTTCTCATACTCCCAAAATTGAGTTGACATCCTATCTCTGGTTTATACCTCCTCTAAGAGAATTAGCATGGAACACATCACGCCTTTAGACTCTTGTGTGGAGATATTGCTCCATGCTTGGCACAGATGATTATACAACAGACTAAATCCTGGAGAAATGTCGCTGGATGTCTGCCACAAGTTGTTGTTCAGCAATTGTTTCATATCGTCCTTCAGGTCATAATTCCAAATGAGACACTAGGTGACCAAGATTCATTGCGAACGCTTTCAGAAATGTAATAAATAGTAACGGACTGGCGATGCTCGCGGCTTGGCTGAAGGGAAAGAAATGACAGTCCATTATCACTGCCAGACACCAGCCTGCAGGGGAGTATGCGTTCGGTTGTGCATATGTGTTTGTTTTGTGTGTGTGAAACTGCCCTCAGCTATACTACTGGACCAATTAGCAACATGCATTAGTGTATACGTTTCTTGTGCACACACATGACTTCATGCTCCAGGATCTGTTGACCGTTCTGTTTATTTCCTGCCATTGTCTGTTGACTCTTTTACTTTTCTCAACCAGCCAGCAGGGTCTGCAAGCGATCCACGACTGCTTCGGTTCTGAATCTAGTTTCAGCTATAGAGGGTCGTTGGCAAAAAGCATTTAAAGGCTTGCACAGTCTTAGGCAGGTTACATTTTGACATTTACCAAAGCTCATAAATTGACATCAGTGCAAAGTTTCATCTCATCATGAATCTGAGCATCTACAGCTTAATTCCTGACCTGATATACTCTAGTTTAAGCCTCTGAAGTTACGGACAGTACAAAAAATATGTTCCTGCTTTTCCATCAAGACTTGTTGATGCAGGAAGAAGTCAGTTTTTTTCTTGATTATAGATGATTTGCTGAAATCTTGTAAAGGAACATGAAAAATACTATGTTCAGTATATTCAGAGATAAACATGCACCTTTGTACAAAAAAAGAGGCAAAATACTCTCAGGAGTCCGTTTGGAACATAAAATAATTTCCAGGAAGTTTTGACATTTTACTTGCACTTTTTTTTTTGTAAAGTGCAAACTGAATAAATGCTTTTTATGTCGTCCATAAAAGTGTTGCACCACAGAGAAAAACCTGCTGTTTATGGCTCAGTGCTTAAATGGGGCATGCAGTCCCTCAGCAGGAAGAGTCGTCAGAGTGACTGCATGTTCTGATCAAGACACTGGGCTTAAAAACACTCAAATCAGTGTTTTCAGAGGTTGTTTTTTGATCTTACACACAGCTGTTAATAAAATACAGCATCAACTGCTAAAACATTTGACTCTCAAAACAACATATATGATCGTTAGTACAAGTGACACTCGCACATTCTCAAGGATGTAGGGAAACATCCAAGTGTGGCAACTGTTCCTCCTTCTTTCATTTTTCTTATTGCATCTTGCTAAACAGTAATAAATGACAGAACAAATCAAACTTCCTTCTTAATAACTACCACTCAGTGTCCCCTGCAGCATTGCCTATATGCTTTTAAAAGCACAGCCTTATTATTGCATAATGCCAGAACCAGATACTACTATGAAACGTGTTGATTACTAGTTTTAAAAGTCAGTTAGCCAACTATGAAACCTCATATGCATCATTATGAGCAGAAATCATCTCGGATGTTTTTGCTGTCATGGTTCGTCCACAACAAAACTCAGAGAAAAGTGGAATTTCTTCCAGGAAAACACTAGTCCATATTTATTCATCAGGGCTATCGCACACAGCTGGAAAGCCACAGATAAATCTCATGGCTCCTTGCTTCAAATCCACATTCTGCATGGATGATATTCCCTGGGATCCCTCTTCAGATTGCCGTGTGACAGGGGGATGTCCTCTGAAGCAGCCCAGTCACCATATAAATCCACACCCTGCACTGCCCATCCACTGGGAGATAAGTGAATGCTGCACTTCTACTAAGGAGCACCAGGTCTATATTTATTCATCACGGCTATCTGATATGGTTCTATTCAGGGCTTCGCGTCGCTATCTGATGCTGGGGTTTCTTGTTTATTATATGAGCAATTCTAAACCTGTTTTCCTCCCAAAAAATCCCAGGCATCTGTAAGGGGATGTGATATAAAACCAAATAGTGATAAGCTAAGGAGGATGTGCTACAGTAAGCTTATCCCAGCAGCGGTCAAAGGTCAGATGTGAAAGCAAGTCCACAGTGGGGCCTCTGCCTGCCACGGACGTTTCCTCCCATCTCGCTTTTACCTTTCTCCTCTATGACCTTGTCCTCTCATTGAATAGGCAACTGTGCAGGAACAACCAGAGCATCTTTCCCTCTGTACTGCCGAGACTGAACGTGTTAAACAGAAAACTGTTTGTTCACAACAGGCAGTTGTATGTAAATTAATTGAATTTTTTTGGATTATTTTTCAAGATAATCAATTCATTCAGGAATTTGTGCTTTTTCTTCGGCGCTCGGGTCTGCCTCGCTTAAATCTATTTACATGTTTGCTTATTTATTAATGCATTTATTCATTTTGTTTTGGCAGTGTTTAGTTTTGTTTTCATCTAATTTCAAGCTTTGCCGACACTGGAGCATCTTTCTTGTCGATAAACTACATGTTTTCCCTCCAAAATATTCCAGAAAAACAAACCTATCTTGACTTTTTTTCTGGTTATTCTTCTCTTTAAGCACATAGATGAAGAACCCCTCCCAGTAGAATGGCCTTTAGTTCAATCATCTAAACTTATTTAGTAAGCTGCACAGGTTTTTTTGGTTTTCTGATCACTGATAGTCAACAACATGTCTGTCTCTTTTCCAAAGAAATGGTAAACATTCTAATAATCCGCTGACTTTTTGTGAAAGCACTTCTCTCGTCTGCCACTCAAACCCACACACCAAATCTCTGCATCTCCTAGAAAAATAAACAAGCAAAGTAAATTACAAAAATATCTTGAGGATATTCATCAAGATTTGTTTTTTTTTTTGCTAAAACTGTGGCAACAGGCAGAAGGAAAAACATCTCATGCCAGAATTGAAGAACCTATCAAACGCTGAGCCTCCAGAGGTGCAGACAGGTGTCATTCGTAGTTTTTTTTTTGTCATGATTTTTTTCAACACATGCAGCAGCCATTCATGACATAATCAAGAGTGTTTCTTCCGCTAATTTTTCAGGTTAATTGAGAGGCAGTCACTCAGGACTAAGTGTTTATTTCCAAACTGTGTCTCTCCGCCCAGGCAGCTTCAAGCACCTTAATGAAACAAGTCCTTGATAATACACCATCTGTACTGAGGGTGCATCGAACAGACAAGATGTCAGAGGACTGATTTATGCTTAAAATATTCTTCTCTGAATTGAATCTGCACTCACGATTTTCCTGGCAATACCAGACTGTGCAGCAAGCACATGGTGTCAGTTCGCTTCTCACTGTGAAATGAGATCAGGCTCGTGTGAAGGAAAAAAAAAATTCTCCTGCTGCCACTTTGCCTTCAGTGAAATAAAGCAACAGATGGAATATACCTGACAGGGGCTCACATTTTAACCCTCTGAAGTCGTGTAAAACTGCTCCTCATCCATTCTTTCACTAAATGATGGCTGATGCGTCTCTATTCTGGTAGCACGGTTTGTACAGCCGCTGCAGAGAGTTACTGCTGCACCTCCGAAAGTTTTTACTGTTTTTCATAAAGCAGATGTATGTGTGACAAGAGTCAATTGAACACCTGCTCAACTCACAGTGGACTCATCGACACTGTCTCCGAGAGATATGTTTATACAGAACATAACTTGCTTTGCAGTCACTTTGTTGGAGCCAATGACTGACTGGATTATTTCAAAGTGTCTTCTGAATGAATGAGGTCAGATGTGCAGAGTTATATGCATTATAAGCAACATTTTCATCAGTGTTTTTTGTGTTTTTTCAGATTTATTTGTAATTACAGTAAAATATAAACATGTTTTTTTATAGTCTTTGACATTTTCTAGTCAATGTATTCATTGTTTTCGCATTGCATGGGGGGGATCTTGTAATATACAATGCAAAGTATGGTGAAGGTCTTGGTGCAGCTGCATAAACCTTTAAATTGTATTTTTTGTCATCATAAATATATTTAGTTTTGAAAAAATTATCTCAAAACCTCCCTGACTGCTAAGATTTACAAGTACAAATATAATTACTACAAGTACTGTTGCTGCTGCTGCTCATTATAAGTGTAACAAGAGGGATACGAATACTAGGAATAAGAATAAATAATAGATCGGAGGGACAAAGTGTTTGATTCCATGGGTGAAAAACAAATGGATGCACTGGTTCATTCAAATTTGAAGACATGGCTTTGAGAATATTCATCGCCTCTGGGTGAACGGCCTTATGTAAATACAGGAGCACAGGTCAACACCTGTTCACACATTCAAGCATAATTGATGGATCCATTTTAAACAGAGAGTAGGTTACACTCCTGTTCGCTGCTACGAAACCTGTCCACAAGCTACTTAAGTCCACCGGCCAATTTAACCTTTCATATTAATGTGCAAAAGTAGAACTGTTTGTTATTTTCAACCTTTTTTATTTTGTGCGAAACAGACCGAAGCCCCTGCTTTGATCGGAAGCATAAAAAAGTTGCTTTTGAAGAAGAGTAATTTGTTTTATTTAGACGGCACGCTGCTGCTGCAGGAGAAATGAATCACATGAAAAATGTATGGACCTTAGGTCTGTTAGAATTACCTGCCAAAATGTTTCATGACTCATAATATGCAAACAGCTGGAGGGAAGGTATATTCAGCATTTTTGGGTGACTTCTTTGCATATGGTGGCTTAAAAAAAAAAAAAAAAAAAAAAAATGCAAGAAAACAAATATCCGTTGATCATTCTGTCAGTCAATCAAATGTGAGTTGTTTTTTTCTTTTTCAAGCAGAAAATGTCCAAACATCCTGTGCTCCTGTGATTCGTCTGCAGCTCTTGTGCTTCAGCTACAAAGCTATTCATTACACGTCCATGTGCACCCTTTAAAAGAGGACTGTCCGTGAAATGCTCAGGCCACGTGACTCACAATATTTCGCCTCCTCCAAAGTAAGGCCTTCTCTACCATACTGGAGAAATGAGATTTAAACAGCGGAGAGCTCCAGGGTCACAGCACCGTGCTGCACTCCTCCATCAGACTCTGTCAAAGGGAACGTAACTGCAGAAGCAAAGAAAATGAGTTTCTGGCCAAATTCAGGGAAACTACTCTCAGTGGCTAAAAGCTTTATGGTGCATGAATGAATCAAAGAATCCCTAACAAACGAATGAAAATAATGTTTGGATTGTTTATTATTCATGCAGATTTCCAAGTTCTGCAATCACTTTGGAGTTTGGGATCCGTGGTGGGCACAGGGGGGGGAGGAAAACAACAGCACTGGGTAATACCTAATCATCCAGAGAAATATCTCTTTATAGTCATTTTGAGGACAAATCAATATCTAATCTCATGGAGAGTGATCAGGTTTAATTACACTGTATGCATTCTGTTTCTCTCTGAAACAGTTGGACGAGCCTCAGCCAACTTTCTTTTCATTCCATCAGGAGGAACAACTTGTGGCCTTTCAGGTAAAATGAGAAAAACATCTGAGGGGGAGATTCTTCTTTGATGTCAAGTTGCCAGCTCTGACATTCTCTCTTTCTTTAAGCTGATTCTTGGGGTTATGCAGCTTGAGACCGATCTGATCTGCTCCCACAGATTCTTCTTCTTTTTTTTTTTTTTTCCCTCACTACAGCATATCAACCTCGCTGAGTTTTCTGATATCTCATTGCAGCACCTTGATGTAGCTGAACTCCACCGCCTTTCCCTGCAGTTGTCTGCAAAATTGTTTGCCGCATCCCTTGCCAGGTCAACAAGAACAGGGCAGTGAATAGACGACTGCCTACAAGTGCAGAGGAGATTGTGAACAAAATCTTGTTATGCTTCATTTCAGGGATGACATTGATTAAAGCGTGCATGACCTGAACTCTGGTGAATTCCAATTATTTACAGGCAGTGAGGATGGGACGCTCTGCATTTTAGCAACAAGCACAGGTGAATGTGAATCACAAATCCAAAGCAATGTTGTTTCTAAGCAATTAAGCAGATGATAATCTCCTACACTAATAATAAAGTGGCTGAATAAATAGGTCTACATGCAAGCTGTACAGTAGGGAGAGACTAGGCAGGGCATCTTTAGCTACAGGCGAGCCTGAGGAGATTTCCATTAGCCTGCACAGTTAAGGTCCTACTAAACAAGAATAATAACAGACACACAGAACAAATCGAAAGACAATTACCAAGTGTGCCTCACTATAAATGCAAAGTAAGCACACTGTACTTCTCTATGAACCTTTTAGCAGCCAGTGGTCGTATGATGCCAGAAATACCACAATAAAACAACAAATTGTTTCCGACATGAAGTTTAGTCAAGTTTTTTTTTTTTTCCTTCACTAGGTTTGGAATTATGGAAAGAGCAAGTGAGCTGACATTTAACCCACCGAGCACAAAAATTTATCATTTCCACTGTCACTTTTATATCCTCAAGGGAGGCACAGTGTGAATATCCCCCTTAGCTGTTCTGTGGGGGATTACAAAAGTAAACTGCAGCTTTACAGGGACAGGAGAGGTCACCCCGCCAAACCTCCTCCTCCTCCTCTTCCTCCTCCTTTCTCCCCTTATTCCTTTCTGGTACCTGTGCAATTGCTTCAGACTTCTCCTTCCCTCTTGCCTCATCACTCTATTGCACAAATGCATCCTGCCACTGATGGTCTCACCTGGGACTCGAATGTGACCTCCCCCCCCTTGCGTCCCTGTGCAAGGACAGAGCAGAAACAGTGCACCAACAACACACCGTCTGTCCTACATAGACACAGGGAACATGTTCCTGCATATACTGGCTGTAAACTAACCCTGACTGATAAGATGAGGGTTGATTTTTTGATACTGCTGAATAAATCAAGCCATTTTGAATCCAGGGTGTCCAGGACTGTAAAGATAATTCAATTTATTATGATTGTTTTGGGTGCTGGTATAATCAATTTATCACACTATATGTGTATCAGGTATTTAATTATCCCCACAAACAGTGAAAGCATCTCACTGTTGTTTGCTAGTGATACTTTTGCCTCTATGACGTAAGTAACACTTCACACTTCACATTTCTCATTTTTTCTTAATTTCTTGATTTACACCTCTGCATTCAAACCTCTTTTTGCCTTTTTTTTAAACATTTTTTTAGGCTATAAATTTACTGTTTCTGAGGCTGCTTTGTATTCTTGCTTTGCTCTACTTCAGGTGCATCTGTAAATTCTGTAATCGCCACTTGACCTTGCCTATTCAATAATATGGCTAACTTAATAACAAGAAAAGGAACAATATCTGTGCTGCAGCTGCTTAAAATTGAGGAGATTTTGTGTGCAGGGATAAAAATGAGACAAAAATATAATAATAAGAGTAACAAGAGCAGAATCTGTTTGGGGAAAAACTCCCTCATGTACAAATAACAATCTGCAGCGCCTCCTTGATGTTCT
>JAPZDZ010000013.1:3122767-3138075 GCA_029783805.1 Acanthurus tennentii | reverse complement strand
GAGCGTTTGAACCTGGTGGGCGCCATTGTTGTTTACAACTGCAATGCACGTGCTAAACCGGCGTAACTTAATCACGTGAGTGCTTTCTGGAATTGAGTGTGCGTAACTTGCGTAAATTACGTGAGATTCGTGCTGGTTGGAATCGATAAGAGAATCGCTAGATAAACTGCCAAACGATTCCATGGAATTGAAACACACGGAACCGGTTCTCTACAGGAACTGGTTCTCGATTCCCAACCCTATGTACAAAGCAGCCGAGTCTTTATAGACTGATCAGAGTGGATGGATGGGATTCGTTTCCACTGTTCAACCAAAGGCCAACTTAAGTTAACCTGCACATGCATGACATGAACTTACCTCACATACGTATCAAACCCTAACCCCAACCCGCCTCTAACATGCTTAAGTTACGTAACAAACACACTTATGTGACCCAAACCATGATCTTTTCCTGTTTAGGAGCCTTAACCAAACAAAGCTTCGACTCTCAGCTGAAATGTCTCTCTGCAGGCTTTATTTTTGAGTCTGAGCAGACATTTCGCACTAACTAGAAAAGGAAGGAAATGACACTTGTGCAGCGGACAGACAGGTCTATTACCAGCTTTGGAGTGAAATGAGGCGCCTCTGTTACAGCAAGAGTAGTTGGCTTTGTTCTGTAATAGCATGCAGGTTTGAATCTCGCCAGGCAGCGCAACCTATTTTGTACTGGCTTTAAAAATAAAACACACACGGCCCCACGGGACTGTTAGGGAATGGTCTCTCTGTCTATTGTTGGTAGTAAAGCACTCCAGCAGCCGGCTGAGTGAGGAGGAGGAGGCAAAGGTGTTAAGTCTGAACAGAACACGGAGCATACGGCCTTAAACTCACTCTGTGGTAAACGAAGGAGCAAGTTCTTCTGAGTTAATGAACTGGTAATGAGGATAATGTCTTTAAAATGCATTGGGATTTCTGGTGTTATGACATTATCAAAGTGACAAAGAATCTTTCTGATATTATTTCTGACAAAAAAAAAAAATATTATGATTTAAAATTGGTTTATATTTTCTTATTTCTAAACCACAGAAAAAAAAATGGAAAAAACTGTTTGCTTTATTGCAGAAGCATGACTAATTATGACAAAACTACCAATTTTATTTGCTCGTTAAACATAAATTGCTAAATCAGATCTCTCACATGCTTAGAAAATACTTGTTACATCATTTTTGCTCTTAAAATCTAAAGAATAGGCTGCTTCTGTCAAGCTTGATTGAAAAAGCTGAAGGGAAAAAAGCTTTTTTTTACTTTACCTGCATCCCACGTGAACCTGACAATGAAATTATTCAATCGTTTAAAATTTCATATTGTGTGTAATTGCCATATTAAAGCATGAGAGACTGGCTGAAGGCTGAAGTGTGATACAAACTGCATGCTGAGTCATTGTAGCAGTCAGTGTTTCATGCCATCTGTTTCAACTGTTGTCATTTATCACCTGCAGCAGTGAGATCCAGGACCTTCCAAACTACAGTCCAGTCATCGTGGGCTTATGTGAAAACAAAAATTCAATTTAGTGCATATTGGACCTATGGATGTTAATTACAAACATCTCCAAAACAAACATACCACATTAGAAAATATTGGACTAAATTATAGCACAATTTTGGTTTGTTCTGTTCTGTTTTTCACTTTACCTTCTTTTAAATCTGCATTTTTTCTGTCTGATGTCTGCCTTTGTCTTTGAAAGATCTAATACAAATCAAAAGTAATGCACTGTAGAACCTTTCTTTGTGTTATTTAATATCCCTTTTTGTCTTTTAGAGTACTATAGCCATAAAATGTAGGCTTTTTTTATTAGGTTATCATAAATGTGTGCAAGGAGAAAGTACATTTTAAGGAAATACTGTGCTAAAAATGGGGATCTGGCCTGTGGATTATTTGACATTCGAGTCAAGTGATCAGTTACTCGGTTTTAAAGTTTGAATGTGTTCATCTGTTTCCTCTTTAGTCCCTCTTGAGCTGAAGAAATAATGCTCATGCACCGTCTTTTTCATTTTATTTTCAGGGATCACAGCGCGAGAGGAGAACAGCGACAAGTTGGAAAATAAGGATGCTGTGAGAAAAAAAGGAGTTTTGAATTTTTCACACAAGCCTCTGAAAATTGTGGCCGGATTTAAAAGTTACTTTGAGGCTTAATTTTATTGTAATACCTTGAAAGGAAAGAGAAAAAAAAAACCCACAATGCTTTCATTTGCTGGCTGACTTTTTCACCCTGTTCTTTTCAATCCCGTCTTCGGTGTAATACCAGAGATATGGCTGCATTTGGTAGCTGAGAGAACACTGAAGTGATTTGGAGAGTTGCACCAGTATAGACTTCATGATGTCATTTGCAGTGAATAACAATCTGTTATGAATCACAATGAAAATGTGGGTGTTACTTTCACCCCTCTTGCCTTAAATTGGGTTTTACACCAATGCAGTGCAATTTAACACCAACTGTGCATTAAAAATCAACACATTCTGACACAGTGTCGACAGGAACTAAGACTTTCAAGACAACTTTCTGGGCATTTTGCGTTAGATTCATGGGGTTTGGCTAAACTGCCACCTCTGCGTATTTTGCCTATGCAAACAACTGTTATTGTTTCTACATCAGTTCACGTCCTAATCATGGCTTGACACTCGGCAAACATGTTTTTGGTGTGTGCAATAATGATTACCGTGTTTGCTCACATGCTACGGTCTCAAGGTTAGTGGCTGCTGCTGCTGCTGCATAATGAAAAGAGGTTAACAAAGGTTAGTGGCCACAAAATGCATGCACACTAAGATCAGCAAATTCCTCCAAAGCAAACCTGTCAGCTTAGAGAGCATTCGGCAGCAGTGGTGACAGCTATATTACCATACGCATAAACACTCTCAGAAAACACCCTTAGATGTAGAATAATACAAAGTGACTGGTATTAATTAAAGCACCCATATGGATCAGCACTATAATCCCTCACTGCAGCAGTGTGCAATACGGGGCTTTAGTAGAAACAGAGGCATGTTTCCATGGCAAACTGGAAAGTAATAAGAGAGAGTAGTCTTGGGGGATGTTGTGTATTCTTTTACTTTAGTCTAAGCAAATTGTTCAGCGCCTACAACAATGGAAGAGTTTATCCAAAAGGCGCTGTGACAACCCGTCTTTGTTGAATCATGACAGCTATGCTTGCACAGACTTAGAAATTAAAAAAAAAAAATGAAGGTTTTTTGCAGCATTCAAACAACGCTTCCGTAATTTGAAAGCCTCTGTAAATGTTTCTCTATGTTGCAAAATCAAATATTTTCCACGTCTTTTCTGTAAAAAAAAAAGAAAAAAAATGTTGTTATTGTGATGAAATTATCCATAAATGACTTGCAAGAAAGAGTTTTTTGTTTTTTTTTTTCTTTATTTTGATGGTGTCACTCCTCCCCATGCTGGAGCACTGGCAGTGAAAAGCTCGAGAGTAGACTGAACAATGAGCCTGTTTACTGGGGCACAGAGGGTGGATCCCGATCCAACATAAACAGTATCAATGCCATCGCTTCTCTTTTTGCCTTGGCTTCTGGTAATTGTAGCTGTCCGCTGAGCTATTGTGTAAATTGTGCCAGTTCTCTCATGTTTATGCATAGGATGGCATCCCCACATTCCCATACTCTTACTTCTGATGTCTCTGTTTTGGTCTGTCTGCACTGCCTGGTGCCGCCAGACAGGGTGAGTCATAAGCTGTGTAAAAATGGTGTGTTTTGGGAATGGCTGTGCAGCAGCAGGGGTGAAATGGTGTTTATAATACATTCGCCTGCTATATCAACTCAAAGATCACTTTCGACAAACTTATCACTCACATAGGGCTGCAGATAGCAATTATTTCCATTAATTGGTCCATGTATTTATTTATTTTCAATGCATTGTTGCAGAAAATGGACAAATGAATGCCCATAAAACCAGAGAATAATGTGTTGTCATGGAATTGCTTCTGATTGTTGGAAAAAGAGTTAATGAAGCAGTCTACATCCATGCTCTCTGAGGCCTCCAGGTTAATAGTTTGAGCTAAACGCTAACATCAGTATGCATGTGCCATGAATATTTTAGCATGTAAGCATACTTTCTTTATAATTGGAGGAAACCACAAAGAACAGCTGAGACTGAAGGGAATGTCATTAGAATTGCAGGTATTTTGTCATTAAATATAATTACATTTTTCTTTTTATCGTCTTATTTTACCATTGCAATTCAATTGACAAGTGTTGAGGCATTTAATTGTGACTGTATTGTTTTTAATTACAAATTAAAATAACTCAAAAGGAATGGTAAGAGTATACAGGCTCAGTTGTGTCCCTGTTTCCGCAGTCCGAGCTGCCTCCGAGGGTCACAGATTATCCATCACTGCACATTTGCTGAAGCACAGCCTTCAGGTGGTGCTGTTGAATATGGTGGGGAGAGACAGAAAAGGAAATCACTTCACCTCCATTGGTAGAGGCTCTGCATTGTATGTCACCCACTGCTTTGGCTTTCATCCAGATCTTCCATTATGTCGTCACCCGACCATGGCAAGAAAGGTCTGAGCCACTCCATTCAATGACTGGGAAATAGGGCCATTTTGATTCCATACTGAAGCCGCGGTGTGATTTGTAATTCTCAGATCATGATTGCTTTTCCTCAACATGAGGATGTTTGGCTGAATCCGGAAACACTCTCTTTAAAAGCATTTATTTGTTGATTTGGCTGAAGAAGCTCAATCGACTGTGAAGTCATTTCTCTCCTCCAGGAAGGTCGTGCCGTCTTGTTGGCAGGATATGAGACAGAAGTCCTCATTTGCAGTTTAAACATTATGTCATTTGATGGAGAATATGAAAAGTAGGGACTGAGGGAAGGTTTGTTGTCATGCAAAACGTCTAACAGGCCATATATTAACTTTAAGTGCACAACTTTTGACATTTCTGCAATTCAGAGGCAAAAAAATACTTGAGTTGTGTTGTATAGGATTTGTGTTGTATATAATCCAAATGTTGAATGGAGAAATCCAGAGCAATCCATGATATTAATCCAGGTAGCAGTGACAACACAGGAAGCACAACAGATTATAGTCAGAAAATGAGGAAGGGAGTCAACAAACTTGACTAAAGGCAACATTTAGCAACATTTAATTGCGTTGCCTTGTTAATGCAAATTTCTGCCTAAGTCAGATTTCCATCAGCAATGGCAGTTGCTTAACAATAAAGACAACAATTCCCATGATTCCAAACTATTTAAAATGGTCGTCCAACTACATCCTTTGTTGTCAGTGTTTGACAAAGGAGCCCCTAGTGGTAGAAATGACAAACTGTGCATTTAACTTAGCAGTGAGTAAATTTGACCTGTTGCTGGTGCAACACGAGAGGTCGAGGGATTGTCAAAATCAGAATCATTCTTTAAGGGTCTTATGTGAGGGGAAAATAATTAATGGCAAACTATAATTATCGAGATAACTTATGAAAAGTAGACTAACTAACAGACATTGAAAACTACTCAGCACTAACATGGCCAAAAATATTAGAAACAGAAGGGTTTTGAGAGAACTTTTATATTAGAAAGACTTTAAGTTGCCTTTTGACTCAAGCGTTGTGTTTTCTGCTTCAGGAAGTCGCGTCCTTGCAACAGTTCTGTCCATAAACTGTGTTTTACATTCCTACAACTCTATTTACTGCGTGTTGTGTAACTGCTGTTGCACACAAAGCAAGAACACAGCATGTGTGTATGAGTTGTACAGTAACACACAACAGAATTTTGTCCAAGTGTGGTTTATTTACGAAAAAACTGTGTTTATTACATGACTGAACTGCAGTTTTTAGCCCTAACTTCTTTTTTAATTTTATTTAATTTTTTTTATTTTTTTTTTTACAACTCTAGTACAATTCTATTCACAGGGCCCACCTAACAGAAACATACAGTACATTTTTCATGTGGGCCTTTATTAATTACAAAAATTACTCGAGTGTCTTCAAAAATAAAAAATACAGATCGATGACTGAGAGATAAATAAATGAATACACAAAAAAATTCTGATCGAACTCAATCAGCCAATAAATAAATAGAGCAATAAATAACATTCAAAACATCTTTGGCCAAACTCGGGCCACTTCACTGTCCCCATAGAGTCGACATTGGTCTCGGTAGATGCCCCAGCCAATCAGAGCAAAGTATGTTGACTGGATCAGCTTGATCTACGGGGTTCTAGGACACAACATTGGATATGTGGCATGAAATAGCAAGTGAGAGAACAATTATATTGAGGCACTTTTTAAAGATGTTCTAGGAAATGACAACATTCCCGTGTGTATGCGTATTCCCCCATGAGGAAACGAAATGTAAGACAAGAAAAGAAAAGAACAAAACATTCAATTGAAAACATAATTGAATGGCTACTTTGCTCATGTAGTCACGTTACCGTATATTTCCCTGGATCTTTACAATTTTGGGACTGAGCATGGTAGAAAAGTACCACATGAAGTAGAAAACGGTGAGCTAGAAGAAGGAGAAAAAACAAGAGAAAGGAAACAACGGTGAAACATTGTGTGTCGCAAAGCAAAAGGACGTCGTTACATATTCGCTGTTTGAGTCTGTGAATAACATCAATGTGTGTTCTCTGTGGTGGTTGTGTCCGACTGAGTTTCCGACTGCTCCCCAAATATCCCTGCCAGTGTCTTAAAGCGGGGCCCCCACTCGTTGAGGTAATCGTATTCCTCCTCGACGTCGATGACGAGGGAGTCGATGGAGCTGAGGGACTCGGCCACCGAGCCGTTGCCCTCGTAAGCGTAGGTGGCCAGGGAGTCGTAGGGAGGGGCAGAGTTGTCCATGTCGTGTTCTTTCAGACGCTGGTTGATGAAATCTCGGATGTCGGCGCTGTCCTGGGAGACGGGCGGCCTGGGATCCCTCTTCGTCTCGGGCTTGACGTCCCTGCGGTACAGATTCTCTTTGACAACCTTGGGATTGCGGAGGGTCCCCATGTCGAAGGCGTGCGTGTCCTCCTCCCCTCCTCCTTCATCGTCGTAATGGATCACATTATCTCGGATGTCCTCTTTAGAAGACATGAGGGTCTCTTTTTTCTTCTGCCGTCTCAAACCCATGTAGAGGACCACGATGACTTTGAGGGGAAAAAAAACAAAACAAAACATGAGAATCACGTTGGTTCGCCACTTCTTTTGTACACAAAAAGCTGAACCGACAAAATAAAGCACATCAAAAATCCCTTGAAAAATAGTTCTGTTCATGTTTTATTTATGTGCCAGGAGTTCTTTGGTTCGCACTGGGCTCAGTTTGGTTTATGTGTTTACTGTGTTTTGATCTTATATGTCGATATTTGACCTCGGTGATCCCCTGTCATTTTGCTAGCACCTCCAGCAGATCAAACTTTGGTTTATATCTGCAAATGTAATGACACCCCTATCAGCCTCTGTACTTGTGAAGTGCTTATTAGTAACTGTTGGTATTCTCACACCCCCATTTAAGAGAGTGAACATAAAAATCTGCCCCACAGAGCCGTGCATTAGTCTGTTTAGACATCAGAGCTCTGAATGTCAGTGTTTTAGACATCTATTTTACATATAACCTATGTTTCAGCAGGATTTTAATTGCATAATTAAAACCTGCTTCACATTACCAAGTTTTTAGATGTCTGGAAGACAGTTTCATAAATTTGTCCCAGTCTCCAACTAAATGCCAGATCATTTTATCACCAGCAAATCGACGCCTACTTAGAGCTGCTTTTGTGGCACGAGGCAGAGAAGGTGTGCAGGCAGCGCTGCATATGTATAATAGACAGCACAAGAACGGTGAATAGTCCCACTGAGAGTGAACTGAAAGCAGCAGTTTACTGCTACGGCATGCAACTCTTCGGAGGTTATTTGAGGTTCTGCACCTTTCAAACACTGTGGTGCCACAGTGGGACTGTCTGCACATAATGTTAAAATACATTTCCGTCTCTCCCTTTTCTCCTGTCAATGCAGTTTTTCTCCCTCTGTGTCCCTTCCTCTGTCTCCTTTGTAAAAGAGATGATGTATATACACATTTATACACAAATATATACTTTTTAAAATACTGAAATAGTTCACATATACATACAGATATACAGCGTACAGTATATGTATATATATTTTTTTTAATATTTATATATACAGTTGCAGAGATGAGATGAGAAATGGTCAGGATATAAATGATATAAATGGTCAGAATAGAAATCATTCATGTAAAAGACTCCAATAAATACATTCAGACTAAGAAGAAGAAAAAAAAAACTTAAGTAGGTCTCTTCCTTTCATCCCTGTTATATCTCACTTCCCTCCTGCATCCTCTCTCTCTCCCAAGTGATTTTATCTGCCGGTGTATAATGTGCCAGCTCCCCCCAGTGGCACCTACACAGATTTCAACAACATTTCAACAACAATAGTTGTTCATTAAAGGACACATTGGTTGACAGCAGACTGTCAGCCAATCCGGATCAGTTTAAAAAGAAAAAGAAAAAAGCTACATGGAGGACTGCCTCTGCGCTGGTCTGTTTAATTTCCCTCATCATTTCTCCTCACAGGACAACTGGGTCATCCTGACAAATCCTGCACAGGAACTAAAAGGCTCTGTGGAAATGATCTCAGTGTGAGTTCTGATTCTCTCCGCCACTTTTCTTCTCAGGGACAGCATGGCGGTTTGGCGTCAGCCTCGGCCTCGAGGCTGACTTGACTCGCAGCTTTGAAGACATTTCTGCTGAAATGAAGCGAACACACCATCACACCACAGCTACTGACTGGGTTGCTTTTATGTTCCCTCACATGTGAAACAATGGAACTCAAGCTGATTTCTCACATTAGTACATTTGTGAAGGTAATAAAAAAATTGTGATGAGGTATTACAGGGACTTGACGGCGGTTTGTTTGCTGGTTCATATATGTGAGAAAGTCTGGGAATGTAAATAAAACTCAATTCAAAGGTCATGGCTGCTCTTGATTTCCACTGTCAGGTGGAACTTCTTTAACAGCCAACCATCCAATATTCATAATTCAGAAGATGATGCCATAAACCCACATTTACTTCCTCCTGTTATGTAGATGAATTTGGATTTTAATAGCAGATAATTATGAAGCAGTTTTACAACTGTGACCTTGTGTGAAATGCAGAAGGTGTGGCCTGGGAAGCAGCCACAGGGCAGCGAGATTGGATTTAGTTTATAGAGCTAAGCATCCCTTCCCCCAATCTTAAACATCTCGTGGAATGACCAGATTCATATGGGTCTTAAAGCTAACTGTGGACACTCCCGGAGAGACACCAGACTCGGTGTTATTAGTTTGGAGTCAGACACTGTAAAACATAGCAGAAAGTTTGAACACAGTAAATTTTTAATTGTCGAGCTCGGTGTCTTACAATAATCTCTACCTTTGACGTTAAAAGCCAGCCATATTTAAAGACGCGCTTCCACTGCATGGACTTCGTCTCATCTGCACTTGCTGTATTATTTTTTTTCTTCTCTTTTCCAGACGCAGCGAGCGCTCTCCCCAAACAAAGACAGGATTTAAGGTGATTGTCACTGAGCACCACACCCCCTCACTCTCGCAGCCCTTGGAGAACAGCTTTACTTGGGTCTTGAAGAGCCGCAGCCTTTATTCACTGTAACTGAAACACTGTATTTTACTGCTGAGCTGACAGCTTCAGTGAAAAAAAAAAACTTTTTCTTTGCTCTGCTCAAGTTCACCGTCAGTTTCTGCAACTCAATTCAGCTCTCTATTGCTGAACAACACGCTCGCTGTGTACAGTGAGGAGATATGAGACTCTCACATCAGAGGATATTGACACCTTTTAGTGTTTGCACAGCCTTTTTTTAATTTGCTACTTAACAAGGCCAGATATGTGCAGGATGTCCTGTTTTACGTGACCAATCCATAATCTGCAATGTTTTTATGTCAGTTTGCTTTGAACTTTGTCTACAGTGATGCTATAATTGTGCCTCAAGAGGAGTCGAATCCTTTTGAGCTGCATAATGAGTTAAAAAGAACCCATGAAACCACACGGGGAAGGATTTTTAAAGGTAAAACTGTGACCGAACAGTCAATAAAACCCAAATGAAACACTGCAGGTTTGACTTTTTTAAGATCAGGGCTGCTGCAAAATGGCAATACATAAAAATAAAAACTATTTTTCTTTAGGATTATATATTACAAGGTAATAAAGTGATTCAAAGCAAGAAGATTTGAGATCTCACCCAACAAGATGATGATACATAGAAGGATGGCGATCAGAGCTCCTGTGCTGAGACCCACAGGCAGAAAGATGGCCTCCGCACTGCAAGTCAGCAGAGAGCCGTCTGATTCGCAGCCACACACACGGATGGTCAGCGTGCCCGTGCTGCTCTTGGGCGGGTAACCATTATCTTCAATTATCACAGGAAGGAAGTAAATCTCTTGCAAACGCCGTCTGAAGCCGCTCCGCTTTGTCACGATTCCAGCAGTGTTGTCTAGATGAAGGAGAGACAGAAGAAGTTTCGCAATCAGTCCTCTCGAAAAGAAAAAAAAAAAATCAAAAAGAAATCTTCAAAAAAGATCACAACTTTTTTAATGGTATTTGTCTTTGATGAAAGGGATCTTCTAAAAGTGTGTGGAAAAGGCTTGAAGTAGTGCAGCAAGTGCTTCTCCTTGATCTCTGCAGGTTAGACAGTGTTATGACCAAAGCAAAAGAAAATATTCCACCCAGAATAACCTCACATCAGTCGGGATCCTCTGAGCTACACCGCAAGTCTGGAGGTCCAAGTATGAGAAGATTTCTAAAACTTTTCCAGTGTCTGATAACTCTTTATGTTTGATACCCAATCCACTCTGAATGTGATGAGAAACCGCAATGTATCAAAGGGTTGTCTTATCAAAGCTCTCACCATTTTACACCGCTTACTTTAAAAAAATAAGCTGATAGAACCTAAACACACCCAGTTACAACATTCCCCGAATCGCTGCAAAGCGTTTTCTCCGTCCTACCTGCACTCTGAAAACTACTGGGATCTGTTGTTATTTTGTTATCTCTTCGTGCAGGCGGCATCACTCCAGAGAAACAGCAAGATTAGCAATGAGAGATAATGGATAAAAAAATAAATAAAATAAAAGAAACAAAAGGGAACAACTCGGGAAGACAGTCGGAGGTGTGAGAACGGCGACTGGAATGGAGGTCGACAATGCATAGGAGGTGGAGGGGACGTGTCAGGTTGGACCTGCCTGGTTCTGTCTGCTGCAGCCAGGCTGTCTGACCTCCTGTCAAGCCGGGTTTGTTCCACTGACGAGGCCTGGCACTTTTTCTTGACAGGAGGTCAGGCATTTTAGCACACCTTGCATGTTGTGCACAACTACGATTTTGTTTGTACTCCCTCTCTTGCTGAACCTGTCCGCGGTGCCTGCGGTGTTTGTATTTTCTGTCCCTACCTATCAGATCTCGCTCTGTATCTGGAGAGTGTGTGCTCGCGGGGCCTCTGGCAGCCGGGGCAACTGTGAGACAGTGTGTCCAAAAGGTAAAACTGGATCACAGGTTCAGACCTGGGCTTGTCAAGGATGGTGAATGCATTCGTTTCCTTGGACTCATCCTGCCATGTCCCACTTTTCATCAGCCGTCTTTCCGGTTAGACTTCAAAGTGCTCGGCCGGTGCAGGCTGTCATATGTGCCCTTATCATAAAGCAGCGTCTGACTGCATGTGCTTAAGTTATTTTTAGCATTAAGACACGAAACTCATCTTTAAGTGACAAACTTTTTAACAAGCTATTGGCTAATAATTGATCTTGAGAGGATGGATGTAGAGATCAGAGGGTCATTTTTCATAAGTTATTCATAATAATCTGCTTGTTGGATAATTTTCCCCCAATAATTTAAAACCGTTGGTGTTATCTCGCAAATAGCGGCTTCTTTCAATAAAAATGATCAATATACCATTTGCTTTCTTTCTAATTGCAATTTGTTGCGACCATCATTTATTCTTATCATTCCAATCCCAAACTGTAATTAACTGTCAGGCCCAAAGAACCGATTTTCAATGCTGAGGCTGATGTGGTTTCCATAGTTTAGAAGTTACAGCAAAATAAACTGACAGTAAGTGAAAAGGTCACATCTCCTCAGGTTTTATGGTGAGATATCAATCAGCTGCAAATCACTGTGTTGACCACCACGGCACCAAACGGAGGTGTTGTCAAAACACAAGAGCACTCACTTCCAAAGTCTCGGATGGTGAAGTTCTTGTTTTTCAAATCTTCTTTCGGCGACTTGAAAGAGAACTGCTGTCCGGCCATCGGCAGATCCTGGTCCTTGGCGCTGAATGTTTGAATCACCTGTTGAAAATAAAAAAAATAAAAAAAATAAAATAATCATGAGCTTGTTTCTTTTTGCACATACTGAGTGAAAACTGTCTGAAAACTCTGCACAGGTAGAAGGTTTTGTTTTGAGTAGGTGTGATTATGTCAGATTTTTCTCTGTGATGAAATTTTTACCTCCGCGTGTCAAACTGTTGTGGAAGAAAACGTGGAAACGCTCAACTTTGACTCGACTGCATGTCAGACCTGTCAGCGCTGAAACCGGGCAGTAAATTGTTCTCCTGGTAGTTTTGGATGCACTTGCCGAGCACTTGATTGATAACTTGTAGGAAATCCTGGATCATGTCGACACACACAGTGTGAGAGATCGAGTTCATTCAAAGCAGCCAGAGTTTGTTGAAGGGTCATGAAGGGAAACTAGCTGCTTTACTTTTATTTTTTATTTTAGCCCATATTATCGTACATCTTCTAAAAAAGCACAGAGAACGACGATCTGTTCCCCCAAAACAAACCGAGATAAAGATGAAAAGGACACCTCTTGATCATCCCGGCACCTGCTGCAACACCTCAACAAACAGGAATGTGAAAGTGTGTTTACCGAATAGCACCAACGCATCTAACATCTTACTCCTGCTTGACACACACTGCTGATTCAGCCGCCTCTACACCAGACTGCTGACAACTTTATTTCTTTCTTTTTCCTCTCTCCAAACCTTTCACAGCTTGGTCTAAATTCGGCCGTCCTGCCAGCCCAGCTGTGCTACCAGGCTGCTCTTCTTCCCCTCCCACCGGGCGCGAACCTGTTGCACACCTGATACTTCAGCCCTGGACCCCACATATGCATGAGCCACTAATCAGCACTGCTGCCTTTCTTCTACATCATCCCGACTGTTTCTTTCCTCTTTCGGAATTTCAATTAAGATCGCTTCCTGGGAGGAAACCTGACACCAGGTGTTGAGGGAGCTCTGCTGTGTTCTTTCACAACAGAGCTCCCCACTTCACACTTTTGTTTTCCAGCAAACAAAAATTAGCTCAGCGTAGACAATGACCTTCGTTAAAAACATTTAAACACTGACTCTTATTTTTTTGAGTCTATCAAATTAATTTGTTTCCCTCAGAAAACCAATGAGATCAGGAAAAAAAAAGGCTCGTATCTGTCAGACTTCGCCACAACCCGGAATGAAAGTAAAGTCCATTAGCTTAATTGCCAAAGCGGAGGAGTTGTTGTGCTTTAAAGCCGCGGTGTCCCTGGTTTAACTCAAGCTTGCAGCCTTTGTTGCTCTCGTTAACTTAAGCCCTGTAAGTAACCTGACCCGAACTCTTAACATAATCACACACTGGAGTTAAAACCCTGGATTTCCTGGATTTCCATGAGAGAGTCCTGAGCCATCCACCCTGAGCTCCTCCCTCAGGCACAGTTCATCAGTGTAATGCATCGCTGAACCATATAAACGTGATGTAGGCGCAGTCATGCTGGGTGTCATGAAAAACATACATCACTTTTATTCATCCACACAAACCGTATTGATTCAGTTTTGTTATCACCACAGGAAAATGCTGTCAAATATAATGGCATTCCCTCTCTGCAGCTACAGAATATCTATCTATAAAAAAAAATAGCATATAATAAAGTTTTGTTTGCACGCATTTTGTCAATTCATCAAATTGCTTGGAGATGTTTCTCTGTGACATGGACTGTTATTGATCCCTTTAACGCTGAAGGATGCAATAAACAATGGCAGGTTAATAAAACCACCAAATGCAGATATGATTCGTGTGATGAATTAAAGCAGTGTGTGAGAATGGCTTTCTTCAGCTTCGGTGTTCAAACGGAGCCTTTATTTTCTTTGTCTAAGAACATTATTAACTATAACCCATCATGTGCAAAACGTTCTTCTTCTTCTTTTTGGACTCCAGAGTTCTTGCCACCTCTTTTCTTGCAGAGGTGAAACTCTGGCTGCTTTAACGACTTATTACCGAGTGCCATTGTAAATGTTAAACGGCTCTAACTGTGTTCTACTTTTGCACTTAGCTGCATTGTAAGTTAAGTCAGATAAGTGTGGCGGCTAAATGCTGTAAATGTAAATGTAATTATTGCGGCATAACAAACTGAGTCAGGAGGATAATGTGGCGTCATAAAAAAGCAAAAGGAAATACATTTAAACAGTGATGAACATATTATAGCATCCACTGCCCTCAGAGTATCTAACTCCAATAAATACACTTGTTTTAGGATTCCTTTGTGATTGCTCTTTTAATTTCACACTTCAGCAGTTGACCAGTCAGGACACTGATTCCAGTAAAAGAGAAAATCAGGACACTTTCCTCTGTATTACTTTAGCACAGCCTTCACCACTTTTATTTGCAAATCTCTGTTTAAGGTCTTTTGCCACTCTCCGTCCTGCCCTTCTCATGCATTCACATTCACATAGTCAGCTGCTCTGCTTGCTCGGCTACGCCCTGCTTGCACTTTATGTTCCATGGGAGGTTGTACCACAGCGTGAGACCCTCCAAAACAAGCAGTTTGTGTGTTTTTCAGCAGCGTGCGTGCAGACAATCATCAAGAGAGACGTGTGTGATGGATTTTTTAAAGGAGAGGATCTGCGGTTCTTTTATCATTCACCAGCTGTGCACAACACCTGGTGGAATCATGCAGTGAAAACACTGGAGGAAAGTGTATATATTCTGCACTGGAGGGCAAGAGAGAAAAGGAGGGGAAAGGAGGGGAAAAAAGGGAAAAAAGAGAGGATATTTAAAGCTGGAGGTTCAGAAAAAAAAGACAGGAGAAGAGGTGGGCAGAGAGAGATGAAATGTAGAGCACATATTGCATGATGATTGCAGCTGATGTTAATAACAAGCTACAGCTATCTGGTCTATATGTTCCTGACGTTTATTTATTATTTTTTTTCACATTCAAATATTGTTAAAGTGTGCATTTCTTTCTACGCAGTCCAAAGCCTTCCATTACATCCTTAGAAGGACATTGATTTAAAAGTATAGCAAGTTATGTT
>JAPZDZ010000013.1:3111043-3122667 GCA_029783805.1 Acanthurus tennentii | reverse complement strand
ATTTCTTTCTACGCAGTCCAAAGCCTTCCATTACATCCTTAGAAGGACATTGATTTAAAAGTATAGCAAGTTATGTTCCTCAATCCTTCGCGTTTCCGACCAGTGAAAAGAGCAAAGACGGGTAAAAATCAGAGGTCTAGCTAAAACACTTAAGAACTTTAGAAAAAAAAAAGTGCATTTGCATTGGATTCTGTCCATTAGCAGCTGTTTGAGAGAAAAACGTTGCCGGGACCCCTTTTCCAAGTGTCTTGACTCACTCTTCAGGGCTAAAAAACATTACAAAAAAAATTACAACTAGTTTTCACGCTGGGAAGACAGTGATGCCTTCAAATGCAGGGCACAGCCGTTGTTTTGATTGCAACAGGCCTGAGGATCCGCAAACAGCCTCAATATGATGAGGAGTGTACAGCAATTTGATAGACTGCCAAAGAAGCTGTTACCTCAGAATGCTAACTGCATATAGATGCAAGTTAATGGGCTAATTTGCAGGCGCAGGTGGTTTACAATGTGCACAGGCGAATTCTCCGCTGCATCTCAAAATATCATCTGAAATGTACTCCGGGTTTGCCGGTATGCAAAGAGCCGCTATGCTTTATGATTGCTTCTCCGGCTGAACTGAACTCTTATGACACAATCAGTTTGAGATTTAGATTCAGAGGCTGTGCGGAGTCTTCTCTGCAAACTCCTGTGAAATAAAAGCTTTTGGAAATTTGACCTTGAGTAAAACACACCGACCCTCAACATGAGAGCTAAGTTTGTGCACTTCTTGCATCAATGTGAAGCTCCAGACAATTACTAAAATAGTTATAGTATATTTCTGCCTATGTGTAAAAAAAAAAAAAAGTCCTCTTTTGAAGTGTTAAAAAAATCCACAGCTTTCAGATTCAATTCAACACCTTTAAACAGTTTCAACAATCACCTTAGAGCCACACTGATGCTTTGTGAGGACAAAGAGCGATGATGCCATGTGCACGGAGGGCTAGAGGCCCAATCAGGAGAAACTGGAACATACCTGTCCCACTTTGGCATTTTCACACACGAAGGTCTCATAAGGACTGGCAAGCTCAGGTGGGAACTCATTGATGTCCAACACATGGACGGTGACGGCCACCCGACTGGTCAGAACTGGACTATCTGGAAAAGAAAACACAACACACGACCGCTTAAACATGCTTTCAGGGCTTGATAGTGTTACATAAAAACACTGGAGCTGTTTATTTTTTGTTTTTGTTTTTTTCCCAGCACTGACATCATGTGGACATCTTAAGTACTACCATCACATGATGAGCCGAGGCACAGAGCTTTATCACTGCTGCTGTAGGATGGGCCAAGTGGTTAAAGAGGCTGTCATGCCCGAGTGTCCGGCCAGAGTGTCCTTGAGCAGATGCTAAATCGTCTAGCTGCTCACCCACCGGAGTCGGCTCTGGTAAAATGCCTCTGCTGGAAAACCATTCATTTGTCTCGAACATGCCGGTGCATAAATTGCACCCGGACGCTGCTATTTCATGATGCCTTTGATTGATGAGGAACAGGAGAATTAAATAAAAACACACCATTAAAGCGTCTTATGTGCTGCCTGCAAACAAAGTGCGTCTCACATTATGGAATATGGCTCTATAGAGGGAATATTCTTTTCTTTGCAAGCTTTTTTTTTTTGTTGTTTTCCCCTCTGGTTCTGTTGTGGGTTTTAGCCATAAGATGTGCAGCCCATATTAATTATATTGTGAAAGCCCCTTTGAGAGGGGACTGTCTCGAATCCGGTGTTGTTTGTTACAATGTTCCCTCACTGCAGGGGCACAACTGAGAAATGTTCTTTTTGTGTGAAAGCCCAAGTAAGGTAAACTTCATGGATTTGATGTGGGAATAGGCTTTGCTCGGCAGTGGGGGGGCTTAGTGTGTGCTTGTTTGTGTGAGTGCCAGTAGGGAGACCGAGGAGAGGGGGGGACGTGTGCAGGTTCCTGTGTAGGTGGGTGGTTTTAGAAGAATAAAATGTGTGTGTGTTGTGTGTGTGTGTGTGTGTGTTGGGGGTAGGGGGGTCTCAAGGGGATTGGAGATGCAACCCCAGCTCAGTTAGTAACCTGTCTCTGACCTTGATGGAAAAAAGCAATCTTCCCACTGAGGTAAAAATGACAACAAGCATGGGATTTGCTGCTTCGCTCTGAACCGCTAACATTGATGCTCACCCAGCAAAACACTGATCTTTTCCCTCATCCCGGCCCCTCAATTCCCCGGCCTCTAAAAAAAAAAGTTTGAACAACTTTGAATCTTCTGGATCAATAAAAAAATTGTCTTGAAAAGCCCCCAGGATTCTGGAAACATGAGTTTATCTTTTTTCCTTCTCATCACATCTCAGAAACTAATCTCCATAACTGCTCACCGACCCTCAGCATGTCATCAGTGATGTATCTTATAGCCCACTAGATGGAGCAATGGTATAGTTGTTATATTTAAATCTGGCTTGTGTCAGCACTTCAGCCCAATAACAGATGCCTTACTCTTTTATTGAAACACATTCCTGTATTGCTACAGAATGCTTGGCTGGTCAGCCGTAAAGTTGCCTGCTTTATACTGCTTTTCTACTGCATATTACTTTTTTTTTTTTTTAATTAAGCTCATTTTAATAGAAACCCCCATCTTTGCAAGCAATCATCCACAAACCTATAAAATGTGCTGCAGAATAGAGACAGAACCACTCTTTGCGGATGGTAATCTGTTAAAAAGTGCAACTGTGGACAGAAAAAAAAAAAAAGTGAGCAAACTCACAACACAAAGCTCCATGTTGGTGTGGAACTGCACTCAATTGCTGTGAGTAGATAGTAAATGCAATTCCTCATACCTCCTGCCAAGGTTATTACTGCGTTTAATAGATCTTCCCCTGTCTTTGACTCCTAAAAATTGCCAATAGGCTTAAATGCCAGAAAGCAAACCGTTAATCTAGCCCCTCTTATTTAGCACGCCTTCTGCTATTCACCACGTCTCAGGAGAGCAGCAGACACTGCTCTCATTTTGCTGCATGACTGCGGCGTCTCGCAACGACCGGACAAATCTCCAAGGCTTTGCGGAGTGAAAAAGTCTCCAACTCAGGAGTTGCGCTAATCATTGCAAAGTAAAGGTACCTTCATTCAAGGTAAATGTCATCCAGCAGCTCACATTGTTCGATATTTTCCTCAGTCATTTTTAATGGTGATTGAAAAGGCGCGTTTGGACAAAAAGTTATTAAGCTGCACAGCAAGGACGCAGCAGATGGAGGACGGGGTCAAGAATAAAGGTGCAAAAATAATTTGGTGTTTAAGGGAAATTGCTGTGCAGTGCTACCTGAGGCTGCTTGAGACTGTGGAAAAAGTCAGGACAGTCTCTTTTTTTCAGTGCATGACCTCTTCACACACAATGCACTTTTTCTATGGGCACTGAAGGTATCTTCGGTATTTATTGCTGTTCTTCATGGTTTAAAACCCGAATAACTGACAGACAACATCCCGCCGATGGTAATAGAATGCATCACAGAGGAGCCGTAACAGCTATCCAATACCCAGAACACAAAGTTCTGCCAAATCTCGCTCAAGGTCAGAAACACATTTGAACTCTTGACGTCGGGACACAAACTCAGGATAGCAGGGTTTGTCTTTATCCCTGCAATACCTATAAAATCCATTTCCTTTAACGCTGGTGCTGAATGTAAGTTTTTTTGTTGTTTGTTTGTTTTTTTTTTTTCTTTTCTCTTGCTGAAAACAGTCTCCGGAGGAACACCGGTCCCCAGGGGAGGAAAGAAAGGAACAAAGCTCCCCTAAGAAAGAAAGGAAGGAGTGGAAGGAAGGAAGGCAAGTGGACGAGTGCAGGATGTGCAGAGACGCTGCTCGATTCCTGCGTCACCACCTGAACATTTAACACTCTTGTGAGACTTCTCACCTTCCTCCTGCTCACATCTCCAACCATCCCACACCTTCCAGCTTCCCTACAGTGCATCTTCTCAGTCTGCCTCACCCTCCAGCTCCTTCTCACATGTGCACAAAAGCCACACAAAGGAACACAAAGCGCATAAAAACAGAAATTAGCATGTCGCTGCCGTGACCTTGAGGGGGAGTGAGTAATATCAGTTTCCAAGGCGACAATGACTCAAGTTTTAACAGCCCATATCTCACAGTCTGTCCTAATGAATATACAGCACGGGTAATTTTGATTGAGCACCCGTCTGCCTCTGGGATAATGACTTTGACGGTTCTTAGCAGATTTGATGACTTGATGACGATGGATTTGCTTATTTATCCGGGAATTTGCTCCATTTCCTTCATAAAAACATAACTGGCTCGATGGCAGGTTTTAAAGCCGCAGCCTCTGTGTTGGTTTTACTCCTTCCCAAGCAGCTCAGCTCAACACAGGCTTGATGGGAGTGCATCTGCTTACTGTAAGAACTCTCAAGGGTTCACATTTTACTACAGTGTAAGTAAAAGTTGACTCTGGCAAGAAAAGCTTCCTCCCAATGCCGGTCTTATCAAACGTATTAAAAAAAGGCCGTAAAAAATGAAAACAGGGTTGAGAAGCAAGTTTGCTAGAGGAGACAATGTCCCAAAAGTTATATCCCACCGGGAGAGCCATCATGGTTTATAGTCACCTATAAACCTTTCCAGCAAAATGGGATTGAGTATTGACTTGAGTAAAAGTGTGTTAAATCCTTCACACAGATTATGGCAGGGAAAGGACGACACCACCTGAATGAATCACGATCGATCTCCTCATCGTCGTCATACTCACTAAGTTTGGTCGCCACAATGGAGATGTTGTGCTGGGCGATGCTCTCTCTGTCCAGGAGTTCGTTCGTGGAAATCGTACCCTCCACGGGATCGATGTCAAAGTAGCTGTCCATGTCGCTCTTCCAGTCGATGGAATACCTGCAAGAAAATGTTTGTTTAATGGCCCCCATTTTTAAACACAAACCAGAGAATTAAACCCCAGTGATTTTTCCCTCCGGACTCGTGTGTATGAGTTAGGCGTAATATTATGTTGGCGTAGCCTTCATTATTCATCCTGAATGGTCATTTCCAGAAAATGTGCTGAGGGTTGCACATATATATTCCAATCTAGTAATGGGGCATATGCACTTCGGCCACGCTGAGCTAACGGTTTTCTTGGGAGCACAAATGAATTTTAGGCACCGCTGAAACATTATCAATCTCTCGCAGCCGATGAACAACAGAGGCATTAAAAAGGTTGGCCTGGTTGTCTGAGAACAGAGGATACTGTGTCCTCTTCTTAAAAATACATCTCTCGGTCTCGCCCAGTCGCTCTGAATGCAAACTACGAAACACAAAAGAGATCTGAAACCAGACCGCATGCCACTGACAGCGCCATTCATCACGCCATGCTATTTGATCTTAAAAGGCTATTTTTCATTAATAATTTTGTGATCGTCAGTGGAGCTCCCGATGGAGAAAATATGTTGCTGTCTTTTATCCTCCCTCACAAGGAGGTCAGAGGTCGGGGGCTCGGTGCCTTGCTCACAGGCTCTTCCACAGGACAGATGCTTAATTTCTCATGGGCTTTGGGCTCGGACTCTCTAAATGAAGGACAGCTTCGTTTTTTTTTTTCTTTCTCATATCGAGCTATTTGATCTTAAAAGGGTATTTCTCATTAATATTTAGTATGCTTGTTGTTTCTTTTTTCTTTTTTTTTTTTTTGCCACTGCAGAGCCTCTAACTGGACTTGAGTCACTCATTAAGACAAAGAGGCCTGGCTCACATTCAAACCCCAGAGTCTTTTACTGTAATTTGGAATGATAACAAAATTACTTGAATAGATTTTTTTTTTTTTTTTTTAAGCTTTGGTTCCATCAAATTTTATTCCGATTTTTCACTCGTCCATGTCCTCCCTTTAACTCTGTGTTGTGTGCAGCCTTGATGTGAACACGCTCATGTCAAAATAGTTTAAAGTGAGTCTCTTTGATAAATATTACAGCCAAACTGCCCATCAAGAGTTCAAAAGATCAATGGTTTGCAATTTTCCTCAGGGCAAAATGCTTTTTTGGGGGGGGGTATTATACAAGTCAAGCTGCTGCTAAAGCGTCTGCTTCACTGTCAGTGGTTAGTGGCTCAGCGGTTTGAGAAGCTGCCTAAAAACCAGAGTATTATGCACTAAATCCCATAGTAATGTTTTAAAATTCCCTTGACCATGACAACATACTCCCACCAAAAAATCTGTCTAGATAAATAGCAAAAAATGTTTCAGAAACTAAACTGTTTTGCATGTATGTGAGGCAGAAAACATCAAAAATCATTTGCAATTTGTTCACTTTAAGAACTGTCATAGCGGAGAGAAAAAGAAAAAAACAGGGGATAACAAAAGGAGAATCTAATTATAACAGTGTCTTTCTCTCTGAACTCCAGATATGAAACTGAAGGTTGACCCTGTGCACACAATAATGTAAGAGGAAGAAGAAAAAACAAACAAAAACAAATTGATGTTCATTGCCAACAACTAACCATTTTCAGAGTGTTTGACTTTGCTGCAGTTAACTATTTTAAGTTCATGTTCAGCGCTGCTCTTCGGTGTCCTGTGACTTGTGGTATTACCATTTTTAAAAGAGGCCAAAAGCTACGACTTTAAAACTCATTCCAAGTTTAGGAAGCTCTTTGGATTCGACCAACAATGCTTTATTCATGATGCCCTTTTGTTTCCCCGGCTACAGATAACTCGGCACTATATTGCTAAATAGCAGAATCAGTCGAGTCTAAAGTCTAAAAGCATTATTCCCCATGCATGATGGGTCACTGGGTCTATTGTTTTGAAGCAAAGAATGCAAGGCTGCTCTCTGAAGACTCACAAGTGAAGATGAATATTTAAAGTGCCTGAGACATAGTGGAGATCAACGGAATACAGGGCATAAGCTTTTTGTTGTACAAATCTCTGCTTCATTTATGTTTTGTTTTTTTTTTGTTGATGTTCTTGTTGTTGTCTCTGGAATAAAATATTCATAATAAAACAACTTCTGTCCACGCAACAGGTATTTTTTCTGCCATTTCTGTTGCGCTTCTGCGATACATTTCCGGAAAAACCATTACTACAAAGCAACGTGATTGAGTAAAAGTGGATATAGAAATAGAGGTTGACAAATAGCTCT
Organism: Acanthurus tennentii; assembly: GCA_029783805.1. NCBI lineage: Eukaryota > Metazoa > Chordata > Actinopteri > Acanthuriformes > Acanthuridae > Acanthurus > Acanthurus tennentii. Next base: position 3,115,556 of record JAPZDZ010000013.1, on the reverse strand, counting down.
CATACATGATTCAAGAACACATTTGTGTTTGTCGATTACAGTCTATTGTTATCAACCACTCAAGTTGATGGAACATACAGGCTAGCATGTATGTATGCCTTATAATGCCTTATTCATAAATGCATCACACACAACCTTCAGAACTGTGTATCCGACAGGTTTGATGCAGCAGTGATTTAAAATCGATGGCTGGTGGAAAGGTGATTTCTAACTTTCTTCTGGACTAAAAATGAGTGCTTTAACCCATCATACATCTATATTGACACACTTTGCAGAAACTAAATACCAGTAGTCCAACAAATATATAGTATTCCAATCATCTAAATGAGTATTTACATGATTAAAGACACTCCACTTCAGCAGTGCAGATATCAGATTCAGATATAAACAAATATCAGGCCATAAATAAAGGGATAAATCTTTTCTGTTGCTTTACGTCACCATTCATGCTCCAAAACACCACGAGTCGATGCTAGCGGGATTTTACATGACAATGTCAAATGCTCCACATAGATTGATTAGACCTCAAACTGATGGGTGACTGACAATATTCTTAAGATTAAAGCCCATGATGACATTGATGAATTGAGAAAGGAGACATTGATGAATGGATTAGAGTCCTAAACCTTCAATTACTGACTGCAGTATCTCAGTATTTCTCCCTGTAGCTCCTCCATCCTTGCCGGAGTTAAAGAGGATATTTGATTGAACCATACAGCTTCTCAAGATGAACAAGTACATTCAGATGCAAGGTTGCTTCATACACTAAAAATACTCATTAATATATTCTAAAGTTTGAAATAAATCCAAATGCCAAATAAAATTTAAAAAGTGCCCCTTGAAATGGCAAGACTTTCCAATATGTGGGTTAAAGTGATATGCAGCTTTACTTTTATCCTGGCAACAACTAACAGTGTTATTATTTAAGGAGATATATTTTTTTCAATAGAGTCTGACCTTATTAACTGGCTTCATGAGACTACTTCAGAACAGAACAGAACAGAACAGAATGTATTTTTAAATTATACAGAAAATTTAAATTCTGAAATACTTAAATTTCAAAGGGAAAAAAAACCCAGGAAAGCTGTTTTCTTATTCAGATCCCCCATATAGAGCTAAAGTAAAAATTGGCTTGAAAATTCAGCTGGAACTGCGAGTCCTAGTTAATTCAAAACACTAGAGAGGAAGGGAAAATGTATTTTCGACTTGGGGAAAGACTGATTAATATTGGAATAATTTCTTAACTATCCTTTAAGTGCTTTTATGCCTCTTAAGTCCTTTTCAGTCCCATTCAGTTTGAGGACTTCTGCTCTCTGTTAGCAAGAAATGAGGCTATAAAAACATTGTCTAAACATGTAATGAGCAACATAAAAATCACATTGACTTTGAATGTCCAAAAGTGGTATTTTAGCTTAAATGAAGCAATTTTCAATGCTTTTAACTTGTGAAGAATTTGGTATTTTCTAATTGTCTGAGAGCATTCATTTTTAATAAAGCACATTGTTCTGAAACTTGTGCCTAAAAGTGTGTCTGCTGCTTTGCACACAGGAGTTTAACTTTACCTGACTGGACTGCTGCTGGCATCTAAATCCTGTGCCGTCACCGCTCCGATGATGGTGCCGGCAGGTGTGTCCTCATACACATCCATCACATAGGAGGGCTTATTGAACACCGGGGGCTCATCCACATCCAAAACGTTAATCTTCACCGTGGCTGTGTCTTTGAAGGCCCCGAAGCTTTGAAATCGAGGATCCAGATGAGCATTGGAGGCCTCTACCTTGAAGGTGTATGCCTTCTTGGTTTCAAAGTCCAGTGGCTGCAGAAAAAAATGAGAAAAAAAATAAAAACTTTTACAACAATGGTTTAGTTTATGTATAACACTTTTCAAAACACATATTCTCATCCGCCTGAAAGTGGAACTGAAGGTTGAAACATATGACAACATCCTCCAGAATGAAATCACTTGTTGCACATACAGGATGTTTTTGCAGGTCAAATGACAGTCGATAGCATCTTGACCTGGTTAAAGTCTCATGTGAACAGGTCAAGCTGCAGTTACCGGGTTCAGCAGAACTGCACACCTTTACAAGAATCCTTCAGACAACAGCTTCACGTCCTCAAGCCTTCCACATATCAGCCCAGAGTCAATTAGTCAAAAGCAAAGGAGAGGAATCTGCATCCTTGATATGTCTGCTGCTGAGGTGTAAACATCTGACAGACAGTAACGCCCGTGTTCGTACTTCTGTCTGTCTCCTGCTCTCTCATGTGTGACCAACCGGAGTTGGCGAGCTTGCAGTCGTTCACGCTCTGCTGGCCTGGAGTCACATGAGAGACATTCCTTTCTGTGTATTTTCAAATTGACTTACATGTAGCCGCCATGGCGCCAATGCTATCTTCCTGCCTCAGGACTTGGGCTTCTCTGCCACGTCGTTTCAAAAGACACCGAGTGAAAAACAGCTGGTAATAGCACAGCAAAATGTTCTTATGTAAAGAGACGGTAAATATGAGAGGCAATGTGCACTAGAGGATGTGATAAAAAGCCTATTTTTTTTGTGATGCAAGATAAATATGACCTGTCGTCCGACCAAATTAAATGCACATGAATTAGCAAACTAATTAGAGTCCCATCACTAAAAAAAAAATGACCAGAGGCTGCACAATCATGATTTCACAGTGATAGCGAATGCTTTTTGAGCCCTCTATCTCTCCACTATCTCCATGGTTTCACAGTCTTGCTGCTACAGCAGGTGTCCATAAAAAGAAAAAAAAAAAAGAAAAAAGAAAGCTATGTGAAGGCAAGCCAATCTGAAAGCAATCATTGACCATCAACCACCGTGATTGGTTTGATTACAGTGCGCCAGATGCAACTAGCAAGGCACAGCTATAAGATCCTTCAACAGGAAATACACTCTGTCCCTTTCAATCTCTCTCAAGCGGTGACAACACTGAAGGAAGACCCGGCTCCCCAAAGCAATAGTCCCGTACAAAAACCGCAGGTGTCATTCAAATGCCGATCGCTACAATAAAACCAAAGGATTTCCTGCTAAGTCACACCTACAAAGTGGCCTCGAATTTGCAGCAATCATTGCTTCTCTTCACTGAGTTTGATGCGGGTTTCTGTGACTCTTCTTGAAATCAGCATTGCAGAAAGAACTGGATGTGCTTGGTGGAAGCGTTTAAGTGGTGGAACTAAATACATCAATGATGTAATCAAAATATTCTCAATGTTTGGAGTTTTTTTTTTTTTTTTTTTGCAGTTCCAAACCAGAATAAAACGTAAACTTAAAATGATACATATTGTGTATCACATTTTGCCCGGAGCACCACATGTGAGACAGCCTTGCATAGCTCAGCTGAAATGCGAGCACAGGTGGAGGAGGAGGAGGAGGAGGGGAGGCGATGCTGGGGAGGTGGACAGCAGGAGGTGTACACCAGGCCTCATTACCCAGAGTTTCACTGGGGATGAGGAGAAGCACTGCCTTCCATCTCAACATGCTGCATCGCTACAATTAGGGTAGAAGCCCGACTCTAACCCTTTATAACTGTCTAATTTTTGTGTAATCCTCGGCTAGCAGAAGACAGAGACTTGTGGAGGGTGATGGGAAATGCTTTCTTTCATGTACAAACTTTGCACTTCTGACACGAATCTCCCAGCGAGCACAGCTTGTGTCCTGAAGTTTCATTTGACAAATTAGGCCCATGTGCGTAGATAATGTCTATATTTAAAACAGTTGAGCACAAGAAATATTGTATAGGTGCAGGTGGGTTTTTAAAAGTGTCTTCTTTGATGAGATATTTTAAGAGTTCAGCTCTTGATAGAATTAACTTGTGTTTTAGCCTTTTGGCTCCGGCCCAAGAAGGAGTCTGACATTCAAAGCACCACCTCAGAATTACACAGACATCCTGCTAAAACTCTTAATTGTTGACAGGCCAAGTGATCACTACAGAGCCAGAAAACAAGTGTGTATTAAGTCAAAATAAGTTGAGACTGAAGCTTGAAGTTGCTTTCGCACTCGCAGCACTTTTAGTCACAACAAACAAGCTAAAACTTGACAGTGACTAGTTGAAAGCTTTTCGCTAACATAGCCACGGCGAGCCTGCAAACACTGAAAATAAATTCACATTTCAGTTTGCCTGCAATTGTCTGTAATTGCACAAAATCAATTTTGAACATCAACATTCTGGTGACTCATTTTGTTAATGATTCTAATTTAAGTACTTTCTTGTACGCACAACTTAACAAGAGAATACTTTAAATCCAATCATTAAGAAAAACTGATAACCAAATAATGTTTAACAAGTCACAGGCTTATGGAGCCAGTGACTTGTTATTACAGAGGCCTTACAAACTTTTCCATCTGCTACATGTTTTGTATGTGAGGTTTAAATGTGAAGTTTAATCCTAGTTTTTGCTAGAAGCCAAAATTTACAAATTCGAATGATCTTTATGCTAAATTTCCACTGCAAGTCACACATTTCTATGAAATTCTTTCCCTATTATGACTTTAAGTTG
>JAPZDZ010000013.1:3084165-3110943 GCA_029783805.1 Acanthurus tennentii | reverse complement strand
ACATCAACATTCTGGTGACTCATTTTGTTAATGATTCTAATTTAAGTACTTTCTTGTACGCACAACTTAACAAGAGAGTACTTTAAATCCAAATCCATTTCTTCATTAAGAAAAACTGATAACCAAATAATGTTTAACAAGTCACAGGCTTATGAAGCCAGTGACTTGTTGTTACAGAGGCCTTACAAACTTTTCCATCTGCTACATGCTTTGTATGTGAAGTTAAATCCTAGTTTTTGCTAGAAGCCAAAATTTACAAATTTGAATGATCTTTATGCTAAATTTCCACTGCAAGTCACACATTTCTATGAAATTCTTTCCCTATTATGACTTTAAGTTGCCCCTGTTCCGGGATAAGTTTGCTAATAAGCTGACAATATAAAAAAAAAGTTATTTTCTCTAGTGTCACATTATCTGAGTTCTCTCTGCACCAGTGAAACATCTTGTCAGTTGATTTTATGCAATAATTCACAAGCGTAATTGTAGTATTAAACGTGGTTGATTTGACACATTTTTACATTCAGCTTCGATTTTATTGCTCCATGATAGGACTGAATGCATTTGCCAGGACAGGTATTTATTAAGTTGCAGCAAAGAAAAGAATTGAGATCAGGGGGCTAAATGCAACTCAGTTCCTCAGCACACGATGGAGGTAAAAGCCTTTTTGACACCCACAGAACGATGCATGGACAGCCACATGATTAAGTGTTAAACAAATCCTACAGATTAATTTACATATTCCAGTACAGGCACAAAAAAAAAGTAATGTTAAGAGCTTCACTGCCTTTTTAATGTGTCTAAGACACAATGTACCAAGCATGTCTGGCATATCTGTTGTTAAATAGGAATAAAATGGGGCCAGGAGGGGGTAATGAGAAACTCTGAGTTAATGAGAAGACGTGCTAATGTGTCAACGCTTGACTTGGGGAGAATCAAATCAGATCTAGAGGCCATGGGGGAAATTTCCCAGGAAGAAAAAGATGGCCATTCATTCTCTGACTGCATGTATCATTTTGCGTTTTTTCCCTCCTTCCTCGAAGATGACCTACTTATGCGCTCAGACACCATTGCTGTATGAGCAGCTATTAACCATATCCACATGCATATCATCCCTTAAACAAGGTGCACACACAGCTATGCATGTTCAATTACGGGATTTGAAGTGTCTCATTACAGCCCTGGTTGTTATGCACCTTTTTATGGGTTACTGCGGACACAACAAGGAAGTGTATCAACGGAGGAATTTGTAAGGAGGACAGACTGAGTTCCTCTCATGTCAGTGCTGCTGCTCTTCAACATCACAACAGAACACACTTGAAATTCCAGACATGGTGCTGTGCCCTTTGATATGTAAATGTGCACCTTCATTGCACTGGCAGCGATACTGAATGAAGGAACTTTTTTTTTTTTCTCTCTCTCTTCTCACCGATTGAACATGTTATGTTCCGAGGGAATTTGTTAATTCAGAGCAGGGGACTAATCAAGGCATCACAGCCACACAGGTACAGTGTTATACTTCATACGCCTTAAAATAAGCCTTTACATCATCCGCTTCACATCTGTGAATAATGAACAATGGATAATGCTGCTGACAGTACATACTGAGATATAAAAAAAGAGCAAATCTGTTCTGAAATCTGTTCCTCACTTGATACTTGGGTCTGTTTCTGGTCCCTCCCCCCCACAGCTTGCTCCCCGCACAGTGTAAAGTGTAAGTTGCAGCTGGGTTTTTTTTTTTTTCAGCTTGCTGGTTATTTTTGGGGATGGAAGATGCAGGGTGGTGTGCATATTGAGTATGTTTTCAGTTTTTGGTGTTCATTTTAGTGTAACAATTCAGTTAAATACTCATCCGAAACCTCCGCTCACTCAGTACTGTGGGGTACGATCTTCTGCCAACACCCATGGGTGAACCTTGCCTTTCTCTTTGCAGCATCATTATCGCAGCAAAGCAAGTCATTAGCGGGCTGATATCATGTGTTTGTGTTGAATGCAGGTATTACCCAAAGAGGCTGAAGATTATTAAGGTAAATTTAAAAAAAAAAAAAATACCACAAGTGTTGGTTTATCTGTGATATGCAGAGGAGTCTTAAATCTATTTAACCGCTTTATTATATATTTTTAATACAATTTATGAATCACTTACACCCCCTCACACAAGTTGTCCTTTGAGGGTAAATCAAAGCCAAGCCAGCTATGCCTGGAAAATCTCATACTTCTCATTGCTTTATGAGACAACGTACATCTTCAAACAGTATGATCAGGCCATGTTTGGATGCCAAACGCTCCTGATCCCACATGACAGCGCCCGTTAACTACAAGCTAAAGATTTGCCTGTTTGGTGGCAGTAAGCTTCAATAGGCCTCACAATACAAAATAGGTTTAATTTCTGCAATGCAAAGCTGTTTTAGGCTTAAAATTCAGCTGAGATTTTTTTTTTTTTTTTTTAGATAAGCAATTATGAGTCAGTGTCTGAGTCTGGCCCGATGTCTCTGTTGGGAATGAGTGAGTATTAAGGTCACTGTGATCAGTGACCGATTGTTCAGCAAGAATCTGCCATGCAAAAGAATGCTAAAGACCTCTAGCCGACATAAGCAGTCGACTGACCACAAAGCAGAAAGGAGAGAGAAGAGAGGAGAGAGAGAGTAAAGCTCACATGCCTCAGAGAGCCATTTGATGTCCCTCTGAATACCAGGAGGTCCTAACACTGTGGAGAGGAGATGCTCACTTTATTGTGCTGCCATCAGTCACATCGGTTTGTGTCCTCGCTGCCTCCAAGCAGAGCTCACAACACTGGAGTGCCATCTGAGAGCCTTGCCAGCAGCCCTGTCCAACGCTGCACTGGAGTGGAGTGAGTGTGAAAGACTTGCACTGCCACTCTTAATAGGACAGGGTTAGCCATGGGATGAGCCCCGAGACTCTAGTTAATCTATTACACCCACACCTCCCTGGGCCACCAGAGAGAGAGAAGGCACTTCATCGACTCCGAGCACCACCTCAGCTGCGTCTTTGTCACTCTCTCGCCTCTTTTTTTCCCTCTCTTTGTACCCATTCACTCATGCACATGCAAACACAGATATGCACGAAGATGTACGCACACACATCGCTCCCTGCTTGGTGTCTTGGTGAGGTGTTATTCGTCTGTGCTGGGAAACCTGGATCTCCTGTTGTTCCGATGTATTGTTCCCTTCTCTTTCTCCTTCCCTCGACTTCCCTTCCCTTCACACCAGGGCCTAAATAACTCATTTCACCTCCCACTGGAACATTCAGCACCATAATCAATAGATTTCCACTTCTGTCTGTGAGTAAGGCTCAGTCGGTATCATTTCACTGGATAAGCTCTTAGATACTAATGCTATCAGTTTAAAGCCACAATATACTGTGATTACCGCAGTGCCGAGGCTATATAGAGATTTCATATATGCCTGCGACACTGTTTCAAGGTGGTACCTATTTGTTTTGTCTTTGGATAAGTTGTAAACTGTATTGGATCACAGTCCGCTCTGTTTTATTTAGTATTCAGTCAACATTCATATTTCTTCTTCTGGCGTTCAGTCAAGTTAGCAGTTACCTCATCACTTTTGTCATTTGACCGTAATGTTTTTACAGCCTGGTAGCATCTCATTGAGACTGAAAGGCAGCAACAGCCTGCGTTCTCTGAAATGATTTACTGTTCAAACAGCCCAGTAATGACATTTCTGATGGAGAAATTAGACTGCAGTCACTGTCTGACTTTAGTGAAATTAGGTCCTTAATTGATGGCATAAAGGACGAAAAAAAGGCTTCTTGACTGAACACGGCAAAAGGCTCTGACTGTAAGGAAGTCTATATAGGGCTGCATTAAAGCTAAAGCAACCCGGGCAATTAGTGGCATTTGTTTTGTATGCAGATGCTAATCAGTTTCGCACTCCGTTGGTGGCAAGCTCTTCTTCTTAAATGTCATGTAACACTTTGACATTAGTCACTGGGAAGGTTCAGATCTTTGAAAGTGAGAAAAATGGCATCTTATTTGAGCTGGAAGCAACACTTACCACTTCTGGAGTGCTACCTAATTCAATCTTTGAAACAGATTGGTGTGCAGGACTAAATTGATTGCATACTTCTATTATACCAGAAAACACCGAGCTCATCTGGAATCAGTGTGCTGGAGCTGAAGTCAGCCATCCGACATGTACGTTTTATTAAATTTGCAATAACCTGTCTGAATTCGTTCTGAACACTTCAAACCAGTGTCTTTCTGTCTCTGTCCATGGTGCTGAAACATTTACACATAGTTTCTGGCTGTCTGACATCACTCCTTTGTTCCCTCATTTGAAATTCCCTATATACGTGACACTAGTATATATGTAATAGGGCTATATCTAACAAATGTCTCTGTGATTCAAGCTTGGGATTTTTTTTTTTCCAGTTGAACAACTATTCAATCACAAAATGATATTTTCGTGTTTAAAAAATGACACATAACTTATTAATTATCAAGCTAACTATTAAGTTTTAGCTAATTATAAAGTTCTAGCTATACATAACTTTGTTATTACTATACATCTCATGCTCTTTTTTATTGCTGACAAGTACAGTGCTGTCGTGGTGTATCTTTTCTATTTATACAATGTAAAACAAAGCATTGGATATTTTTAAAAAGCAGTGCACATACCACTGATCCTTAACTGTTTCGATGTTGCTACATAGTGCAGGTAATTACTGTCTGAAACCATCACAGAAACTGCAAACCCCGGTAAAGAGACGGCACTTGTAAAGCTTTTTTAACCTTACAAAGCGCTTCAGGATGTGCTTCTAGTTCCCCCAGCCTGGGAGCAGTTGAGGATCAGTGTCTTGATCAAGGACATGTGGACAGGAGAAACCAGGAACTGAAGCATGAACCCCAAGGATTACCAGACCTGCTCTGCCTCCAACAGCCACGGCTGCTCCTTCGACATCACCGTGAATCACCCTGATCACCCATGTAACCATCTGTAACATCTTAGCAACAAACACTTTAAATGAAAACCGAAAAAAATAACACCAGAAAATCTCTGCTGCATAACAACCGGAGTCCCTTCAGGTCAGTAAACAAGCGAATTAACTTTATTTTATTATTATTATTATTATCATAATTAACTTCTATTAAATTTGTTCCCACTAAATACTAGAGTGCTCGAGTTGTACGGAACATGCAGCAGTCTGCAGTCCAAAAGTCACCTGCACTCTACAGTGTTGTTTGAACCCCTCTGACACTTGGGGGCAATGGTTTTGAGGCAGTGCCAGAGGTCTGCAGCAAAATGCTCTTTATTCAGTGCACTGTGGTCACTGGGGGTGTTCAGTTTGTACAGTGCAGAGATAGTTCTGTATAAAAATGGATCCCCTGAATGTAAGCCAGCGAGTCTTATGCCACACATGCTGTCATTAAACAATGCCGTTCCTCTAGGCTTACAACAGCAAATTTCAATTACGCGTATCTGCCATCTTTTCCACTCCCAGGAGGTAAATAAACATGCAAATGGACAAACGACATTTAATCTAACTTGAAATGGTTTTTACCAACACAACCCAAGGTTATCATGCCAACACTGCTACTGTGCGAGTGCTGTTGCCCTCTGTATGCTGCATCTGTGGCAGCGTTTGTGTCCCTTCAAGTGCTTTCTCTTGTACAGCATGTCAGTCCGTGTGCACACATTTGTCTGCACGTTTCCCTGGGAATTCATTGGTGGATTGATCTATTGTCTCCCATAATCCTGTGTTTTGCAGATGGGATGTGCACACCCCCTCCATGCCTCTTTGCCTCCTTTTTTCCTCTCCCACTGTATCGGCAGACTGGGAAACAGATGATCATCCTTTGAACCCATTACTCAGCCTGATCCTCTTATCATAACCAACCTTCCTGAGTCTCTAATTTGGGGTCTGCCAAACTCCGCTCTGTGTACAATGTGGCTTTCGTCTCTGTCCTGCTGTGTGTTTTTTTTTTTTTTTTCACCCTACGCCGGTGCGAGGGAGGAAAGTCAAACGAGAAGGAGAAAGAAAGAGACAGAGAGAGGGCGAGCAAGAGAGAGAGAGGGAGGTAGAGAGAGCGATTGTCTGCACACATTTGCACACCTGTCTCTGGGGATATTCCACCAATCTGAAATAAGACAAGTCTGTGGGCGGGTCAGTATTCTGGGAACACAGTGAACAGCTCATAAAGGCTTCATCTCCAGCTACCTACTCCTCACACCTTTCCAAGGCACAGCTCTTTTTTTTTCTCTCTCTTTCTCACTCTGTTCATGTCCTGCTAATATCACAATGCCACATGGGTGGAGGCACGTGTTGTTTGGTAAATCACTCCGAGGTGAGGAGGGGGTGGTCAGTTTAAGGCGATCAGAAAGTCCCCTGTCAAAAGCGCCTTTGTGCAGTAACCTACCACTGTAGAGAATACATCAAACTCCCTTATTGTTGCATGGCAGCATATCAGACATTGCAACCAAAACAATGGGAGGAATGATGCATGCACCCCATCCATGGAGGGTATGCATGATGTAACCAAACGACTGTCCTCATTTACATTATAATTGCCTTCTGTCTCATTCTGTTATTCCATCACTGTCAATGAGAGGGTCTCTAAACTATATACTAAACTATGACTGTTCTTACATTTTACATATTCAGTACATACAGTGCATGCATGCACACGTGCACGATTTACGTACATATGTTTATGCACATACACGGGAGAATACTGAGGGAGCTCTTACACCGAGCCGGGAATCAATTACTCACTCAGCTGCATATTTTTGGGGATCAAAGGATCACACACCTTTGTGTGCTTGTGTGCTGGGGCATGTACTAAAAATGTACCAGTTAACGAATACCTCAGTCTGATGCATCAGAAAAACAAATGCAGATTTGCATTCCCCTAAAGAACATTTGAGACACTTACATCAGAATAAACCTCAAAGGCACGAAAACAGGTAGAATTGGTGGCTCATTTTTTTTTTCTGTTACTTTTGCAATCAGATGAAATATAGGCTGAATCCTTGAAATGAAACAACAAGAGACAAAAGCAGATGTCTTACATCTTCTTAAATGCATTGGATTATGCTAAATTAGCATGGAAAAAGCAGGATTTAATTAGAATCTCACTTTTTTATCTTTTAAAAAAGTGAATTTGGATGTTAAGCCGCAAAGTTTTCAAAGAAGTCTGTGTAATCAAAGCTTGAGTTTGATGTTAAGTAAAAATAACCCTGTTTAACATGTAATTGTGTTTTGTATTGATGTCGTCAGACACCTCAGAGGACACTAATGGTGCTACATGACTGAGTGAATTCAGATGATGTGTCCAGTTTTGGTGAACATACTGTTGTTTATGATTGATGAGCAAAATGAATTGTTGTCAATTATGTTTAATCCATCCTTACAAAATATTTGGATGTATCTTTGCAATAAAGTCATTACTATTTTTTTTTTAAGTGATTCAGCAATGTCGAGAAAAGTATGGACTTCCAGTATGTTTCTCAAAACAGAAACAGCATTTCGGGGAAAAAGAGAAAAGAATAAGAAAGAAAAGAAAAAGAAAATAACTAATTCTAGAAATGGAATCCATCACCTCTGTGCATATGTGCATTTCTTATGTAAAAAAAACTTTCTGACATTTACATTTTTTCCATAACCCAGAGACATTATAAGGCCATTGCATTATGCAAACGTAGCATTGCTCTGCAGTCCTTTTTTTTTCTATTGAACCTAAATAGCACTAACAAAAATGGCATTTTAACTCACCACGGGGGTCTGCTTTCTGCCAATGGAAAATGCAGCACACAGTATAAGTGTGACCAAGTCTGGCTGTGTGAGAGACAAAGTAGCAGCTTGAAAATTCATACTTTTTCATTTTGCCTGTGTGTGTGAGAAAGAGCACAAAAGATATAGAATATGCGTTAACCTGTGTGCCTTTTTGTGAAGTTGAGATGTAGAAACTTTACGTCATTACTTTTTTTTACTGTTTTGTCATGACACTTTCATTGACGCAAACTTTCCATTTATTCAAGTTTTAATGAAGTTCTAACAAATCTAATGATAGCAGAAACGCACACTGCTGATCGGGTTGGAGAGGTAGCAGTTTGCAAAACGGTTCAAATTGCACATTTCACAGTCTTCTCTAGAAGAAGACAACTACCCGGCAGAGTTGGATGTTGCAGAACATCAGCAAAAACGAAGACGGCAAACAATACAAGTATGTGCAAATCCTCAGTCCAGGCACTTTATATCCTTAGTGATATATTCAAATGTGGGAGAAAAGTGAGTCAAATGCAGTTTTCATTAACACCAGTTTTTCTATTGATGCTCCATTTGACATAATGGTTTCTTTCAAAAAGTTCAAAAGTTGGACCTTGAAATCCTAATGAGGCCTTCAGATTCTTTGCTCTCTGCTTTTGCAGCACCCACAAGTGCACATAACCTATCCACTGTCACTGAGCTGATGCTTTGATTGTCCGTAGAAAAGTGATATCATGCTCTTGCTCTCCACAGTCAAGCTTACTGGTCAAAGAACACACTTTGTATCTAGTGTGTTTGGACTTGTTGGATCTTCAAGAAACTAAACATATCCTGAGGAGAGTGTCGTCACACTGAATGGACACAAATGAGGGCGTAGCAGAAAGGGGGAGAGAAAATGTTTAGCATAGCCTTTTTCTACCTGAACAGAAAAGCAAGCACACGGGAGAAAAAACAAAATCAGACCCACTTGTCAGTCGAAGAAGACAGGAAAAAACAAATGTAACAAATGTAGCGTGCAGGAGGAGAGACGGACGTAGAATCTAATTTAGTTTCTGGGCAACTTTGCTCTTGAAGAGAAAAAAAATATGTATCTAAAAGAAAACACAGTTGCGACTGTTTGAAGAACAAGTTGAATTTACTGGATAACAAGGCTTTGATGGAAATGAGCCGATCCCTTGAGTGGGTTTGGAGGAAGCTGGTTCAGCTACGTCTTCGACCTGCTCGGATGCAGCGCTGGACTTCTTTGTCTCTGTAAGACCTTCGAAAGTTGGGCTAAGACTCCTTTTGTAAAAACCCTCCACACTTCTCTTCTCCTGCTGCTCTCTTGCCTCAGGTTAACATGCGTTACCCCTTCTTGGCCATTAAAGCCCTCTCTTAAGCACACACACACACACACACATGCACACATACTCACACAACATCCTATACTGAATGACTACAAGGTAGAAAGTTTATCGATTTAACTGAGAAACATTTGATTTTATATTCAAGGAATGAAGATGCCTTAAAGGTGAAGATGCGCGAATTTTGTTTGTTTGTTTTGCTGTTTTTCAAAAATGCATCCGTGCAGTAACTCGTTCACATACTTGGCCAGGTAAAGTGCGTGCTACAGGAGGACGCCACTGTCAGCCGCAGTGTTTCGTAGCACTCAGACGTGAACTGAAATTGCACAGAACTTTCAGATGTGCAAATACTAAAATGGCAACACTCTTGGAGGTTAGCGTTTAAGTCGTTCTGAAATTGTTGCAGCAAAAGCGACGGTTGATAGATAAAACGTAAGGCCCCTCAACCAAGCAATTTTCTGAAAATGTGCACAACCATCATTCCAAACGGTGGAAGGATACGTGGAGAAACCATCACATGCATGAAAAAGGGGATTTTAAGCAAGTTTATCTTCAGCCTTTCACTAGAAGAGAAGACTCTGAATGGAGAGATTTTTTAACTTAATAGCCTAAAATAATAAAACATGCACACATTATGAAAGCTGACGTTATGATTAATGATTTAATCCACTGACAGGCTTTTTCAGTGCTCGGTTGTGAAGCTTTTACTCTATTACTGAATGTCCCATTATTGGAGGTTAAAATGGGTATGGCTATTGATGGATGTGTTCAGAGAAAACCGCACCATGGTATATTTGGAATTAAACAAAATGAAATATCCATCAAGTGATAATTTATTCCTTAGGTTCCAAGGACACGAGGTCATCAAATGTTTTTAAGTATGAATGAACCGAATCTTGGAACAGAGCATTTTAATGTTTTTGTATATGGGCCTAGGCTAAAGTTAATAATTGATTGCATAATAATTCTTATTATAGCCTGGCTATTTAGTGGATTAGTGTTCACTGCACTGGCTGGATCTCTCTATTTCGCCGTCTAATTTTAGTCTGTGGCTGTAATGTTCTTTTTCTTTCACCTCTGGCAGTTGTGGGTCCCCCTTGAAAATGAGATGATAGACCTCAAAGGGTTTATCCTAGGAGTAATAAATTTCTCTAATATCACTGGTGCTTTTGTGCCACTTGCCATTTAGAGGAGTGATATCATGGCCCTACAAATGCTGTGTGTGGTAAAACTTTGTATGAATTAGATACTTTTGCTCTTTGGTTCAAAGACAGCGCAGTCAGAGGCCAAAACCTCTAGCTGTGGGTCACCATGAATTTGTTATATTAATACGTTTAGCAAAAAAAAGAACATATGGCATACTAAATGAGCCCTGACATGCCGAGTGAATGCTCTAAATAGCACAGGCACTCAGAGGGAGCCATGCCAGCGTTCTGAGCTGTGCTTTAAGGCATGGACGGCGAGGAGATAAACAGTTAGAGAGCAACATCACACAACTGAGAGATCACAGGGTCAGCCCCTCGCGTCGGCCAGGTATCCTGCCGGTGCAACACTGTGCATCACAAAGCACTACTACCTGCACACTTTTTATTTATCCCTTTTGGTTCATTTAAATATTTTAAAAGCTAAATAAAAAAAGAGAATATTTGCAAGGCTGACCGTCATTCAGACTAAACACCTGCAGTTTGACTATTTTAAAGAGTAGCATCAGGAAGCTTTTAGATGGAAACATAACACACAGATTGGAATAAGCATTGGAAAGAGGGTTCCCACCCCCAGGGGGAGCAGTTTACCTCCAGGGGGTTGAGAGAGGCTATATATCTCCCTCTCTCTGTCTCTCTCTCTCCATATATAAATATAAACACACACACTATATATATATATATATATATATATATATATGATTTCATAACAGATTCATAAGCAAGGAAGGCCATCCATATAGTTTCTGCACTATTTTTTCCAGTGTTGTTCTGTCGGGGCAGGGAGCTTTGGGCAGATTTGGACAGCTTCTCCGACATGAAAGAAATATTGAAGTTCAAATGCAGTATTCACCCAAGTGCACCGCTTTCCAAGTGTAAAATTGTCCTGAGTGACAACTCGGCACAGTGCTTGCTTGCTTACCTAAGTACATAAAAACCATGCACTTCATTTCGTCAATTCATTGGGTTGATATAATGTGACATAACGCTGTCAGGATGTGATGTCGTGTGTACCTGCAGGCCACTGTTTTGCATAAATAAATTTACTGTAAGCTCCATAATAAAACACTTGGGTTTGATTTTTTCTTTTTTTAGTTATGAAACCTGCTTTCTAACTCGCTTTCCAGTTAATTCAAGCTGGAGATTTCCCTCACGTTTACCTCCTGTGTTGATAAATTCAGTGTCATGTGCACAGCTCTGGGTCTGAACTCATCTCTGGCTTTATATATATATATATATATATATAAAAGAGAATCTCCGGCAAATGTCACACTTTTTTATCTGAGTCCATGTGACTTCATACCCTTTTGAGAATGATGATTCCCTCTTGGTTGTGTTCATTGGTGCTGATGTCAAACATGGCTCCTCCATCCCCCGGCACAATGGTGTACTCGACTTCAGCGTTTTTCCCGATGTCCAAGTCGTGTGCTTTGATTCGACCAACAGCAGATCCCACCGCAGAGGACTCGGGAACCCTCAGGTGAAAGAAACCTGTCAACAAACAAACATCAGACCGGACTCAGACTGGCTCTTTATTATCATCACTTGACATCGGATGGAAAATACTGAGCTCTTCACATCCACCATCCTTTAGTGTCTCACCACCCAAAGATGTTTTATCCACCCACAGGCGAGCAGCTGATATACTGCTGTCTGATGTCAGCCCCGTAGCTAACGGCATGGCATTATTCGGTTTTGATGCGTTTGGACATGAAGGCCGCTCAGCTCCTTGTAATTGGCCGGCTCAACCCGTGAGATCAACAAACACAAGAGCTCAGAGGCTTTGATGCCCCCAGCAGCAGGAATCACCGCTGGAGACATGGGGAGAAATCCACAGAAACAAATTAAAAAAAAAAAAAAAAAAAAAAAAAAAGGTCTGCATTGATTGATTGTCACTTACACCTGACAGTAGATGGAAATTAATCATTTTCTGTGTTTCTGTTTCCTTGTCGCTCTCTCAGATGGCTGATCAAACAAAAGCATCTGCTTGTGCCAGAGAAATGCAAACTCGCATTCCAAATCTTGTGCGAACACCTGGTGGCACCGCAGAGGTGCCATGGGTGATACGGCAACACCGTATGAGTCTCCAAATTATGCTGAGGACTTGAAATGTTCTGTGATAATTACAACCTCTCGTTCTGTCCCTAGAAACATGTCAGCTCGAGTGATATCAGGGGATGTGACATTTATTTTGAACAAACATTTTAAAACAAAGTTATGTCAAAGGTTATGCGGCATTTACAGATTATTTCGTACGAATGTGACAAAGCAAACTGAGTGATTTGATTTATTTAGCCCCTGTATTATGAAGTTCCCAACCTCAAGTTGAACTTCATCTTAAGAATGGATACTTTCAAGAGAAAACTTTGTGCCAGAGAGAAAGAAATATAAGATTCCCTTTGAAACTCCTTTTGAGGATAGTGCTACTTGACAATGACAACACACT
Source organism: Acanthurus tennentii (assembly GCA_029783805.1). Taxonomy (NCBI): domain Eukaryota; kingdom Metazoa; phylum Chordata; class Actinopteri; order Acanthuriformes; family Acanthuridae; genus Acanthurus; species Acanthurus tennentii. Next base: position 3,098,212 of record JAPZDZ010000013.1, on the reverse strand, counting down.
TGGAGATGGATGCACTCGAACATAAATGTCTACAATAAGCCGGAGTATCAGACACCAGGCACTTCAAGGGTGGAAAAGGGGATGCTGCTTGGCAGAGATGATCCTCTCCTCTACTGTTGGAGAACTGAAACAAATGCAACATAATAAAAAAATCATCTCCGCTTCAGCAACTGGAAATAGTTGCATTTTATGTTCAAATTAAACTTCGAGCGTTTAAATGGCTCAAACTATTCTCACTGTTGTGCTACACTGAACTGGTGCTGCATGGAGGTTGGTGCACTCCTTCTCATTTGTTATTCTTCAATTTTACTGCGGATCTTAGCTTTTTCCTTAGTGTTGATCCTGGGATTGAGAGAGTGGAGCTCAGGCATACGGATGAATTTGGGTGCTATATTTTCAATAAATAATCAAGCTATCTCAAGGACATGAATATATTTTAGGTGAACTTTAGGGGGGTTCACGTCCTTTCAAGGATGGGACAAGAATGTTTACTTTCTGTTAACTGACTCAGTGCCAAAACCGAGTCGGATGAAGGTTAAGAGACATGAACAAACAGCTGCTACATGGCAGTTTCATTGCGTTAACAAGTTTCCAAGATTATTCAGCAGAGTCACGCGCAGGTATGTGCACCGCCATTAGTCAGGACCGCTTTAGGCTTTATGCATTCGCAGTCACATCTGGTGCCATCGCACTAGAGTTTCATTCAGGAGATTGACCGTTCACAAATACTTAATCTGTAATAACCAGGGAGGGAGAAAAAAGGATTTCTGTAAAAAGACAGATGGGGTTGGACCCATACAGCAATAAAATAAGCAAACTGAATCATCTGATGAGGCCCTCAAATATGGCCAACACACATATTTTCTTCTTTTCAGTAAGCCCTCTATGGATGGAAAGAGAAGAAGACAAAAGGGGGATTTGGGACAGGGCAGGAGAGCTGCCATGCCAGGCCCGAACCTCTGTGCTGTGACAGCATTATGGAAATATCATCTTTCCCTTGCAGCCAAAGGAGCTTGACCGTCTGACTGCCTGTATTTACATTCAGAGGACACCGTTCTGTGTCCCCTCAAAATACCTGAAGAAACTGCTTCAATACAGAACAGCTTTTCTTTGCTCTCCTGCCATGCACATGCTGTTTTCAAATAGACTGCATTCTGCACAGAGTTTCGATATAAATGCCATGTAGATGTAAAGAAGCTTTCACAGATCAATGTGTTTACAGAAATGAGGTTTTTCCATTTTTTCTTTTTTTTTCAGCTTGGCTTGTTACATGACCTGGTGAACGGTACAATCAAATTAATCTGGTTTAGCAGCTTATACAAAATACCGGATAAAATACAGTGTTTAAATACACCGACTCAATCCTCAGCCGCGGCACCATCATCAGCTCAAACCTGATCTATATATAGAAAGATGCCCCCGCGAGCCAAATAACACCAATCCAGATATTACTTGCTGGGGAGTAGTAGCTGTAGATGCAATCATGCTAAATAAAAAGGTGACAAGGGCGCATAATGACAAATAATGGCAGCCAATTACAAAGAGTAGGCAAAATAAAAAAACCTGCTCTGATATAAATGCATGGTGTTTATTTTGTTATTATAAAACCTGTGTATGGCCAGCTGCATCATTGCTGTTTTAGAAAAATAGAATCTGATGTTGTCAAACAGCCATGATATTTAATAAATCACTCACTTTTGGAGAATCTGGGTGGATTATCGTTGACATCGCTCAGGGTGATGTTGACGGTGGTGGTCCCAGCCAGCCCCCCTAGCTGACCCCCCATGTCCTTGGCCTGGATAAGTACCTGGTACTGTTCCTTCACCTCTCTGTCCATATTGGGCAAGGCTGTCTTTATAACCCCTGGTGTAAAGGAAGATGAATGAGATATACGGATAATAAAGGGGTAAAAAACAGGAAGAAGAGAAGATAAGATAGAGATAAAAAAGAGAGAGGACATATATCTGAGCCACAATTTACTCCAAAATACACAATATATCTCCACTCTAAGGAGCTCACTTCTTAGTAAAAAAGCTGCACATGTGTCTCCGACCGAGGCTGAAATAGAGGTCATTTTACAAACTGGAGACACTTGACATTCAATTGGGAACTCTGGTGAAGCCATATAATCATTCACTTGAGGATCAGAGACTCTGAGATCAGAGAGCGTTTGTCCTGCAGATTAATAGCTAGGTCAGAAGGTTGGCGGGCTAAAAGGAAGCACTGCTCACTTTTTCCCTGCTCTTATTCCTTTTTGTACGGTTAGGATGCCCAATTTGATTCGCAGAACCCCCCCTTACATGTTCGCATCAAAAGTCAAAGATTGTGTCAGTCTCTGTGACACCCATGGAAATTTATGTATGTTGTTGTCCGACCCCCTCCCACTGCTCACCTCTTCCCTCCTGGTGTTTGTGCCCCCCCTGTCGATGTGCGTTTGGAGATAGACACAGGCCCCAGCAGGGCAAACATTTACTCTAACAGTTTGATTTTTTATTTTTTTTCCCGGCGCCGGTTTGAAATACTAGTCACAGTATGTGCTCTGTAAAGCTCTGGGATGAGCAGCATAATCAGCAACGGATTCCGCCATATCAGCCCGTGTGATGTGTACGAACCTATTTTCATATTCTTTGAACTGTCCCAGATAGCAAGCCAACAGCGGCCCACTACAGGCAAACACTGCTGGTGTGGAGGCATTTCAGATTTAGAGCGGTCGTCCGCCACACTCCGTCTACTGCCACTCTGCAACCTTTTTTCACTGCCATTCCTCTCTGATGACACCATCTGCCTCAACCAGCAAAGTGGGGGTATAAATAATGTGAGAACCATTATATAACAACGGTAGCCCAAAAGAAAAAAAAATAGTCATGTTTTTGTCTTGTGGTGAATTTAATGTAAGCTACGTGCTTTCTGATATAGCAGTTTGCTGGTAAACAATGCACGACGGTGACTGAGCTGCATCCTCCCAGCTAAGATTCAGAAAAGTCAGTGAAAGTTTAAGCAATTTATTTTCCTGATGCTCAGACTTTCAGTTTGTGGTTCCCAAACCTCTGATTGCTTTTTTTTTTTATTTTTTGCAAAAAAAGTGATGGCGTTTCCTCCGCTGCCAGGAAGCTAGCAACAGCCACATTTAGAAATACTGAAAAATAACTTGGTACTTTACTTTTTTTCTTCCAGTTTTCTTGAAAGCTGCACTTAACTTTGATTGAACTTTGATATTACCATGCTTTTTTTTTGTATTAAATGCTTGACATCAGTGCAGCCTATAGTTGGAACAATGTGATTTTTATATATATATATATATATATATAAAAAAGAGCGTGTGTCCTTTTGTGACCTGCTGATTTGTGGGGTGCCATGATGATCATATTTTACTCTCTGCCTATGGAGATTATTGGACGCAAATCTGACAAAATATATTATTTTTTGTAACATTTGACACATATTTTAATTAAAAATATATATAAATGAAATAAAAAGTACAGCTTTATAGTCACATAAATCAGCAAATATAAGTACTTTACCTGTTTTAGGATCTACAGAGAAGTATGGCTGGCCATGGAGGATGCTGTATACAACTCTAGCGCTGTTTCCATAGGTTGGGTCATCTGCATCCGTGGCTGTCACTTGCGTCACATAAGTCCCTGCGGGAAAAAGAGCGGGAAGACATATTGACTTTGACTTCATTTGTTTCCCTCGTGAGACTCGAGTCCAAACTCTTTGAAGTTCATCAGTTGTACCGAGCAATCTCACCTGACACTAATGAATGATGAATCACAACTGAGGGAGCCGCAGCTAACGGCGAACAGACAAAGTCCCTGACAGAGTGCGATGAGGAGGAGGAGGAGGAGGAGTGAGGGGGAGGAAGGATGCACTGATATGTGCTTCAGCTTTCTGTTATATGTGTTTTGGGTTTTTTTTGCACATTTGTAGCATTAAGTAGTGGCCAAGGGTTAAAATAAGCTCTTGTACGACCATTTTATTAAACAGTGCTGTCATTAAGGAAACAAAGGGCCATGGCGAGAATGGTATTAGAATGGCAGTCTTCCAAACTCCTGCAGCAAAGAGGGACAAAATAATTACTTGTTGGAGGTTTGGCTCTTCCTCCTTAAGCAACTGGCATTAAAAATTATATTCCATTAACAAGGTCCTTATTTACTATGCATTTAAAATTGACAGAGTCAATCCAAAGTTTCCATTTTGGGAGGAAAACCAACAAAAAAAAATAAAAAAGCTTCATCAGCTTGACTATTTTAAAAACCCAAGAGACATGCTGGGTGTTTCTTGGACAGATGGGGAGACTACATGTAGGCAGGTTGACACTTTACAGGTCAACAGCTCTGTTCTCATAGGTGTCACTGATAAACTTTCATCCAGCAACCCCTAAAGAACATGTTGTGAGGAATATTTTTAACCGCAGGATTAGTGGAACAGGAGACACTGACCAGAGGGATGGCATTTACACGGTTGCTTTAAACTCTGGTAAGCTCTCAGTTTGCCTGTAAAGAACTTAGTTTGTATTGAATGAGCTCTGCAGGCTGAGCAGATGGTAACAATGGTATTAAAACATTAGGTGAGAGAGATTAGTGTCTCTATCCACCCTGACAAAGCCACACATGCCTGATTACACGTTCCAGAGGAAGGACTGCATCACGTTCAACACACATGTGCAACAGATGAGATAATGCATTAACACCTTTTCAGCTTAACAATAAAAAGCAGAACCTTGAGGCGTTATAATTTAAGTATTTAGGTAACACAGGCACAAAAAACAAAAGCCATGGTAAATAAATTCTCTTCACGCAAAAAGGGAAACCTGAGAGTGTGATTAAGAACCAGATGACATGGACGTCTTCAAAGGTCAACGCTGGTAGACACAACAGGAGAATGCAGACTCGTTTCATAAAACGTAGTTAATCCGACAAACTTCATTAATATTCTTCACATTGCAAATTTCAACACTGCTGAAGTGTCGCTATGAAATGCTGAGGAAACCTGACACAAATCACAATGTATGCATGTTATGTCCCAAATATAAAGAGAGATGAAGAATTAGTGCAATCAAAGACTGATTTGATCAGGAGAGGGTTTTACATCTTAAAACTAAGTCTGATATTAACAGTTTAAATTACACATTTGAAGACAATGAGGGAGGATCCACAAATTAATCAAGCCTGAGACTTTTTGTTGTAATTACATTTTTTTTTTCCAGGCAAGCTCCCTGAAATCCTTCTTTTACCATCATCTATCAGAGTCTCTAAATGATTCAGGGATAAGCTAATTGCTATCAACTCTTAAGGAGCCTGGATTGTTGCCATGAGGGATTTGGTGTTCGGCCATAGTCTTCATTTGCAGCCATTATTGCAAATTGATGTTCAGCATTTCTCTCTTTTTAGGTTTTTTTTTTAATTTCCCCAGAACATAAAAAAAGACAAAAAGAACTGTGTAACAGTAAATGAAACCATTGGTTGCAACAGTCTTGCTGTTATAAATATTGATAAAGAATTTGATTTTTTTCTGATATACAGTGATTTAATCTCCATTAGTGTGAAAAAAACCTTGAATTATCTTTTGCTCTGTCAACAAAAGAGGCATTATGGGAAATGTTGAGCTACTCATAATGCAAACTTAAATTCAGATTATCTCCACTTCTGCTGCTTTAATTTTGACTATTCATTTCATTATGATGATATGTTCATAATACAAGGCATTTAAATGTATTATTTAGTAATCTATTTCCATGCATGCTCCTTGAATGGAATTTATGGGAACTCAACCTCACAGTAATGTTGAAATAACCTCTGTAGACTCTCCTGCATTGAATTAAACGCTAATAAATAAATGCATAAATAGATGACTTGTGATTTTGAGTTCTCGCTGGGTTTCGGTGATGTTGTTCCTGCTTTTTTCTCTCTATTCATCCTCAAGAGATTGCTGATTTAGGAGTTTTGAGGACTCCATTGCAAGACAGATCAAGAGGAACCATTCTCCCTGTGAATTACCTTGATGTGTTCCCCCTGGGGGAGGGTAGGTTGTATAGAGGCAAATCAGCGAAAATTTACTCAGGGCACAACCAAGAATAGCTCGTTCTCTGAAATGTCAAAATCTGTTGGGAGAAACAGCTTCGCCCCTCTGGTTGTACCTGTGATGCTCCTGATACTTCACTTTTGTAGTTTGTGGTTCAAAAAACACAGAAATCTGTGCAAATAATTCAAGTTTTTTAAAAACTAAAAAGTCGCTGTGGATGCTCACTCACCTACTGGGGACATCTCAGGAACACTGGCCCTGTATGGTCCCTCCAGGAACTTTGGCTCATTGTCGTTGATGTCTTGAACCTTGATTACAAATTCTGACTCAGGCTCCAAGGGCCTGTTGGTGTTGATGTCAACGGCCTGGGCTCGTAGGGTGTAGTAAGGCTTCTCCTCCCTGTCGAGGCTCCTTAAGGCATGGATGTCCCCCGTTGTTTGGTCAATTGTGAAAATGGAGCCGGCCCCGTCCCCCGAGAGAGTGTACTTTACCGCACTGTCCCCCTTATCGAGGTCAGTGTGCAGCTGAAAGACAAAAGGGGAAAAAGACAGGTTGAGTGCAAACATTGGCACAGATAATGATTCATTGAAAGCACTGGGGAAGAGCTGTCAGAGAGCACTATTTTCACAAAGACAGTCAAGGAAACTGACCGTGCATCAAAGAGCAAAAAATCACATCTTTGCGAAGATCTGCGAAACACTAAGTCACAAGAAAAACATAAAGTGATCACACTTTCAGAACATTTTGTGGATTAATGAGGCTAAATCTCTCATAAATAATGCATTCTCTGAGTGCAATTATGCTGCAGTGATAGCTTTTCGACATCATGGACCCGTTTCAATTCGAACATGACTCGAAAATCCAAAAGAGATAGAAGTGGTAGAGAAGACCACACTGTGAAAACTATACAGAAGATACATGATATTTTCATTGCCGTCACCTATCAGTGGAGTCTTTTGACCACACGACTCTGAATTGAAAACATCACCACTCCAGCCTTAGAACATCTTTGTTAATATAGATCCAGCTCTCTTGTGCAAGATAAACATGTTCTTGGCTGGTGACACAATGCTGGTTGACACAGTTATGTTTACCTCCTGAGGGAGATCAGTCATGCAATTCAAAGCCTTTTAAATATTTAGGGTCGCCCATGCAATTACTTCCTTATCGACGGGATCAAATTTCTGCCAACGCTGTTGAGCAGTGCTCTAATTCAAGTGGACAATAAGATATTTTTAAGCACTGAAGCGGAGGCATTCACTGTGGCCGTTTAACTGGAGAACCTGCTGACTGTGGGCGACATGGATTAATCCATCCGTCAAAAATGCTGCTGAATCTTTTACTGAGTTTCCTCCAATTCTACACTTTACAGCAGACTTGTTCTGCTAAAACAACATGATTTTAAACTTTGTTCTGCTGAGATGAAAACTTTATGATTTCCCTACTATTATAGGAATTATAAGGTAATTTTGTGATTGACAGTTTTCACAATTTATAATTTGGGGTTCGATATTAACATTCCGTGTCAATGCAGGGAATTATGTTCCCTGTATGAGGATGTGGAGTTTGATGGGTATGTGGCATCCCTGTCTTACATGATGGTGATTTCAGTTTGTCTCTTAACACTGATGTTTATGAGAAACAATCATAATCTTTAGCAGTTGAAACCCTAACTTTATTTTCACCTACATTTTATTTACCATAGCAACAACCTTGTTCAACCAGTGTTCACGAATTAGCTATTGAGCACAAACAGACAGATTTTTTTGTTGTTGTTGTTGCGGTTAATTTAATTTTATCTATTTTCTTCTGGTGAATTAAAACACCAGAAATTTACGATGCAGCTGTAAAGTCTCTGAAAAGTCTCCGTAAATAGGCTGAGCCTTGCAGACATAAGCACGAACGCACTTGGTGTAATTAGTGATTCAGTGCAAATTGCCTAGTTTACACAAGCATAGCACTGCATCATGATGGTCCTCCTTATGGCGCATTATTCACAGCTATATGAATGAACAAGACCTGTTTTCAGTACATAAACATACTTTGGTGACAATTATTCCAAAAACAATTTGTGGAATAAGCACAAAATCTGAAAACTAGAACATTTACTGTCAATGAAAATAAAGATAATAATATGTCACTCCTCCATAAACTAGACAATAAAAAAAATAAAATTAAGTCTCTAAACAGAGTCTTTAATTTGGCTTGCTGGTCGGACTGCTAATGGTCACAGGTTTGTTGTCTTCCATTTTGAAGCCTTCAGTTTGGCACTACGGTCGTAGCCATCTTGGTTTTTCACAGCGTAAATTGACCATATTTTAAAGAAAAACGTGTAGCTAAGTAGGATTTACAGTCCTACTAATGAATGAGAGAAGCTGAGCGGAAAGCTGGCAGCTGCTGTCACTTAAAGCGAATATGCCCTTAATTATAAATAACTCTGAGTCTTAGTATTCAAAGTAGTGAGTTCAATTAAAAAGAAAAAAAAAAAGAAATAATCTCCCAAACAGTCAGAAATCAGCTGTGCAGACCTTTTTTTTTTCTATACTCAGCTGTATACGTGTTAATTTCTGCTTTTAAGTAGGGAATATGAAAATGGGTCTCCATTTAAATTGACTTGCTTTTGGGGCCAGCCTCTAGAGGCAACTGCAGGAATAGCTTTTTTTTTTCACATATTTCCCAACCCCAGAGAGCGCAGCCGAAGTGATAATATGCCCCCAGTTGTGAATCTATTTCTTACAATTCGCTTTAGGTTATCTAGAGCTCAAAGGTAGTATAATTAGTCTATTATTCTAAGTGTCACAATGCCCGTTTAAGGGGTTTTCATGCTTCACGTCAGCCAGTGATTGACAAATTGCTCTCTGGAAAGTGTCCTTATAAGAATCTTAATGGCTCTTCACTACAAACATGACCAGCCTACTAGCAAAAGACAGTGTGGAGTTTATTCCAGGATATTTATCTTAGTTCACGAGTCTTGCCAGCATTTCCTAACACAGGGAGATGAAACGAGGGGACAAAAAAGGAAAAAAACCTTTTTGCTTGAAATAAATTGTAACTGAGAAGGAAACATCGAGAGGGACATTTCTGAGATGAGAAATGTATTTAACAGGGTTGACTTGTTTCAACACTTTCCCACAATTGGCATCGATAGGGGAGTGGTTTTGTGAGTGTGTATCTCCGTGTGTTCTGTGAGCCAATGGCTAATTTAGATGCTGATTGAAGGCAGGTGTGACCGAGTGTGTCTCCATTCTGTTGTCTAATGAGGCTACGTAGAGCAAACTCTCCTGATCCCACTGTTCTGTCCCCTCCCTGTGTGTGCAGGTAGGGCTTGATTGTGAGATCTGAGCGAATTTCTAAACGTTTAAAGGGCTCTAATTTAGTCCTCCTGCTGTCTTTGTGCAGGCATAGGTTGCATGTTAAATTATCTCGGAAAGGATCTCATTAGTTCTGAGTTCTCTCTGCAGATCGGGGTCTGGCCTCAGGTGCTGCAGTTTTAAAAGGCAGAGTTGGGGCTTTTCTGAGAGATGGAGTGTGTTGTCAGTCTGGCTGACGGTGATGGCTCGGAGGACGGCCATCGGGTGACATTTAAAGTTGTCAACAGACTGTAGAAAACAAACCTACTGTTGCACAACTAACATCAAATCTACTACTGTGATTCCCAAAGCAGATGAACAGTGTTGGCCCTCCCTTTTGAGCACCGAGACACATTTGCAACACTTTTTCAGCATTTTTTTTTTTTTATATTGAACAATAAATTAAGCTTTTAAATCTCCCCTGCTGTGTGGTCCACTACCCCTGACTGAGACTGTTTGGTCGCCCAAAAATCAGTGGCAAGACTACAAAGTGCTGCCAGGGTTTGTTAAGGCATGGCCCTGTTAAACACACTGGAAATGTTAAACATATACTGGATTACAAACATTTACCGCTGTGTGACTACAGCCAAGATACCAAGAACAAATAGCTTGTTCTTCCCCTGGAATAAAAAAAGGACTTGATTTGGGATTTAAACTTCAGCCGTCAGCACCATGTTTGCCTAATGTCGGCTCGGAAAGTAGACTTCTGAGGACACAAAGTGGAGATAAAGCTACACTGGATGAGACTTCTGACTGTAGTTGTAAGTAGGGATACGACCTTGTTTGTGATTGTTTCGTGTCACTTTGAGGATGCGTTAACTTTTTTTGTTTTACTCTGTGGTTCTTGGTGGTAAAATTACAAATTATCAATTAATATTCTGCTGCTGGCTGCTCTGATATTAGCTTTCTGTGTGAGTGTGTTTGCGAGTGCTTTTTAGGGCTGAGTGATAATTTATGATTCATTGAGTTTCAGTGGAATTGTAAGTTGATAAATTGATTCAAATCTGATAATTATTTCACTAAATTGTCTTGTCAAAGTTGTAATTAACTTAGAATCTGACAAAACGAGTCAGTAGAGTTTTTTGTTTTTCATGTGCATCACGCTTTGATTTGTGTTCAGTGCAGTAAATTTTGTTCCACTGCTCGACATCGAACAGAGAGAAAAAATAATCTCCTTTTAATTACGCTGTGTATTTCTTTCGCCAAGTCTTAAGAGCACATATGCTAAAACATGAATCCGTCCAAAAAAGTGACACATTCTGTTTTCAATTATTTTTTTCTACTTTCCATTGTATCCTATATTAGGCTGTGCTGCCTGGTGGCCGACTGCTGACTGATTGTACTTTTTGTTGGCTTATTTTTTTTCTATCTGTGTGCTTTTGTGCGAACTGAATTAGATTTCTGATAGCACTATTGTATGATATCGCTTCTTTTTACTTCACAAAACTCATTTAGTGACACACTGGGAATCTTGGGAATCTTGATATGCAAGCAAAAAGGAAAAAAAAAACCTGTATGTTTAAAACATATTTAAGAGGGATTTTGATGGTTTCTGCACACAGATGGAAAAATGAACCAGATGAGAGATTTAACTTTGGAGATACTGTTTGACTACAAAAGGTAGGACATTTTTCTATTGTACTCTATTCTGCTGTGTTCTGCTGCTGTGGCTGCTTTGTGATTTGCAGTTGTATTGTGTTGTGGTTGGTCGCCGTACCACTTGGTTCCCTTTGTACTTGCATTACACCTGCTGTGTGGGTTTTGGAAAAATTTTATTGTGGATTTCTCATTTTGTCTCTTCTAAGTAATGGATTTAATTGTTAGATCATGTCAACAGCCAAAGTGGAGACTTTTGTCGAGTTGTAATTGTTGTGTTGTTTTACTATTGGGAGACATGGCATGATGCTGAACTGTAAATGTGGTTTAATAGATTGATTTCTTTTGGATTTTAATTGCTGGATTCAAAAACTGCTGCAATGGTTTTAACCTGAGTGAAGGAACTTCAAGGGTGAATTGGGATCGTCACAGTTTCCATGACTGTGATAGCTTTGTGTTTGTGAGTGCTGGGAATCTAAAGGTGGTCAGATTACGGGTTAAAAATGAAATCCTCTTTCTGAAAACATCATTTATACGATAATATTACTCGCTGGGCTGCTGCTTGACTGTTGATGAGTCGTGCATCTGTCTTTACTGTATCAGTAGTTTGCCCGAGTGTGTTTTTCTGTGTGTTTTTATTGTTGTGTATTTTTGCATGTTTGAATGCGTGCCATACGATTTCCTTTTTGTTCCATCTGCCACAGTGTTTTGGGAAATGGCTGCATACTAGCTGTGGTTTTTCTGTCTGGTTTTGTTGGAAAATGGTTACTTTGTCCTGTGAAATCAACTGGGCAGAGAGTCCCCTCTTAATTCAAGTACCCCCATTAGAAAGAAAAAAAAGCTAAGTACTTATTTGAGCGGTAATGATCATTGTTATCTACCATCCTGGGATTCTGTGAAATGGCATGTCTGTGTTTAAGGCTATAGAGCAATAATTACAAGCACAAAGACAGTAGGATTGCAGTACTCAAACTCTTCAGAGTGAGAGTGGAATGGGTTTTTTCCGAAGTGTTATTTGTCTAAAACATTTATAAATTTAACCATGAACCCCGGTGTATGAATTGGTTTTATAACCCATAGATAAAAATGAGAAAAGAAAATCCAAAAATTCTATTTTCTTTCTTTTTTTTATAGTTGAGTAAAGTAGAAACGACTCCATGTGGGTGTTTTGGCAGGCAGCAGTGTGGTTCAAGTGGTGGTGGTTGCCCTCAGGTGCTTTTCCAGAAACTTTTACTAAAGGTTTGCCAGTTCTAAATAAAACACTCTGCATGCTAGTATACCATGTTTTAGTCGGATAGTAGCAGGGGCTCCTGCAACAAGGGTAGCTATTTATTATCCATCCTACTGATTGTAAACCTATAATCTTTAGAAAACCACAATTTACATCACAATGTTTGCACTGGAAATGAAACTTAACTCTTCAGTTGTGTCCTGCCAGACGGATAAAATGACAGTATCAGTGAAAACCTGTTTCATTTTTTTGGCATGATGGAAGTTGTTGCTTCTTTTTCTCGTGGCTCAGCGGGGATGCTAAGACTGGCAGATTGGCTGTTGCAACTGTGCACTCATAGTACAGTCCTTCATGTTTCATTGGAGTTAGCAAAAAATATAGACATCCAAAAAAAAAATTATTCTTGTAAATACCTGCAACATTATTTCATATAATGATTGATTTCTGATGACCTACAGTTTGAGATTGTGACCGCATTGTATTTAGATGTTCGCTTCATCTTCTCTCACACTCCTGGTAACACAGACCTTAAACTGAAGCAGAGCTGAATCTACATATTTCTGCATTTCTGACACCCTCTCAAGTTTGAGCATCGCAAGCTTTAAAGCAGTTAATGTTGCAGGGACAATGTAGGTGTTCATGAAAGTTTCCACCATCTGTGATACTGAACTGCACAAAGGCACCTGACGTCTGAAAAACAGACTGAAACACTCATTAATTACATTTTTTTGATAACAGATCAGTCTGTTCTTTTTTAAAGGCTACGCAGTCATGAAAAAAAAATCATGTAATAATCATCAGATGGATCGTGCGGTAGTTTTCCCTTTGATGTGGGCAAACTCACATTTTTGTGTCCTATTGGAAAAAAAAGGCTTTTGTAATAGGGAGCTAATGTTTTGTTGCTGCTTGACTGACAAAGAAAAAAAATTAACTCACAGCATATTTTTCCCATTTGCTGTTTATTCAATACGAGTACCCGAGTGAGGCACCTGCAAATTGATTAGAAACTGCACAATTAAAGATGAAAAAGAAATGCAAATGCAAATATACAAAAAAAAAGAAAAGGCACATTGCCCCGTTAATTGTAAGTAAAAGTTGATATTAATTAAAAATCCCATTAGTCAAACAATGGTAATCAATCAGAAAAAAAGTTATTCATTAACAGGAGTGCTTCTTTAAGCCACAAAGCAGCAGTCAGGCTCATTTTAAGAGAGAGAATCACAGCCACAATGTTTTGAAACAGTCTATCAAAAAGAAAATAAGTAATGTTGCTGAAGAGAAGAACAAATTGTTCAATCCTTTGTCGTAACAGTTGTTTCCAATTATCAACACATGACCCAACAACAGAGTCTGTGCATGCAGAATTCAAATTGCTGCGATGCTGATAACCTTTAAAGTAATTTTAAAAAAAAAGCAAAGTGACATATGTTTGAAGCATGAGCAGAATGAATGAGTGACTGCTGACTCATGGAGTATGCATGATTATCTGTAGCCACATTGTGTCTTTAGAGTGTTTTGACTTCATTTCTCATGAAAAAATAATAATGTGCATGATGCTCCGCTCAGAGTACCAGAGAATCACACGGCAGCCTTTAAAAGAAAACATGTGATGCTGCAAACTTCACCTTTTCATGCAAAAAGGATCGTTAAACATTTTACATTTTGTGAACAGTTTTTATGCTTTTGTCAAACGGATGTGTCGGCGATCATGAAGCAGGTTAGAGTCTTTCTTATTTATCTGAACAGGATTTATGGCCTGTTATGTCCGTGCATTAGCTCGCCTTCACCTGGGTTCAAAGCTGTGACCTTTTAACGTCCCTGGTCTTCTCTCATACCGCCTCCCTGT
>JAPZDZ010000013.1:3067329-3084065 GCA_029783805.1 Acanthurus tennentii | reverse complement strand
GCATTAGCTCGCCTTCACCTGGGTTCAAAGCTGTGACCTTTTAACGTCCCTGGTCTTCTCTCATACCGCCTCCCTGTCTGGAAAAGGGAGGCAATGCAGATGATAAACCCGTGAAAAATGTTGTCCAAACAAACATCTGCGGGCCCACTACTCAAGTCCTGTCAACACAAAATGCTATTTAATTACTGATACAGTTTGGGCAAACTGCGGCACATCTTTACCGGCTGTGAGATATTCACACACTGAGGCTTGTGATGTGCCTTGCGAGGAATTCTCGACTCTCAGAGAAGGTGATGTTCCCTTTTTTTTTTCTGGATTTGCAGCACACGGCTGCTCATTGGCTATGTGGTAAACTGGCATATTGATTAATTTGAGCGATTTCAGTGGAGAATGTAACCAACCTCTGTAGAAAATTCTATAATTGGATTGCCGCAACCAAGATTATGTGGAGCACCTCTCAGGAATGCATATGGAAACCACAACTCTTTGCTGATAGTGAGTGAACATTGTTCCCTGAACGGGCCGGCAACCCAGCAACTGGAAGAATGTTTACAAATCAGTAAACACCCTGAAAACAGTAAGCACAATTAAATATGTGCAAATTATGAAAGCCCAACTGAAGTAAAATTTCATTTTTCCGGATGCTGCACCTAAAATATATTTTTTTAATTTGTTAAAAAATTTTGTTGAAATACTTTTCTATTATGTGTTCTAGTTTCAAAAAATACCTTCAATATCTTAATCTTATTACATCACCTCCATACCTTTGCATTAATATGATGGAATACTGTTCCATAGACTTTCCATCTGCATTGATGAAGATCTCTAAAACTGCAAATCAAATCCAAAATAAAGCAGAAATATAGAGTATAGAAATATATGATCCATGACAGGCAGAGCAGACTGTCAGACTGAGAAAAACAAGACCCAAGAACTTTCTGCAACAGTATTTGCTTTTCTGCTTCATTTTCTCTTCTAACTTACATGTAACAAAACTTGTCGTGTCCTGCACTGAAGCATGTTAAATGAGCATGATCTCCTGGTGCACATTATAATTTATCATTTATAATATGTGAACTCTTGTGTTTCCCTTAACTGGTGCCACAAGTCAATTCATTGCATATTTGTTGTACTTCGTGAATGCATCAGACAGGTTAAGCTCTAGGCAACACATACACTACATATATATATATATATATATATATATCATACATCTGAATTCATACTTCGTGCTGGTAATCATCATTAATCATCCGGTTTGCAGCTTTGTATGCAACCCTCGCCTGCCACTGTCTTGAATTTATTTTTATGCTGCTCTTCATTATGAGGCACCAAACCATCGTTCAATCCAACAACCAGTCAAAAAAGTCCTGTCAAACAAGTAGTGAGTAGTTTAAAGTTGGCTCCAAGTTTGTGCACCGTCAGGCCGGCGACGTGTCACACCACATCAGGGCTGCCGGTTTGCACGGTGACTTTTCACAGGTAGTTGGTGTTGCTGGTGAACTTGATGGAAAGGAAACACTATGTCAAACGCTGTAAGCTTATTAAAGCTGATCGATATTGGCTTGCGAGTCATTTCTTTGCTGCTGACAGCTCGGAGCTTGCTATCTGAGTTGTGTCATGGCTCAGTCAGGTAATAGGGATGGAGGGAAAAAAAACCCTACACACACACAGGAGACTATACTGGTAGATATGCAATGAAGGAAAACATATATAGGGGTCTGTGCATGTGGGTGTGTGTGAGAAAGAGAGAGGGTGAGATTGTAAGGACAAAATGGGAAAGATTCGGCCTTGGGTGTGTGAAAACAAGATAAAAAAAAAGGTGTTTCGTTGTATTCACCTCTGAAGCTGAATTAATGCGATTCGGTGATCTGTTCATCTCACGTTCAGTCGTAAACACACATTCATCAAAACCCAGACGACTAAATCCGCCATCCACGGATGTTCCGCATAACTCTGGTCGTCCAAACAACTTTTATCTGAATCAAAAAATTCCAGGAACTAATAAAATTCCACAAGTAGAAGCTTTATCAAAAATTGAGCTTCCAAAAACAAGAAAGTATTTTATATGTGCGGTTATCTTTTCCATAACAAATAACACAGTGTAAGAATGACTTTTGACATGTCACACTCATGTACATGATTGTTATTGATCACAAAGACTGGAGTTGGAGCTGGATTCCCTTTTCTCATATCACACTTGATTAAACAATATAGTGATATTGATACAACATAAAGAATGCAATTTTCGAGCAAGTATCACAACAATATTGCCCATCAATGTCAAGAACTGAATGGAAAATTTTGTCCACTATAGTAAGTGATACCGATTGGTACATTAACACAACATTTTTGAAATACGATCCAGGCAATTCAAGGAAAAAGTCCATTACCCATGAGGACGAAATATATGAAATATATGGCGTTGGCAGGACAGATGAATGGCATCATTAGCTTTCATTTCGGCCGTTCTTCTCAGAATTTCTCGCAACATTCATCATCAACACACATTACAATTGTATATGCCCTCAACCTCTTAATATGTTCTAACAGGCAGCTGAGTCGCCGACACACCTCATGCATAATCGTTAGGATGGCAATCCTTCTAAATTACTTTGCATTTGACGGTGTGTTACTTGGACAACAGATTCCTAGATTAACTCAGAGATAAGACCACGAAAGTGCCTTTTATGAGGAGTGTTTGCTTTGCAGTGGACACATTTTACATAATCTGCATTTTTTTTTTTCTGGTGTTCCTTTTCCTGGCATCCAATTATTTATTTCTCTTTGAGTGTATGTCCTCTTTGATAAATAATTGTATTGACACAAAAGTTTAAGCTCGTCTAATTTCTGATATTGTATGTGACGCATGTTGCATTTCTCATTTCGGTGATTGCTGTTTCATTAATGTCAAACAATCAGTCGGTGCATTAGACATGCCTTATGGATGTCATGGCCAGATCAACAGGATTAGCGTGCGGCACATTTATTCGAGCTGTGCATGTAGAAGCCTTGTTTTGCTGTAGGTCACTGAAGAGACCTCTGCGTAAAACAGTGCAAAGCAATCAAGCTATGAAGCCTGTAATTTTTGAAGTCGCCGTTAATTAACTGCTGCCTTGCAATGAGTCCCGCTCAAGTATTTTACAGCACTTCCCATCATCTTCATAGTGTGTAAACAGGTTTGCTGCTTTTATATCGGCCTCTTCGGGTTTTCAGGCATTTTACAGCCGGATTTGAAAGCGTTTAAACTGAACAACATTTAACAGTGTGGAACAAGCTATCACTAGTAAGGCTGGTAAAATTCATATGGTCTGATGATGGAATCTCCTTTTTTTTTTTTGTTGTGCCCGGTGCATAAGTCTTGCTGAAAAGGTTTTTATGTCCTTCTCATAGGTCCTCATTGAAAGATTAAATTGCAGGCCCCACATCGGTAATAAATCTCAGCCAGGTGTGGGGTGGGACTGTGAGGAAGAGCCATCAATAAAAAGAAAAGATGGTCGTTTCCTTTTTTCAAGCAGGAAGCTCAGGAATAAACAGGTTACGGGACAAACAGGGCTGCCCTTTCCAGCTAAAGTGGGATGTTGACTTGTATTTAAATGAGCGACCTTTTGTCTGCAAGTGTGCGAAATTGGCCATTGAGGCGTTTCACCGCAAACCGTCACATGCTTTGTATTGCAATAAAGGAGACTCAGGAAGTTCCGCCCCCCTCCTTTCCTTTTATAGGTCTTAAGTGTGTCTCTATCTAAATTGATTGGATTTGTCTTTAACCTTCAGTGTGTTAGGGTGTGATGATTTCTCTCTGAACTCAAAGGCTGCGGTGCTGCCGAGTCTTTCGTCTATGAAACAGATTCTCTGCCTGCATTTTCTCGTCGAGTATATGACTTTTTTTTAAAAGATATTCTCATTCATAACCCTGCACTCCTGCTTCCATAACTTACTGTACGTGCAGTACAAAGAAAACATGGTTTTTGTCTGGTGTCGCTTTTGGGAGCAGAGTCTCTCTGACGGGCAAAGATATTTTTTTTAGATACCATGGGATTCTGGAGACCCAGTTGTCCTTACAGGGATCCAATTACTCATCAATGAGATTGCAAAGGATAGGACTCTGCACAAAGGCTCTGAGTACTCTCTCCCAGCTCCTTCTGCCTCTCTCCTTTCTCTCTGTCTTTCTCATGCACAAAACTGTAAAAGGCCCAAATCTGATTTCTTACTCATATACAGTGAAGCCTTTGTGTGTGTTATGCTAACACATGCCGGCATGAATTATTGCACATTTGTTATGACACTCTTCAAGTTCCATCAATTCATACCAGAGGCACACTGTACGCCACGTTGTCAATAAATAAATAAATAAATGAATATATAAATAAATAAATAAATGTAGCATCTGTTCAGAAATTCCCAGCTTTGTTTGAGATGGCAAGCCGGAGAGAGAGAGAGAGAGAGATTACACCTTTGATTGCATAATCGTCAAATAAATTGTGATAACTCTCGGAAGAATGACACATCTCGAACCGATATCTTCAAATCAAGAGTGACGTGACGCTGCAAAAAGATACGACAGAAAAAATATCTGCTGATCTCAGTTAATTGAGAGTGAGAGGAAGCAGCTTGGCCTAACATACAGCCACACTGCTAATGGCAGATTTTTTTTCTTTCAGATAATCGCTGCTCAGCATAGGAGAGGCCTCGGCATTATCTAATTGTGAGTGCACAGGGTTGTTACATCAACCCTTTTAAGCCCAGTGGGCTTTCAATGCTAATCTGCAATAATGTGGTTGTTGTCAAAAGGAGATTGTCAGAAGTTTCTTGACATGAATGCCTCTCGTATTAAATGTGAAATGTTGGTGCTCAAATGGACTCAATACGTTCTCTTGGTTCCTTTGTTTCTCAAGTGACAGATTTTTTTATATATTTGATTTTTTTTTCCCCAAAAACTGACGAAAATGACAGTCAAAATTGTTTTTTTTTGTTTTCTTTGTTTTTTTTCTCTTATTTTCTCTCAGTGGTATTATAACTTGGATGTTTAACATGTATTTCTTGAGTTTTGAGCCTGTTGTTTCTCATGGTGTATGTTTCCTAAATGCTTGGAAAGGGAGAATGAGAAGAGAGATGTTCAGTTTTTCATGAAACTGCAACTTAACCGCAAGATGCAACAAATCCTTCACACTGGACCTTTTAATTGCACCTCAGGGGGCGAAGAGGATGATTAAATAAGTAGTTAAAGTGGCAGGTTTTTCTGACATTCACTTCATGTGAAGTGTCAGCCACCTCAATTTAAATAAAAGTAACCTTAAAGAGGAAAATGTATGATTCTTGCCATAAATGTCGGAATGCAGAGTGTGAGTAAAATCACTATTAATACTTTGCTGTATTTGTTTTTAACATAATTTAAATTTTAAGTTAGGTAGCATTTATTGATTGTTATCAAAGTCTGACAATGAAATCATTTTCTCTTTTTACTTTGTGGGCATTTAATACCACACAACAAGTGATAATGCAGAAATTGGATTTTTCCAAATTGCCGTCGCTGAATAAGTGCTGGTTTGTTTATAATTAATCTGAAAACAGACCAAAGAGAGAGTAAAGATGATTAACCCCTCTAGTCTGCACCTCCCTCTTGAATTCCCTGCAGAAAATGAATATTTACTCATTTCTCATGCAACTGCACTGTTAAAAGAAATTTTGTCAGTACATTTGAATGCAACAGCAAAAATAAGAAAAAAAAGGCAATATGGATGTTATGGTGATGATACTGAGTGCTGTGACATTGATCTGACTGTATTGTTCGTATTGGATAAGCACTTTGAAACTTTGTTCTGCACAGTTTGATGGTGCAATGGACTCGCATCAAGCAGCATTAAATAATCATGTTTTTGTGGCATGCTAATGGATCTTATAAATGCGGCTGTATACTTCTGCAGTTGATGGAGGTTCAGTAAAGTCTAATAAGTGAAAGAGCATGTTTTCAAATTAAAAAAAAACACAGCAAGTAAGAATTCACAAAGACAACTTAAACTTATCATATTGCTTTCCAAAACATCTGGAGTCACTGCAAGTAACCGCTGATGCATTCAGGTAAACATCACCAGCTGATAGCAGATGGCTGATAGTGTTTCTCTGACTCTTTACTTCCACCATCACTGGTTTTCTCCCTCTTTCTCACCATCTGCATCTCATCTTTCAGTGGTGGTTATCGGTGGTTGCTGGTGATCGGCAGGCTGTCAGAACCGACACAATTACAGCATCTGGTTAGTCATGTGAATTAGGTGCTAATTAGTAGTGATTTGGCTGTTGCAATTAGAGTTGTCAGCGATGCATTTAACACAAAACTTTGCAAAACATATTTTATAATTGCTGACTGATTATGTTTTGTTTTGTTTGGGTTTTCTTTTTTTTTTTGAAGATCCACCAGTTCAGTAAGATTTCAACATCTTTGGAAGAAAAACATGTTTCAGATTTTTTTTTTTTTTGGTCTTTTTATGAGTTTAATTGCACAGGGAGACCAAATAGAAACAAACCTAAAAGCCTGATGAAACACTTCATATTGATCCAGAAACCTCAGCTTTTAAATAGCGGCTAACTAGACTTGAAACAACAGATAAATAAAAACTAACTCATTTTTAAACCTGACTGCCAGAAGTACTGAGGTACCAAGTGCCATATATTGGCTAGAACATATATATATATATATATATATATATATATATGTGTGTGTGTGTCGACATTGTATAAATATATGTTTATATTTGTATTTGTTTGTTTGCTTGAGACACTTAATTGTCTAAAATAGAAAACAGAAAAAACAGACAAGCTGAAGACGAACAGCGAGCGAGCCTTAATTTTGATCCCTGACATTGACACAAATGGGTCAAATTAATGAAAGCATGCAATTAAATGTGAGCTTAAATTTACATACCTCATAAACAAACAAACAAACATATCAAAACAGTAACATAAAACACTTTGCTTTTTGTGTAAACAGATCCCTTTATACCACAAATGAGTATTATTTTTTTGTGTAAACAGACAGAATGGAAGTAGCTTCTTTTATCACCTTGAAAAGGAAATGCTCTCACATCACATCACTCACTATGACATGTATTCAGAATGTTAAACCCATGACACTCACATGATCAGAGGATAAATTCTCCATACCGTTCAGATGCTGACTGGCTTCTGCTTTGAAGCTAATTTTTGCAGAGACGATGCCCTGCAGCCGCATCAACCTTTCACTCTGCTCGTCTTGCCTCATTCTAGAGATCACTGTCACCATCATACAAATCACACAAAGCCAACCTGAGTTTGTTTTTCATAAAGCTACATCACCTGAGGAAACTACAGCAAACAATTACCACCTTAAAGGGATGAAATAAGCAATAAAGAGTTTCAACAAGGGTGAGCACAACATCCTGCATGTATTGTGGCCTGTGCAAATTTACCAAAAAAGGAAAAAAGAGAAATAAAGCAGTCATATAACCTTGTTTTTGTGCAAACAATCAAACAGAATAGTAAAAAACTTAAGTTCATTAATGTTATAAAAAAAGGGGGGAGGGAGGTGAAGAATGTAGAGTTCTCCCTTAGCCTAGTTACAGAAAGAAACTGATGATGAATCTGAAGAAATAACATCAAAAACAACTCATAGTTGCATCTTCCTTCAGTCCAAAAACACTGCTTTAGTCATCTGTCTGTCTTGAGTCTCTTTAGTCTTAATTCTCCTCATGATGGAAATAATAGTTACACTCTAGAGTGAATACAATGATGCAATAATATGCACTCATTGCACTGAGACACATGTTCCAGCGGGATTAATTTATGTTACCTTTTTTACGGGATTACACTTTATATTTCTTGAAAGCGTGTCGTTCTTCCCTCCCAGCCTCCGTGCGTTATGTGTTTAACTTTTATCCCGTTATCACTACAATCGTTTTGCAGCAAACTTTTTTTTTTGCCTCCTCAAGACTGTCCTGACAAAAAGGGGTCCACGGATCTCATCTCCAAACGCCTTTCATATGGCAAAGAATCAGTCAATTATTTTGAAGCAGTGCAGCAGTCCAGGATTAAGTGACTTACCAGTGCAGCAGACAGCAGCTTCCCTCCCTCCCTCCCCCTGCTTTCAGCCCCAGAGAGTTGCACAAACAGCGTGGCTTGTCAGGGCTGATTGTAGCGGCACTGGGGCAGATAAGTCAGTCTTACTATTATCCTATATAAGCTAGGAGTGCCAAATTACAACTTTAGCCTTAAACCCCCCACAGAATTTACTTATGAATATCTTAAGCCACAGCACAGAACAAAAATCCTATACTTGAAAAAAAAAACAAAAAAAAACAGAGATGGCCAAGGTTTGAGGGGGGACAAAAGGAGTGTGTTCACTCTGGTGTGTGTGTTTATGTCAGTTCAAGCTATTGGATCTCTCTCCTGTCTTTTTATTGCTGTCAGCGTCTTCCCAGGCCCATAACTATGATGTTCTGACAGGTTTACAGGGACTGTAATTTAAATTTATTTCCTCCGTGCCATCGATCCTCTCACCACTTCAATGTCGTGTGCGTCTGGTTAGTCTGACATAGAAATGTTGGCACAGCTCCATTAGCATGTATAGATTTTCTCCCAGTGCTCGAGACCGTTTGTATCCTAAAACACCAACAGACCAGAGCAGTTTTACAACAAGAGCGTTATTAGATTAAAACGGTGAGACTTAGTTATGAGAAGAAAAAGAAAAACAGGCAGCCTCAGGCAGCTGCCTTCAGAACAGATGTATTTCTATGTACTTGCATTGTATTTGCATGTTCCAATTTAACAAAAAAGGTGATTTTTAACAACAGAGTGACACACTGTTCACATACATTTATCAATAATAAACTCACAGTGATTTTTAATTCAGCAGATGTTGCCCAGCTGAAATCAGAGTACTTTTACACTAATTCTACATTAGTGTTTTTTTCCTTCCTTCCTTCTGTTCCTTTTTATCTCCCTCACGTTCCTCTGCTCCCTCCATTTACCACCAATTCAATTTCTCCCAAGCTCCTTACAATGTGATTTATGACTTCTCCCGTCCCATAAAAACAGGAAAAATAAGGCTTTTTTTTTTTTTTTTTACCTTCCCCACGTACTGTGGGTCTGACCCCATGTACTCCTCCAGCACAAAGAACTGGTTCCACACCCAGCCCCTCTTGACCCGTTGAAATCCAGCAGCCCCATTCCTCATCGGGCCCACCAAACTCCTGACGTGCTCCCTGTCCGTCCTGCTCCGTCCCAGCGGTTTCACAGGCAGGCCTGAAGAAAAGACCCAGCCTTCGTCGACAAGAATCCAAAGGAACAGCAGCAGGCAGTTCCTTGTTAGCATTGGCGGTCTGTGAGGTTCAGGTCCCCAAAGTTAAAGTCCAGTGATGAGAGCTGAGCCACGCTGAAACGACTTGTGGAGGTGGTGATGGGGACTCGGTGAAAGCGAAGGGGGCCAAACCCAAAAAAAAAAAAACACACTTCCAGGGCCTGTCAGGATCCCACTCAGAGATTTATGGAGGTCATCACCTGAAAGAAGGAGAGAAAACAAATGCAAAAGCTTGAGAGGTTTGTTTTTTGCTGAATCCCATTAAATTCATTACCTATATTAATGCTGTGCTATTATTGTGATTAGGGACAGTTCAGGACTGCCGTTAGCATGCATGGTTATTACATCCAGTGGGTATAGGGTGCTAATAGCTTGTTGTTCATGAATACTAATAACCTAGATAGACTTTGCTCCTCCTCCCACCTGCTTTAGTTTTTTACTGCTCTGTGATGGATGATAATTCTGTCATCCTCAATCATAAAAACAGTGTTATGATTATTTGGTGCTGGATGATCTCTGTACTAGCCAGTCTGTGCTTAATTAACACAAAGTCTTGGCTCTTTAGAAAAAAAAAAGACTCTATTTCTGCTGTCAATTACAAGCAACCGACCTGTCAGTGTTACAACAGTTTCTTGATCGCCCATAAAGGTTGAAAGTCATGCATTATTTAATGACACTTTAATGACGGGTTGCTAATGAGCTTTTATACTTTGCTTCAGAAACCCAGACTAAGTCATTTAAATCAAACGGATCAGAAAGATGTGGGGAAAAAAAAGAGCAGTTGTTACATCAGTTGCAGCCGACCATGTAAAGCTATAGCACCATGCATCGACAGTTCATGTGTCAAATTGACAAGTGTGCTGTGTGAGATGTCACTGCGAATCAGCATGCTCCCGATAATTTCTTTAAGATATTTTGCTTTCTCAGAGACATCACTCCTGTGAGCAGCACAAGAGATTTGACAAGCGACGGCCACGAGAGATTGTTCTCCCCGCCGCGGCGTGTCATCTCAGAGTCGTGCATTCTGTGAAAGACGCAGCTCATTCAGAAGATTACTAATATATAATCCAGCTCACAGACATGCAGTGGAATGTTTAATTTATTCCCTCTTCCAATATGTTTTATTTTATGTCTTCGCATAGATCAGCTGAAGCACCAATGAGCTGTAAACATTTGCAAGATTTAGCGTGTCACAGCGCTGTCACGTCATTAGTTTTTTATGTTCTCTTTTTCAGTTTCAAGATAATACAAAGGAAAAAATACAAATATATCCCACCCCATCTTGAAACACTGACTATGCAGTGATCTGAAAATTTATCCATCAGTTTTGACCTTAAAATCGAAGAATATGCATGTACCGAACTTGTATGTGTAAGTGCTTTCATAAAAACACAGAAATTATGGATTGTAAAGTGACACATGATTACAAAAGAGTAAATTAAGTTGCCTAAATTCTTATTCTTGGGTTGATTGAATGTTCAGAAGAAGAAAAAATATTCAATGGGTTGTTTTCAGGTGAGATGTGTTTGGACAGGTAGCTCATTTTTCTAATTAAGAGGACTGGAATCGGTATTGTGATTGAACAATCACTCATTAACACAGCCTAAAGCATGGGAGGAGAAAAAAACCAAATATTACAGAAGCGACCTAATTTGTTAAGCCTCATTCATTATTGAGCAAACAGCCATTGCACTGTTGCTATTCACACCTTGTTTGCAACCATGACCAACATATCAACACCCGAGCATTTAGCTCTGGCTTTGTTTGGAGCCACTTCATTGCACTGAAAACAAGAGACGGAAACCACAAATGGTTGAAATGAAGAATGGCGCTAATGGTTTCCACACCTGGTTTATTGTTCCTCTCTCCCTCCTAATGCACTTATAAGCTGTACAGTAATGGAGGACAGCGTGCCTCTAATTTCATAACCGGAGCCCTCATTGACATCATTGTCTTTGATTAATTATACAGACTTGGAACATGGAGCTTCAGAGGGAGATTACTTCAACAAGGTTATGCTGTGCACCCAGATCCATTTATTCTCTCTGTCATCACAGTATCTTAAAAGTCAAAACTGATCTGCAAAGTTCTCCGTGCAAAAATTGGCAGGAACTATCCCGACACGGGTCAGACATGCCCTTCCTGCAGGTCACTCCTCATTTAGCATCGACATAATGGAAAATGACTGTTCCCATAATTTCTGCAAAATCACGCCTCTGCCACTGTATAGCCCTGAGAGCAGCTCGATGCATATTTTATTAGATAAGTTCATTAGCATGTGTCGGGCTTCGGTTGTGAGCCTTGACCCGAGTGTCTACTTCAGATAACACGTCGTAGCCGGCTGACAGCATTCTCGCACATCACCTTCAATAATCAAAGAACATATGGCTAGCCGATCTGCCGGTGCAGATTACCACCCACAAGAGACTCCCACAGAAAGTTATTAGTCGTCAAGGCTGCCATAAACATGACAAACAAATGAGTAGGCATTGACTTCAGAAATAGAGGGAAGAAATTAGTCATCTGGATCCAGTTCTTGTTTTGCATACACTTCATTTCCTGGTAGATATGTGGGCAGAGATATCCTTTCTTTTAACAGCTGCATTGTTTTGCACCGTGCACCAGCGTGTCATTTAGAGACATAAAGAAGGCTCAGTTGTTTTGATCAGGTAATGTACCTTCACACTCATTATTCAGATAGAAATTAATGCATCATCAACAACTTCTCAACAAACTGTTTGAAAATTTAAAACTTGAACTAGTTATGACTGACTCATGACACACTAGCTTCACCCGGCAGAATTTGTGTGGCGCCTTTTGTTTTTTTAAGTAGATCTACAGAGACTTTTTTCAAGAAGTTTAACTCAAAACTTAAATGCCATGGTAACATGCTATTAACCAACAACAGTAAAAACAAGGGTAAAACATCAGTGGTCGCGCAAAATATTGTGGTTTTTCTGATTTTATTGTCAATTAAAAAATTTTATATTTCTGATTCAAACCTTATCCTAATTTGTTTAATGCTTTAAAAATAGGAAAAAGCAAACAAAAAACATTGAATTAACATGCAAACAAAGCAGGCACAACTCACAGCATGGGGCAGCTGTAGTGCTACCCTGTATAAAACACGATTATATGTAATTCACTATTTTTTTCAATTATTTAACATATATACTGCCACAGGCTTAATTTCTTAATCTCATACAATTTCTATTAAAATATGTTCCAGCAAATAGGTTTATGTAACAAAATATTCCTTAAATATTCCCTTCTTAGTACAATCTATAATCTGCCATTGCATTATTTCTATAAAAAAGTGTTTGCCATTTAGTTCTAAAATTCAACTGCAATTACATTGAAGGTAACAGAAATTTTTAATAATAACCTGTTACAATAATTATGTAGCAATAATTGTTATTAAATAGAAAATGAGCAGATACTTTAAGTGTTGCACAAACATTTAATGAAGCTAGCTTGAGTGCAGTTCAAATGCTGATTAATATAAAAGCTGATTGCATTAGAATAAATACATTCTGAGTGATTACAGTTATTTCAACATCATGTTTTATCCCTCCTTTCTTTTTTGTCTATTTTTTATTATGATAAAATGTGTATGTGTGTGTGTGTTTGTTCCTTTGACTTTAGATGCACTTGGCCAACAACCAGTAATGATCTGTAACTAAAAGAAAGAAAACAGACTGTATTTGTGTCTCTGCACATACATGAAACAACGAGCAGCATAATAGCACCGATCTTTTCGCTTTAAACACTGAAATTTAAAAAAATGTCACAGATATTTTCTTGAAATCCAGCTCTGTCACCATAGCGATCAAAACAGTGACCTCAAACGAACTTCAGCTCTGACGGCTAAAGAAAATACGTGCACTGAGGCTGAGATAAAGGAAGGATGAAGGAAAGAAAGAGCATTAGTCAGGGGAATCAGTGTGAAGACATTGTTTTTTTCCGCTGCTAAAGCCAAAGATGACTGTAATATCATTGAAGCCCTTCAGGGGGGGAAGAGTGGGAGGAGAGAAGTGTAGGTGGAAGCAATGTAATGAAAATGGGAGTAACAACACAGCTGGCCAGTCAGGCTAAATTATCAAAGAACACCTCGAGCGTAAGTTTCAGCACAACCAGAGTAATGAATATTGAATAAAATGGCTTTGTTAGTTACTCAGAGACATTTACTCATATAGGAGACACAGTTTGGCTTCCTTTGTTCTGTTGCCTCGGCAAAACACTAAGTGTTTTATTGCTGTCTAGATATGAAGCAATGACTCTTACCCTTTTTTTTTTCATTTTCTTTATATGGGATCCAGTGATGGGCTACTTGCATTAATCCTTGTGCACAGAAGCTGTAAGGAGCACAAACCTTGGCTCCCTGAACAACAGAAACATTAATATGGCCTGATGAGTCATCTCCCCCTCTTTCTCTTACATCCCTGACACATTATGTTAAGGGGGGAGCCAAAGGATGCCTCCCCCCTCCAGTTATTTCCAGCTAGCTGGTGTATATTTGGTGGTGAATATGAAACGCCGTGGGCAGTCACGCCAGGCATATGATGAGATTTTACTCGGCCCGAGTTGCCCCTCCATATGTCGGTGATGCTGTTATACCTACAATATAATAGCAATGTTCCCATCATTATAACTCCCTCCTACACTTCAGAAAAGAAGAAGCTCGGTTACTGTTAGCTTGCATTAATTAGAAGTTCTCTCCGTCTTTGACGAAGACTACAGGTTTCTTTTTGTTTGTTTTTTTTGGTGTATTGATCGTCGTTTCTCTTAAATGTCTGCCCTTATCTTTGTTTACGCATTACAGGGGTCTCAGCCATCAGCAAAACACTCTATTAGCTACCTCACTGAAGAACTGATTCAGCCTTAAATAACCTTGGTAAGCTGAAAGAGATGATAACACCATTAAACGCTGGCACTTAGTCTTTTTAATTCATGAGTTCGTCCCGTTGAAGACCCCCTCTTTTATCTTCCATTGAGTTCATTAGGACATTAAGACAGTTGGCCAAACACTTACTTTTAATAGTGACAAATGACAACTTTTCCAGATGCCCAGGCAATTTTTGTGATAAATGTGCCCAATGCTTAGTTTACTTAAGTGCTTCGTCGGCAGGACCAGACCGGACAGAAACTTTGCAGAGGGTTTGGGTCTTGTTGGAGAAGCTGCTGAGTAAATAAAGTTTCACATGCTGCCAGTTGTTTATTATTAAAGGAAATCTGGACAGCAGAAATGTTTTCCTTAATACATGAATTGCGAATAATAGAAAGTTAATTACATTGGTTACAAATGGCATCTTCACATAAATAAGTTATGTACAAATTTATTACCATTTATTAGTATGCAATTACAAATATACCATTTTAAAATAACGCTTTAGCTCGTGATGCCCTAAGCTGATCCTAGATCATTATACTCGGACTGACCTGGTCATATTTTAGAGAGTCAGTATCTGCTGAAACAAAGCTGGTCAAAATAATTAACACTGTTAGTAATTAAAGGGATAGAAGAAGAAAATTGCTTCCTCCAAGCAGGTAATTCCACCTGGCGAAGATGTTTTGTAATAAAGAAACTTGTCAAGTGTTTTTTTGTAGTCTTAACAACTCTTTTATTTGGTTGTAAGTATTAAATCTAATTAAGGCACTCGATATTAAAGGGCTCTCTATGAATCCTTCTTGGTTTCAGGAATGTGTTTGGTGCTTATCATTGAATCTTTGACAAGCGACTGTCAGAAAACAGAGTCTGGCAATAAAAGCAAACAAGACACAGAGAGGATTTTTGTCACAGTCAACAGATGTCAACTGGTGTGTTTTGTTTTTTTTAAATAAAATGCCTGTCACTCCATCATTCCTATGTTTTCACTTTGACGCCTTCCTGCCAGAGACAACAGTGTAAATCTTACACAAACCGGCTGAGTGCTCATTTCATGAACAGAAATTATTCACTGATGTGATTAAAGAATCCAAACCTTGTCTTATTGTTGAGTATAATTAATATTTAAACTTCATAGAGCGGAAAGATAATTACTGCAACACATCATAATCATTTTTCAAAATAAATTGCACCACCGTTTTACACAAATATTACAATTGTTAGGAAAACCAGCGAAGACTCAAATCTGTCTTTTATTTTAAACTTAAGTTTCCTACATCCTGATGATCCAGTGCTCAGTTTGCTTTTATCGAGTATTTGACATCTGAGGTTTCGATGGATACAAATATTCAGAGTCGGGGGACATGCCTGATCTCATTCTGGAGCAGTGGAAGACAGGCAGCCTCTGAGATGAAATGAAGCAGCCCTGTTGCCCCAAGGCAGCTGTGGAGCACCACTGGTGCTCAGGCGACTGCTGTCATCCAGGCGCACATCTTCAAGCATGTGGGCCTCCAAAAATGTTTGACCCTCTGATAGTTGACAGTTTAAATGTTCATTTAAAATAAATATTCATTTAAACAGATCATTTCTCCCCCACGCCGTACAGCTCTTCAACACTTATCGGGAGGAGCCCCGTACTTACTACACACTCACAACACGCACCCGAGGACACACACACATCTACATGATGATCTCTTTAAGTGTGTACAAACTGCCCATTGCACAACTATATGCTACACACTGTCACTATGCACAACTGCAATGTATATTATTTATATATGCATATACAGTGCTTAACAAATGTATTAGACCACCTGTCCCTATTTGTCTCAGAGACCATCCAGCATCATGAAGTGCTCTAATGCGGACTCTTTCATTTTCAGTGAGCTCTCGACATTTTACCATTTTGAACAGGAATGAGGAATTTCAAACTGAATTCAGCTTTTTATACTCAAATTTGAGCCGGCTCACTGGGCTTCTCTGAGAAGTCAGAAATTAATCAAGCATAACATTAAACCGCTGAAACAAATTTTTCTGTTCAGGAATGCAAGTAAATAACTATAATTCGACGTATTAATCAAGAAATAATAATGTGCTTTACTGTTTTTCATGGATAACAATAATAATCATATTTTAGCATTAAAAATGTCCTTTCGGTTAAAGAGCTTCTACATAGTGGTGTATTAACCATTACAGAAACATTAAAATGGATTTTGGTAATTACCAACGCCGTTAATTTATAAACCTGGCATAAACCTTACTTTGGGTGGTGGTCATATATATATATATATATATATATATATATATATAGGAAGTGTCAGATCTGACTCTGTTACTTTATTTATATATTTTATTTTATATTGTACTTTAATCATTCTTTAGACTATAGTTTAGCACCCTGCGTGCCTCTTTATTACACTATTATTTCCCCTAGTCAAGCTGCTGTAAATGTGAATTTCTCTTGGAGATCAATAAAGTATCTATCTATCTATCTATCTATCTATCTATCTATCTATCTATCTA
>JAPZDZ010000013.1:2991554-3003462 GCA_029783805.1 Acanthurus tennentii | reverse complement strand
AGACATAAAAGCAGCACTATTATTGTATAATAAAAGTAGATTAAATGACTTTGTTTAATATCACCAAAGGCAGGTGTCAAGGCAGCTGTTTGTTGGGAATAAAACAACTTAATCTGCTTTATAGTGGGCAGACAAAAGTTAGCAGCTGGTGAACATGGTGGAACATTTAGCAGCTAAAGAACCTGATGTTCTCGTCAAAAGTCGGTGGAGACCAAAACCAAAGAAAACACAAAAATGGATTTGCATTTGGTGAACACATTCAAAACAAATGCCTAAGTCTGCTCAATACACTTATAGGCAGTTTGCTTCGTTTACACATTCAACTTAACAACTTGACGAGGTGATATTATATCAGTGCTGTGCTTAGACATCATTCTGCAGCCCTAAAGTGGCAATAAATCAACAAATAAATAGATAAAACCCTGCAAAATATCACCTTTTTGTTTGCTTTTGTCCCACCTGCATTGTCTTATTCTGAGGCTTGTATGCATAGAGATACTTGTCCACATGCACATCTCCCTCAATGTGACAAATTACAGCAATTACTATGATGAAGTTCAAGGATGACACCATTATGATGATGTAATAATGAGCCCAGCCCACCTGACAGGTTCTAATAGGAAAGTGCCGAAGGACATTTCAGTGATGAATGAGTGTACCTCCTTGTGTATTGCCTTTTTTTTTGTCAAACTCAGCTCTAACCTGGATCTAAATACAACCCCCGCCTCTCAGTTTCAAAAGTCTTAAACTTAAAAACCTCACGGACTGAGATATGTGCTTTTAATAGCAACAATGTCTTATTGTTGCCTGTAGACAGTTTGAGCTTATTGCTACCAGAATGTTTACTCACAGTATTGTTGTTTTGACCTACAAACACCCACATAATAGCTTTTTCAGCGATCTTTTTTTCTCTCTCTTGTCTGTTTTGTTTAGTTTGTTCATCATTCTCCTTTTCTGACCATGATTGTGCAAGTCAGTACTCAAATGGGCATCTGCGAGTGGTAGTCGCTGGTTGCCAGGAAATTTCTGATACAGTGACGGAGCCCTCTAAAGTGTTTGCTCTAACTGAGTTCCTCCAACAATTGCAATGATATCTCATGTCCATTAGCCTTAGAGGTTTTCTTCAATTATATTAGGAACACTTGAGAGCCCCTGCTGTGGAAGGGCCTGCAGGAACAGCTGAAAGTGTGAGCAAGGCAGCTGGTGGTCAACCTCGAGACCCCTCGCTGCTCCTCTAATGGCCCTGTCGGCTGCCTTGCTGTCATGGTCCCGTAAAAAAACAATCTCCCGGGGGAGAAGCAGCCACAGTAGTAAGACCGATATGTGTGTAAATATTCACTTAAAGGAGTGCCAGTGACAGCACATCAAATATGAATGGCCTGTCTACTGGTCCTCTAATGTGTTTGTTCATAAGTGAGCACATTAAGAGTGGGATGCAGCTTGCAGCATGCTGTGAACTGCCTGGGGATTTATGTTTTCTTGCAGTGAGTAATGATTGGACATTGAAGAGATCACAATGCCATCTTGCATTTGGGGCTTTTCAGAACTCTACAGTCAAAAACAAACGTGTTTTTTAAATGCTTCCTACGATACCTGCTAGTCTGTCACAATATGCATTCATGATTGTTGTTTGCTAATGCAACTGGAAGCTAGTTTTAAATAACCTGCTGCAGTAAAGTGCTGATGGGGGAATCACTCACTTACAGAATAGTGATGATACGAACCACCACAGCACCAAAGCACCACACTAAACACAAGTCAGCAGTACAGTAATGTTGGCCTCGGTACACTGAGCCTGTTTTTGCAGGTTGTTCGACAAACTCCAACCACTCACAGTCTGGTGCCTCATGCAAGACTCCATGTTTTAAATGATAATATTGTCAAATGACTTCAGTGTTTGTTTTCTTGTGTTTGCATCCTGCATGTCAACAAAATAAATAAATAAAATATGAAATAAATAAAGAAAAACAAAATTTGACAGCGAAAGCCTTGTGAAATAGATAATAAATTCCGCCACCTGTTTGGTCATCACATTTCTCATTACTGGCGATTTTCTGCTTAAATTATATTTTTTATGGCATGTCTGCAAAACACACAAAGAAAGATAGTAAACTAAGATAATTAAAAAAAAAACCCATATAAAAAGTGCTCTGTGCTCTAAGGCTAAGCCTATAACGTAATATAATGAAAAAGGAAAATGGTGTGGAGGGGTAGCAGGGCGTTTCAGATCGGCGTGTCAGAAAGTCTTATATAAATCATTAAACACTTAAGTCCCTTTAGAGACCCAAATGGAAGGATACTCATTATTTTATATTAGACAACCCATTTATTGTCATTGAAGTGAATGCTGTTCTCATGATCCATTAGGTTTTTTAGAGAGAATCGATAATTTGCACATATGCGGCGTTATCAAAGTCTCCTGGTTAAGTCCAGGTATTGCATATAGCATTACACCACCACTGTCTTCATGCGACTAAACTATTCTGCTGTCAGCAAAAAGGCTTTCTTACACCTCATTGCTTCCATCTGTACAGAAACTCTGGCAGTTTGCTCAGCTTACAGATGCCAGATGCAGGCATTATTGCTGGACTGCTACTCCACCTGTTCAAAGAATTTGTTTGGAAGTTTCTCTCAGACATCTACGCTCTTTTAAATCAATGTGTGCAGCAGAGAAGTTGGCATAAAAACAAGACTCTCATAGGTGTGTGTTGTTGTTTTTTTAACCAGCCTGTTTTCGATGCACTGTACCCTCGGTTATTATAATTAATGAAAGAAAAGAGAAGGTAGACTTTTATAAATATTGAAAATAAATCAGATATAGCTAATCAAACTTAAAATAAAATTAAAAAAAACTGTGATTATAAACAAGCAACTTAAATAAACTAGAAAGCTACATATGAATCTCATTGTTTTGAATGCTGCAATAAATGATATTTTGTTGGTTTATATACATTTGTTGTGTTTTTCACTTAAGTTTAAGCATTAAAAATAAACATCAACCAGCATTTTCTGTGCAGCAAAATGGATTGAAATATGTCATCAAAGTGTGCCAATATAGAATAATAATCCACTGTTTCACCTTTTCCAACCTCACTGATGTCAGGCTGCAGTTTGTGTGTCAAACTGTGTACTTGAAATGTTAATGTGTGCTTTAGACCTCGCTTGTTATCTCTTAAGGCTTTGAGTCGACGCTGTTAAGGAATAAGAAGAAACGCCGTCCCTTGCGTGAGCGGCTGCACCACAGGGATTTTTACTCGATAACGGGGGGATTTTATCTCAGAGTGCGATACTCATCAACTGCTCAGACATGATAAACCACATGTATTTGCTATGCAACAGTGGTTCTTGTTTTTCCTTTGTCAGTCTGCATTGAATGAAGTGCACATTATGTTGCGGTGAATTGCACACTGATAGGTCACCAAAGGATTCTTGTTTAATTCCTTACATCAGCTGCCAACCTGTTTAAGACTCTATTTGACGAGAAACTATCAAGAGACAGGAAAAGCTCTTATTTAAATCGCAGCGTACACTTAAAAAAAATGACCTTAGAATATATTTTAATAAGATAAATGCTTGAATATAAATCATATAAGCGCAACTAAATGCCTGACAGGTAGTAGATCTGCTCTAATTGGAGGCATTTGAAGATGTGACGCTTTTTATCTCCTACTAGTGATTACAAGCATGCTCTGCCCTAATCCATTGACTTTAAAATACCGCTTTAAGGGGGGTGAGAAGATGAATGTTTATTGCCTTTAATCCTTGACTGTGATATATGGGTGCTGCCGTTTCCTCAGTTTCCCCAAAACCTTGTATGCAAACCACCATTCAGCCTGCTGGTGAGGTCACACTTTCCTCTTGAAACGATTCTTACTTTCTTTTTTTTTTTTCTTTTCGTAGGTGTCAAGTAATGTTTTTCACCTTCATAAAGTATTTCCTGTGTCGACACTGACACCTTCTTAGAGGAGCATCAAGGCTGTGGCCGGGTTAGCTGTCACCAAAGTGTAAAGGATGTCATTGTAATCTCTTTATGGCCGTAGTGGCCACATGGCTATGCTACAGAAAATGGCTGAGTACACTGTACGTATTTCACTCCTGCACAAATTAGATGTCCTGATTTATTGTGGCCTGTGAGCAACTGTTGTATAAATCACTGCAGTTCACGTCTTATTCCAATGTACAGAAAACAAGAATTTTTAAACTCCTTAGCTCTATGCGAACCATAAATCATGCTGCTTCTGTAGAGCTATCTTCTCCCAGAAACTCTAACGTTTCATTTGGACGACAATGTAAAGTGTTAACACGCAGGAACAAGCAGGATAATTTCATCTAGTTTTGGAAACTGATGTGTCAAAGATCGAGAGTATGTTTTTTTTTTCCAGTTTTTGTATAAAGAGACTTTTTCTGTGAAGCAGTTTATCTTTTGTTGTGAACAGAAGCAGAAGAAGCAGCAGGGTTTTTTTTCATTTTTTTTTGGACGTGCACACGATAGACTGACTGTCACAGCCTTATTGACCGTAACACTCTGAACCTCCTCAGGAATAACATCCTCTGCGGAGCAAGTCAATGAGGAGCAGTCGATGATCTAATCCTATCGAACGCTCACATTTAAAAAGCATGACTCTTTTGCAGCACGTCCGCATATATTTGAGATGAAACACACAAAATTGTTTGTCTGTATACTCTAACCAGGTAAATACTGTACATGGATGTATCCACTATGTCTTTAAGAGACAACAATGTATAAAAAATCTATAGAACTACAATTTTCAAACATATCATCGCATGTGTCGTAATGATAACGAACAAAGTGATTTTTATTTTTGGATGTGATTTAAAGATTCAGACACAGTGATTAATGACAAAGGTTTTAAGGATGTTTTTTTTCTTGTTTTTATGTTTTATTACTCTGTTTTACACCATAAAAGACAATCTAACACAGTGGTTTGTGCCTCTCTGAGCTACATTTTCATAGAATGGACCAATAGATGAGCTTGACCTACTTCACTACTTTTACTTTTACAACTAAACTGTTTCCTTTTGAATGTTTTACTCAAGCCCAAAGTCCATGGTTTAATAGCTCTGTAATTTTGCCCTCAAAGTGCACAAAAGCATTCAATTCAGCTGCCAAAATCTCAAAAAAAAAAAAAATTGCAAGGGAGTAAGAGTCAATCCATGACCTCTGGAGGTTCGTAGGTCGACCCACCTGCTTTAAAGCGTATCTCCATTGATACAGTGAGTAATACTCTCCCTTTAGTCAAGTGTGTGTGTGTATTTTAATGAAAAGCCTTCATTAAACAGGATGTGTGCATGTGTTTCGCTCAAGGTCACTGAGAATATAAACTTTCCTTTTGAAGTCATGTTCAAATTGACTGGGGCCGGAGCTGGGAGCTGGTGCTCTGCCTGATCTGCAGACCCCTCGAGAGCCCACACCAGTCATCATCCAAATTGCTGAGGGCATTTTAATCAAGCACAGCAGAATGAAACCACAATCAGATCCATGCAAATATATATATACACATAGACCTGCACAGGCACACAGATATAGAAAGGGGAAGAGACGTAGAACAAGCAGATCGGCAAAGTGACTTGTCTTTATTTCTTAATAGACCTCCGCATGATGCAAGTCAGTTTATTCAAATGAGATACAGTGAATTCATGGCATTGCTCGTATGCTTTATATTATTTAAATAAGGATAGTGCTATAAAGTTAATGAAGTGGCAATCTTGGCTGGGGGAAAGTAGTACCTGGAATGTAGTGTTGTTATTGCGACATCATTAAGGCGCAGTGTGTGAAATGTCTTCATTGTGATTTAAGTGAGGGGATCAATCCATCACTTGAAAAACAATAACATCGCTGACATTTCTTTTTACCCCGACTTGGTGAGATGCTGAGATGCCGGCACCTTTATTTGAAATTCAACCAATTCTCATTTTGACATCAGATAAGAATAAACAAGGCTCATTAGCATCACTCTAATTAAATCTCTGCCATGACTCGGTAATTAGCTCAAAAACGCACTTCTCAGATCTCCCAAGTTACATCAAAAGGAAATCTTTCTCAGTTAGAATTCAGAGTCCCATGTAATTTCCCCTTTGTTTACCTTTTCTGGGTAACAGTCTCCTTACCATATAGTGTTTGACAGCCAGCATCCATGAGATTTCCATATTTCCCCGCCCCCCTGACTGGTGGTTCTCTGCCTCTTTTAGAGGCATGACACACTTTTGCAAGACAGAAAATCCACCGGCAGACCTCATTGTGTGCAAAGTGATGATGAAACAGAGCTCTAATATCACCTGAGAGTGTTTTGTCTTTCCTCCTGGAATCAAATACAACACAGAGTCGCAACTTTAAAATTTGTATCAGGAATATAAAATATGGTCTTTGACCACAAAGATGAATGCTTTTGTCTGGAGTGTTTGCAGTGTTTGGGCTTGCTTCATAAAATACAAAGTATGTCCTATTTCCAAGATCTCTCGATCTTGTTGCACATTTATTTTCCTTACATTGGAAGCAGCGTATATCTAAAGTCTACATCAACTGCAATATGAAGCCGAGAGGAATCGAGGGTCTTTGAGTGACCCACTCTATTAATGGAGAATTACTTTGTCACTCAAGTCTTTGCCTTGCCACAGACATGTCATGATTTTCAGATGTTGTTCCTCGGGCACACACTCTTAACCTGTCAGAAAATGATTTGTTGAGAGAGGCCTTTTAAATATGAAGTGTCCAGCAATATTTAAGGGGGAGTGGAGCCCATCATTCAGTGACATATCGCACATAGTGAAGAGCTGCAAGAATCGACATTTGTCAAAAGGATACTCTGATGTTGCGAGAGTGTTTGGGAAGGCAAACTTGGCATGAATCGTCAATGGGGGTGTAAGGGTGCTTGTGCTTGTCCTTAAAAACTTGGAACAGGATGTTTGGTTCAGTTCACTCTTTCCTGAGTTTACTCTGCCCGTTGATGTGAAAAATGTGTCCACAAGTGGAACAAAACGAAAAACTAAATACAGTCTTTCTGCCACAGGGATCAAATCTAATGCTGAAGCAGTATTTATCATTGCAGTCATGTGACCAAACCCAGTCATAGAGAATATATGAGTAAAGTACGTGGTTTGGGGTGGATTTTTATCAGTCTCTTGTGCTTAAAAAAAACCTGGAGATGGAGTCTTACGATGAAGCATTACTGATATTTGTGGGTTTTCTGTCAAAGCCTTAACCCCTGAATTTCACCGGGCAGGTTCAGGTCACTTTCCAGCAGTGATGCGACTGCAGGAGCTGATCGCAGCCATTTCAGCCAAAGCTTGTGATTCTTCCAGGCACATCGCAGCACGTTTCAGAGGCCTCCTTGAGGCGTTTCCACGCTCTGCTCCACCCAGTCTGTTTTTGATGGAAGCAACATCGAGCTGCACAGAACAAATCGAGGCAGACAGGAAGTCAAACTCAGAAATGGCGTAGTAAATCAGTTCAATATTTAGAATAAAACACTATATGCAGACTTTAAGATCGGGTCAAATCACTAAACTGATATAAAAAAGACAGAGGAAAAAAAGAAACCACTTGATGGAAGGAGTGTAAGATCAGGTGTGATGTTCAGAGTAAATCGATAAGTTAATAAAAGTCTGAATCCAAACAGGCATGAGACATGGACAAATTCTGGATATCCTAAAATGATGAACACCGATACAATTAAGGAATAACAGTTTTGTCAGAAGGTTATTTGTCATCAAACAGTGCATTTGCTGCTATTTTCTACTAAAGTTTAAGCTATTTGCAACAAATAATGATGTCATTTATGCTTCATGCACAGGTCTGAAAGGCAATACTTGCTCACACAATCAAGCAAATAAACCGGAACCAAACGTGAAAGAAATTAATGCAGAAAAGCTGATCACAGCAAGCCATAGTCATGGCATTAGAATGCATAATTACAGCTAATTTCACAGCAGTCTATTAATGAGTGAATGCTAAAAGTACCAATACCCCCAAAAGCTATCGGATATTCATTTATAGGCTTAAATTATTTTTCTGTATCCAATTAGGATCCCTCCCTTCTGCGCTGGAAAACTGCAATGTATGTGACAAATATAATTACATGCCAAAGGTGGGAAATACCAGCACCTCCAGCTCTCATATGGAAACCATGTGAAATTCCATACATAAATACATAACATTACATCACGGTACATAATGCATGATTTCGGGCTAGAGGATTAAAAAAATAACATACAAACTGAAAATTCAAGCAGATTAAATGCTGTATGTTTTATAAAAAGCCAACTTTATTTTAATAAAAAAAAGCCAGTGAGATTTATAGCAAAAAAATCATCATAGACTTAGATGCTTAAATCAGATAAAACACGCAATATGCATGGGTAGTGTCAGTAAACATATAATCAAAGTAAAACATGCTGACCTCATTATGCTAAGCTGTTTTGTCATCCAAGTCGATTCTGTGTCCAAGTTGAACAATTTTTTATCCTTATTCTCTACTTGAATAATCCTGTTATTTTGTTATTCTCGTTTTATTATTTTAGTAGTAGTTGTAGCGTTTTAATACAATCTGATCTGCATATTTTCACACATTTGGATGCAGCTTTATCATTGTCTTTGTTATATACTGTATATATATTTGGATTCCACCAACTGAATATGTGCAAAAAAAAGTGCAGGAGAAGCACGGACCCAAATCAAAGCACATACCATGCACTGTTGGATATAAAGCCATTTGCAGCTGCCACTGACGAGATGCCTATGTCCTAAGCTACTACCACTGTAATGTATTAGTAGCCAGCAGGGAGCAGGGTGGGGGTTTGTTGGTTGTGGCTTGTGACTTGCTCTCAATCTGAGGCGACACGCTGTCAGAGAACACAGAAACGCTGGCGAAAGCATGTGGTCTAATAGACAGATATGTCAAAATGCTAAAAGGCCTGGCATGCTTTTCTGCCTGGAAAGTTTTTCATATTTTCTGGTTGAACACGAACTAGTTAACCTTCCAAAACAAGAATTAGAGTGACGCTGCTACTCCTGCTGAATGTGACCAAGGGCTGCTCATCTTGAGGCAGAGACGTTAAACGATAATTACTTTAGTGTACAGTGGCAGCGCACTGTTTGACAAAAAACAAGTGTGAAATGCTGTTTTCAAGACAGTTGCCATGATGACAGTTTACTGCCATCGAGGATTGTAATCTGCTTTTAAAAGCAGCCATTAGCCACAGAGCTATTTGGAATAATTGCTCATCACCCGCAAAAAATAGTTGTCAATCTGTGCAAGCATGTTTGCATGTTGCTCTTTGTTCATTATTTTCAGATGAGGAAGGCGAATTTCAGCCCAAAGTTTATAAGCTTCAGCTAATACATGCAGACTCTGGTTTACAGCTGAACCTTGGCTGAAGATTGGGTGATGATTACGGCCTATCTGCGCCGCTTAACTTCGGTAAAGTCTGCACAACACGGTGCAGGCAGAGTCAATAAAGTGTTATTTATTCTCTTTGTCTCTAATTTAAAAGAGATTAAAGTAAATAAATATCATCAAATTGCAGTAAGTGGGCTCCTACTTGCCTTCATTCATATTTTATTTAATAAAAAAATGTCATACTTGAGAAAATAATGTTTGATCCGAAAAATTTTATAGAAACATTTCATTTGGTTCACATTTTGTTAATAACTGACCATTTTCTGTCAATAAAAAACTTTTAAATTTAAAATTTTTAATTGCTTTTACCTGCCAATTTGTTTTTTGGAGGCCAGACGCTCAAAGTAGTAAAGTTCTGACTGGCTGCTTTGATGCATGGATGTATGATTTTATGTAAATGTATTATTACTATTTTTAATATTATGAAATTTAAAGATACTAGCGGTGAACATTTTGTCCATGCTAACAAGCTTGTGACATTTGTTCCTTATATGAAAAAGTGATGAAGATGTTGACGAAACCACCATCATGCAGCGGATGATTTTTAAAAGTGGAGCGGCTGGATGTCGACTTTCATGTCATTAACTGAACAACTTTGATCAAGGGCACCCTTCAGTCATACCACCGAGTTAACTGGTTTTAATTGAATTACCTTACTACAAGTCCTGCATGGGTTTCTCTGGTTTCTCAGGAGAAAACACGATGAATGAATTGTAAATCTGCCTGTAGAAGAAGGGGTCCAGTGGTGATATTACATTTCAGTTTAAGTCTTTTGGATAATGAGCTTAGGTTTAAGAGCAACGAGCCAGGCAGCGCTGGAGTGACAGTGCTGGAAGAAGCTGAGGAACTCCAGGGATACAACTTCTTAAGTCCTCATCTCTTTTATGTCAGAACTTTACTCACAGTTGAAGTAGATACAAGAGTGGAAGCAGAAAGGCATTTAAATGGAACATTAGCAATTTATCACACTTCACTTCAGTTAAACCAACTGAAGTATAAAATAAGAAATGACAGCTGCACAGCTACAAAGTGTCCCGAAGTTGGATATTTAAATACCTAATTTGAACTCAACTCAAATACGTTATGTTTCTGTAACAGGTAGTGTGTGAGGAAGAATAATTCATTTTCCGGCAAAAGTAACTCATCTGAGCTAATCTCATTCTTTTCTTATTACAGTATCCTATGTCCAGAATATGTCATTTCATTTTTGGTCCTATAATGTATTAGTATTCTGTGTATTAGTCACTGAAAATACTGTTTATGTTGGTGATACAAAAGAGGAATGTAGGTGGCAGATGCAGATCCTTGTTTGTGTGGGTTAATTATTGGTTGATCTGTTGGTTATGCCTCAGGGCTCCAGTAGGGGGCTCACGCTCCTCTTCTTCACTCAATACAGACAAGTGAAGGCGAGAGTTGCGCGTGGTCATCTTCCTTCATCCTTCTCCCTGACTATTCCCCTTTATTTAAGGTAATTGCTGTACACTGAGCTCTTTGAACTTATGAACACATGTTGGTAACAGTTTTTACTGTGTAACTGTGGTTAGATATGGAGGAAAAATAGCGTTTTGTACTCTTGTTGAAAGAGTTTATAGCTAGCTCGGACATTGTGTAAGCTAGCAGCAACCGGAGACTACGTAGTCTCACAATTGTTTACATGTAAGTTAGCTGCTGT
Source organism: Acanthurus tennentii (assembly GCA_029783805.1). Classification (NCBI taxonomy): domain Eukaryota; kingdom Metazoa; phylum Chordata; class Actinopteri; order Acanthuriformes; family Acanthuridae; genus Acanthurus; species Acanthurus tennentii. The sequence goes on along the minus strand of JAPZDZ010000013.1, from coordinate 2,992,374 downwards.
TAGCTTCATGCTATATATTCATGCTGTAAGGTTTGCATGGTTGTTTTTAACACGGTAAAAGCCTTAATAGTTAATGTGACGGCAAGAATAAGTTAAAAAGGTTAAAAAATGTATTTCATAAATTAATGCCATTTGATAAATTCGTTAAAAAGATAACTTAAATAATTTAGAAGATGTTGAAAAGATGCACTGCAGTAACTGTGGTCTTGAAACTGAATGTGTTCGTACTCGGTTTGTACTTTCCCTTACTATTCCCCTTTATTTAAGGGCACAACATTTCCACGTTCAGGCAAACTAAAGCCAAAAATGTTGCCTTGTATGGGCTGAAAAAAGCGCTTACTCTGATTTAATCACAATCTGCCATGACACCAAGTTGTGGTGTCGAAAACACCTGAGTCAGTAAAGTTCCATCACACCTGTGTGACAACTTCCTGTTATCTGATAAATTGAGACCTCAGAAAGATGCACTTATGTACCTGTTTGTATATTTTTTTCTTATTTTAAAGCAGCATCACTGTTCAAGGTTGTACACTGCAGTATTTATAGCAAAAATCAGTTTGCTTCTCTCTCTGTCCTGGTTAAAAAAACTAAATAAACAAAGAAATAAAAACTCCGCTTCTCTCAAACTGACAAAGTAATCTGTTTCTAAATCAGCAGATGATGGGAGACACTGTGAGTATAAACCTTTTTTGAGGACATCTGTCTCTTTCTATAAACAGATGTTTATTTTTTCTAATCCTTCTTTTTTCCCTTTTTTTTACGCTAAATTCATTTTGATCCTTGCTTAATCCAATGTTTTACCATTCCTCATGTCCCACCA
>JAPZDZ010000013.1:2944761-2964051 GCA_029783805.1 Acanthurus tennentii | reverse complement strand
TTCATGTTGCAAATTGAACAAATAGTGACTTTAAACAAGGATTTTCAGCATGTCAACTACACTAATTAGAAATAATACGACACAAATGACATTTATTGTGTATTGAATTTTAATGTGTTATTACTGAGGGACTTGTAGAACCATGTTGATGAAGGAAAGTCTCCTTTAGCTAAAGAAAAAGCTGAAGAAAATATGTTCAGATTTAATTCTTATGTCATTGCAGTGATTTAAATGTCTAATTTTAAGACTCTTTCCTCCCACTTTGCAAGATTTGGCTTTCACCTGTTTCTTGTCGTCTCTCTTTTTTGCATGATACTTTCAGTGAGAAAATGTCTTGTTCTCGCTTTTTGTACATGCACCGTGACTTTACAAGGAGACAATCTCACAACCAGCAGATAGTTGGGCTTGTAGAAGAAAAAAAAAGAGGTTTCTCTGGTCTTTTCCGAATTTTTTACACCTCGCTTTCTCCCTTTTGTGAGCATTCTGTTATTCTCCATCCTGACATTACACCCTCCTGCTGCTCCTCTACAATCCTCAAGCTGCATTTTGACATCATTCCGGTTCTCATCTGCCACCTTTTCCTCTCAAACACACAGAAAGGGGAATAAAGGCACAAAAAAGGAGATGCACTTTTTGCAAATGGCCTGACTAAACATTGTGGCTAAAGGGCACTTTTTAAATCGCTGGCGCTAAAGGATTAAACATGTTTGCCATTTTGACAGTGTAACAGCAGGGCGGAAAGGACATAATCAAAAGAATAACCTTTCAGAACCTATCTTGTTTGTTTGTTTTTAATTCCATTTAAATAATAGGAAACCAAAGATATTAACAAACTGTTGTGGGTTGAAAAAATACATAAAAACATAACTATGTGTAATGTGCTAATGTGTCAAAAGCTGGTAGATCTTATAGAAACACATCTTTTATCTTTATGTTTTAACGTCCTGCCCTGTCAGTTTTCGTTAGCCTAATGAAAATAACACATTACATGCATATACTTCACACATAATGCTTTAAATGGCAAAAATCATGTACAGACTAACAAGTTAAGTCAATGTGAAAGATCTGGGAGACGCTGAACTCTTGACTGTCTCAGTTCAAAAAGTTATGTGTTCTTACTTGATTAAAATCTCCAATAATAATTTTTTAGTAATAATCTAACTTTTTTTAATTTTTATTTTTGGATTGTAAAGCATTTAATTGCCAGAATGAGTGATAAAGACACAATGTTCAGACTAACAAGTTCGCTCAGTTTGTAAGATCTGTGGAGGGCTGTCCCCCTCTACCATTTAGCCAAGATTTACTTGAGTAGTTATGTAAATTTCTTGTTATAAATATCATAATAATCAATAGATTTTTAGATTTTAAACCAATGAATTACTGAAGTAATGGATTTTGGTTGCAACCCAGTGAAAGTTACTTTGTTCTGCTGCGGCTGAGCTGCATTGTTGTTGCAGTCAGCCTACGGTGTCATGAACTCTGAGCAAAAACTGAAAGTTTTTTTCCAAAGTATTTTATGTATCCCTCCACACTTTTGAGATACAGTAGGTAGATACTGAATACCCCAAGGAAGTTTTTTTTTTTTTTTTTTGCAGAGGCTTCGCAGCCGAGCCCAGCAACAGAAATGTCAATGCATCGGCTTGGGGCTTTGTGTCTAAACAAAGCACCGAGTCTTTGAGTCTCTCTTCTTTTTACCAACCTTGGGCTAATCTCAAACTATTTTCACACCTGGACAGATTTATCTCAAGTCAGCACTGTCTCCCTGAGTTCATATTCAACTCCCTGACAGCAGCAAACATGAGTCCAACCGAAAACACAGTTTTTATATGTTAATTGACATACCTGGAAAGTCACAAAAAAGTTTGTGCTGAAAGTAAAAAGTGAAACATTACTTTTATTTTACACCAAAACAGGCAGTTTTAACAACCAAATATCCATTTACAGAGATGCAGCATTTAATTTCATATGGTGATGTTTATGCACTGGCCATATTTGGTTGAAAAAGACAAGCTAACTTTAGCAAACATATCTATTTTTGTCACCACAGACAGGATTCTTGGCGTGAATCCTAGATTCTGGTGTCGCAGTCCTGCACTTTCTAATCTCGCCATTGACACCAGTTTCTGTAACTCCATCACAGTTCATGATAGTAGCTTTGCATTCACGGGGAGAAATCTTTTCTCAGAGCATAATCCAAGGTAACGATTGAAGCACCAGCACAACATGACTATGAAAACAATTTATTTATACGCAGACGTAAGTTCGTAAGGGGGGACGAGGTTGTTCGGCGTCGGAGGAATGTTCTGTTCTGTTTGTTTTTCTGTGCGGTGACTGCAGCACGTGTATCACTATGAACCGCGCCGCTGAACGATTGCTAGTTAGTGAGAAGAGAAGAGGCTGTTCTATTATGGGATGTCTGTTGAGCTTCAGGCGACCCGCGGAGCTTTTTATCTGGCTGTGCAACCTGGCCGGATGGCATTCTCTTGGCACGCCATCCTTGTGACTGGCCACTTGGCTCGTGGCCCAGGGATATTTGGCTCACTGTGCATAGCAGAGTCACCCCATCCCCCTAATTCCCTACTTTACTTCTCACTCTCTCTTCCCTCTTCTCTCGTTCTCTCACTCTCCCTTACTGGCCGCATGCCTAAAGACAACTGCAGTGCTTTGTGTGGCCTGGCCGGTCTCTTTATACTGGCTTCATGGCCGTGGCTGGTTGGAAGACAGTGCCATGATAGCCACAGAGAACCGCACAAACACAGTCAGTCATTTGCTGCAAGGTGGCTCTTTGCAATGCATGAGGCCCTATCAGCTGTGACTTACCAAGGCGCCGGTGTAATTCAATTGTAGGGATGGCCTTGGGTGGTGCAGAATCAGGGGACATACAACAGCTTATTATCCACCTCTCTGACTGTCTATCAAATTGATAGCTCACTCTTAGTGGCATCTCATTGACATTGTGTTGAATGTCCTGTGTCTGCCCTGCTTAATTGAACACAGAATTACCCTATTTGGACACGCTTAGCAGAATGGAGCTTAACGAACGTAGAAAATAGACGATGAGATCAGAGCTGACCTCTGGAACGCACTCCACACACACAAAAGCCAGAGGCTGCAGTCGTAGAGATTATCTAAAGGAGGGTGGTATGAACATTTTGTAATCTGTGAACTGCTGGCACTGCAAAATACAACACCGAAAAAAAAAAATAAAACGACTAATGCTCATTCCTCATATGCTGTGTCCTATGCAGAATCACCAGCTGCCTTTGAATGATCTTGTCACATTACGAAGTTGTGGGAATTTTGGATTGGAGTCATAAGAGCTGGTTAAATTTAATGAGTCAGAGCTTAAATATGGGACGACTGATATTGGTTTATATGCAGATACAGTTGGTTTAAATGAGAGTTGACCCACTTTAAAGGTTTCATGCAAACACTCTTTGACACTTACGGGCGAAAACAATGACATGTCTGGAAATGTAACCAGTTGCACAAAAGGTGTGTGAAGTCAGCATCATTCCATGTGTGTAACACCAACCTGACAGGTGCAGCTCATACAGCATAACTCAGCTAATAAGAAGGTCTCCAGGAATGTAGCAGTAATTTTAAAACTTTATGTTGCATGAGCAAAGCTTTATCACTGTTGGGTTACAGAAGCCTTCCCTTTATTGGAGCTTGAATTCATTAAGGTCTGCTGAGCTCATGGTTTATTCACGCTGGCAGATGGTTCTGGCCACCTCCCATTCAGACAGATTTCCTTTCAACCTGGCCCGCGTCGGGCTAATCACAACCATTTATCTCATGTGGGGGGCCGGGTTTGATACAGTGATTGACAGCGGCACGCTACCGGTCCAGATCGGAAGTCATCTCGCATGTGTCGGTGCTCTGATTGGTTGTCTGCAGATCCGTCTCATGCAACTCAACAGGCTAACGAGGCAGTGCTGTCTAATTACATTTGGATTCATTCTGGTCAGCGCCCGTTGATAACACCCCTCGGAAAATATAATTAAAACTGTTTTGATCAGGAGTGCTACACTACATTGTGATAGATACGTGACTCTTGAAACTGATATAATAAACTTGTGTACTATTTAGAGTTAAAATCTCACTATGTTTTGTTTTTTATCTTTAAATTACCTTTATTTTAAATAATTGAATTATCAACTGATAACAATTTTAAACATATTAACTGTTTCATCTTATTACTGATGGAAGCAAACTTTTGACAGTATTTAACTTTTTCTTATCAGATACTTTCTGTATAAACCCAAACACTTCAGTAGATGCCTTTAGTGATACTTCCAAACCGGTGTTTTGAAGTTTTGAAGCTGTAAAGGTTGGTTGAAAACTGCAGTCTATTAAGAACAACATATAGCTATAGGGGGAGTTCATGGGGGTCCTAGTGTAACAGCAAAACATTTGTTTCAGCTCCTCATTACCTGTTCAAAGATCTCTGCTGCCCTCTGTTGACGGCCACTCAAGCATATCAAACCAACCGACCCATATAATCTGTGGAGTGTTCATAATAAAACAGAATAAATGTAAACATATTGACTGTGATGCTGCATAAATCATTAAATAATGGTTGAATTAAATACCATTTATTCTCCTCTTCACTTAAAACAGAATTTCCAGCACACACACGAGCTGCATGTCAAGTCTGCAGTTCGATTGTCATTCAGACTGATTATAACAAAGTTCCCATCCAGGGAATTTCTATATTCCTGTATAAGTCAATGCAGAAAAAAATCTTAATGTAGTTATAAATAATAACTAATAAAAAAGAAAACAACATTCAGAAATATTGTTGTGTCTACATGTTGTGCATTTAGACTTCCAGGAGATGGAGCCAAATACTAATTTAAGAAATAAATCATTGCAGTGGGGTGCTGTTACCCCTGTAAGACACACTGTGGCGTAACATGCTGGAAACAGGCAGCTTACAAGGCAACAGATTTCACCCTGTGCTGAACTGAGAAGAACAAACATGCTGTGATCGGCTCTCATTTGATATTCACTATTTGATATGAAAATTACATCAAATGTTTTGTAGAACATTATTTTATAAGAGTAAAATCAGCTCTTACACTGAAGCTCTGAAGCTTTAATAGACTATTGTGTGACTAATTTACAGACAGGGGGAAGGAGGGCTCATGTGCACCTGCATTATAGGAACCCTGACAGAATACCAGTCCACTGCCAGGAAAAGAGGTGGCATTATGCATCATCTCAGGTACCGTGTATGCGTTTGTGCGTATGCACTCTCACCACAACAAAGATAGCATTCACCATTTCTGAACAGCAATTACATTTCCCCTAAGAAAATTATCCAGATGGGTTTGAAATATGCAACAATTTGTTTGGTCATTAAGATGCCTATTCAGAACTGCTTTTGCTTGTAATTATAACAAACTAGGCAGTATGCCATGCCACTGATGCATTCCCTTTGTGCTCAGAAGTAATTTTCTTTTCCTTAGGGAAAAAAGCTGCCTTGTGTTTTTTAATGTTCAACCCACGTCTGTAACTACTTGCCAGTAGAGCACTGAAATCGCTTTAAACCTGGAAGAGTGGCTCCCAGATTGCAATTGCTACATAAAAATGGTCGAGCAGGATTTTTGATATTGAAATTCGATGTGAAGTGTTGATTCTCAAAATGAGGAAGAGTAGAATTATTTTGTTGTAACTTCATTGTTTTGTGATGAAAGAAATGGTTGAAAGTGGAACCATCACATGTAATAATAATAATAATAAACATTCAGCTTTTAAATGTACTCGAAAATACTGAAATCCATTTAGTGTTGTCGTCCTCAATTATGTCTTAATTTCTTATCAGTTGTGCAAATGTCCTGTTTTGTAAATCTGTTAACAGTTTAACTTAAAATGAAGCTGAAGAAATGTTATTTTGGTAAAGACAACATGTTTTAACCTTTATAAACAAGATCTGAAGCAATCATGTCTAAATATTCCTTTGAATTCTGGCTTGTCATTAGTTGTAATGTCGGGGACAGACATGATTTACTGTTTGTCACAAACGATGTCCATTATTTCAGTTAGTTTGTATAAAAATGTGATTAAAACCTCTAAGTATGAATTCAAATTTGAGTTGAGCTTGAATAGAAAAATTATGCTAGCAAGAGGCGAACACTAGTCATCATGCATTATGTGTTTGGACTCTCGTGTTTTGTAAATTGTCCATTCTGTCAAAAGCACAAACCTTATTATAGAAGGTGTTTGAGATGAAGCAGGTGTCACCACATTTCAAGACTGCAGGTTTCAGCTCAGCATCACAGTCTCGTCACTGTCCTCCTCACTGGCCCTCACCTGGTCACGCTGTGAACTGTCAGGCTCACAAACATGTGAAAATCTGTCCTAAGGTGTACAACCTGGCCAAAACTAGTGGGGCCAAACTCGGACAAACCATGAACAGACCTGAGATAACATGATTACAAGGTTAGGAAGGGACTGATGGATCACAAGTGATTGGAAAACAAACAATAGAGCAAAAAAGAGAAGGTTAAAGAAGGAGAGCACATTCAAGTTTTACTAAACGATAAAAATAAACAGCATTATCTGAATAGAAATATAACCTATAAAAGGGTTTGCAGTAGCAGCTTTAAATAACAATTTATTTCCTGTTTTACTTTAAAGTGGATACTTTTGCAACACATTTCGAAAGTCTGTATCAGCACATAGGGGGTATCAGTTTCTAAAGGTCAGTTAATGGAAAAATCAATTCTGCACTCAAGCTGGGTCGCTAAGGCTTTACAAGTACCCAAATGGGCAGTTATGTAATCAATATGTGTTAAAAATATCGCCCTTTCAGTTCCATTTTAGCCACATTAAGCTGATACACGGGGCGAGTTGCAAAAACTGGGTGTCTTGGACATCTGCTTGTAAATAGTTTTGGGGAAATGTCGTGCTTGAAAGAATTATTTTTTAAGTGATTCAGACACGGGACGAGGGAAAAAGGCCCAGGTGGCCAGCCAGCGCTGTCACATCCTGTCTGCGTACCGATGTTTCATCTGCATTATTGATCCCAGTACTTTGCATCTTTTAGTTCTTACCAGCCACAATAGACCAGCGTAAAACATTATACATTATGAATCATGACATGATGTTTTTTTTCCTCGTGTACCTGGCAGGGGGGCACAACAACAACAACATCCTCCAAAAGTCTTGAAGTTAAGGCTTCAACCTGCTGTTTGTAGACTTTCTGTGGTGATCTAAAAGCAACTGTGCACAAACCGTCTGGAAAAGGAGCTCAGTGGCCCAACATGGGTGGAATCACTCAATGTTAGGGAAAAAAGAAAAAGAAATTTACTGCAACTTGATGACAAATTCAAGGCATGACAAAGAATAACTAAACATAACTAAAAAACAAATAACATAGAACGTGCAATATCACATCCCGCAGCTCGTCCATGGGATGAAATCATCAGCCGGTCCTCTTTCCTTTAATGGATGTTGCTTGATCCAGTGAAAGTGCAGCAGCCCAAAGTTGGTTTACCATAAGGAGTGATCTGTCATGTTTTATTCTATATGACATGCAAATGCCTTTCTTACATCAAATAGGATATGCTTTATTAAAGCTGTAATCATGCAGTCACATGTGAAGAGTGTTAGCAGGGGAAAATTCTCTCTTTCTGCATAGAAAACCAACAGAGACCACGAGAACAGAAGCCCTGCCCATGTGTTCTGGACTCACCACAGGTCACTGAGGTAAAAATAGTGCCAAGATATGAAACATAATAGGGATAATCATAATTTAATGATGGAATTATAATCACTTTGCATTGCACATGTGTGCAGGTCAAATACAGAACGTTTCCTTTGATTCCTCCCACTGGACAGAAAACCAAATTATACTATCACAAGCAAATTCACATCACAGAAGTGTTTCACATCTGGGGATATGTTTTTCATCATCTGTGTGTCTTACACACATTCATGTGCTAGAACATTAGACTTTTAATTGCAAGTTTCAAACTCTCTTTTTCCATTTTTGTTCTTAAATAACAACAGAGATACATTTTGTTGCTGGGAGTTTAAGTGAATGTGCATGAGCTAACTTAGGCTCAACAGTAGACCAGATTTACTGAAAAACAGAAGAGAAAGTTCTCTTTTTTTACCTTTTATACGACATATTCACATGCGATCCTTCATATAGTCAGTCACTTGATAATTCTTAGTCTTTCATCATGAGACAATTACACATTCATATACTCTGCAGCATTTTTCACATCATCTTTAGTAGCTGAAAGATGATCAATACGTGAAATGCCTCTTCTTGTTGCTCTGTTGGATCTGCCAGCTGCAGCAGGCAACAGGAAGAAGGATAGTCGATAATCACTGAGTGACGTGTAAAACCTGCAGTCATGCTGCAGCGAGGACAGTCAGCCTTTCCTGTTGGCTCTCACCTACAGAATAAACTCTAATTGAAATAAATAAATAGGATAAATAAATGAATAAATAAATAAATTGACTATTTCTTCTGCTGGTGCTTCGCTTTTTTAACATTACAGCCATAAAGCTTTTTTTTTAAACTAACTTTTTGGACCTGTGCTATCTAATAAGTGTTTGTTGTTTTCACACCTTATCACAGAGTCACTGATTAACCTTTTTTTTCTTTGGCAAATGTTTGTATTTTAATTGGATGATGGTTTATTCTGAGGTTAATCTAATAGGTGAGAATAAAGAAATAGAAACACCTATCTTGTGTTAAAGTTCAGTGCAACACAAACACTAAGGATGGTTTTGTCAAAAGCTGTTAATGAAGGCCGTTAAAAGCATCACAGAGATGGGATTTATTCATAGAGTTCTTCACAGACTGGAAATTAAGCGTCAGTGTCTTTTAAACTGTGATGAATTACTTGTACAGAAATAAACATTTCATGAAGCGTCTGCAAACTCAAAACTTTATTTTTTTTTGTCAGCAGAGTTTACAAAGATGCTTGCCTCCGTCCCAGTTCCTCTTTGTTCAGCAATCCTGTAGAATTGTTATGTCACTGTTAAATCCTCCTTTCTGCTCCTCTTGTTTTTAGTGATAGCCATCGTGGCACATTTTCAAGTAACAAAGCTAAACTTTGATGGACTCTGGATAAAATCATCGGATGAAATAAATACTGAGCAAACAGGGACATTTAACAACTGAACAACAAGTTAACTTTGCAGATAATTCCTCTTTGAAGCATTTCAGGAACCACAAATCAAAAAATAGGACAGCAGCTACCTGCATCAGTGAGCTGCCAGCTGTTATAGATTTGAAATCCGGTGAAGTGACGTGGGAAGGGCATCGATTTGAGATATTGTCGTCTTAACAGCTGCCCACTTATCAGAGCTGTGTTGAATAACAGCAGCAGACAAATGTATTTATTAACCACATGAGGTCTGTTTTACTGTAAGTTGTGAACTATTTTTTAAATGGGAATAGTTTTTGATGTCTCCCTGGAAAAATTCAACACATAATTAAATTGCTAAATTCAGTCGTTGCTGTACCTCAGAATAATTTAGGTCTTTTAGGTGTCATTTATCTAGATAGGTAGAACAAACAGCAGCCAACAAGTAAACTTTCCTCCTTTTTTCTTCCTCTTTTAGAAACATTCAATGACTTCAACTATTTTTTCCCCTTTTAGTTATGTTCAGAGTCAAGATATAATGTAGAGGATGAAAGCATCATGTTTGGGATCCTAAACTTTGCAAGAAAATAGAGATTAGATTAACCTGAATCTGCAGGTCTAATAGAGCTACCACAATGATGCACTGTATTATATTATATCACATGAATCACAACATAAATTTGTGCTAAAAAAAAAGGAAAATCTGAAAATGCAATGTTGTGATGATACCCTTGCCAATGACACTCACCTAAAAATGTGTGTTAAATGTAGTTTAATTCATCTTAAAATCACATCACATCTGTCTGCATCTGTATTTGTCTTCAGAGTAACAAGAACAACTGCAAAACATGAAATCCGGATACATTCTGCCCTTCAGTGTGTATCCAGATTACAGCAAAACCCTTTCAGTAACCACACAAGCAGGCAATGGAATGGAGCTAAAGCTGCTTCTTTTATACATCATTTTTATTAAGAAAATAAGTATAAAAATATAAATATAAAACAATATGAGTCAGCATTCAAACAGCATGAATTCAGTGTATGACAGTTTTCCTACAACATACACTTTTCCATTACATATTAACACCTATATGATGAAATGAATTCACAGTTTGACAAATAAACTGCACCAACCACTCACATGAACATTGCTTGTCCAACAAATATAGCAAATAGTATATAGGATGTCCATCATTAAAAACACTTTGTACATGTACAGTATTTAATGGAGGTGGCTGGAAAAACCACTTGACTCCTTCCCTACCCCCCATAAACACATTGATAGTATACAATACTACTATCGCTCAGGTCGATTACAAAACACATTGTCCACACCATTGTTCACAAAAAATCCTAAATTTTAAAGGCATCTTTTACTGATTATGACCAAAAAACAGTAAAACTTTGAGAATTATACCGTGTCTCCATCGATAAGAAAACTCAGCTCAGTTCAAGTCAGACTTTCCATGTCAGCATCCAAAGGAGGGAATTTTTTTGTTCCAGTGTGAGTTTGATTGTGTGCCCTAACACACACACACACATGTGCATGAGAATCAAATAGACTGCTAGTTAACTAGCGAGCTGGCTAGCAAACTAGACAGATAAACAGATAGATAGCTTGATAGATAGGTAGACAGACAGTCGACTAGCTGGCTAGCTAACTAACTGGACACAAAGCTGTCTGGCTAGCTAGCTAGATGAACAGACAGAAAAGATGGAGCTTGAAAAAAAAGAGAGACATTCATGGCTCTGTCTAGGTCTCTCTGTCGGGGCTCTTCCCTATGTACATCTCCGCCAGCTTTTTGAACTGTGGCCCCCAGTTGCTGAGGTAATCGTAGTCGTGGTCCCCCTCAGTGGCGGCCGACTCCAGCGAACTGAGGGACTCCGCCAGTGACCCACTGCCCTCGTAAGCGTAGGTAGCCAGGGAGTCATAAGGGGGCGCTGTGGGATCCGAATCGTTCTCTTGAAGCCTCCCGTTAATGAAGTCTCTGACATCAGTGTTATCCTTTATAGGTGATGTCCTCCGAAAGGGAAACAGCATTTCGGGTATGATGTCCCTGCGTAGCTTGTTAGCATCCATCACCTCTGGGTTGCGCAGCGTGCCGATATCAAAGGCCTGAGTGTCCTCCTCTCCGCCCCCTTCGTCGTTGTAGCTGACAACGTTGTCTCTGACATCCTCTTTGGAGATGATCAGAGGCTCCTTCTTCCTCTGTCTCCTCAGGGCAGCAAACAGCACCACGATCACTGCACGGGAAAAAAAAAAAAAAAAAAAAACACTTGGAAAAAACAGAGCTGAAGATGTGCGCCTCCTAACATGTGTCATGCAATGAAGAGCGCAGGGGAGCCAAAGCGCAGAAGGGGAGACACATTTGCTACCAGTGATAAATCCCCAACACTGCCTCAGGCATTCACCTCCTATTATTAAAGATTCAGTGAAAACGCTGTGTTTCTTTTTCTGTCTTTTTTTTTTTTGCTTTCAAATGGCACATTCACTGTATAAAATGCTCAGTCGTTGGAAAATCCCCCCTCCTTCTCTCTCTCCAGCATATCCATCAGCTCTCGTCTCATTCATTCTTTAAAGTCAGATATAATCAGAGATTGCAGAGTGAGCGTGTTTCCAGGAAGTGGGATGTGTGGTGGAAAGCTTTTTAAATAAATTCTATAATTCTCCAGAATAAGTGGAGGCAATCTTTAGGACTAATCCTGCTTCACCCACGCCACTTTCCTTCCTCTCCTTTCCCCTTTTTTTTGTCCTAGCAGTAGGCGCTGTAGTAGTCTGCTCGCCTCCCACCTGGGTGTTAATTACAATGCCTTCAACATGGGCATGATGTGGGCGGAGGTGGCTGTTTATAAGGTTCTTTAGGAACATTTGTGATCGACCAGTGCCATGTTTTTAGGCAACGGAGAGCGCCACAATGCCGAAGACCAGATAGGGCGAGCCGCTCCAGCTCAGCGCCCGCCTGTCGGAGTCAAGCGGAGGTGAATGAGACAGTCTGTCAGGGGGGTTCAAGCGCGAAAAAGCGTCAGATAATGAGCAGATGTCATGATATTTTGCTCAAGAGGAGAGCACGGAGTTTAACCTTCAGTGTGTTTCTTTTTTTTAAATGTGAGAGAAAATCTGCCCATAAACCAGAATTCAAAACTTTGGAGTTCAAATGAGCAGATGGGAGAAAAAGCTGGTCAATGCTAATTCGCTTGTATCACATTTAGTCGGGGGGGGGGGTGCGGCTCAAATAACACACCGAACTCCAAAACAAAGAGGGTGAGAGGCTCAAACACAAACATAGCTACATGCAGGCATTCCCGAGGATGTTTGTGTTGATTGTCTTTTAATCGCATTGCCCTCATTCTACATTCACAGTTTTCTAGCGAGTCCAAATTGCTTCTCACTCTGCTTGGCCAAGCAAGGTTGGGCGCAATGACATTTGAAACTCATTACTCAGATATAAATGGCCTCGACCATAAGCACTATGCATTAATGCTTTCTGCTGGATGAAATGATAGACAGTGCTGCTGTTGTTACCTTCTGCATTAGCTCGGGAAAAAAAAAAAAAAGGGTTGAAGTGGTGCTTTATGATGTCAGGTAGTAAAACACGACCTACTTTACTCCGACACACACAGACCGTTTTGTTAAGTGAATTTACTTGCAAATAAAATGGGATAAAAACCACGGATGTGCATAGCAATCTTTGATCGGACCTGCTCTTATACTTAGAATCACTGATATTTTTTTAAAGGAAACTAACATCAGTTCCGTCTGTGACAAAGCTTCCCCTTCAGATGCATTTTCTGAAATTTATCACAGACTTCTTGACCTGCCCACAACCGCTGCTCGCCCCAGGCCGACCATCTGAGGAGCAGAGCACATTAACTTTAAAGAAAACCTTTCGAGTTTCAACGCAGCCGAGCTTGACCTGATCTGTCAGACATCTTCCTCTTTTGTGGAGGAATGAGAAGAAAAAAGCCTCTCTAGTGACAAACTTTGCATGGATACAAGCTGCAGAGTCAAGATCAGACAGTGTCTATAATTTAACTTCTATCAGTCTATCAATAATTGCACTTTTACTATAGTTATTTCCTGAGCTTTTACTAGATATATTCTATTTCTTAAACCATGATCTTCTACGGACCTTATGCAGATATTTGGGTGCTTTTGGGTGCATTTTTCAAATGGTCAAATAAGAAATTGTGAAAAACGCTGAAAAATGATTTAGTATGCCATTCAGGTATGAGGCATCATCATCATCTTCATCAGACGTCAACAGCTTGCATTACAGAGCCAATCACAGGCTTCCATTTATTTTTCGTTTATTTAATTGTTTTTCAGCACTTTATCATACTTTCAATGCACAGCAATTTTACATTTAAAGGCAGAGTGAAACTTTTCTATGCCTTTTATTTTTTTAAGATGTTAAGAGAAAGCACAGTTTGTGAGTAATTTCCCTGTATTGACGAGCGGTGGCTGTTAATAGTTTCTTCCAGACAGAATGGAGGTGGCTGTAAAAAAATGATTAAATTCAGATTTAATTTATTACACAGAGATGGGTACTTTAACCGCCACCACTGCTGCTGCTGTCTGTTACTAATAAACTAAACTAATAAGAAAAAGAAGAAAAGTAGGGAAAGATTATTTTATCACTGAGCATCCAAACCAGGTTTTATCACCTTTATTTCTTTAATTTATCTTTGTCATATTGCCATATAGTATTCGGGTTGCCCAACCATACAAAAACAAAGCTGCTCCATCTTTTCCTTTTAATCACAAGGGTCATGGACTAGTTAGGGCGCATGCCTACAAACAAAAGCACACTGCTGTCTCTTAAATTTCTTGACATTAATATCCTAATTCCTGTTAGGGTGTGTCTTTTAGTCTCATTAAGGCAAAACCCCACCAAATTCAGCACCATGGACTTGCAAGGGTTCAAATAACAATAGCAGGGAGGACGTGTGAGTCTAGACCAGTAAGTGTTTTGAGTTATAAATATTTGTTATCAGGATGAAAGACTGGTGGAAAAATGGGCTTTTAGTCAACTGGTACCTTTTTTGGACTATTGAAATTGTATAATAATGTCCAATTGGGACAGAAACTTAGCAAAGGGTCAAGTCTGTCAGCTGTCAAGTGGATACACGAAGGCAAACATGCATGAAATGTCAGAGAAAGCAGCACCAAAACTGAGGCAATAAATCAGACAATAAAGGGGTTTTTAAAACCTGTTTCATGTCGTGTTGTTCTAAAGCACGAATCAACACACCCACATCTCCATACAAACCTACAGGATAGTGCCATTACACACTTCATTATGCCCATAGTGACAAACAGACCCTGGACCTGCAGGTCAAGAGGGAAGGGCCATGACAGCGATTTAATGCTGCCACTTCATTTTCAGCCTTAATCTTACACTGGTATGGACTGGGAGCTCAACACACCTGCCTTAAGCTGACACACAATCACGCAACAAGAAAATAAGTGTACAGAAGAGGGACATTCAAGAGCCTAAGGATACGGTTTGAGGAGTTTGGAGAGATTTTGTAGCTGCACAAGGTTGGGTGTAAAAGTTGATTTTGTGAGATATAAAAAAATAACTTGACCTGACTTGAATAGAGTAACGTAGCTAATGAATGAAGAATTTGCAGTCTTACTTTAAAAAAAGAAACAAGTATGACAGGAATGTCAGGGAGGTTCAAACACACACGGTCGCACTCGTACAAATGAAAAATTGCTGGGACTTACTGAGCAGAATGACGACACAGAGCAGAATGGCCACCAGAGCTCCGGTTGTGAGGCCATCTGAGAAAGGCAGGACCTCAGGGTTGCACGACTGCATGTTTCCACGGCTGTCGCATGCACACACACGCACGATGAGCGTGCTGGTGCTGCTCTGAATGGGGTAGTCATTGTCTGAGATCACCACAGGCAGGAAGTACATGCTCATCTCACGCCGGCTGAAACCTCCTCTCTTTGTCAGGATATTGGCAGTGTTATCTTTGGAAGAGATGCAAACGAGTGGAGCTTGTCAGTGAGAAGATGTTTCACTTAGTTAAACGATCTTTAGAGGAAATAATTACAATCTTGATATTCTTTTCTTGGTTTCCTGTGATGGACGGCGGGTAATAAGTTTGCCGGGCTGTTCAGAATCACTGGTATCTCGGATAAAAGTTGTCTGAACAGTAATTAAAACAAACTTCAAGCATATTATTATCGCCCTGTGGTATTTGCTCAAAAACAAGGTATTAAAATAAATTAAAACCCAGCCTAATTAAAAATAGTAGTAGTCATTCTAAAAGGACAAAAGCACAGGGGTTACGCATGGCCACAGTTTCTTGCAAAACTAATTAAAGTGCAAAGTTTGGTTGTTAAAAGTCAATTTAGAGTGAAATTTCTAGTGTCAGTCGCTGCAGTCTTTTGTCTGCTGCGTCACGTTGCAATAGAGGAGCTTTAGAAGATATTTACTTGGAGTCATTTCTAAGGAATTTCTGCAGGAAGAGGCACACAAAGGCGGATATACTGAATAGAAGGAACGTATACAGATCCAGCATTCAAAGTTGTTCAAACTGTTCCTGCAAACTTGCTAAACTAAGACTGAATTTTTTTCCTATAAGAAGGGGGATTGGTTGAAAAGACATTGTGATTTTTATGACTACTTTTTGTTAGCAGATATTTTATTGTGTGACAAAGGGACTGAAATCTGTCTATAGCACAATGCAGAACAGATGCAGAACGACTGTCTGGACACTGACTTTCACAATGGCTCGTCTGTAAATCAAAAATTGCCAAACAACTCTAGACATTAAAAGCTTTTCAACAAATCAATCAAAGACTTCAACCATACAGTCGGCATTTATACTTTTTCTCATCAAATATATTTGATATATTTTGCTCTAAGTTATACTTTTCACCATATATGGGTTTTTTTTGTCCTTTAGAAACAAGCTCACCCATGCTAAAACGTTAATACTTACAACTTTAAAGTTTTATTTTAACACAGACAAGCATTAATCATCTATTATCTACTTAAAAGTTAAAAAGATATCTTACCTTCTCTGTCGACAATCGTGAAGTTCGGGTTTGTGGCACTTATACTAAAGACAAACTTGTGTCCAACAAGAGGTTCGTCTGTGTCAACAGCACTTATTGTCTGAATCAGCTGTGAAGAACAGAACAAAGTATGAAAACACAAAAATAAAACCATGAAGGCCCGTAATTCATCTGAGTGATGAAATCTGAACACATCTGTATTAAACATGACGCAAGGCAAAGCATTTCTCCCCTATTTACACATCAAAAACCCAGACATTTATTGCATTATGGCTTGTTGTCTTGCAAGGCAAGTCTGCACCTTGGAGGCTCATCATTTTTTTAAAAAGAAAATAACATTAATTAAGAGAAAAAAACGGAGGCCAATCAGACACGAAGTAGACTAATCTGCAATTAGCGAGAAGTGTTTGGATAATTAACAGATTTAAACTCTCTTGGAACTAAAAGGATAAAAACACATCGCCGACTGTCCCTCAACACAGATGCACCAACATTTATGTTTTTTGTGACATTTCTCATTAAAACTGAACCTTTACTAAAATCCAAAAACATCTATGCTCGATTAATCAAGTAAAGGATTGTAAGCACCTGTCCTGTTTTGACATTCTCACAGACAAACGTGTCGTAGGACATTGCAAACTCGGGGGCGTTGTCGTTGACATCTAACACCTTGATGAACACAGGCACTCGAGTCGTCTGACGAGGGTTATCTGGAGTAAAGAGATTTAAAGAATGGAGTTAATTCAAAATAAAAAAAGTCATCCGAACAGTAATAGAATTTTATTAACATTTGATTATTTTCATTAAAATGTTAAAGCGCTTACTTAATTCGGTGGCCACCACAGAAATGTTGTGCCATTTGGAGTTTTCTCTGTCCAGAGCTTTCAGTGTTGTGATGGTTCCATTTACAGAATCGATGTTGAACAGCCTCTCAAGATCTGTATGTCGATCAATGGAGTATCTGCAAGAAGAAAAACATGCAAATGCGTCATTTTTATTACAAATAAAAATGGCATCCCTTGAAAGTTGAATATATAGCACGTTTTGTACATGTTTTATGCAAAATATTGTAAAATTGATCACAAGATTTAGTGCGGTCATGTCCTTGTCTTCTTGTTCAGATCAGTTTTCAGAGAACAAACATACTGAAGTGCTTCTCAACTTCATAAAAAATGTGTTTTACACAGCATATCACTCATTTCCAAGAGGAAATGTATTCCGTTCTGTCCTTTGTCAAAAGATGATGCATCTTCGCCTGTGCCTGCCCATTTGTTATAGCCACTTTCATATTCTGGAGAAATTTGAATATGCAACACAAGACGCCATGTGGCACGCAGCGAGAGCGGCGTATCTCTGTGTCAGCGACAGGCAGGCGCCATATGTGTGGAACGGCGGCACTAAGCTGTGCGAATCGATACAGCAAATTAGGGCTCTTTCACTTTGACTTTGGGCCGTGCCACAGAGGGCTTACATAATTCTGAGAAATAAACAGCGTATTCACTTCACAGGGGCTGTCGCCATCTTTCCGCTGGGAAATGACCAGGAGAGAAGAAACCATGAATAATATCCTTCTTCTCCCCCCCCAACTCCACACTGACACATGGCTACGCTGATGGATTAGATTTAGCCAAGTGGGCACATTTCCATACTCTTGCTTAAAAAAACTGATAAGAGGAGACTTTTGCATTTCTATCATGTGCCGCTTGTTTTCTCATTGATTTTATACAAGTGGAATTAAAGCTGACACAATGAGTTTTAAAACAATCCAATTACCACAATGAAGCATCGCACCCGTTTCGGTTTGTTGAGGAAATCTTTACTTAACAGGTCGTTGACTTATTTCTGAGTTATTTAATTGTGAGTACTTCATTCCCAAGTGGAAAGAATTTGCTGTGGAAAGGTAGGGCTCTAACAGTCTGGCCCTGTTTTAGGTTGACACACTTCTCGCTCTGTGTTTGTATTTGTGTGTGTGTGTGTGTGTTGCGGCATACTTGACTGGCTTGTTGTCAGCATCAGGGTCCCTGGCTGACACCACGCCGACGAAGCTGCCAGCAGCCGTGTCCTCGTGCACCTCGATGATGTAAGGGTTCCTCGTGAAGACGGGAGGCTCGTCCACGTCCTCTATTGTTACCTTGACGGTGGCGTAGTCTTTGAATTGCAAACCGTGGATAAACCTTGCATCTAAGTAGGTGTTTTTCACCTCCACTCTGAACTCATAGTCCTTCTTACTTTCGTAATCCAGTGCCTGAAGATGAAAGAGCATTAGAAGTCAAGCTGTAGACTTCTCTATAAAGAAAAAAAAACAGCAGCTTGCCTCCAGGATTCCGATAGGCGATTCATTGCATTTCATTCATTCTGCCTTTATCTTATTCATACTCTAATTTCTAAGTTACAAATCCAAGTGAGGAATACTTATCTGTGAGATCCTAAGGGAACACTAAAAAGGATTCTAGCAAAAAGACTGCTTTATATTATTCATTTCACAGGCATGGGGTATCTGATTCGACGCTCCGCTTCAAAAATAAATCCTGTCATTTGTCTTTCTTACATGAATAAATGTTATCAGGGGGGCCGTTTCTAATCTGAAACTGTAGCCTATTATTCTGTCTTTCCATTGAAGTTCAACGTACACATTAAGGCATGATTAAAAGACGGCTCACATTTTTATCTGTAAAATTCATTAAAACACATGCCAACACTTGAGGAGTTAAGGGAACCTCTTAAAGGTTTAGCATTAGACTATGAAAAAAAATACTGATAGCAATCAAAATTTCAATCTCGCACTGGATGCTCGTCTCAATTTATGTCTTTTTTTTCCCATGTAGGTGTAAAAAGTCATCTTCCAAGTATTACTTAATGTATTAGTTGAATACAGTTCTATTTAAAGAAACTCTGGAGGCTTTCAGCAGCTGAGTGAAATCTTGTCACTTGTCAGAAGAACAAGAGAAGAAATGTTTCCTCTCTTTGCACAGCCGTGATCAACCAGCAAATAGCCACAAAACTGCTAACAGTAACTGTGTCTGATGCTGGTTTCAGACTGTAAAGTGCTTCAAAGTAAAAGCAGAGCTACCTTTTTGATTATGATGACTCCTTCTTGGGTGGTTTGGTCAGTAATGATGTTGAAGATGTCGTGACCGCCGA
>JAPZDZ010000013.1:2822952-2833856 GCA_029783805.1 Acanthurus tennentii | reverse complement strand
AAAAGGGAAAAATTAGCTCCTCAGGTTTTCCACGGCAGTGTCATGACTAGTTATGCAGTTATCAGGCCGCTCTCTTCAAGCAAATGGAGCCTTTTAGAAAGAAAAGTATTCAAATATGGATTAATCATGTGTTAAAATTTCACTTCTAAGAAACTATGCAAATCCCTCAACTCCGCTACCCTGATGCTCCACCAGGGGGTAAACTTAATTGGTTGGTTTTTAAGTGGATTGACTGGCTTCACATGTATTATTCAAACCCAACTGTGATTATGTAAGTGAGAACGGGTGTGAAACAACATAAAATCTCATTACAGGGCTTCACCTGTGCTCATGAAAACTACAAGTATCACACATAATCATTGTTATGATGATGCTGCATTTTTTCTTGCCAACCTGTTTTCACCGCGGTCGACGTCATTTCACAGTTGCTATGCTGCCGTGTTCAGCTAATGACTGAAGCGACGTAGCACTTTTCTGGCCGTAAAGTCACCGTATGCCGGACGGCGGACCGGTCTTGACGCCCCACATCACAGATGGAGAGTGGGGTTTGGATTCAGCCTCGTGTGGTCATGACTCCAACTCTGCACCACCATCACTATGGCAACGCTTTTAAAAAGACTGCCAGCATCACTTCTGCTCATTAGCACGTTGTAAAGGTGGTATGTTGTTTCCCGGCCACAGCTGTTTCCACCACCTTTCATTAAACATTTTCTATCTGGAAAAAAAAAGAAAAAAAAAGAGAGAGATCACAAAGTGCACCGCCTTGTCATTATTTAATTATCGTCTGACCTTACAACAAACGCGAGCTTGTGAAGCCCTTTGGATCATCACCACAGCCAGTATAGATCCGCAGGTACATACAGAAGTATTACACTTGTTAGAACCGCTGTTTCGAGGAGCACACCTGAACATTTTTCTTGATATTCTTTTGTGAAACAGGAGATTGGTGGAGAAGGCACGATACATTTTAAATGAACGCTGTTTCTTTTTTGAACCTGTGTGCAATTTCTCAAACAGACATATATTTGACCTTCTGAGCAAATTGTCTTGCCATTTCTATGGAAATCTTGCAAATTGCCAGCACATTTTACAGTTCACCCTCATTGAGAGAAAAATACTTATATTAGAGCATAAAAATATCTTGTGCATTTGTCTGAAGTGAAGATACACGGTGCTGGACAAAAGTATTTATCTGATTGTTGAGTATGTCCTCCAGGTTGTCAAAGAGTGATGCTTTTGTTTGTGGCCTCGTTGATGCGGCTTACACAAAGCTTCATTATTTTACAATGAGACTCAAAAATCATCAATCCTTGTCCAAAAGTTATGCAATGTTGCTTTATTTGAAATGATGTAAAATAAGGAGGTTGAAAACACTGTGTAGAATCATCTTCTCCTCCAATATGAGGGCTGTTGTTTCATCTCCTTTTATTTATTTCTATTTCTGTTGTGTTGTTCACAGCATTTTCTATTTGCATAATTTTAAATCTGCGCTGCATAAACATATTAAAAGCCACCTTGGAGCTTTATATTCATGCATGTACAAAAGCAGAGATGTGCTGTTTGAGTGTGTGTGGATGTCTGTCCTCCAGTACATGTGTGTGTGTGTGTGTGTGTGTGTGTGTGCGTGTGTGTGTCTGTGTTTGTACTGTGTGCTCTTCCCCACACTGCATCTATCTAATTATGCGCAGAGCAAAGAGACTATGAGACAATTCAATCTTTTGTAGTAATTGATCCTTCCACCTGAGGGCAGTACTTTCTAATCTAATATCAGATAAATCTGTTTCACATCTTCAATTAAACTACAATATTGAATTGGCTTTCAGATCGAGCCTGCTTGTGATAGTTGGTTCACCTTCTGCCGTTTGAAAAAAAAATACAGCAAAAAAAAGTCAGTGCAATAGATTGTAGTTCCCTCTTTCCCCTGCAGGATGAAACAAAGCACTCTACCCTTGGACACGTTTCTGAAAACAGTGTTTTCGTGCTGAAAACGGGTGCAGTCTTTGAGTTGTGCAGCATTCATTGGAAACCATGCAGTGAGTGATCAGGGACGCGTTTGTTGGACTCAAAGCTTCTGAGGGCTGAATATAACTGTTACAGTTACAAGCATTGAACCTGTGAACTTGTTTCTTTGCAGGATGCTCTTTTTTAAGTTGCTTTCTGCAGTGATTAAGCCGGACACTGCTCAGCTTTCATACAGATACGCACAACTTGAGCAATATTTCTGAACCCTTTGAGGTCTTTATTGAAATACTTTAAAGGAAGTTTGTTTCACACCTTTTTTTTTTTTTTTTTTTTAAAGACTGCAGGCGGTTTGTTTCTGTCTCACACCGGGGCTGTGATGCATACAGCAGAGCTCCACCGCTGCATTGCTGTTCCTCTTTTTTTATTCTCTTCAGAAACAATTACATTCTTCCTTTTACACAATTCAATTATTTTCAGCGTTCAAAAAAAACACGTGCCCGAGGCCTCGCTTGTCTCCTCTTCTTCATCCAGACACAATCTATTAGCTGGTGACATGCTCGGCCACCTATCGCCACCGAGGATAAGAAAGTTTTCCTTCATAAATGAAAAACAATAATTTGAATAGCTTATGTTGGAGTGACAATTTAATTTAGTCCGAGGTGTGGAATTTTATACCCAATGGTGATACATTATACAGCATGACCAAATCTCTCTTATTTTGTGTTAGTGGCTTTGGAAAATCAGGGGAGGCGAAGAACTGATGCAATTATTTAAGTCAGTCTGGGTCTGTCGGTTCCCTGTGGATGGATCAGAAGACCCTTCAGCTGAAGTAACCCTGTTTGCCAGCACAGAAAACTTCCAGTGTGACTTTGTAAAGATGTCTAAAACTTGCATTTGAACCCTGTTGTAGCTTAAAGGCAGAAGGTCCACAAACAACTGTCATGTTGTGACTATGGATACGAATAATCAACACATTTTTTTACTTACATTTACTGGACTATCTGGTGTGTTGTAGAGCATCTCCTGTAGCTTCGATTTAAGTCTTTCATCAGCATAATCCCACTGTCAACACTGAGTCTAAATTTAACCTTCGCATCAAACTTCATCTCAGTCTTCAGTGATAAACGGACGGTTGAGAAGGAATCTCAAACCTAATTGGACAAAGAGAAACTGTGTTGAATCTAAAATAGAGCCAGAATGATTAGTCAACTGATTAAATAGTCATTTGACAGGAAATTAATAGGCAATGGGTTTTTTTTTGATTAATTCATAGATTTTAAATAAAAAAAAAAAAATCAAGCTGTCCAAAGTGCAATCTTCTCAAAACTGATGACAGATATTTGAATCTGTCTGAAATTTAAAATGTTTGCTACATAAATAAATAAGATGCAAAACATATCATTTGAGTCAAAATGTACCAACCAGCACCAATAAGGAGAATAATCAGTAGTTGAAGCTCAAATCTTTTATCACCAAAGAGTTGTGGTAATGCGCAAATATCTGCACAAACACATGCAGTAAAAAAAATAAAACAAAACTCCAGTCTACTTTCTGCAAGTGGATTTTCTTTATGTTCTTACAAACATGGACCTGCCTTGTCCTACTTATTTCATACTGTAAACCTCTTCACACTGTGCTCAATCCCATAAGCAGTACACAAGGCCAAAGGTGTTCGGATCTGAAATACCCAGAGTTTAGCCCTCAGCAGTGAATTGAAAATAAGAAAATACAGTAAAACTTTGGGTCATATGATTTACTCTTATCCTCAGTCCTGGTATTTTATAAGTTAATGCAATTGCCACAGCAACATTACACAGAGGACATGTTATTCTGTTCAGATAAATATATGTCAGAGAAGGTTTTGCAAAATCTGCAATACAACTGCTGCAAACACCTTGGAGTTTCCAGTCAGTCATGCATTTTTTTTTTCTTTGTGTATGTAAATGAGCCAGTTTCTTCTAAGAACATTAACAAAGCAAAGGCAATATGACTCTGTTTGATCATTCACTAACAGGATTAGTGCTTTAATAGAACAATCCTTTTAATAAGTTTGATGATACCAGCAGCAGCAGCAGATTAAAACCAGATATTCTTCTTAGGAAGACATAATCAAATGTAATTTCCATATTGGGTTGCAGTTGAGTGGTTGGGATTGTTATCGGGGAGCTTAATACTCTGTGACCGCTCATTAAAAATGCTTGAAAGTTAGTGGTTGTTTTATTTTTAATTATTTTTTTATAAGTTTGATTAAGCTACATGTTCAACCATCTCAAGTCAACAGCAGCGGTATTCCATTTGCATTGATCATCCAATCTTGAATACTAAAAATAGCAAAACGATGTATAGTATTTGATGCAAAACATATTTAAACAGATAGAATAGCCTTCCATACATTTAGATCACACACATCACTCTCAGTAATTTCATATAATGAGGAGAAGTAAAAAAAATAAAAAATTAACATCCTTATATTATTAAAAGGTTCACTGTATCACGTTCGATGCAGCCAGATTCAATTTTAGGTGAAATGTGCAGGAGGGTTATCAGCAGAAATAGAGAAAAAATAATAAGAAAAAAAAAGTGTCCTGCTGTACGTTTGCAGAGACAAACAAATACACAGACATGTCCAGATGCTCTGAAGTCCCACAGTGCCCAGCAAGGTGTGCAGCATCAGCTGTCGCTGTGGCTGACTCTACAACCGTCCTAGAATAACCACATATTTAATGCACTGTGAGAACGAATGTCCACTTAATTAATTTCACCGTGTTCATGCCAAAAGTATTTTGCAAATGCATTTCAGTTGTTCCCCTAAACCTTCACTGCCTCATACCCGACTAAAAAATGTTGAACTAAAATAACAAAATATTGAAAACATGATGTGGATGTGAATGTTAACATTCACTGACTGAGCTGATCCATATTCTCATGTTAGACTTCTGCAGCAGTGAAATCCCTCAGCTGGTGAGTTTTAATGTGAATCACACATGCCAGGATCTTTTTTTTAGAGAACTTTGTGCAAACTCAACCCACCAGAACCCCACCAGACATGACACAAGAACAATAAAACTCTAAAATAAAAGACAAATTCTGCACGTTAAAATTCACTTGCTCATTTAAAATGTGGCTCTATCAAGCTAAAAAATATCTTTAAGAGCATGAAAACTAGAGTAGCATACCTAAACGTTCTGTGTCATTTCGAGACAAGGCAGTGTCAGAAAATTAGTGACTGATATATGATACAGAGCACACAACTTATTTATGCTTTCAAAATGCCAAGAGCTGCATAATATTTGGGGAAGACAGTGAATTTTTTTTTCTAATCTTGCCAATTGCACCCACACAGAAATCAGTTAAGGTCAAATGACACTTTTGACACAAATTCTCTCTATTTTTGCTCAGTGAAACACACTCTGTGTGATTCCTACCGGCTATGTTTCCATTTTAACTCCTCTATGTGTGACTCTTATTTCAGCTTATGTTTGCATATTTAATTATTTACTTGGCTTCTTTTTTAGAAATTAAACCAATTAAAAAACTACAGTTTGATGTTATACAAGCCTTTTTAAATCCCCAGATATTTCAAACCCCCATCTTCATGTGTTATGTACATGAAGATATGCATCTATGTACATTATTTTACAAGAAATCTTCTGAGATGATGCACGTATGAGTGTCCGTTCACATATTTTGTTTTTGCCTGATGTTTTTTGCATGCATTGCTCATATCAAAGCTGTTGACGCATCAGAAACCCCCCCTGCACATCAGAGGAACATATTTAATTAAAATTCTCAGGATTAAGTGAAATATTTAAATTATAGTTTTTTTAAAGGAGGTTTAAAAGGCTTTACATTGAAACTCCTGATTCAATACTCCAGTCACAAGGTTAAATTCCACAGTATATGAGGATTTTTTTATTAGATATTTATTAAATCACAGACATGCTTTTTGACTTGAGCAGGTCTTTTAATGTCCTTTACAATTTCTACAGTGTCCTCCCACACCTGCCAGGTTATCTCAGGTTTCACTTATAATATAATTTCTAATGAAGGACTGAGCCTCATACAGGGGATTTAAAAGGAAGGAGGAAGTCAGCCAGAATGAAATGCTGCAGTTTGTCGATCTTGCTTCTTGAATGTACAGCACTCTGGGTGAATATCCTAATTTCTATTCACTGTTCTTGCTCTCATAAAATTCTAATTGAAAATTGTCATCTCTAATTGATACCATAATTAAGGCCTGGGCAAGAGAAGAGAAAAGAGAATGAGCTGTTAGGGATAATAATCTTAAAGGCAATACCATTACTTCCATTGTCAGTGTAATAATACTTTGAGAAATGCTGCTTATGATTTACTGAACGAGCAAAGTCCCATTAGTGCATATGGTTGTTAAAGAAATTTGGAGGACATCCATGCCATACACAGTTGTAACATTTAGTTAAAAGCCCAGTCGATAAGCAATTTGGGTTTGGTCTCCAAATTTTGACTTCAACTAATGAAGCCAACGAGTGCAAAGACGAGACGGAGGGATCTCAAATGGAGCAGTCGCATAACACTGCTGTTATGTGTGATTAAGAAGATGCACCAACTCAATTACAAACATCCTTTACTGCTTCTCTAAACAGAAAGTCCAGAACATTTAACAGATTAACTTGTTGACTACGACAAAAAGTGGAATTCCTGGAAAACTCCACAAAGTTCCCTCTATGTTCCTATTTCATAATCATTTTAAAATGTATAAATGAAATGCGTGTGTGTGTCATTTATAATAATTTTAACATATTGTATATGTTGTGACTGCAACTGCAAGCTCAGTACTTGAAAATGATATTCCATTAAATTGTGTTAAATATCCAACACATCTTTTTAGACTTAAAATATTTCAGTGAGCAGTTTCCTGCTCTAAAATAGCACTTTATGTTAGTTTGATTTCTTGCAGGTTAAAATTTTATGCTTAATCTAATTTTTTGTTAAATTCAAGACAGCAATAAAGGCATCCACTTGTGTGTGTGTAAGTTTCAAAGCCACTGGTGCATTGAAATTTCTAAAAAGTAGAATAGATAATGTAATATTAACAAGCACACAGAACATTAAGGAGGGCAAAACACACGTTCAGGCCAGATGTTAATATGAAAACCAAGTGAATTTGTCAGAGGAATAATTCACCAGATGGAGGAAATGCCATTACCATGGGAGTCCTACAAACAGCACTTGTGGATAGGCGATGTGCTGTGAATTTTTATCACAACAAATATGCCTTTCCACCCACAGAGACTGGAGTTATTTTGCCCCCCTCTCATCTACTGCTCACACATAACCAAACACTTCTCTGTGGCTGTGATATGGGGTTAAGTGCCTCATGTGCTCCTTGGTCAAGCCACGTACAATTTTATTTTATTTTTTTTTTCCAATGCTGATATGACAGGAGTTCATTCCAAATAATACAAGTTAAATTTGTTACATGGAAATCACAGCATTGGAATGTGTGACCTATGTGGTTAATATGTGTTAGAGAGTCCTTAATTAGCTAAAAAAAAAAGATGTACAAGAATATAACAAAAGGATGTTAATCCAATGTACCAGCATTTAATTAAGAGCCCAAATGTTAACTGATAACATGTTCGTCTTTAGGGCTCGAGCAGCCAGTATGTAGGAACATGACAATGCTAATTCAACGCCAGGAGCTGCACCACTGTTTAGACTTCACAGTGCTCGCAGTTTTGAGCAGAGGGGAATAAAAGACTATGCAAACTATAAAAGCAGGTGGTCTGTTTAACCCCTTTGAGATCATGATACACACAAATCTCACACGCTAATTAAGGCTATTGATAATAATGGCTTTCATTTTATGCTACTCTCATGGAAGTGGTCCAGGATTTACAAGTGTTTGCTTTCGTCCCGAGGGTGTCGAGTGATTCAATGGTTGGATGAGCATAGAAAATGTGTAAATACCATGGACACCTTGGACTTACTTGAATGCTATTCTTATGGGAGTTTCAAGAACCACTCGTCAAAGCTTATTCCCCTCTCTTTTCACCAAATGGTGAAATCTATCCCTGGAAAGTGGTGTTCATGTCACTGTTATAAAGGCACTTTTGGTTTTGCCCTTTGCCTTTATTTGATGGGGGGAGGGATATACGCTTTTAGTTTATTTCATTTTAGTTTATTGTAGTGATGCATTGCATGAAAACATTTAGAAAAAGGCCACACTCATCACCTCATCATACCCCTTTAGCATCCCCATGTGATGTCGTGTAAAGTTGTCCTTGCAGAAAGCCAAAATGTATGCTTAAAAGATGCTCATCTTTGTAAAACAATAGCAGCTTGTTAAGGCTGCGATATAGATTTTAATTTTTGCTTTGACTTCACTTGAACCTCAGTGTCTTTTCTGAAAACTCTGAGTGTGATCTTTTACTTAATGAAGCAGAGCTGTTGCTACGAAAGTCCAATATTGATGAGTAAATATTGAAGCTAGTTAAAAGCCTGGTGCAAGGGATCCTGACTGAGCTGCTGTATGTGACAAGCCTGGAGTGAGGAGGTTTCAGAAAGTGACAGTGTTAGTAATCTGACAGTCTGACTGCGAACTGTGAACTCGCCATATGGAGCTTTAAAGATCAAGCGAGACAGTTAGCAAGAATTAATAAATAAGCATCTTTATTTCCAGTTCGTCACAGCTTTTTCACAGCCCTCACCATTTCATACAGATGCACCAGATACTCTGAGGCCTCTCTTTGCTTTCCGCACACTCTTATGTAAGACCATTAGTGTCATTAAAAGCTGTCTCAACCAAGGTACCGGAAAGTATAACAAAGTCCCAAGAGGAAAAGGTCGGTGCCGAGGTGGTGGGTCGTGTGCCAGACCTTCATCTAGGAGACGTGGGCTCCAATCCCATGGGAAACCAAAAATGTGAAATCAACAATCCTGTTCCTGAACCTTCCGATGAGTTTTGGTGACCAAGTGTTAACAAATGCTGTTATAGTTGCACATTAGCAGCATTTGGACCTACAGAGTACCTTGAGACAAAGAAATGCGACAAAATCATTAGTTTCATTCAATGAGCTCACCTGAGACCTTGTTAGCTTAAAAGCATCTCGTCAAAATATTGTTGAGCTGTTAAGCAGACAAAGTTCATGAAACATCAATGATCATCTGAGAGTGTGACCCACAAAAAGGCCAAATATCTCTGCTAGTTATCTGAATCAAGTTTGTTCTACAGTGCAGTGCAATGCGCCCGTCCGTGCACTTTGAATAACTGACATGCTGCATTAAATTTTGAGCACCTTCGCACTCATGTTTGTATTGGTTATAAAATTTTAATCAAAAAGAATAAATGATGTGCCATATTGCAATAAAAGACAATGTAGAGAGGTGTAAAAGATAAACAGGGAGGCTTCCGAGCTCCATGTTTACCTCGGCAGGAACAATTAAATATGTAACAGTAATGAAATCTGGTATTATGCTGGCTATTTGTATGTGAGGAATGCAGCACTCGACCGACTAAACATTTTTTTGTAAAAATTTAACAGAGATTGCTCTAAAGTTGCATTTTTCAAATTGTTTTCCTTATGATTACAATTAATAAATAAATACTGATTGTTGAACAGCAACTGTAGCTTCATACTACAGGCGAGGATGAACAAAACAGACTGACGCACTAATAAATAAGTCAGGCAAAAATTGGTCTTTTAATACAGTATTTTTTCTCTAATTGAGCCCACATAATACACAACACATAATAAGTTATAATTCTAAGTAAACTATGCTTGAAAGAGTTTGTTTTTACTCATTATCTCCATCTAATAAAAGAGTTTGGAACTTGAAGAATATAAATTAACTGATTTTATTTCATTGTATAAGAAAATAATGTGTGCACAACAATGTTTTTTTTTTGTATTTGTTTGGGTTTATTCACTTGGCAGCATTTCTAAGTGCTGCACATGTGTTAAACTAATGACCTGTGTCCTCTTAAGTTGAATTAAGTTGAGCTTTCGGGGCGACGATACTGTCACCTGGAAAATCTGCTGATAAAGAGGCGCTTGACTCAACTAATCACGATAAAACATGTCTCACAATGTATTTTATTGTTGCATTAGAGGGGAAAACATTATTTCCTTATTGATTTTATAATTAATTTAAATTTACATGAAGAACTAAGTAATTTCATGAATAAATTTCTTTTTTCAGTCCTTTCCCAGAGGCTTTGTTTTATCACAAAGATGCTGTATTGCTGGCAAATGTACAGACAGAAATAATTGAGACATAACAATTTAACACTGAAAGTTTAAAACTGAGGAATATGAAAAGGATTAAAGATGAAGAGAAGTGCAGTAAGAGAAAATGCCGGCAACCAATAAAAATTAAAGGAGCATTTTCCTTTTTGCCACAAGGTCAAAGCTCACGCATGCAAGGCTCTTACACAAAACCAAGAAGTGTTACCGCATCTTTCACCTGGGCTTTCTGTAAAGCTCGTGTTTCCCTTTCAAGTGTTACGTCATAAAATTCTCCATCAATTAGCACCGCGCCGTTTTTACAATTCTTTCATCTGTGCATGACAGGGGTCATAGCTTTAGGTTTTAAGCAAAGCACTTTGTACTGTGATGGGAAATTAACTAAGAGAAACTTACGGCAGCTGGGCATTTGTCGTCAGGGCGTGCAGACTTTTTTCAATGATTTGCTCGAGGATTTCTCTTTGAATCTCTTTTGAGATCGAGAATTAAAGGCTTCTGTTAGCATGAGAGGGGCAGGGGGCAAAATTCAGTCCTTAGACTGGTGCAGAGACTCAGGGTTCAGTTCCCGGCACTGGAATAACTGTTTTGTTTTGGGTTTCAGTGAAAATGGCTGACAGTGTTTATGAGCTAAAGAATGACCATGTCCTTAGAATTAGAACGACTCTCCGGGGCGAACAAAGCTGACATGAAGACTCGCTCATTATAAAAGACACTAAA
>JAPZDZ010000013.1:2800866-2821768 GCA_029783805.1 Acanthurus tennentii | reverse complement strand
AGTTTGGGCTTATGGATCGGATTGGACGGGTTCTAATAAAAAAATCTGATACCCGATCCAGTCATTTTGGCCTGGATTGGACTCGATACCGATCCAGTGGATCGGGTCAGACCATCTCTAGTAGCCACCAGTGCTGCAGTACTGCAAACTATCTCTGATCCCTGGATCAGCACTCATGATAATACAAAAAAAAAATCAGATTAACTGGATCAAACTAGAAATCAGTTAATTATGAAAATAATTATCAGAATAATAATGAAATCAGCTATAATTTCCAGCATTAAACTAGAATATAGCAATTTAGTCATGAAACCAAGCAGAAAAACTACATTTTCAGACATCAGTTCCACTTGAAGGTTAATGACAGAGATTCCATTTGTTAAATGCTCCTTTGACTGGCAAAAACAGCTCGGATATACAATATTTCAAACCTCTCTTAATCCACCGTTTGACAGCATTTGAAGTGCTGGCACTGCACATACCGTAGTTTGGCCCTTATTCATCTAATCACATAAGTAAATGTTTGTGTTCCATTGTCTGAAATAAAATGAATGTTGACAGGAAACCCTCTGATGCTCGCTGTATCTCGATGGCCAAAAGACTTTACAGATATGCTCCGACTCAGAATGAGTGCTTCTGCAGCTTTGCAGTTGTTGGTACTTTAAAAGGAGAAGAAAAAGACTGCACTTCCATACGCAATGATATACTGCATGAGGAAAATAATGAAAATAACCAAAGCAACACATCAGATTAGCTTTGTGTAGTTACACAATGTACCCAGAAGAAAAGAGTGGTTAGCATGGTTTGAGCATGACTGCCATCCACAGCTAAATCCCATTCCCAATAGATACGGCTTGTGTTAACCAAAACAAACCTGAATGTGTCATGTTCTCCGGCTTTCATTGTAATTGGAACAGATCAATTGCGCCTTTATTACATGAATGAGATGGATAACCTTGTCCTCCATCCCTGCCATTTTAATGGGCCACTCACAGTCCCCGCTCCTTGCCTCTCTCTAATCCCTGTGGAGCCTATACACTTTTAATCCCCCCTGCAGGACCGGTAACACAATACGGGCTCATCATCCATCCAAGCGTGGAACCTCCTAAACACTGCATAAAGTAAGGGTTCCTAGGGGTTCATCAGAGAGCTTTGGGGTGCCTCAGAGATCAAAAATGCTCATAAGGAGCTTGAGTTTCTTCAAAGGTTGGACACTCCTTAGGAAACCATGCATGTGATTTCAAAGGCGATCCAGCTCAGACAGTTCAAAAAAACAGGACCTGGAACACACCACTGTATCATTTGCATAGGTGTCTTCTGGAGATTGTTTCTCCCAGCGGATAATTAAATTATTGTCAAGAAACACAATTAAGTGCAAGTGCATGTAGTATGTTTAGAAATTAAATGAATGCCATGAGAGTATTTTTAATGATGTGGCCACAAGTTGTTATTAAGGTGCATTTCCCAGAAGAGATTTCGAACTGTGCTTTAATTTAAAGTCACAATGAAAATTGATTAACACGGTTAATTATAATGCTTTTCTATTACTGGTTACAATGTGCGAACAGCTTGTTAGCAAAAATTCCCGACATCTTCAGGTCCATGAATGTTTAGTTAAGGACTAATGTTCTAGCAATGGTGTTCATAATGATTGATCTACTCATTAATTATTTGCTTAATTGTTTAGTGAAATATTTCCAAAAAACATAATGTGAAACCTGCCATTCCATAGTACAGTGAGCCTAAATTGTCCTCAGATGAATTGTCTGGTTCAACTCACAGCTCAAACCTTAAAAACCTTTTTTACAAAGATAGCAAACTCTCACTTCTAAAAAGCTGCTCTGTAAAATCCAATGACTTACACTCACACAATCTGAGTTAAAAATGTCCCTTTAAATGTCTGTGATGTTTGTAAATTGTGTTAAAACAAATTAAAAACTGACTTTTACACATCTTTCAAAACTACTGTTACTAATTAAACGTACTAATTTTTATTGACACATTATTCCATGTTATAATTTAATTCTCTGGTTTTACGAAACCTAAGAAAGTTTTTGGCATTTTTGATTTATAAATGACTTGAAATAATTAGAAAACTATTACAACTGTTAATTTATCAATCAATATAGTTGTTTCCCTTTTTAGTGCAGTTAAGGCCTTATTATAAAGTTTAATTTCAGATACAAAGTTTGAATATAATTATAGATCCAAAACAGGTGCATAAAAATAAAAGAAATGATGCGGTATTGATTGATGGAGCAATGTTTTGTAGTGGTTTGTAATAAATTTAAGTAAGTAATTATACAAACAATGACATCAGAGTGAAGGTGCATGCAGATTACCATGTTATCTATGGAAACTGATTACAGGAAGAAAAAAAACATCAGAGCGATGACCATCTGACACTGAGGAACCAAACTGAACACAAAAACAGAATAAAACAAGTTGATTTTTGAAAAGCACCACTACAGAACTAAACTAGAAGAACAAGTTTGTACAAAATAGGCTCTTTCTGCTGCTGTTATTGTTACCATCTCACCTTTTGTTTGAAACACACCACTAAAGTATCTGAATGTTTCTTCTCTGAGTTTTTTTTTTTTCCAGAAAGCTTGATGTTGCTGAGCCGAGAATATTCTCAGATGCAGTAGTGATACTGTTTGTTCTACTCTGTGTGGACCCCATAACATCCTGCACTCCTGCTGTATCCCTGTGCATTCAGCTGACTGATCAGAAGAGACAGCCTGCCAGTGCATACACCCCTGTACATTCAAAGAATAAACACAGCAGAGGTTGGGCAGGTTGAGCAATGTAAAGCCTTTTATCTGATGCACATCATGCGGTATGATTAGAAGAGCTTCTTTGCAGAAATGTTACCTGAAATTCAGTCAGTTTTATTGTTTCACAAAAACATAATTAAGCCTTAAAAAAACATATTTTTAGCAGAAATATTATGGGAGGCCTAGAAATGTGCAGGTTTCAAAAATCCTTTGCTAATAACTTTTCTCCTCATATAAAACAGAAATGAAAGAAATTAACTTTTTCAAACTAAGTTATTCTCGTATATTTACTTTTTTTAGCAGAATGGGTCTGTGAACAGAGGGAGGAGGGGTCTGAGGATGGGATAAATAATTGTGAATAGCTGCATTTCCTTCAAACATTTTGGAAGGACTCTATTCCCGTCACTGAGAGTCATCTGTTTGTTGACCACACAGTCTCAGAGCCAAATAACTGGGATCAGGCCTTTAATTTAATCTAATAACCATCTATCCTCTCCATCAACATTACTAACTCTGGATTTATGTCAAACTGTGGAGTACAAACAGGAAAAGGATCAATAAATTGCCATGGTTCAATAAGTGTGTAACCTCAGGCTTTAGTTTAACACCAACCCTCCGCGTCGTAAACCCCAATCTTCTGTACCTTGGATTGTCTTTTCAGACAGACTGTCGTGTCTCCTCTCACAAACTGTACCAATCACTGCACTTTGTTCCTTTATATATTATATGGAGACCAAAATCCACTGCTTCTCACTAGAAATAAATATTCAGCACAATTGCACACGACTTTCTCTAGTCTTCCTAATGCACAATAACAACCTTTGTAAGCAGTTATGGTCATAACCTGTGTACTGTATATGACATATGTATGTAAAAAAGCATTTCTGTTAAGTATGCGTGTCATTTTTAGTTCACATTATATGTTTAAACAGCATTTCAATTTGCACATCTTCTTCTGCGTGAAACATACATCACATGTCTGCTTACTTAACTCTCTGTTAAATGACTCGGCATAATCTAAACCAAATTATAAGAAAAACAAATATTATTAGTTATAATTAATTATCAAAAAAGGCCCATAGTTAATCTTTAATTGAAATTTCTAATTTTCAAGTTAATGGATTAAAGAATTTAATTGTTGACCGAATTAACTTAATACAAGGGTTGACACTGCAGGCCTGTATGATGGAGACATCATAATAATTGCACCCGCATGTTGGTTAAGAATGCTTTGGTCGCATTTGAAAGAGTTCATGCAATATTAAACATCTGGAATGTCCTCTATCATGCAATGCTCAGATATTGGAATGATACAAGCCATGAATATAAACCATAAATATAAGCTGTTCCTCTCTGGGACAGAACTAACAGTGTATTTAAGCTCTTTAAGTGTAAAACACACATATATAACATCAGTATTGTTCTCATTTTTGTGAAATCTTTGCTCTACTTCATCATTAAGTTCTCCTGCACAAGCTGAGTATCACTGATCCAAGCCCGTACTTATAAACTCATATTAAATTTAAAAAAGCATTAAAATGAATAATTGTTATTTCAATACCCATCAACTGTTGATAATCTTCCCTCTGATACAATATTCTGTGTGAACTTCTTTCATTTATCAAATCTTTCATTCCCTGCAAGATTAAACTTTCTGGGAATTGCATTTTAAATGAATTGAATTACTTAAAATCATAGCGGCTATCACGTCTAATTACACCGGAAAATAATACATAACCTTCATTATCTCATACACCTTTCATTATCTCCAGACACATTTCTGAACCCAATTAAACAAAAAGTGAAACACTGCTATTACTGCCATTAAAGCATTAGTGAATTATATTTCAAAACCTAAAACAGTCTGTAATTTGAATGCAGAGAGGCATGTGCAGATACCGAAAAGGTTCATGCCAGCTCATTTAATATGTTTTATAACCTGTTTTGCATGTTTATAACTGTCTCCTCAACCAGCAACTCTGTGGCTGAATGCCATATTTAAGTACTAACTTTATCAGCCACATCGATATCAGTGACAGGCTGATAATGCCTTTCTGTGTTGTTCTTGCCAAATGCAGCAATAAACGCAGAGAGTGAGAGAGCACAAAAGGGGAAGAGAGGCCAAAGTGAATTGATCAGTGCGATCCAAGTAACAACGGTGCCCTAACAAATTTATTTTAAAATAAAGCTGAAGAAACGGAAAGCAGATCAATGATTACCTCTCGGCCTGGTTTTCTGGTCTATATGTGTTAGGTGGTAATTACAAGGGAACAACAGAGACATTCAGACCACTAACGTTAAACACAGTAACATCTACATATCATTTCTCAAAGAACTATCTTTATTTAGACCTCCTGCTTATAGCTTATTAAATGCATTTAGATCTTGATTTTTCTATGACACATGCATGTGCATGTCCATAGCATGATATTTTGTAGGTGACCTGTTCAGCTACAAACACACACCAACCCAACTCTAATCTTAAACATCTCAACTGCATGCCTCACCTTAATTATAGACTAATTTTAAACAACCCCAAGACCAAATCTTACCCCTCAAAATATATAATAAAGCATAAAATACAACCTTACAAGTGTGCAGACCAAATCTTAACCTTCAAACAAATACAATAAAGCACAAACTACACAAACGAGGTATGCACATTTAGATACATAAACATGTACATTCACAAATGTGGGATTTTGCCAGAAGCCTTTTTTTAGTTAGCTATGTGAGTGACACATGGGATATGCATTTTGTATGCTGATTACAACCCCAATGCTGGTTCAGTAAAAACAAAATCAAATGTTGTTGAAGGAAAAAATAAATGCTGAAGAAGCCAGATGCAATACAGTCCTTAGACACATCAAAATTCTTATTCAGTGGAAAGAGACATTTGTATTCACCCTGCATTTGCCTTTAGAATAAGAACACAGCTTTCCAGGAAATACATATTATATGACAGGCATGCCATATTACCAAGTAAATGCTGCAGCACTAGTGAATCACAAATTGCTAACCTGATGTCAAATAGCTCCCAGTGGATTTTAAGATGCAATCACCCTTCAAATTTGCAACGCTGTATGACCAGAATGATAGCCATATTTACTGGGCAGTAATGTGTACTTGTTTCCCTTTTGTGAATGTTTATGTTAACAAGATCTGGCTCCATATATATGAGGAATGAATGCGGGCTTGATAAATTAAAAGAATGAACAGAGAAACTCACTGATAATGCCTCTTTCACCAGATGTCACTGAATGGCTCGATGAGCATGAAAACTATGTTAATCTAATGTCGTGACCTTTGCAGTCACCAGATCTCAATCCAGCTGAACACCTTTGAAAGATTTTGGACTTGTTAGAGAGTGCTTTCCACCATCATCGAAACACCTACTAAAGGGATATTTTTCAGAAAACTTGTAGTTCATGTCTTGTAAAGTTCAAGAGACTTGTGGATTATATTCTAGTGCACCCTAAATTTGATCTATGGGACCTGAGTGGCCCATTTCTTGGATACTTTATGATGCTTTCTGTTTTTTTGTCTGTAATTTATCATCCATATCAGCATGCATGATGAAAAAAATAGAGCTTTTTGTTTTCTGTATGTTACCCACTTATCTGTGACCATGCCAAAACTTGTTAGACGTAGGCTTTGGGTGAGAGATTCTCCAGTTATCCTTCAACTATATGCACTTTTTGGGGGGTCAGGAGGTGTTAGCTTCAGATGTGTCATAAAGTTCAGCTCTATCACCAAACTTTTTCCCTCATTAAGTAAGTTGTGTTACTCTTTCTGTATTTCTTATGCTGATGATACTGTAGTATTATGAAAACACTGTTGTGCCCGCACTTGTACATCCACATCTACAATATGCCTTAGACATGTTTAATTCACGCCTGTTCACTTCAAACAAGTGCAAAATGCAGAAAAAAACAAGGTCATATTCTTTTCCAATATAAAAGATGGTGCCAGCTGTACTTCCTGCTGAACTGCACAAGGTTAGCCCTTTAAAATCACAACCGCCCACTTACCACTGCGATCGATGGAGACCTTCACTGAAATTTCTTTTTGACAATCTTTTTAAGGACATTGTAAACAAAAACAACAAAAAAAAAATACAATCCCTGCTTGTTGTTGTTGTCACTTTCTTCTCTGTCCTGCACAATGGGAATGTTTTTTACATGAACTCCTCTGCTCGCTTCTTTCATGTGTTGGTCGCTGTTTTTTCAGGGAGCTCTGAGAGTTATAATAGGTGGTAAGCTCCTCACCATCACACATCATCATACTCTCTTTTCTTTTGGCAGCTGGTCATCATTATCCATGCCCACAACTTTGCACTAGTAGAACTTCATTTATAAATCCATCCTTGGACACTTGCCCACTTATTTATCCACTTACAAGCCATGTAAACAGCACTGCCACAGCCTTCACTCACAGGGCTTCATGTCTCTCTCTATCATTTCAGTCAGAATTTGCTAGAAAGGCTTTCTTCTACTATACAACTTTAATCTGGAACAGGGGGAAGACATTAAAGTAGTCCAGCATGAAAACCCTGAGGGACTTTAATCGATTTTTAAACAATTTTGAGAATGTCTCTGAGTTATGCTCTTGTACATATTATGCAAAGTCCGGCTGCCAGTTTGGCATTTTATGAAATTATCACCAATGATATGTGCTTTATTTGTCTCTATATTTAATGCCTTATGTTGTATTGATGCTGTCTTGAAATTACATTTTTAAAGGAGACAGTTCCTTAAATTAATGCACACCATGATATAAAACTCTTTTTACAGGATTATTAAGAAATATATACCGTACTTAAACTTTTAAGTCTTGATAGAATTTTTATACGATGGTTTGCTTCATAAAAGTTAGCGGTCATGCTGAAGAGTAAAAGTAAATCTTTTCAAGTAAGAGAGAAGCTGTGATTTAACAAACCATGTGTAGACGAGATTTACTTGAATTATTCCTTGAACTATAGAGCCTAGCTTTGTTCAAAAAATATATAATCCTGTTAAGAAAAATCTCAGTAGTAATTCTCAAAAACTGAGTTATCTGTAAAAATGTAGTGCACAGATGTTGGTGGATTGTTATTGATGTATAGACATGAATGTGTGTGTGTATGTGAATCTATATAAATTAACTTGCTTGGGATTTTATCTCTGACCCTTATGAAATCCCACACCATACATCATTTTTGCTTTCTTTTCAGTCTACTCATGTTTCAAAATGATTCTAATGCACTTGATCTGTGGAAGTACATTTGGTTCTCTGCAGGTTTGGTTTTATATTACAAGAAAAAGATCACTGAATAAACAAGATGGCTCAGAAAAACTTTGAAGGTCGAAATGACCTTTTTTGGGTTTGGGGTGTTTTTGGCTAGAATATGGATATCTCTTTCATTAAAACAGCATAAAAACCTAAATCTTTCATACCTCTACTGATAGTTCACCACAACCTGAAGTCCAGTAAGTCTACAGCTCCTCCAAATATTCTGATGTTCTGACACTGAATTAATGCCTACTTAAGGTGCATCTTGGGATTACTACTCACCATGGGCAAAGAAAATCGTATGAGCGCATTCAAATCATAGACAGGTTGATTGACACCCCATCAAGCCATGTCCTCACACCATATGCCAACTCATGTTGATAAGCTGCAGGCAATTCATCATAGTCAGAAAGAACACATCCCCAGCCTGCATGCTTTAATGGTTTGTAAACTCTGCAATGCAGCTAAAATCTGAGAGAAAACTGCAGGCAGTCTGAGCTGAAAACACGAACGAGCAAAATGGTTCCCCAAATGGTCGAATGTTTGCTTAATTTCAAGCTGTATTTCTGCTGTTACTGTATGTCTCATCTGCTCAGCCAGCATTTGGGCTCATGCCAGAAAGCTGTGTTGATGTCAAATCAAATGTGATTATGGCCTCTAAATTTACCAGCTGATTGGTCAGATCAGTGAGCAGGAGCGCAAAGTCTTTACTAATTATATTAAACCCCTGAAAATGGAAAGGGCAACTGTGATTCCAGTCTGCATTGCAGGAGACGTTTTCTATGATGAGCATCGTCTATTTCGATATAGATTACGCTGATCTGCTTAGTGAAATGAGTCAAATATTTAAAGGACTTGGCAACGGGAAATGATGTTGGACACGGGGTTACACAGGAAAAAAAAAGCTCCATGTAGGGATTTTCTTGTTGTACAATATCTCACAAAAAATATAATACATACACAACATGTAAAGGAAAATTGAATGCAAATGTTGCCAAGAAGTATTGTGAATAGCGCAACACATCTCAGGCAGCTTGTCATATTTACCAATGGAGTAAGTATTTGAAAGCAAAACTGCACTTGCCAAAATGGCAGCTCTAGTCTTTTCAGCAAATGCCAAAAAACACAATATTTGTTTATATTGAAGTGACAAACCCCCCCGGAGGCCTTAGCAGTTATGTCTCCTGTCATTTGTGAGCAAAGCATGAAACGGTGTGATCTTGTAATGGATCCACAGAGGCTGCAGAGGGAGAATGGGCTGTTGACTGGGTCAAACAGATGTTGGAATCACTAATCCTAACCCATTGCCTCTTTTTCACCTCCTGTTTCCTTCCAACAGTCAATTTTGTGTTTTATTTATTCATGTCGGGACCAAATCTAGTAGTTTCATCCCAGAAAACGTTTTTTTGCAAGGTTGATTTGTAATGGTTTTGGAAGTCACCCAACCGGTAGATCAGAAGGCATTTATATGTGTTGTTCTTGTGGCTAATGATGAGCAGTTTATTTTGTAAGTCTGCAAACTTTATCAGCTTGAGACTCAA
This sequence comes from Acanthurus tennentii, assembly GCA_029783805.1. Classification (NCBI taxonomy): domain Eukaryota; kingdom Metazoa; phylum Chordata; class Actinopteri; order Acanthuriformes; family Acanthuridae; genus Acanthurus; species Acanthurus tennentii. The sequence goes on along the minus strand of JAPZDZ010000013.1, from coordinate 2,812,179 downwards.
CAAACCATGGATTTAGAGTTCATAAGAAATGAAATTGTTGTATAATACATGTACTTCCAAACTACAATCACAATATTTGTTGCTAGTCACCGATCAACAGATAAACAAAGCAGACTATTCACTGTCAAAACACTGATGCTCTTAAACATCTCTTCTTAGTGCAGACAAAAGGTTTTTCTGGCTGATACTGTTGCTGAAAATACTCCATTTGGAGATTTGCATCTTGTTCAGTTTAAAGTTCTGCTTATTGTGCGTTACGTCACAAAAGAAGTTCACTTTATCTGTTAGAAATTCTGCCAGTTTGTGATTGGATTCAGTGGACTTGTTCATCAGGAGTTTGGACAGTCTCTTACTTATAGATTGGAGATGAATCATAACCCATAATGCATCTGTAAGATTGGATTTTTTTTTCTTAGTATTTACATTACAAATTAATACACTCATTTTCATGTTATGTCCACCTTGCATAACGATGAATGCATTCAAAAATTTCAGTTAGTTTCTATAGGAAAATGGTGTAGGCTATTTCTAATCCCTGAGAACATGACTGTAGATTTATTGCTTTCCGGTACAGGCATTTCACGGGGGGTACACTTTGTAATGACCTTATAGGCCATTCCAGATGATAGATTTTGGTGGTAATAGCCATTTTAATATTACTGTTTGTTACTAAGAGCATCTGAGTCAGCAGGGCATAGCTTCAAAGGCTTAATGGGGCAAAATAAATTGCCACACCAAGGGAAGGATACAGCACTAATCACACCATTAACATTGAGCCACAGCCCAAAGTGGCCATGTTTGTTTGAAGTGTAGCAAAATGAACTCAGGTCAAATCAAATTAAGGGCATAGGGACCCAATAAATAAAGGAGGATATGTCCCCCTTGACTTTTTGTAAATAGTATTATTTCACCCTCAACCTCCTCCTCAATATATTGAAAAATAATAATAAAAGAATGGGATTTTGTGTATGTCCTTCAGAAAATTTCACTGTGTAAAGCTGCCTTTTTGTCCATTCACTGTCAGAGGAACTGAGCTGCAAAACGTTGAGTGTAGTTGTAATTACTTGGAACTGTTGTTTTATGGCTCTCTGGCCAAATAGTCATCCTTTTCATAGAGGAATCTAATGCAGATTCACTCATAGTGCCATTAAGTTTTATGTGAAGACATTTTCAAGCCCCATTTAGGGCTTTTGTATATATCCATTATTTTCATATGCAGACAAATCCTACAGAACTGTAAAAATGCATTCAACAAGTATCATTTTCTATTGTGTGTTCTAAAAAATAATTTCAGCCCAAATGATTCATGATGTGGCAGAGTTCAAATTTTCATCTTGTGTGTTTGTTGCAAAAAAATCTCTAATAATGGACTGTATGTGTTTGCAACTCACAAATACTTTGTTACTGCAAGCCAAAGAAACATACAAAAGCATAACATACAAGAGGTAAAACATAAAAGACATAATTTAAAAATCAAAACATACTTTTTAACACAAAAAAAAAAAATTTAATGGGAATATAAATTTTAAAAAGACCTTGGATCTTGTGAATCGAGTTTTTGATATTTTAATTTGATTCTCAGGAAAAAAAAGTGACAGTGAATCCTTGACATTGTCTTCATACAGGAGCCTCTGAGGCTCAAATTTCTTAAACAATATGAGTAAATTGAACATTATGGACCACGTTTTCTTTAAGTTTGAATATGTTTTCTGTTGACCTTTTATTTATTATAAAACGCTGGCAAAGAAGAAAAGAATTTTTGGAAACCTCTTCAGGAGCCAGTTTAGCCTTTAGATTGAAAAAAAGAAGAGATTGGGTCTTATTTAATAATTCAAGTAAGAAAAAAATACAAACACACATATAAATATGACTTTGTTTGCACTGAGGGACCTCCATCCTCACTTTTAAATTATTTTTTGGATGATAGCTTAAAAATGGATTACTGATTCAACTCTAATCCAAAACCCTCATGAGAATAAAAAGTCCTGCACACATATCAACAGTAACAAAAGACCTTTTATTTGATTTTCTGGCCTTGTAACTTCATAAGAAATCCCAGTATTTAACTGACAATTTATTTTTTGGATGATAGAGATATATGTTAATGCTCTTAGCTAAAATTTAGAGTCAGAACTTAAAGATTCAAATCAGGTGTTAATGCCCATTCATCACTATGATGAATCAATTATATCTTTATTTGTTAGCTGTCGCCACACTTCACAAAGCTAAATTTGCTTTATGTTTAGCACTTCAATGCTGTCATTCAACATTAATTGCTTCTGCAAATTGGCTGCATGTGGGTCTAACTTTATCGGAGACAGCACGAGACAAGCAACAGAAGTGTGGCAGGAAGTAAAAAAAGCAATGAACATCATGGAGCTTTGAGATTTTTTTCACTGGCTGACTGATCTCAGAGATCTCTAGCATCTAATGGAACAAGCCTTGTCTTATTTTATATGTGCAAAATCCGCCTGTTTCTCCTCTTTTCTGGAGCTGTGATACACAAACATCCCAGGTCGTCCTTGATTGATTGACAGAGGAAGAACAGCCCCTTCATGGAAGCAAAAGTGAGGGCAACATGAATGTATAATGCATTTTTTTCCCACTCTGTTGTTATCTTGGGTATTCAAATTGTGCTTGCAGGAAAGAGGAAACCGAAATCAGGGCTGTGCATAAACTCCCTTTGATTGACTGTTGATGAATTCTTCAGAGATCACTGGAGGTAAACTGCTGTATAATGGAGAGGTTTGATATTGACAGCTATCCAGTAAGCTTCATTCCTGAACCCGGAATTCCCTCCAGGTGGATAAACAGGGATTCCCATTTAGTGCCGTGTTAATTAAATATATAAAAGTCGTAACAACATTGTCTTTCTATTGTTGGAGCACACTTGCTGTTCTCTTGCCTGTTCAGACTCCTCTCTTCCTCTAAATGTGGCCTGATCTGTGCTTTACAATGAAATATTTATTACTCTCCGGTATTTCTGCATCTGATACCCTGCTTTTTCACTGAAATCTGAATCTTAATATCCGTGTCGGGAATTTATTGGTTTTACATTAAAAACACACTGTAGGGCCTATTCCCCTGAGTGGGATTCTGTTTTGTAATTTCTGAAGATAAGAAATGAATACAAAGGGACTAACTTCCAACATCTGCAACTCTCGGGAGTAACATTTCATTCGGGACTGAAGGGGATGAAAAGTATGGCGCCGTTTTGACTGGTTTGATGATGATAGAAGGGGAAGTGTTGAGGCTGCGGCTGTTTAATTTTTATGGTCAGAGCAAAGTGACCTTTAGTTTAAAGGAGAATACTGTTGAGCAAACTTTAGATGCCACTCATTCACTCACACACTGCTCTTTGGTGTGTTTGTTTGTTTCACAGCCAAACAGAACAACTTTTTGTTGACGGCTTGGCAACAATGACAGCTTGTCCTAAATAAGTGAACAGAACGATTTAACGATAATGTATTCATTCAAAATTTGTCAGCACCAGGTTCAGAAACATGTTACATAACATGAAAGTTGGTGCAGTTTTGGCTGAACAGGCTTGTTACCCACTGACGCTAAAAACAGTGCAGTGCTGCAGTGGAATCAGATGAATGGATACTGTAAATTACTGACTGTCAGCCTATCCATCAAAGAGTTGGGCCCCAGATTTGTGAGACCTCTGAGGCATAATTATAAGCCTGTCAAAACCGGCCAACTTAAAAGTTTATTGCAAGGTGCTAAAATGCAAAATGGTTTCAGGTAATGTCTCGATATCTGTAGGTTAAATTGTCAGTTGTCAGTCAAAGCCATATTTCAGCGTTTTTTATTAGAACAGACCGTTCAATACAAAGCACACCTGCAGAAAGCTGCACCAGCATCGGTGTATGCACAGGGTGAAGTTGTGGCCTGTTTAAAGATTATTTTTGCTAATTTACTAAACCATCAAATGTTATTCTGACTCTGTGAATGCAGTAATTTCATCATGTCGAGAAAATTATACTGCAGTTGGCGAATTATCTAGCTAAGTATCATTAAAAAAAACATGTAATAAGATGTATTTAACATGGCATAAAGTGTCAAAGGTTAATTTTCTTGCATGTTATTTAAAGCATGAACGGACCTTATGAAGCAATCAACACCTGAAATGTCAATTTGACAACCGACAACAGTCCATTTGTTGTTATCGTCTTTCTTTCAACACAATGGTTTGATCTCTGAACACACCTACACGAATATTAACAAGATTATTAGAACTGCAAATATTTTATCTTCTCATTTAGAGGAAGAAAGACAACATGGCACTCTTCCTGGTTGTTCCAGCAGCACTGCATTGTAGTTGTTGGATTTGTATTTTGTGGCTGACAGTAAACTGATCCTGATCATCTTGATCTCTGTGCCATGGCAAACAAACCCGGCATAACCAAACATCTTGAGTTGTATTTGTTAGACAGAGTTCAACCCAACTCCTTAAAGAAAAACACACTTTTTTAAAAATAAATAAACAATCAATGCCTGATACAAGGTGGAGAACTTGTGCAGCTTGGGGATCAAAATGTCACCGAGGCAGCTCAACCCCCGGAGGTAAGAAATGACACCATAGTCACTTCCTTACATGTTAATTAGTGCATGAAATTTCACACAGCACAATAACCAGAAGCCACACAAGTGTTAGATTGCTTTGTTGTTGCATCAGTATGATGCAGGGGTTGCTCTGTAACTCTGTGTGTGGTGTTTATTCATTAATTTATGTAGTAGTTTCTCTGATCCCATTTCAGAAAGAATACAAAGGCCTACTCTTTTTTTTTTGTACATGTGCCTCAGTCATAATGTATGACCTTCTTAATTCTTCTGTCTGCCTCTCTGTCTCTGTGCACTTGTGTATCTGCTGGATCTAGAGAAAAATTATTTGAAGTCCATCATATCTTAGCTGTGTCATGATTTCAAGTAACTGCAGACTTGTGATTTTCGTCCGATGCAAAACTGCATATTGCATAACTTGCAGATTAGATTATCCATGGTGAGATTCAGCAAATTGCAGATGTTTCCTGAGAGTGGTATTGCCATGCAAGTACCAGTATTTGCACTGTAGATTCACATGTTTTGGTGTTTTTTTGTTTGTTTGTTTGTTTCACTGCATTTTTTGCCTTGAAAATTGCTTTTCTCGTGATGACATATAAATTGTTTCTCTTGTCATGTGAAGTGCCGCTACATAATTTGAAGAGGGCTCTGAATACATTAATGAAAATTCCATGTTTCTGTTTAACAAAGCTATTTTTCGAGACATCTGTCAGTCAGCAACCTGTGCAAATGCATCTCAGCAAATTTAGAGCTTTCTTGGTAATTTGCCATTTCCTGGAGGTAATCAGAATACTCATCCAAATCCATTTTCCTCCCTTTGTCACTCTGCTTTTTTGACGCGCATAAACAAGCTTGTAGTCACAAAAACTGAAGCGATACTGCACAACATGGTGAGACTGATACGTGATAATGGCACTTAAACATATAACCAGCTCATAATTATATTCACATTAAGTGTTCTAAACAGCAGCTGGTGGGTTAAGTCTTCCCAAGACAAAAAAAATATGCCCTGATGGACAGGAAGTGATGTGTAGGTGGTTACCCTGAGCTAAAAACATAAAAAATTATAAAAATAGATATTACAGAGGAGGTGGATACTAATACACAACAGGCACCCAATATATAATTAAGTATATAATTAAATCAGTACTGCTGAGGACATACTTTGTACAACAAAGTTTCCACTAAAAAAGGATCTTTGGACAAACAGTGAGGCAAATTTATCACGGTTTGAATGTGAGATGGGTTCAATTTTAGGCTCGTGTGACAAAATGTAAATGAAAGCAAGTGTAAGAGCAGCTATCAGACATGGATGCATGGTGACCTTTTGATGGGAGGATGTGAAGGCTAAAGAGACTTAATCAAATGGAACCCTCCCTGCCACAGCGTGCTTTGACAGGTGCTGTGCATGAGCAGTGAACCAAACTATGAAACCCACTAAATGATTAATAATAGCCTGTAGCTTTATGTGTGATGAGACAAGAGGGAATGGTTATTGGCAATTTTTCTCCTGTCTATTTCTCTGCCACACATGCATGGCATTCACACACACACACACACATGTTCACACACAAACAAAGATCTTTGGACTCCCACACCTTGCGCCACCTGCAGTTTGTGGGCTCGTGTTAGTTGCCAATGACCAAGCCAGACCCCCCCCATCACCACCACCCACTTCCCCTCTGCAATGCAAACTCAAAGCGCTTCTGGCCACACAGCACATCTGCTCATCCTACCCCCGAGAATCTTCTATTGCTCATGTGCAATTAGGGATCAGAGATCTCAGATCAGAATGCCACATGAATATACCCCTGTGTTTTGATCAGCAGAGAGAGGGACAGTGGAGGTGCGAGTGGGCGGATGGGTGCATAAAAGCGATGTACGCGATGTTACCGTTGAAAATATACCTCACAATAAATGTGTTTTTGCAGTGATGCTATCGTGTTTTGTTTTGTTTTTTTTTCCCCAGCTCTGCACTGAAATGTGAGTACTACTGTGTCAAGTATAAACTTGCTTGCTTGTGCAACACAATTCATCCTCTTGTCATGCCGCACAACATCCCTGCATCCATCATATCCTATAATGCACACAAGGTCATTCAGTAATGAAGGAATCTTTTTACAGCTGAAATTTGTGGACTGCGGGAGCACAGACCTATAAAGTTTGCTCGTATGGGTGTGTTTATGTGTGTGTGTGTGCACGTGCAACAAGATGTGTGTGTGTGCATGTGCGCATGTGTTCTCGTGCGCTCAGTTGTACCTTTTATGCTGCCAGAGAAGGAGCATTTTCATTCCGCTCAGAGAGCAAAAGGCCTGAGGGAAATCAAAGTAAGCATTTCCTCCATTCTAACGCACCACCTTTAATAGGTACAACGCCACCCAAGCATTCAGCTCTGTCCTTTGGACTGTGAACACATATCATGGCTGAAGCTGCCAATCGCTTCCAAGAGGTATTTTGCAAAATTTCCTCAACTCTCTTCAATCTGCACTGTAATGTTAGAATATATATATGTGTGTGTGTGTGTGTATAATTTATATAAATGTATATACACACATTCACACACATTTTATTTCATCCCTCCTCATTATTTTTAATCACAGGGTAAAGCTTTAATCACCTAGTTAAGGTTGAACTGATGGTTCATCAACCGTTTTACATACATAATGTACTAACTGACTGAGACCTAGCAGAGCAGCTAAGTGGCGTCTTGATTTACTACAGTACCTTAAAGGACAGGTTGCCCAACTTTAAAAAATGAACAGACCCACTTGCTACACTCATTGCACTTTCTTGATCCCAGAGGAACGGTGCATGCTGTGCTGCTTTGTAAGAGAGCACATTAATAAGGGAAAGGCTGGACCTGTGTGTCGCTTTAATGTTTCTGCAGGGCGTCCGCCGTGTCCTCCACGCTCCTCAGGGTGTGAGGCAGAGTTACAGATGGGATACATCTCATTTCTTAACCCTGAAAGACTTAATTGTATTTATTTTTGTTCTTCGGTCAGAATCAAGTGTCATGCATCATTTGACGCATCATTGATTTGGCTGAACGACTGCAAACTAAGTGTGTAAGCTGCAAAGTGCGGTTCATGCTCTTATTGCTGGAACCTTTCTGCCTTTTTTTACTTGAATGAGTAAACTTTTTATTTCCCCCTATTATTTCCCACTATTTGGCTGCAAATTCACAAAGTTAGAACATCTCGGCTCATCGGCTCCGATTTTTAGTACAAAAATACAAATCCGTGGAGAAGCGGTTCAAATGGATGGCTTGACTTCAGCGCGACTAAAACCAGCTTCTACTCTCGGTTTCATTGAGGTTAATAGTGTCCAGACACAGCGGCCATTAAATTAATTAAAACAAAAATAGAGTTCCCACATAACAGAGATGGATGGGGCTCTAGCAAAGATATTTACAGGTAACTTAATTACATTCACCAAATAAAACACATCTAGGTCACAAAGAGGAGAATTCTAAATAGGCAATTAAGCCAGTGGTAAGAGCCTTAATAAGGCAAGCAAAGTACATAAAATGAGGGGAAGTAAGTGAGTGTCAGTGCAAACGACTTTGCCTAACACTATCCATCATGGGACTAAGTGGTAAGATGGTGCCGGGCTTCTAAATTCTAACAGCATTAATCCCAGATAGCAGGGCTCATACCAGCCAGTATCAATAATGGCAATAATAACTCATCCATCTGGAAGTCATCCAAACCCTGACTGGGTAATTATGCTTCCCTCATGAATATGCCTTCCGGTTTTTAACAGTAGGAGAAGAAGAAGAACATGGCAGGGGAATAGAGAGAGATGAAGGGAGGGAACAATGGAGCAGTCGCACATCTAAATAGCCTTTGTTAGCCAGTTCAGAGGCATCAGCCTGTTACGAGCTCTTGATCATCGTGACACCGACTTCAGGGACTGTGTCTCATCCCAGCTGCTGGACGTCAAGGGACCTTGAGCATCTGCAAACATGACAAGAAGTCATTTATTAGACAGCAACCTTGACCAGCTTATTGTCCGCAAACTTGAAATTGTCATTTCTTAAGGAAAATTGCTTGATCTCTTTGGGTATTATGTGAATAGATTTAACTATAGTGGGTGAAGGACGGAGTGAGGTCTGATGGCTTTCATTACCCGGTTAACTGCAAATGTGCAGGTGACCTTTTCAATACTGAAGAATGTTTGAGACTATAAAATGAGATTTATCTTCATAAAAAAGTGTAAACACTAATAGACATTATGTTAATTTGTTTGCATACTTCAAGTTTAATGTCACAATAGTACTACTTAAGTATTTCAAGCTAATCATTATTAATTATCTTTCTTTTCTGTTACATTTTAGAACAAAAAATAAAGCTATTTCCACTTAATTATTTTAAACATTCAGATCTGATTTGTTATTTTATAAAATAAGATCATATATACAAGATGGATGATGGATAATCCATTAAAATGTCATACAGTAAATATAGTTTTATAAACACAACTTAGTGAAGCCAATAAACTGCTGTCCTCATGTTTCAAAAAGACTATTATTCCAAATAGTACATGTACTACTAGTAGATTTTGAGAATATCTTGATGATTAAACGTATGTGCTCTTTTGTTGGTTTTCCTTTTTTGCTGTTATTGTTGGGGTTTTTTTTTGCAGAGATATTTTTTAACTCTTGTAATTTAAACTTTTTTATTTTTTCCCTCTACTGCCCCTGCATCCAACTGCAGACCGCCCTGTGTGGAAATATGGCCTCAGCAATATGACACTGCTCACAACAACTGGGACTCACAGCAAAAGGATTTCAGACAGTCTCTCGTCTTTTCTGACTTTGTGTTTGGTTGCAGACATAAGCCCAGCTGGGAGAGCCTGGCTCACCTCCACGAGAAGTTCTCCTTGAGAGAACTCAAGCCCTAACCTCATTCTATCCTTTAAGATGACTATTCCCTTACCTTAATCCCCTGTTGGAATAGCAAAAAGGTTTTCTTTCCATAAGTTTGATCCCCACGGATTGCATCCCTAAATTTCGTCCGGAGCACTGACTAAATTAGGAGACACACTCCTCCCTTTTGCATTTGAATAGGAGATATTTTAGAAGTACAGAGCAAACTGTCAGGTGACTGACTGCATGAGGCATCAGGAGAGGATCTTGTGCTGGAAACTTAAAAAAACAGACTACGGGAACAACGGTGAATTCATAAAAATGTCAGTGCAGTGATGTGAAGTGTTGTTTTTCATGCAAACAGTTTGTGGTTTTAAAACTTTTGGCATAAGCCTTCTTTTCTAATGACCTGACTTTCCTCTTTGTGCTTTGCTGATGATTTAATAGTTTAACTATGACGGATTCATTCATTGTTTCGGTTGGACGAACAACGCTAACTGCAGAGCTGCACTACAACTAACCTTTTGTAAAGGTCAGATAAGATAATGAAAGAGGTTCAAGCATGACTTAATGGAAATGGTTATAAGGATCATGTTGGCAGTGTGTGAGGATGGTGTCATTAACGCCCCCCTCTGTCTTCTGTTAGCTCTCGTTCAGTATTTTTAGCATTATTCTATTCTATTTTTGACAGAAATGTCAGCTCACTTTGCCACACTGATCAGGTTGTTGGTTCTCTTTTATTTTAAAACCATAATGTGATGGAAAATCAAGGTTCGTACCTGCCTCAAGGACCGAAACCACTCAGCAGCCTTCATGTCACTTACAGTCACATTTTCAAACATAATAAACTGCATTGAAGTGAACTTTTCCTCTCCTTTACACCGACAATTATCAGCTGGTTTCATTATTCATTTCTCGAACTGCGTTCAATGTTATCTGTACACATCCTCAATATCTTGTAATTATTGGAAGTGTCCTCGCTTTTGCCATCGTTATCCTCTGCTAATTCAATTATGTTGACACACTGGGAAGACAGTGTTGTGTAACTGGGAGACTTTTGAAGGAGGCTGTGATTTTAACACACGTTGGAAGCGGTAATTGCGCCGACACGCCACACAATGAAAGGTCATTGTGATTTGAGATCAAATATTTGATCACTGCACTTCAAGGATGATATAATTGATGCGAAATACGAGCTGATTCAGTGAACATTAACAGCGTTGCTCTTGATTGTGCAGCTTGTAAGTGATTCAGGAATTATCAATTGTCTCAATTCAACATCAGCTCTGCAGTGATGAATTATTTTACGGTTGTCATTTAGCAGAAACCGACGGAGACTGCTTCTTTTTTCACCTCAGGCAGTTAAACGACACAATGTGCATTACGTTTCTGATCCATAATTTAATGCCGTTAAGAAAACTGTAAAACTGTTGCACATCTGCCCACATCACCCACTGCTGAGCATCGTACGTGCACTGTCATGCATTCATTCACTTTTCACATATATTTCTCTCATCACTCACCAAGTTTCCACTGATTTTAAGGTTTGTGTTACGTGATAAGCAGACTGTTTGGCCTCTTCAGCAAATGTGAGAAAGGTAACTTGTCATGCAACTAGCTTGTTGAGACTATGCTGTTAATGTATAAGTGTTGATTCTGAAAGATGCTTTTAATCATCATCTATGAATTCCTTGAAATTAACAGTGTGTCTTTACATGGCTACTTGGCCCGCCTGTTTGACTGTTTAAGTACCAGCTCCACATCCTGAAATTAAGCTGAGCCACGTTGCATATTTTCATTTTTGTTTTCATCATGAAGAGTTTTTTTAAATGCAAAAATCATCTCATTGGCCAGAACCAAAGAGCTATGATCCCACAGCG
>JAPZDZ010000013.1:2750073-2760837 GCA_029783805.1 Acanthurus tennentii | reverse complement strand
GTTGATTTGTTTTTCTTGCATGAAGCAATAATGGAGAATCAACTACTATCAAGGAGTCAAATGGTTAAACCCATCTTTAAAGCCTGGGGCAGATGGGAGATGAAACAATGTACATGTACTGTATGTGCAGCTGAGTTTATGATAGGAGTAATCTATTTGTTATTTATTATTTTTAAGCTTCCAGTCTGCTTTATGTCTGGTTGACTGTTTTCTTCGATATAAACCATATCTACCATCCTAAAACTTAACTACAATGAAATAAAATAAGACAAAATAAAACGCCACTAATAGAAAACCCTTTAAGTCTGCAGAGATCTTTGTTACTGTAAGAGTTTTCCTACATATTGTTGCAGACAGACAGTTTCGCTTTGTCCACCAGCCATCTGCATGAAGAACCCGCCATATTGAAGGCGATCTAATGGGTAAAAAATGGACTGAGAAAACAGAGGGAAAGGGTCATTCAGCACCAGGTTGGGAGACAGAAAGAGACAGCCAGGGAGACACAGAGTCGCAACTTCATCAAGATTAATCACTGACATCTGGTGCCTTGGAGGACCTAGTTAGTAACCCTCTGTTCTCCCCCTGGTTGGGTGTGAATCATCAATGGCAGGCTGAGACACAGGATGCACAGCTCGGGACGCATGTCACCCCGGGTGACAAAAGTGTTTAATGAATGACAGGAAGGGGTAAAGTGAGTAAAAAAACCACAAATGCCTGTATACAGATGGTGACACCGCTATATATTTTAATCACTAACTTGTTTATGGTATTTATACATCATCTACGGAGCAGCAGCTATTGTCTGAAATGATGCGTGTTTTGACAGACAACCTGATAGATGCGTAGTTACATAGAATGATGGGTAAATAGATGTGTCAGTCATAAAAAACACAGATGAAAATTGATTTGTGGAATCCAAAACAAAAAACCATGATTGAAATGGTGTTTAGCTTCCATCTCGGCGAAATTAAAACACCTGCTGAAACCCTCCAAGGACGTTCATAAATCCTGGTTTTACAATATATATGTGCGTGTATTCATGCGTCACTTTAATTAGATATACCATGTGGCTTTCATTTATCCAGTTTAGGTCTTTGTAATTGATTATGATCACAGCTGTAAGGCTCGTGATTCACTGAAAGTACAATCCATATGGGCGAAAAGGGAGGCGGCCACATTCCATACTGAATTAAAAATAAATAAATAAATACAAGGTGGGGATCCTCGATACCCGTCGGTTGATTTAACAGAGTCCTGCGTGCAGATTGCATGGAGGGAGATGAATTGATGGTAAGGCGAGGATGGACAGAGAAGGTCGAGCAGGAGTGGGAGGTTGGGGGGGGGTGTTGGGGGTGGGAGTGGGAGTCCTCTCTATTAACTACGGGCCTGAAGGAGACTCTTCTTACCAGCGCCCGGTTCTGGCAACACTACATCATTATGTTCAGCTTAGGCCCTGGGCTGACCCACATCCACACAAGCTTCTTCAGACACCATTATTTTTTTTTGTTATCATTGCAATAGACAGAGCTGGGCCAATGTTGATGCATGCAGTCCGGGGGATCAGTCCGACCAGTCTGAATATGATAAGCCGTGTAGTTAAGCCTGAATAAGGGTGAGATAATTACGTGTTGTGCTGGAAGGAACAACAGAGCGAACCGTCCAGCACTGTGCAATGTATAAAAAAGACGTGACTGTATACAGTTTCTATGATGGTAAAAAACTGGGTTGGGATTGTGGAATTTGATTTAAAATGAAAGCAGGGGAATAAATTATAAAACGCAGAATGTAATAGAATAACCAAAATGTGGATCTGGTTTTTAAAATATGTTTTTCTTCTATTCATCATCATTTTCAGAGCACGAAGCTGAATAAACTACAACAAAACGAACCTAAAGCATATTTTCAAAATGCAAAAATTGAGATATTTTTGCAAATGGATGTTATCAAGCTCTTTAAATTCTTTTCTACCAGGAAAAAAACAGGATTTGGCCATCACATAAACAAGCTTTAGACCTGATTTTGGACCTTGTATCAACATCCTGCATGGACTTCTCCCTCTGGTTGGGTATTTCAGTTAAAATTCAGCTATGTGAGTAGATGTTAGTTTTTGAACTCCCCTGTCGGTGGGAAAATATAGCAACCTCTGAGCTTTGAGGGAAAAGGTGGCTGTGAAGTGGCCTGAACATTAATTATTCCAGACAGAGAGTAGACTCTTCCATTCAAGGTAATAGAAATCATGTAGAATAACAGATGGGACTCCTTCATTGCTCCCCAAGCGCCGTGCTGCTGAGCATTAAAGGAGCATCCGGCCGATGAGCATGGAGGGGTCCTGCAACAGATTCAATTTTAGAGAGTTTGAATCGACTTAAAGGGAGGTTGGAGGTCTTTTTCTACCCTGATAAATATCCCTGTTTGTTACTGTGTTTTTGCCAGATTTTCTAGCATTTGGTGAGCTTGTCTTTTTTTAATTATCAAGTGGTTATATTTGCCTTAACTTACAAAAATATCCATTTAAAACCTTTTTATTCTAACAGTCATTATTCTAACAGAAAACTTCTGATAATGACACCTGATCACAAAACAGTGATACTAGTTTTCTTCAAAATGACCTGTTTTGTCATTTATAATCATAACTCAATGCCTATTGGACCAAATGTTTTATTTATGTGTTCATTTACTTATTTATTTTTACTTTTAGATCATCATTTGTCATTTAGCACCGAGTTTTGTGCTGTAATATGGAACAGTCTGCTTATGTTCGAGCGTCATTTTAAAAGTCAGGAATTTTGTCAGGAATTTAAAAAGTCAGGAATTTAAAAAAAAAGAAGAAGAAGATGAGAAAATCCAGCTGCATGTTAATCTGGTTCAGACATGCTCTGTTCTGTGTGGTCTTGACAAATATAATATCCCATTTGAGTCATCTATCCTGCATTTCCAAGGGCGTCATCTCGTTATTGATTGGAGGAAAGTGAAGAGATATGGATATTACCAGGCTGAAGGCCACAGAGGCACTGAAGGTGATTCATGGGAGGGTCTTCCACATAATTCAAACCCTGGACAAATAGTTCATTTCCAACAGTGTTGGCATTTGAAAAAATCAAATCCTTGAGGTGAATTTAAAACAGGGCCGGAGGCGGATCTGTACCTTGTGCATACCTGGCAGACTCCTGTGAAGTTCTGCGGTTATCTTTCAATTACCACCACAATATACTTCTCCTGCAGACACAAACACCCACCGTTCCTAATCCGCTGTAAGCCCTGGCCTCTAACAGCGCCAACTGTTTCTGTCGCATAACCATTAAATACATTTCTGTGCTATTATTATTTTTCTTTTTTAGCCATCACCGCAGTATATTTCATTTTAATGGTCGCTATTGTTGAACAAAATCACTAGAAGATGATCATTTTGTAGACAGGGGATGAGAGACTAGGTTTTTGCAATCCTTTTTTTTCTTCTTCTTCTTCTTCTTCTTTTTTTATTTTATTGCAGGGACTAACCATTATCATTATCATTTTCCTGACCATGCCCTTTCTGGTAATTCTCCTCTATATAGCCTCAACCTTTCTTATGGCTGTCAGTTGTAGAGAACCAATTAACATATTGTGTCCGAGGGAGTCATTCTTCTCGGCACTCCTTCGTTTCCCTCCCTCTGTTTTTGTCACACTGCTAGCTAGTGGGCAGAGCCACACAAATTAGCGGTGTGGGCTGGAAGGCTCAATTACCTTTTAAGGACTTTAGAGGTAGTCTGTGTCCGTGTCAGCCTGTCTCAGAGCTTCTTCAACCTGCCTCGATAAGTGCATAAAAAGAAAAGTGGGAGAGCGGTGGAGGTGGTGGAGGTGGAGGTGGAGGGGAGTCGGGGGAGGCAGCCGAAGGAGAAGAGCAATTGGTGTGCAGGGGGCCGGGTTGAATTTCTAAATGATCTAATTCCCGTGTCTGCAGAGAGTCTCACTGTTGGCATCCCTGTTTCCCCTGGAGACAATGGCAACTCTCTTCGTCTCATCAGCCCACCTCTGTCTCACCTCAGCACCCCTCCCTCCTCCCTCCTTCTTCCTACATCTCTCCCCCCTTACCTTCTATTGTGCATCATGGCGAGCGAGGGGGGACAGCCAGCAGAAAGTCCATTTGAATATGATGGCAGGGGTGTATTCTCAGAGGAATAGCACCGCTCTGTGAGCCATGCCAGGCCTGGCCTTGTTATCCATCTGTGACCATGTAATGGAGATGGATACTGTACTGCTGGCAGACTGAAATGGAAGAGAGATGCACGGGCCAGCACATATCAAGCATCGCAAAGTGTGAAAACGCTGCGAGCATTGAAAATGTAAAGCAAGAGACAAGCATGGCAGCTCTGTGGTGTGTAATGTATCAGCACTGCTGATGGGAAGCAACAAAGATACTTAAAAAATGAGTCATGACCTCTAAAATAAAAAAAAAAATCCTGTTTGTGACAATTACAGCCTGATATTTGAAGCCTTGACCATTGTTCCTATCAAACTGTTATTCTGTCGGCTGCTGAGAAGCTGGAAGTAGGTGATGTAGCAATATTACTATGACAAGTTCACTCAGGAAGTGATTCTTCAAACTGCGAAATCTATTCACGACAGTTTGTGTAAATGTTCTTGTCTTCTCTTCCACACACACATCGACAGTCTGTCTGATTATCCGAATGTGCATGTTCAACCATGCCTCCTTGTTTTTTTAGTTTTCTATTGTTCACAAATTGATTAAATTTTGAAAGGAATAACATTTTTAATCCACAAATCGAGGAGACGGTGTTAATTAATGTATCTTGCCGGTAGCAAAATGTTCCTGAACGCATCGGCAGGACCTCAATGTTTGCTGTTAGAACACAATTTCAACCTCTGGCAACAAAAACATGATCACATTTTACAGGATTTTACACTTAAACCTCCATAACATTTCTTTTTTTTACTTAAAGGGATAGTTCAGGGTTTTTTTTTTTGATCCTCTGAAGTCAGTGTATCACTTGCCTTGACATGACCCACTGAAGCACCAGAGAAAGGTCTGTCTGAACCCATTATCCTTCTCATATTTCATTTTCAAATTACTCTCGACGATCTTGGGTGGTGCTAATCCCAGGACGCAGTGTCAGGAAATCTGAAAACAGTAACACTCAGATAGTGGAGGGGGAGGGGCGTGAGGAGTTGCCAGTGGTTGGTTTTTTTACTTGCAGTCTCCATCAGGTGAGTCAGACCGATATATAACAGTCTGTAGCAGTTTTAATGCCCCCAGAATGCAAGAAATGAAGCAATGAACAGCTGTAGACAGGAAGCAACGACCTAACCAGCCTTCTGACTTTACCACCTTAAAAAAAAAACCTTGAGACTTTCAAATATGTGCTATTTTTAAAGGTTCTTGCTCCTTCAGGATTGCATTGAATATGTGCATGTATATAATTTATCACGAGACCAGTTTTTGATCAACACATCTGAAACAGATTGAGCCCCAGCATGTACGAATGTGCAGGTGGACAGCATTGTTTTCAAATGAGATGCACACACACATTTTAGCTTCGTGTGACCATATTTCAGTCAAGCGCTGGTCTCTGCCTTTAGTGCGTTTCCATAAAATATATCTTTTTTTTTTTTTTGCTCCAGGGTTAGAGCCAAGAAGTCTGAGTCAGCAGTTAAATTCACACATTACCAGGACGGCGGGTTAGATTTTATTTATTGATATTGTTTGATATATTTATAAGTCCGAGCTCATGCATTATACATGTGGTCTTATGGTCCATATAAATCTTTGCACAACAAGAAAAAGCGGTGTGATGAAAGAGACAGTGGCCCAAGAATTTGTAGGCGTGCCGTGATTAGTGGGATCCTATTAATAGAAGTGACAAGTCAAATAAAAATAGCATGAATTTGCATATAATGTTGATTGTTTTTTACTGTTGAATCGGAGTCGGACTGAATACGAGGCTTCTAGAAATTTCTCTCCTCTTGGCAAAGAATTTCTAAATAATTACTGAAGTTGACAAGTCCCTTAACTGTTTTTTTTGCATAAATGAGTTTGTTCTTTTTACTTGAGATCGTTTCAAGATCACATTATCCGGTGAGATTGTGCAAATTGGTAATTTTCTGTCTTTCTGTTTGATTAATGAACTTCCTTCTGGCTCTACTCCATAAATGTCATTTCTGCAGTTCATAATGAATAAATATATTTACAGCAAACATGTTTTTTTTTTTTGTCTCTGTAATCTCGCCAATAATTTTTTTTTCACCACCTCTTCTTGTCAGAAATAGTCTTATTACTGTTTATCTTGCTGTCCAACAGAATAAGAGGCACTGTGCTGTGATTTGACTGAGGTATGAGGGAAGATGGTGTAGGAGGTGCTTAGAGGGAGAGACACGATTTTCACACTCAGACGACAGCTTTTACGTCACCATTTCCAGTTCAATCATCCGAACAGCCCCGCAGTTCTCTGTGTGGAGTTGCAGAGCTCAGTAATACGTCTCCCTGTCATGCTGTCACTGCCTTGTCTTGTCATTGCTGCAGTCTGTTTTAACAACCGGCACGCCTGTAAAGTGTTCCTCCTGTGCTCACTACCTGTTTCTGCAACCGGTGAAAAACTGCAGTGTGAGTGAGACACAGTGCAACATGTAAAATGTTACTTCTGGGATGTTTTATTGCAGTTATTGTCTTTTATCAAAATGGAAATGGAGGGATTGACTGGAAGATCTCACTGTTGTTAGGGAACTTTGATCTTCCACCAGGGGTCACTGTTGTGAAGGGAGATTGATCTCAGCTGAACCCCCTCCAGAGAAGATCAATGAGTCCAAGTCTCTATGGTAAACCCCACCCCCCACCTACTCTCTGTGCATCAGTGTGTCTCACTGTGTGTCTTTGTACTATATATATGTGTGTGTGTGTGTGTGCATGAAAAAGAGAGTGGGAGAGGAGGAAAAAAAAGAAGGGGAGAGTGTGTGTGTGTGTTTGTGCATACATAGTTTTCACTTCACTGTGCTGTCATTACTCGCAGTGTGTTGAGAATATGTAGTGCTAAGTAGTCACAGGAGAAGCAAACTACTGAATGTGAAAGTGGTCCTCGCGTCGGCGCCAGGCTGAACCCGGCTGCAGGTCCTGAATGTGAAATGCGGCTCTGCACTATTTACATGTTGCGCCCTGGCAGCAAGGTGAGTCAGTGGCCCCGCACCAGTCAGAGAGAGTTATCCATGCGACTGCTCACCCCTGGACCTCTCTTGATCTGCTCCTGATGCATCTCTCTCTTTCTGCCTTTCCTCCCTCCACACATTAATGATGCCATACCATGAAGCACCATGAATGCACAATACACTGTATACGTTCCAAACACAGAAGGAAAACAATTATAATAACAAAAATCGTAGTTTATAACAGTGTGCTAATCCAGGATTATGATTCTATGATTTCAAGCCCCTTTCAGTAAAACAACGCATCTCTCTTCACATCAGACTGCAGATTCTTATTTTAATAAAACTACAGTTGAATCAGGAAGTGAGATAATTTAATATTACTACCATCCAAACCAACTAGCCTTGTTCTTGAACAGTATTCAAGCTAGCTTTTGCTTTCAAGCCTGAACAAGAAGTTAAATTTAGAGCAGTTCTTCGATGCACGTTGAACTTCTCCATTGTTTTTATGCTACGTTTGTATGGCGGCTGCTTGCTTTAACTTGTTGCTCATAGCCCAAAAAAAGTCTTTTGTCGAAACCAGTTTCAACAGGATATTTCAGAATAATGTGGGCACTGTTTCTTTACAAACACACTTCTATTATATTATTTTTGTGAAAAGTCCTTGAGCAGAAACTCAGTTAACCCACACTGTTATCTCCATGAGATGTGAGCCTGCAGGACATCATGCACTTGGTCATGTGTGTGCGTGTGTGTGTCTGCAGCTAAGCTTGCATGCTACTGGACCATTTAACCAAATGCTTTTTGGTGGAAATTTATGGTGTAATTAATTCGAACTGGGAATTCTGAACTCCTGAGTTCCCAGTAGGAAATCCTGACTGGAAGGCCCCCTGAAACCAGACTTTTGACTCGGACCTCACAACCCTCACCTCAAAAACCTCAAACAGCTGCTCTGAGCATCAACAGCAGTGAAAGCTGTGGTAGTTTTCTGTATATTAGACTCTTTGGGTTGTGTGTGTTTCAGTATATTAAGTCGTACACACAGTATTTTCCAGTTGGTTTGACTGAAAACAAACCGTATCCGGTCTGTTGCAGTCCACAGTTTGACTTTTGTCTTGGCTCAAAAACTGACTTCCACAGAAAAAATTTGGTCTAATCTTGAACCGGAGCATCTGTTGAATCATTCCATAACAGATCATTGTGATAAAACATCAATAAATTTCTGGGGTTTTTTTTGTTATTCCCATCCTCATCTTGACTATCATCCCAGAAAAGATGTGCCCTTTGTTTAAATGTTTTTTTTTTCCTATTTTTGTTGGTGGATTGCAATGCTTCACCAAATGTCTAATGCCTCAGAGAACCCAAAACATCACTGAGGCCATTAGTATGTGCAAACTGTTTTATTCACCCATACGCTGCTTTAATGTGAGGAAACATTTCCGCCAAAGAATGTTTGTTAAAAAAAAAAAAAAACAGGGCCGAGTTAAAATCTTCTCTTTCTGCAGAGCGTTTTCGCAATAATAAAAATACAAGAGTAGAAAATAAAACGCTGAGCTCAGTGTAATAATACATATGTCTGTAGTTTTCTTAAATGGCTAAACCATCTGCTCCAGGCAGCCCGAAGCCTCCCCGTTCTAATTGTCCTGTCTGTGGTGTTTGATATGCATAATTAGACTTTTAATAATCTTTGCTGTGCAGGTGATGTTTGCTACGAGTTCACACAGATTTTTATTTCCCCGTTGGTTGCAGTGCGCATTATGACTCAACCGGTCCCTTTGTCCCTTTTATAGGACACATAACATTCATATTTGCAATGACCTTGAAACTCTTTAGTCACCTCTTTGATAAAATGATGCAAAATGAAAATAACATCAGGAAGAATGGCTTTAGAAACCATAGAGTTCTTTTTACGACTGAAATTTCTCCAAACTGTTGTAATCAGTATTTTCATATTAGCAATGGTTCAAAATGACTTTGTGGCTTCTTCACAGCTCCATTTTTTTTAACTTATTGTTTTCATTTTAGCCAGTACTTTTATTGCTTTAATTCACTCTCATCAATCTTGTTTCCAGCTGCTCTCTGTGAAAAAAAGCCCTCAGAAATGACTGCATATTTTTTTCCTGCCCAGCACCTGACAGTGAAAAGACAAGAGCGGTGACATAGTGGAGCATTTAGCACAAAAGAGACAAATCTTTTCTTTAGGTTTTATAAGAGGACGACACAGAACTGAAAAGACAGTGACTATTCGCATTCAGAAGTGCGTTGCGACTTGATGTTATATAAAGCGAGGGGTTGCTAACTTAGAACTCTTAGTGTTTTAAACCTACTGACCTGTTGCAGGTTCAGTAATAAATAAATAATGTATCAGAACTCTGCAGGAAACATTATCATAAAGCTGTCTCCTCTGCCTTTTAGAGGCGAGTGACCTCTTTATGAAACACAACGCTTGAAGCATCTTAAACATCCTCTTCCTCATGTTAACACAAACACAAACTCACACCGGACAAACATAATCTAATTATAGCACAACCTTATGCAACTAAAAATAAGATTTTAAAACATGCTGCATTGGAAACATGAAGCTTCCTGCACATTAGAGGCATCTTAAAGGACAAACTTTGTCCAAATTCTCAATGTGTTGACGTGTTTGCAGGTTGCAGCAATGATCCAGGCAGTCAGATCAGCATCTACTTATGGGAAAATGTTGACATGTATTGGAAGCCATGACGTTTCGTCTTTGGGGACTGCCTATAAAAAATGCAAGCGCTAGGAACAAGCATCACATGCATCACAAGCACCAACACTGCAGCACTTCAAAACAAGATGCCGGCGATGTTGGGCAAGGCAGCATTCTGCAAATGTTCCACATTATTCAAGATGATTCAAGCACAGTCGGGCATTAAAGGAACGCAGTTTGATCACTTGGCTCCATGTTTTTTGTTTTTTTTTAAAAACTCAGAGTGAGTTTTATCAGGCGATAGGCTCCGGCACAATGGCAGTGTTGTGGCATTGCTGCTGATGCCCCCCGAATGCCCACAGTGGCAGCGGAGGTTTACAGAGCGCACTCAAAGGACTCGCTGATCAAAGGAGCGTTTCATCTGTGAATTCTGCTGCTGCTGCGTCGAATGCCAGAGACATATTATGACAGAGATCTGATGCCGAGAGACTGACAGCAAAGTCTCTGATGACCCTGCTGTACAACACAAAAGAGAATAAACAGGAAAATAAAAGAGCGATAACAAATACAGTACAGAACACACAGCGTAAGGAAAAGAATTGTTACGAGTTAAACACTGTGCTTGGAAAATGTTATTTTTGGTTAAAGATACATTGACTTATCGATACAGAATTGTAAGATATAACAGGAAGAACTGGTTTATTCTGTTTTTTTATGTTTGAAATGTTATTTTTAATTGCACAAAGGGCTCTGGTTAATTCATGTCATGCCAACTTACTTATAGTTTACAATTAAAACAACTGCTTTGGCGACTGTGTTTCTTAGAAGATGGAAAACTTACTTATACAAAATTCATAATTCGCCGCTCAAGACTGGAAAAAAAAAAAAATCAGGTATAATAGTGAACATACGTGTGCACACTGACTCATAAAAGTTTGCCACAGAAGCTTGAGATC
>JAPZDZ010000013.1:2667443-2681234 GCA_029783805.1 Acanthurus tennentii | reverse complement strand
TAAGCTGTGGGAGCTTTTTTCAGCTGTTAAGGCGGTGAAATGAAAGAGTTATTCAAACTGCCATTATTTCTCTACATTCTTTTCCCTGCAAGTCAGTCCAAAGCACAAATGCAGTTTTATTAAGAATGAGGGGGGAAAAAAATGAGCTTTTTGAAATTACAGAGCCAATCACAGAGCACAGCTTTTATCAGCACCGTGTATTTATATTTATTTATTTTAATATGATTTCTGTATGAATATGACACATTAATGCTAATCTTGGCAGAAAGTCCCTTTCACACATAAGAAAAAAAAATCATTTTTCAGAGTTTGCCTGTTAAGTGTGGCCACAGTCTCAGAAGAGACTCAGGGGACAAATGCGGTGAATAGAGAAAGAAAGAAAAAAAAAGGACAGGAAGAAAGACTGTGTGTGAGAGAGAGAAAGAGAGGAAGAAATAGGAAGTAGCAGAGTGGAAAGGTGAAGGCGTAAAGCTTGAACGCTTCAGCACCATTGCCACCACAAACAGTGCTGACCTGGAAAGCCTCTGTGTGGTGGAAATCAGCTTTAAGAAACCCTTTTAGAGACCTCCTCAGGGGATTAATACTGTTTTGGTGTTTGGGGTCTCTCTCTCTCTCTCTCACTCTCTCGGTCTGTTTGTGTGTGCATGTGTGTGTGTCCATCACGTGTGTGAGTGTGTGTCTGTATTATGTGCCGAGATGCCCGTGTGAAAGAGATAAAAAGGAAGCATACAGTGGATTTCCTGTGCGAGCCACTCTGCATGCATGTGTGTGGGAGAGAGTGGAACGGAGAGACAGCCAGAGACTGAGAGGAAAGGCTGATTGGCATTTTAGCTTTATGTCGAGGCAGAGATGCAAGGGAGGCGGAAATAATTTCATTGGTTGAATTAAACCTCGACGGGCAGAGCGTGTGATCTGCAGTTTCTCAGTAAAAGTGAACTGAACCTAAATAGAAGGGGGAAAAAAAAAACTCTGGTTTGAACGTAAATAAAAACGTCATTGCAGAAACTTGTGTCTTTTTTTTTTCATTTCCTTCCTGTTTTCCCCCTCTGTGCTGGATCATTGGAGCATGAGGAGGTTAATAATTGCAATCTACCAGTTGGGAATTTCCCACTCATGACTTTGAATTGAATGCAGCATTAGCCAGAAAAAAAGAAAAGAAAAAACTACAGTTTTGTCTGTGAGAAACATTAATTTAACGGATAATTAATTTTCTTTTTTTATATCTTTTTTTTGGGTTGGACATTGTGTCTCTCAGTAAGAGTAACACTGGTTTTCACTTAAGTAGCTGTGATAGCTCAGAGAGCAGAGACTTCAATTACTTAAAAGCCTTCTTGATCGCCCCCTGCTGGCTGACTGTAGTACTAAGGGGTCGTATGATCAGGATTGATGGCTAAATTAACCCTGGATAGATTTGGGTGGTTGTGTGGGCAGGACATAAATACTCTGGCTCCACCCACAGATTACTCCTCTGCAGACTCTGGCTTCTCTGATTTCTAAAATAATGTGAAATCACACAATTTAACAGCTCAAATAAACAGTTAGACAACTTATTTGGAAGAAAAAATGGAGGCCAACAGCAAATTATGACTCAACTACATTTTTTTTTATCTCTTACAGTTCAACTCTGAAGCAGTTTTCAATGCAATGTGACATTACTACAAACATTTCATGTGCACTCATCTGTTTGATGTCCATACAATTTAAAAGAAAATAAAGCTAAAGTTTTCACTTAATAACAACTTGTCTGAATCAGATTTAATTGCTGCATTGACTTAAAGCAACGTCACTTTGTTCCCAAACTTTAGCAAATAACTTAGGTGAGCGGAATGACATCATATCGGATTTATCTATTAAAAAAAAAGAAGAAAGATCTCATTTATAATAAACAATAATTAACAATTGTTTCACTGATTCTCCGATCAGCAAGAAAAGAGACGAAGCAAAGAGATGAAAAGATGAGGAAGCCTCCCGGTACATCTCTTCACAGTTCTTCCTATAAGCTCCCTCCTAATCATGGAGCAGGGACTGGACATGGTCCAGTGAAGAGCTAATTATCGCTGACAACAAACGCCACATCAAACAGGTATTATGTGAGCCGCATGAGGCTCGCCACACTCAGCGAGTCTCAACCGACGGCTTTCACGACTTCGGGTGCTAGATTACTTTTGACAGAAAACATACAAATAAAACATAACCAGGGCTTACGGGGGGAGCTCGCAGAGATACCCACTGAGTAAATTATTCATACATTGACTTACAGAAGGAATGAAAGCTTCTGTCTTTCCTCTAATCCCCAGCAAAGCTTTCGGTAATAGTGCAGTGCTCAAGAGTTGCCTCTCACAGGGCTCTATTCATCAAACTTTCCAATGTATGAAATCAGTGTCTGACAGGCTTTTGAAATCCTGCGGCTCCCGCATTATTATAGCGTTTAGCCTCAAACAGGCTCTCAATCTAATGACTTCTCCGCGATGGTGATTGCTTTGATTTTAATTGGGATGTTCTAGGGGCGCTGCTGCTTCTAATCCAGCTGTCTCCTACCAGTTAGACAAGGGTTTGCTCACGGTGAGCCTTTATTCCCACTCTAAAACCCATTACGGGGTAGTACGGTCGCCCTGTTGGGTTAGTGATGGGGGTTAGGAGGAAGGTGGGGATCCATATGTCACGGTGGGGGTGCCTTGTATTTCTCAGTGAAGTCATGGGTAATTGAGAGATGAAATATAGGAGCCATCGATGTGGGGAAAGTTTCAAATGGACAATGCCCTTGGTCTCTGGAGACAGGGGTTATGGTACAGTAAAGCACCATTTAGCTTGTCCATCCTTGAAAGACTAAGCCATGACCCCTCTGGGGGAAAATAAAGAGCAGGAAGGGCTTACCTGGTGCATATCTATCTCTGCAGACAACTGAAGGATCACACCGGTGTTAAGGGGTTTTTTTTTTATTTGTTTTTGTGCCATTGTCCTGTGCCGAAAATGGACAAATTCACAAATTACTTCAATATCAACACTTGAACCAGACAGTTTCCGATGTTTTCTAGATAGTTTTACTCACAATTATTTGTTAGCATTTAAATATTTTGCAGAGATTTCAAGGGGACGTTTTCTTCTCTTATTTCCTTTAAAGTAAAGTGGAGCCGAGACCAGTTGAATTTCACACGCTGATTTACATACGACTTCTCGAGCTCTGAAAACTCCTTTCAGTTTTGCATGTTATGGTTTGAAAAAAAAAAAAAAAAGAGTAGTAAGAAACTGGGAGAGGAAATGTAAATGTATTCCAATCCAGAGGCTGGATCCTGCCAACAAAGCTGCATCCTTCAAAAGACTCCATGTCTAGACTGCAACTGCATCCAATTCTTTGTCATTGTCCCCTCACAGCAAAGTGAAGAGTGTTTTTTTTTTTGAATGAAATATGTTGAACAAAGAAAATCCAGAAGTATCAAAAGTGAAGCGAAAGACTGAGGGTTTTTTTCTCTCTTTCCTTTTGCCTGAGTGCTTAAAAACTTCAAGTTCTGATTACACACCAACATTCAAAGGATTCAAATCACGTTTTCTTGATGTCTCACTTCTTTAGCGCCAATTAAAGGTTTCTGACATCAATAAAAAAAAATAGCATTACTCAGAAAATGAATGCATTATTTACATTTTATGCATTTCAAAATATTCCGGCACACAAAAGAAAAGAAAGATTCAAATATTTAAAACCTCCATTTAGTCGTGTTACTGAGTTAAATACTTTTTACCCATTCATTTACCTTAATTGGCCTTAAAGTCTAGAAAAGTTTACTGATAGTTCAACTTTGCACACCAGTTTTTCTTTGGCTTGTCGGTCTCCTCTATGTATTTTTGTTAAACCAGTTTAAACTGTGATTTGTCAGTCTGTGATTCCTTCAGCTTATATTCCCTGATCCCAGTTCCAGTAGTTTAAAACCTGAAAAAACATTTTATTTCTTTTTTAGGAGCATCACTGAAGCAACATGCCACTTAACACCAAAACAGAAACCTGTTTGTATTCATATCTGCACAGATTCTGATGTTTCCAATGTCTTTATGTGTGACTGATGGTTTCCTATAATCTCTTTTTTTTACCTTCCGCTTTAAAGAATCTTTGTTAATTTCTTCCCTTTCATTTTTCAGTCTGGTTGAACCATTGTACAGTGTTTAGTTCTCCACAAACAAAATATAACTCTTTTTGTGAACATTTCGTACAATATGATGTCAGTAAAGAGGACCCTCTATAACCCAAAAGCTTAAAAAGACCTTTTCAAAAAATGTTGTTGAGTCCTTTCAGCAATCAGACTTCACCAAATAAGAACTTTATATCAGGAGTAAAAGGAGAAGTTTTATAACACAGCGAAGCACGGAGCAGGTCATGACATGTGTGACGTGTTTTAAAGGCATCGATGCTGGTGAAGCATCCTGCTGATGGGGAAAAAAGGAGAAGAATATTTAGAAAAATGTGAGTAATACGAGATGTTGTAGTAGTCAGAGTTTTCAGCACACACAGTCAAAATGGATTCCAGGGTTAGTTTGACCCTGAAACCCCCCGACACTGCTCAGGCTGCTTATCACACAGTTTGGTCAGATGGCAGATTATTAATATTAGAATCAAGAATAGATGTGTAGAGTAACATAAACAACAGTGATGAAGTGCCTTTGATGCTCCACGACACCCAAACGAATGTCTAGCATGTTTGAATATTTTTGTATTTTCCTGCCGAGTGTGACTATCTACTACGATGGTCGCGTGGCGTTGACCAATAGGATTGAAGCGTGCTCTGATCCATATGTAGTATGTAAACATGACGAAGAGGAAGAGGAATGCTAATGCATTTCTTTCCTTTCCTTTTTGTGTCAGAGCAAAAGATTGCTAGCATCACACACAAGGTTTGGTAGCCGTGATTGACAGTTGTTTTCTTCCTCTTGTTCCTCTTCTTCTTCTTCTTCTTCTTTTTCTTCTTCTTCCTTGGTGTTTTACAGCAGTTGATTTTCTTTCCATTGCATTACTGCCTCCCTCAGGCCTTGTCTCACCTCCCAGATGACCTATAAACTCGCTCAGGGTTGTGAATGAATCTTAATCTGGCATGGTGACCATCAGGAAAGACAAAAATATTGTTACTAGTTATCCTCCACACAGTGTGATTCACCAGACTAACAGGCACTGATGGATTCATATCTAGAAAGACATGTGAACGATGTGCCCATTAGTATCAGTTGCCCACCAGTTTGGAACATAATTTGGAGAAAAACAAGAAAAAACAAATCTATGCATAGTAAAGCAAAGAACTTCTTATATTTGACACCAAATGCTTATATTTTCCCCTTATTTTCCCTTTGAAGACTCGGCTTCATTTGACTAAATATTGAAAGAATACCTAGAGGCCACAGGTATTCATTACACCACATGAACAGGACATTCATCACAAAGATTTAAAAGATGATTATAAATTAATGTTGGAATTGTATTTTTTAAGATGCCATCAGTCATGATGTCACACTCCCCAAAGATCAGCTCTGCATTGTTCCAAATTTCCTCGACTGGAATTAACATGTTTTCATCAGTTACTCAGTCAAATTAAAACCTGTGTTTGTGTGAAAAGATGGATTTGAAAAAAGAACAACAACAACAATAAAAACGGCAAAAGAAAAAGACAAATGTTGAAGACACTGGCGTGTTTTTTGTGGAGTCTGAGCTCAAAGCAAACCTGAGATACCCATGGCTATCAATTCGCTGAAAAGTGTGCACACTCACAGAAACACACCCCTCTGTTTGATGATACGTTCCCACATGCAGTTTTGTGTTGAATCACTACTGATTTCTGACTCGCCTCCCTCTTTTTTATTTTCTTCTATTCGCTTTTCCTTTTCATATCACCTTTGTGTGTGAGGCTTTGTGAATATTTCTCCTCTGAACCTCTGAGTAAGTTTTGACAGGGCCCCTTTTTTCTATCTGAACTGATTCCAAAAAGGGAAAAAAAAATGTAAAGCACCGCATCCATTATTGAACATCACAACCTGGGAAGCCTCAGCGAGACATTTACATTTCATGGCCTCTGTCAGTCCCTTTGGTTAGCAGTCAAACCCAGAGGTTGCAGATGTTGTTGAAGATGAAACCGACAGGTGCTTGCCGCGTTGTACCGCTGAGCAAATTAAAAAAAACAAGTGATGCAAATTCAATTCTGCATTAAGCATCGTGCATTTGAACAATAAAAAGGGGGGAAATTTTAATTTCAGCAGGACTTTCTGGATCCTCCCTCACAGCGTTGCCCGAGGTGAGACGTCATTTATACACGAGGTTCAGGCTGGTCATGAAAAATGCTATTTGATGCCAACTTTATTTTGCGCCGTTCCCACCACATGTGCTAGAACGATGCAATTAAGTCCACGGTGCATACTGTATCCGTTCCTGCACCCGATGGCTCCCTCCATCAATCCTCCAAAGTCTATGAGAGGAGATGGTTTAATGATAAATGACAAGGACACACATGGCTCGGAGGAAGGTGTGGCATAATTTCAATCATTTTAATAAGTGCTTCGGTGGCATGTGAAACTGCCGTACAGTGTTTTACCGTCTTACGGGCCTGCGGTGATCGTCGGCGGTCAGTAACCCATCAGGACGTTAAAGAAGAAAACAATAACAGAGTGTTGCCGGGAAAAATAGCCGTTGACAGCAACATTGTGTTTGCGTGCCGTTTTAATTTGTACGTCTTTTTCCTTTCGAAGATTAATTGAATATAGAATCAGCACAATGCTTTCAAGGTTAATACAACACATGCTCAATTAAGTGTGGATGGGGGAACACACGGCTGTAGTGTTTTCACGGGGCCTCGCTGGCAGAAGCCATACTATTTGCCATGCCTCCTAATGATAAGCTTCCTCCCCCCCAGTTATTTGTAATTAAGTTTCTTCTCAGCATTTAGTTAGAAAGATGTCAAAGAGGAGAACAGGGGAGGAAGGGGGGGGGGGTCTTGTGAGCTGGGGGCTGAAGCTGCCCTATTCCTGAATAAATGCAGAGGGTGAACAGGCTTAGTGAATTTCAAAGTCACCCAGGCGGCTTAATAGCTTTCCTAAATGACTCAGCACATTATTTCCAGTTGTACAGTAGTGCATTACACGGTGCGTTACCATACCCATACAGGGGTAGGAGTCCCCCACCCCCCCACCCCCCGCCCCCCCTTCTGTCCTTCTGGCTCAGGCCTGGCATGTGTTCAACAAACCACTTGAGCCTGAATGCAAAATTAAGTCCCTTGGCTACAACTTTAAGGACAGTTCAGGCTTTTTAGTGCTTACCCAGGAAGCCTGGAGCCTGTCAGTGACACCCGTTACTCTTTGCACCGCGAGCCCTGATGGCAAAGGTGATAGCTAAAAGTGTATCGCATTGGCCACGGGCGTGGATGTGGATGGAATGAGACAGAAAGAGGGAGATAAATAGAGGAGGAGGGAGCAAGAGAGAGCAATTAGTGGTGCTCTACAGCGTAATCCCTCGGAGACAAGGCCCATCAATCATGTTACTAATCCTTTGTTTCTCAATAAAGATAACCATGCTGCAGGGAGTTAACATTTTCTTAATAAGTCATCCCACCATGGTACACCTGAAATGCTAGATTGGCCCAGAATTATCCTTATCCTTTATGTTTGACATTGAGTTGATAAAAATGGCGCTGAGATGTTTGCAGCGAGCGTGTTGTTGCTGTTCTTTCGATAATAGCAGAGCTAGCGCAGGTAGCCCAGAAGATATAGGGGCTATAAGAAATAAGAGGATTGTCTCGACAAATTTCATGTGGGATTTTCTCTCCTCAACGGGTCCTGCAATCCCAAAGATAAAGCGGTTTGTTTGTCATGTCCTTCTATCAGGCACTATTACAAAAAATCAGTTATACGAACATTTTCTGCTCTACCTCTGGGGTTGAGGTTTAATTACGTTTTAAGCTTTCAAGGGTTCTTGGTTAATTGTAAGTAGAGATTGTATTCATTGTCGAAATGAGAAAAACACCGCTTCCTAATTGGAAGCAATGAGAGCAAGCGAGTGAGCAAACATCCGAATTTCCCTGTTTTTCTGAAGGAGAATGTCTTTACCAGCTCTGTTTGCAGCACAAAGGCTGAGAAGTGTGTTGGGTTTTTTTTTTTTTGCCAAAAAATGCTAGCTGAGGCTCATCTTTTGCACAGTTTGGCACACTTGCTTCTCTCCTGTCCTAGTGGAATTTGTTGAAGCCTTGTCAAATCAACTCCTTGATGTTTCAGAAGTGGCACATCTTAACCTCAAAAGTTGTTTGGTTTTGGAGGAAACTCAAAGGCTACTTGGAGTTTTCGGTAAGTGAATTGTCCTCCAATTTTATATAAACAAGGCTGATAAAATGTAGCCTCTCTTTATTGTATGTTGGTTCACTAATTTGCAGGAAAAGTCACAAGCAGCATTGAAATCAATACCTTATGATGCAACATTCCCTGTTGCATTTGTGCACATGTAATTTTTTCAAGTTTTGCATGTAAATTAAAGCTATTTGAAAGAAAAAATCATAATAATAACCTTTTGCTGGCATTAGATGACATATTAATGGAGGGTCATCAGTGTTTGCATCATTGCAATTGACTTTTTGGAGCCATTTCACCAAACGACCACAAATGTGAAGCTTATGGTGGTGACGGAGGGGAAGTCAGCGAACCACAGAGTCAGTAAAATACATCATGAGGGAGAAATGAGTGTTTTTAACAAGTTTAAGAGCAATCTTTCCTTATTTCAGTTTGGACCAAAGCAGCAGAGTAACTGACAACCAGAAATGACTCAGCCGAATGGAGGGAAAGATCATCATGTTTTAAAAGCAACCACATTAAAGAAGTGAAAGGAGGTGATTCCTGTGTCAGAGTCGAACACTCCGACTGCTCTGAATAAGCCACTAAGCCTCTACTTATAGCTGGCTATGGTGGTTTTCTGCCAGACGACAGGGAACATTGGCACTTCTGTGACTTTGAATGGCATTTTTGTGGATTTAAAAGCCTGCGTGCTGCTCAGCTGAACTTTTTTCAGAATTACATATCAAGATGCAATGCAAACTTTCCCCGGATGAAGGTAAAGCGTTGTTAACTGTGTTCAAACATCTAATCAAATAAGCCGAGGTTAGATTGGAGATCTAATTGTAAGCTTTACCTTTAAGGCATATGCTCTGGTATTATAAAGTATGAAGAGAGAGCTCAAATATTCATAATGGCAGCCCAAAGGCACTGCTTCGAGAATGAACCAGCCTTCTGAGGAGCATAAAGGGAATGCCAGGAGGCAAATAACACATCTTTTTGGTTCTCAGACTCCCCGCTAATCTCGCTACTTCTACTCTGTTGAAATAACAAAATTTTTCTCGAGCGGACCATGCAGGCGACCTTTGCAAAAATCAAGTCATCTTCAAATTGAATGAATTCGCCGGTGACCTTGAAGGCATCTCTTTTGTCCGATTCACTCTGCTTTTTTTTTTTGATGATACGGGGGCCAAATCCATCCATCATGTTCTCTTGTTCACCTTTGTCTCAGAGACAACATTTTTTCGCACCTTGTGTTTTTTTTTCTCTCCCTATTTCTTTTTTCTCCCTTTTCTATCACCACCCCCCAACCCCCAACCCCCCACCACCTCACCACACCTCCTCTCCATCATTCCAGCGGGTCTCTGGGAGAAGTCAGCCATGGATGTGTTGGTGTGGATGTGGCTCTGTGCTGTCATGGATGCTTCAAGGTCAAGAGTGCTTAGCTGGATATTAAAGAGACAGATGGGTGCAGAGACGGAGTGGGATGGCACTGTAACACAATTTCAACCTGATGCCTACCGTCCACCACGCACACGGTCACACAGGGCGCGAGAGGGAGTGAGACAAGCCCAGCAAGTGGGTGAGAAACAGAAATCACTGCCATCCCCGAAAAACTCCGCGGAGACAATCTAATACCAGCATGAGTGCAAGTCCAGAAACAGTCAGACCCTGCACGCAGGCGAGTACAAACAATCGTGTGTGTGTGTGTGTGTGTGTGTTAGTGCGCATGTACGCAGGCACACATGGCACGGAGATCGTCTGATAGGAATTGTAATGGCTCATTAAAGCACCAAAGTGATCCCGTGGATGGTTCCAGGAGGAGGAAAACAGAGTGAATGATTGATACAGTGATACACAGTGTGCTCCCTCCACCAGCCCATTAACGGTGATTTAGAGGGACTGTGGAGTGCAACTGGAATAGAGAAAAAAGGGGGCCTCCTCCTTTCTTTACATTTTTGATTCCAGCACACTCTGTGACTGATTATGAAAGTGCGAGAAAATGACTGTTTTCCCTCCGCTGTAAGATCTCACTATTGTCCATAATGGAATTTAGAAGAGTGTGATTGCGCAGGTAACGGCCTCAACATAACAGGTTGGAGCAAATTAGAGATGCGCTACTCTCGGTATGCCTGCCTAATTATAATTTAGGCTGTCGTGTGATTTATATGACACACTGGGTCACGATATGGCTGCGCATCGGTGTTGGTGACAAACCGGGCTAGAGCGAAATTGAAAAATGGCTTTGAGGAAATATCTGTCTGAGGGAGACAGTGAGAGATCAAGGCTCGGTGTAATTTCCCCAGATTGGTTGTTATTCACCCTCCCTCCTGGTCATGCAGCGAGGGTTTGATCAGGTTCCCATATGAGGTTTCACCGTTGATGCGGCACATGCATCTATCATAGAGTGACCCCCCCCCCTCCTGACTCTGTGTTGCTTTATAACTCCATTTATTTTAATTCCCATCATACATTTCACTGCCTCATAATATTAATTAACCAAAATGTACATCTGGGGAGTAAAGGACTCTTTTTCCGTGTGCAAAGACTCCACGGATGCAAAACCAAATCTTCTTCGCTCTGCCTTCTCGGATTTCAAGTGGTCAACATTGGACAAGAACAGAAGTTAATTTACTGTCAGAATTTAAATCTTATCCACATATTTGATTCAGAATTATCTTGACAGCTGTGGGACTGAATAAAAATCCACTCTCATAAAAAAGAAAGAGTCAACAGGCTAAAGAGGGAATAAAGACCCAGATCTTGACTTTTTATTTCACACTGTGACATGTGAATCCACCTTATGTGCTATTTTAATATACATTAGCCTGAATTTAAAGGAAAAAAATCAAACACAGATGATATATACAGCAGAGACGGAGTAATGTTGTACTGATTCCTTTGTCATTTGCACAGAAAAAAAAGGGGGAAACAGCAGAAAGTGAGCCGCCGCCGCCGCCGCCGCCGCCGCCGCCGCCTTCAGGTCGTGTGTGCTGATCGATTGTCAGAGGACGGCTTTGATGTGGGAAGGTTTCCTTTAAGCAGACGATTTCCTTACAGATGTCACCCTGGATTTGGTTGCTGACGACTGATGTTAAATGGCTGCGTTCACATGAAAGAGAGAGAGGGAGAACTTCTCTTAATGTCCTAATGCCTCGACATCACGACCACGAACAAAAGCAGGGATCTGTGCACACAATGGATCAACTCATTACACTGAGATGTTGCACATAAGTCAAGTGCGGCTCACTGAGTCTTAAGATGCAGCAATATTATCTGTATATCAGTTTTCGTTACTTGTTTACTTTTAATTCACTGTCTCAAATTGAATCTTCCGTCTTCCAGGAGGCTCCGCTGCAACAGAGAACCATTAGAGACCACAAGGCTGGGATCGGGTTTTGTAACGCAAGATCACACAATGACCCTTTGTCATTATTTACTCATGATGATGGAGACGTCCGGGGTCCGGACTCCCACATGTGCCCGCATGACTGTGGACGAAGGAAGAAACCAGCAGTGCTGTGAAATGGAGCCCGGCTCACGCTGAGCCAATCGAGACAGGAAATGGGGGTCGGTGTGGGGTCACGGCGTTCACACTCAGCAATCTGAGGATTTTGTATTTCCCACAATCCCTTACTCACCCAACCCTGCTCCTGCTGTCACACACACACACACACATATGAATGAACAAACGTCCAAGCCCGCAAACCCTCTCCGGTCCTTTATCCCCTGGAGGTGAGAGTGTGATATCAACCAATCTGTTCCAACCACCCCTGTAACCCCAACAGTCTCACCAGCACCACCCCCGATCCTCACAGCTCCTTCCCTCTTTTTCCCCTACCGGGGTGTGTGCCACCGCCGAGCGACGGCACACACCAAAACACACTGCGGCGAGCACTGGAGCAGCACTCGCAAAGAGGGTCAGAGAGGAGGGTTAAGTGAGCTGAAGGGAGAGAGGCAGCGGACATGAAGTCCCGCTCAGACTCCCGTTTGACCGATACGGGTGTTTTAAAAGAACCGCATCAGAGAGCGAGAGCCATTAATTACCGTATCATTCAGCACGTTTACAGGAGATGTAGATGGCTTTTTATGCATTCATGTTTGCTTAGAGGTAATAAAAATGGCAGCGGCCGCAGATGAGCAGGATAATATGTTTGACACAGCGGTAGCCCCCATCTATCTGCTATTCTCATTTCAAAGGGAAATGGGTGGAAAGTCGTCTGACCAATGAGGCACATTTAGAGGCAAAAACTGTGGCTACTTAGACAGCAGGAGGCCTGCAAGGTTGAGAGGCTCGTTGTTCCTCGGGTTGTTTTTGAAAATCCAGAGACAAACTGACGTGCGAACATGAACTTGCAGCCATTTTGAATCGACCCTTTGGCGATTTCCATTTAAATTTCCACAGCTGTGGTGGTACAGAAGGTGTTTTTGTTTGGATAAAGCTGTTGTTACCCGTTATTGATAAACTCCCTCAGGTGTAACAGCTCAATAAAGATAATTGATTTACCTAGACATGTACTTTACATTAAGAGAAGCCTGAAGCTGAGTCCACATGTACTGGTTTGGGTTTTTTTTCTTCACTCGTTCATTGAAAGGAGATTATAGCTATACTGCGGATATTACTGCTTTAAAATTAGAATTCAATTATTAACTGTGCAATTAAATGAATTAATAAAACATGCATTTCTACGAATTCATCCAGGCTTTCGAAGTTTAAAAGATTATTTCCATGTTGCTGCTGTTAGTCTTTTTTTTTTGCAGCGGACAATATGTTTGGATGATATCCCACATTTAACGAGAAATCCAAAAAAACAGCCCCACATATGTATCGTCAAGCCAATTAATCAGTTTAACTTTCGGCCTCGACGACTCCTCTGTGAAAAACTATGGGCAAGGCGATGAGAGGAGGGGCGCGGCGGGGGGAGGCAGCCATGGAGGCGATGAAGCAGAGCTCAATTTGGACATCAAACACAGAGGGAGAGATGTGAGGGCGGTGGCACGTGGGCCTGAGATGTCAGGAAGGAGCGGTGTCCTGACTCCATTTCCAGCCCTCCCAAGGGAATCCCACGCATGTTGCAACAATGTGGCAACAGACTTCATCCCATTACCCCCGAGGCTCTTTACCCTCAATCTGCTCCAGTCTCGAAAACTGACAACTTGACTGTTTTGAACTTGTTCAAAGGGTCTCAAGGTTCCTGGAAAGTCTGGGAGGACGGAAAATTAATCATTTCTGTGTTTAAAGATGTTTGAAATTCACACAAAGGACATTCAGAAATATATGGAAGATATTTTTTTTAAAATACCAGACTGATTTGACAATTTGGGCACAATGTCATTTAACATACTGTGTAATGTAACTTAATATATGTTGACACTGTGTGTGTCTACAAACTGTGGATGTGTTCAACTTTAATGTTTTCTTATCTTAGCAAAAAAAAAACAAAAGAAATATCTTGACATCTCATTAAAAATATCTGGTTTTGTCTCCAAAAAAAGCCTGAAAAATAT
>JAPZDZ010000013.1:2652666-2667343 GCA_029783805.1 Acanthurus tennentii | reverse complement strand
AAAAAAAAACAAAAGAAATATCTTGACATCTCATTAAAAATATCTGGTTTTGTCTCCAAAAAAAGCCTGAAAAATATCCAAATATCTGGTTAAAAATACCTGATGTTCTGGCCACAGATGTTATTGCAAAAAGCTCTGACATGTTATTGAAAATAATTGACTTTATTACCACAAACTGGGCCAAAAAAAATCATCTGTGGTCCTGTTAAAAATATCTTGCGTTGTCACAACAAAATATGCCTGCAAATATTGCTATTTTAAAAAAGAAAAATACCCAGTTTTGTTGTCAGAAAAACAGCCAGAAAGTAAAGTTTGATGCCAGAAAAGAACGGTAGACTCGTACGGTGATTTGATGTCTCGCCTATCAGTCCTCGCCACCCCCATGAAAAAGTCAGCTCATATGCATGTAATCTGAAACATGTCACTTTGATACATACTGCAGAAACCTTGATGACGTGTATAAATTGCACACATTTCCATATCTGTGGTTTCCAGAAATGTACAATGCCAACATTTTATTCTGGTGACTGAACTGAGAAATAACGCGGCCCAGATAAACGATATGATCCCCGGCCAGAACGCACACGGGACGCCAACAGAAAGCATACATTAATTTAGGGACTAATATGTTAATCTGGTATTCTTGTGCGTTTTAAACTGTGTTTTTATTTCCTCATTCACTGACCTTTAAATGATCCAGACTGAAAATTAGCAAAATTATAACTGTTTACTTTTTGCCAACAGGAGCTTAATGTGTTTTGTGTTATGCTTCAGTCACTCACGATCATTTTTATTCATTGTGCAAACAGTCAGTCCAGGTTTCCTCTGCAACAAAACAGGTTAAAAAAAAACCCCAGCAAACTATTAGCACCGATGTGAGAGGTGATAATCGCGAGTAGCACAATTGCATTTCCTAAATTCTAAATGAAAAAGTGAAGCCATTATCATTAGCTGCGTGATAAATGGAGATGGCCCAGGGATGCCGAATCTCTAAGCTTTTTAACGATTGGTAAGTCATGGTTTCCGGATTGGAATTAATATGGAAAAGATCTTTATCCACCGGTGGACTCAAGGTCACCACTGATCTCCTGTCCCCCGGGGGGGCCAACGGGAACTTTTCTACAAGGTAAGTGATACCTGCGTCCCCTGCTCCGTTTTGCTAAGCAAGCATGGTGGAATGTTACATAAGTCATATCTGTTTTCATCATTTGTCATCATTTTTTAAGTTGCAATAAACAACAAATTAGGAGAACGACACACTTCTGCATGTTTTGCTTACAGAATGAGAAATGAGTCGCACAGAGTGAAGGACAATAAAAGACAGGAGACTTACTTTACAAGGAAAATAAAATAGCAGAGTATATTTGAAGAGCATATGCAGACACATTAGTGTAAAACAGATTGTTTTAAAAGTCATACAAATGCTCTTTCAGTCATTCGTTTATCGGAAACAACTCAAATTAATGAACAGAATGTGTTCTGAACGTATCAGATCTAACCAGAGGGCTCGTTTTCATTAAGCAGGTTGATGTCACACATTAAAGAATCAAAGGAAACAGAGGAAAAGTTCCGGTATTCAGGCATGTTTGAGATCTGACTGAGAGGAAAGTTTTAATATCAGAGCAGATTAGGAGGGGCTCGCATGTGGAAAAAAAAATAAAAATAAATCAATTACCACTATAAAATTAAATAAATCAGCTTTTCAGTTTAATTAATTTCCAGCTTCTTTTGAAACTTTTAATAAATTGGAATACAAAAGTGTGCCATGCTCAAATTCACATGACAACTTGACAACTTCAATTGAGGTCATGAGATTTTTGGGACGTTAAAAACGGGGTCACGGGACAGAAGAGGGTGAAAAAATGCTGCACTAACGCGTCCCATGTGGAATACATTGATCACCTTAAAGGGCTGCCAAACCACCAAGGAAGAATTGCATCTGTCAGCGTCTCACTGGAGGATTGAGTTTTATTATCCAGATGGAAACACACATGTAAATGATCAAAAATAAGGTTGAGTCTTGGCGCTTTTTAAAAAACACCAACGCTTTGACCTCGCTAATAGGTTTCGAACACCTGCGCTGGCTGAATGCTAATACACAGAGTTAAGATTAAACTACTGGCGATATTGATATGCAGACATCCTCCCAAAAGAGATTAAATTCATTTTTCAAATGAGCCAAACTGTCAGTGATTAATTTTTGCAGGAGGCAATCCAATAATGAGGTCTGTGTTTGACGCTGCTGACCAGTCTTCCTGGTGACTGATGCCGTGATTGAGTGATGTCACCTGCACCTTTGATGAACATGTCACCTCGGCGACTGACAGGCTTCGCCGCCACCTCATGCTGTCGCCATTCGCGA
Organism: Acanthurus tennentii; assembly: GCA_029783805.1. Taxonomy (NCBI): domain Eukaryota; kingdom Metazoa; phylum Chordata; class Actinopteri; order Acanthuriformes; family Acanthuridae; genus Acanthurus; species Acanthurus tennentii. The sequence goes on along the minus strand of JAPZDZ010000013.1, from coordinate 2,664,981 downwards.
GTCACTCACCTGATTTACCGCCCTGATCGCTCCGCTTGTCCTCATCATTTTTTAAAAGCTCCTGAAGTGTCATTTCCTGTGCTATGCTTGACTTGAATCTGAGGAAATGAAGCCTGAGAGAGGTGAATTATTACCCACGGTGACTTTTAGACTAATTGAGACCATTACGCCATGCACCACGGCAAAAAAAAAAAAAAAGAGAGTGCCGACTGTGGTGAACACAACCAATGCACCCACCCCCACCACCACCCCCCGACAAGAAAAATAAAAAAAATCTGTGCCCCAATTTGCCAGTTAACCTTAAATGTCAAGGTGAAACTGCAGGTGAAATGCAAAGGTTGAATGTAAATTAGTGGCATAAAAAAACATGGTCTCGCGACCCCAATCCGAACAGTTCATGGTCTATGTTTGTATCTGCTTTCTAAACGGGTTATCTTTAATTATCGACGACCCTCGGGGCTGAACTGCTTGATTAGTTCACTATGTTAACAGTCCGCCGTGCAAGGATAGTTGACTAATCAAATGTTGTCGTTCGCTTGCCACCAGAGTGACCTGCGTCATTCTAGTTCACCGTCGGGGGGGATGCTGCATTACCATGATATATAGGATGGCAAATATATTGCACAGTCTCCGAAATGGGATCCATGCAGTCTCGCCAATGGACACGACCTAATACATGCAAGGCCGTAAAGAAGATTTCATCCGTCTGAATGTGAGTGAAAAAGGAGGGACCTGAATGAAGCGGAGGGCAAAACGGAGCCCAAATCCCTTGAGAATAATACGGAGATCTGCCTAACATAAGATCCTCGTGGTAATGCAATTTAAGTTAGAGGGAAAAAAAATGTCAGGGTAATCTCATCAGTCCGTCAGAGAGAGGGATGTCAGACGTAGCCTGTGGCGAGCCTCCAGCAGGGCCGCTTTCTACCCTCCACTCTGCACTCCTCCGTCTTCTTTTTCTCTCCATTTCGGAGCGATGCCATCACTCCGTCGTGCCACCGAGCTCCGTCGATACTTGTTGCCATGCAGGACTCGCAACAAAACCCAAATCCTGGGGATAAACCGAACAGCATCAGAAACAAAAGGGCACGTCAACAAAAATTTGCATTAAACAAAAAAATAGCTGTGCCTTGTCAAAAAAGCTGACAGATTACGCCTCAGGTGCCATATGCAGAGTGTAGAGGGGTCAGTACAGTTTGAATATAATATAGTCTGCATGGTTTGGGGGGGGGGGGTTTGACATGCAAGAAAAACATGCTGTCTGTCGGATGTTCCTTTAAGGCCCCGCCATATGGAGATAGAAATTGTAAATCTCTGGCACCTGTAGGCCCCTGGGTATAGACGACGGGGCAATGACATCCCTGAAGTGGACTGGAGGGTGGTGGAGGGTGGGTGGATGGATGCGGGGCGCCCTCAGACAGGAGGAGGCATCCTTTTTTTTTTTGCCTTCGGAGGCCTTGGGCAGCATTTGCACTGAGGTCACCAGCATGTTGTGGGGGAGGGGGGTGGCAAGTCAACGGGGACGAAACCGCAGCAGGAGAACGACGACATGATGTGAGAATCATTATTAGTTAAACTTGTGCTTGATGGAGGATGAAAACAGCAAAAACAAAAAAAAAAAGGGGCCTCGGCCTGCGATGTTAGGGAGAATAATAGGCTCGGCAGTTTTTATGTTATCTGTTGTTTCCTCTCTTTTTTTTCTTGAAGAAAGTTATTTTTCCTTTTTTTTTTTCCAAATTTGGACTCTTTGACTGCTGCGGGGTGATGCTGACTCCAGGCTTATTGGAAAAAGGTGGCAATCCATAATTGTCAACGTTCTTAGATGCGACGCCGGAGGACATTGGAGGGTGTGGAAAAGTGGCTGTGCAGCATATCAGAGAGGGAGATAAGGCCAGATTGTGGTGTATTGATTATAGATAGACATCTACTCTCCGACACAAGCTGCTGGTCTGCTCTCAAGTGCTGGAGAAGTCCTGATAGGTTTGGATGTGCATGTCCCTGTTGATCAGATCTGTTATTAGAATGTCTGGATGGTGCAGCCCATAGTATTTTTTGTACAGTGAGGCTCAGATTCATTTAAAGTCAACACACTGAGTGCTCAGTGTGTTGCCAAAGTGAACAAATCCGAATGCCATGCTGTTTACTCACTGTGCGCGAGGCCTGCAGAGTGTGACTAATAGCGCTGTCCAAAAATACAGTCCAGTCTCTTCAATCTGCGCACAAACAACACGACTTTAAACTGAATATGCAAGAGTCTGATTCTGCATGCAAGAGGTTCATCAGTTCTTCCTGTTAACTTCTGTTGAGAGCAGATGTGTCAAATACCATGCATAAAAATGTCAGGTGACTTAGAGAGGGAGGAAATGTGCTCAGGGTGGAGGTTTCCGTTGATGGATGGGTTAAGCTAACGTGACTGCTGTTCATGTCCCATGCAAAAAACCAAAGGCTTGTTAGCTCGTTTAAACATATTTGCAAAGTTAAGGAATTCATTGTTTTAAATTATTTAAAGTCAAATCAATCTGAAACATGGCCTGTAGTTTTGTTTTCTTAAACCTGACCGAGTGTTAAGCTGTGATATTTGTACTGAGACTGAAGGGACCAGGTGGAAGAATAAACCCTTTGTGTCACTTGTCATATTCTTGAGTATGTAAATCAAACATTAATTACTTTCTCTATTATTTCACCAGAAGAAAAAGAAGTGATATTAACAGCATGTTCCGTGATACATTACATCTATGGCATCGAATCTTGTCAAATCTTTTGAAAGGGTCAGTGAAAAGTTGTTAGAAAGATAGTTTTGAATGTCTGTTCACGCATCATCACCATAATGTCAGCTACGCCTCACAATGCACAATTAAGTAGTTCAGAGCAGAGTGTCAGCCTTGGAAGATTAGCTCTATAAATAAAACATGCAACTTGTTTGAAAATAACAAGGAACAGACGCGAGCATGCCATTTGCGCTTTCGACTTGTGGGTATGTTAGGATTTTATAAATAGAAGGAAAAGTCTTTGTATGTGAAACGGTGAAAGTTTTCGAAGAAGTCGCGGACACAACTTAACTCCGACAAACGGTGCATGCGACTTGTACGAGCTGTGCATGCGACCGTCGCTGTGCTTGATATGTGCGTTGATTTTATTTTTATATAATGAAGTTGTTTGCTTCATAATAAGACAGATTTGCTCGACACGGAGTCTGACTCAAGAATATCAGAGAGAATGAGAACAGTTTAACAGAAACAGACACAAAGATCAACAAAAGCTCTGCAGCAGCACCTGGGCGGCCATGTTTTTTTAAGCATGGATCCCCAACTGGATGCATCACAGAAAACTGCTTCAAACAGCTACAGTGTTGAAGAGAAAATGTGCTTTTGATTCATTTTAAACATAAAACAAATGAGAAAATTTACTGCCACGCTGCCGGAATAAATCCCTGGGACAGATTAAGTATTCACAGCTTGTTACATTGTGTTGAAGTTTGTTTTTTAATGCATATTTCTGTATGATATATTTCTTTTTTTTCTCTCTTTTTTTTTCTTATTACTACAATAAAGCTTGATATTTGTGACAGGGAGGCAACTGTAAACTACACCCAAATGAGGTTGCATGCTTCCCTTTTGGGTCACTTACAGCTTAATCATGCTCGATGAAGCCCCTTTATTCAGTAATTTGTTTATCTCTGCGTTGCACTGCATTGCGACGGCGGGCTGTATAACAAACTCAACAACACGGAGAGAATAGAAACCATTAGACAAGAAACTCCCTTTCTTTCACTTTCCCTCCCTCTGCTTTCCTCACACAAACTGTAAATTAGTGCACACAGGATTGTACAGCGGCACAAACACACTCATGCTGCACACCGAAACGAGAACAGAGGGGGCATTTTTCTCCCCGTCGGTGAGAAATGGAAAGGACACTGTAGTTTTGTTGTTCTGTTGCCCTGTTTTTTTTTTTCTTCTCCTCATTTATTCAAAGCTGTGAGGCAGCAGTCTGGTGCCATCAATCTCAATCGCTCTGCACTTCCTGCACTGCTCTGATTGGATGTAATGATCTCCGGATGTCACTCCACACACACTTTCTCTCTCTCTCTCTCTGTGACCCATCTGCTTCCCTGTTCTGCCATGAGCAGCCGGGTGTTTACCACGGACACACAGGCGGGATCCTCCCACGCTCCATTCACTCCACACTACCTCACAATCCTGTGTAATCACAGCCCTCCTCCCTGTCTCTTTTGTCTGCTCACGGCTTAAGTGACATATGGGTTTCACTTACATATGTGGAGAGAAAAAGCATTACAGCACTTCTTTTTTTTCATGGAATATGAAAAATTGGTGCTTCTAGCTCATTTTAATGAACCGTCAAAAGCTGCAATCTGCTAACCTTTACTGCAAAGAAGCTAAAAGTACGTCGCCTGCATTGTATTTGAACAATAAACTCATTTTTGCCACGTGAGAGCCATTGTGCAGATGAACCACTTCTGCAGCCTCTTTCCTTAATAAGAATTTCTTTTTTTTGTTTCAGTGTGTTGGAAAGATGTTAGATGAGCAAACAAAGCTTTCCAATTCATGTTCCAATTATTCCTGATAGCGTAGCTGTGTAATTATGGCCCATTTTATTTGACCACTGCCGTGGAGCCCTCAATTTACTCAGATCTTATTCTTTTTTCCGATCTGAAGGCGCAAAAATGCTCAACTGACTCTTGTCTGCCAAGCAAATCAGCCCCTGTGTAAGTCTGTCTAAGTGGCTTTCGGTGAGGATCAGATAGCAGTCATGTTTCTGAGATTAGAAAGGGGGGGGGAATGGCACGGTTACGAGGCCAAATCTGTGTAAACCAAACCCCCAAGAACACACATTAGCTCTGAGAAAACAACACCAGCGAGACGCAGCACGAGATGGAGGACGGCGAGGCATTAGTGGAACAACAGCATGAGGATCACGATAAGGACGCAGCTAAGTCAGATGATACCAATCTGTTTTGTCTGACTTTCTACCTGACACGGAGGAGTGGACGGTGGGCCGTATCGCCGAGACCCTCAGCTCAGACACCTGAGGCAGCGAACAGATACGATGCTTTCATTATCCGGTTCAAACGCTGTAAGCGTCACAGGAACTTGCAGACCCGAATGCATCAAGCATCTCAGATGTGCTTTCTAGAAATCACGCTGAGTCGTAGCAGTTTTCATGCACCTGCTTTTTTCAGCAGAGGGAATCCTGGGAGAGTGTGATGTCATGTTTCAGCTTTCATCATGTGGTTTTATTTAGATCTTTGCCACCGCAAGTTTGTAAGTGGCATGTAAGCATGTAAAGGTGTAGTCATCCCCAGGTGGCAGCTAAAGGAACTGCAGTTTTAAGGCAAATCTGCATCAGCTTTGGTTTTCATGCCTGGAAGCTGCTGCCTATTAACAGTTACAAAGACAATTCAGCTTATGATTTCCACTGAACTTTCCTCACACATCTCTTCTTTGACTAAATGTGCCCACAGTTCATCCTGATGGCACTCACCTTCAACCGCAAACATGGTCACGACACCTCTTGAGATCTCGACTAATGCAAATAGTACTGATTTCCTTGAGCAATGGGGAACGCTCATGCATTGTTTTACTTCTGAACTCAAAAATTGGACCAGATTTGCAACCTTTTGCCCAGTTCGGACAGGTTTTGTCCTCTGGAATACTTGAAAAGGGCACAAGACATTTCACATCACACATGTGACAAAAGACAAACTGAACAAGTGTAGCTGAGTTAGCTTGGAGCTGCAGAGGATTTTGAAATTATAAACACACAAGTGGAAACCAGCGAAAGTTTCTCTGCTTGCTTTTGCAGAAAAGTAAAGGAAGTCGTTTCTGGGAGCGAGGACGGAGCTCCCTGATGTCCTGCTTTGGAGAGAGGAGCACAGAAGGTTTCATCATCTGGCCGGAGAGATCTGCCTAGATAGCGCTAATTTCAACGGTTATTTTCACACTGCAGTAGCAGGATAAGAGTGTGTTTTAAGAGAAGTCTATTACAAACACTAGCCACATGCCTTCCTTTGCAAAAAATAAGTGCTTGTCAAGTCTGTAACATTATTTATGCATGTGAAATAAAAGTTGCTGCCTTGTTGAAAGTAGAGCGTATGTGTCGCTGGCCATAAGCTGAGTTGCTCACAGTGTTTTAGTGGAACAAAACAAAGGCTTTCGGGATGTTCTCCAGTCTGCCGCCACAACAGCCCATAACTGTGTGTGTGCAGGTTTTGGTGCACGGCGCAGGGAGGGTTTTACCATGATCAAAGTGGTGAGAAGTCTGTGCTCAGCAGGTAGGGGATGTGTTTTGTAAGCTTGAAGGAGGCATGATCCACTTTATATACAAACACTGCAAATTCAAGTATGTCATCCCACCGCGTGGACATCACTGTGAGGCAATTCTTAACTAAAGTTGATGAAAATAATGCGGGGGAAAAAAAAGAGAAAAGAAAAAAAAAACAGAAATGCAAGAGAAATGCAAGAGAAAGAGAAAATCACAAACCGAAGCAAACAACCCAGAGGCATCTTTCTGAACCTCATTCCTTTCATGGTTTTTATTAATATGAACAAACGCTGTCCTGTTTGTATGAATAAAAAAACACTGTTGCAGGGCGTCTTCGCTCCCCAGACGGTCCCCCTCTGTGATGCCGGGGCTTTGACAGTGGACATGGGCGAGCACAATGGACGGCATAGAGAGAATATGTTATAGCCGACACAGGACGGGCTGATATGACCGCCGTGTGTCATCGTGGCGAGCTGGTGGGGGGGGGGTCAAAGGAGCGAACATGCAACTCCGACTGTTTCAGGATTCATCAGATGTCACCCGAGAAACAAAACAGCAGTCCCTGTCAAAAGTATTTAATCCAGGCGCACTGTGAGTGAAGATGTCAACAATCTGTCAGCTCCGTTTGACGCTCAACTTGTCACGGCTTCTGCCAAACACCTACACAGTAAGTGACAGAGAACAAAGGAGGTGGGGAGGGAGCGAGGCAGGGCGAGGAGAAGAAGAGCCCGACATGAAACGCCCGACGTGACAGCCAGTGTGAACGTGTCACAGAACCATGCTCACGCTGTCTATTTTAAACTCGGCGTTTGTACAGTTACGACTTCAGACGACTTCAGACGGGTGTTTCCCCGTCACCCGTTCCTTTGGACTCGCCCCGTTTTATGCGTCTAAATGAAAATTCAGGTGTCATTTGGTCACTTTCTCCACTCAGGGGTGAAAAATGAACTGTCTTCTACAGAGCACCGAGCACTTTCTGTCCACAGAAAGATGGACAGAGCGCCGTCAGATCATTTGCTCTCCGGTCCCTTTGCTATCCTTTGGCATGAAGGGATCACAGACCGGCTGGGTGGGTAAACATTAGCCTGCTGTCCGCTGTTTGCTGACATCATGTCACATGATCTGCGGACAATAAAACTCACTTTTTTTGCAGCAGCAAAGTCGCCCAGTGCACCTAACTGTAATTATCTGGATGAGGGACCGAAATAGCTGTTTGCTTTACTCGCGCTCTATAGTCGGCTTCACAAACACCTTAATCTCCAACTTGTTTCTGATCACTGCGAAATAAATTGAGATATAAAAATGTAATCATCACTGTTGTTGGCAGAGGAAAAAAAAACAACAGCAAACACAATTAGGGTTGCTGTGTGAGGCGGGATTTACTGATTACCCAATTTAGACTGCAGTGGTAGCAACCTTGAGCTAACAGCATCGACAGAGGGAGAGTGGTGCTCCTAATGGCCCCTGTCTTTCTGTCACCGGGAGATTGACAAAGATATAAATATAAAATCTATATCCTCTCCATCTATATGTAAAATCTAAATGTAACTGATGGGTTGAAGCTTCCTGACACGAAGGCTGAAAGAACATTCAGACTTTTGAAGGTGACAGAAGTGACAGCCTGTTGTTGATTTCAGTTTAACACATTAAACACATATGATTACACACTCGTGTGTGCGTGTGTGTGTGTGTGTGTGTGGTGAAAGTGAAAAACACGGGTCAGAAGGCCTGCGTGTCGTCTGCGTGGATGGGAGGTGACTTCGCTGTGTGTTTAGTGAAAATGGGAATAATTTCTTCAAAGCTCAGATTGAGTGGAATTACCCTTTAACCTCGGCCGTCCGTGTGCTGTTTCCATGCCAACAGCAGAGGAGTGTGTGTGTGTGTGTGTGTCTGAATGTGTGTCACTCAAGTATGTTTACCCTCTCAAACACATAGAACAGTTTTATGACTAATACAACTGAATGTATTTTCGTTTCCTGAGTTCACGAATGTCACCACTTTTCACAACAACAAAAATAACAATATTTACTTCATCGTGAGACAAAAGTAGCAGAGTAGTTTTATTTTGAAGATGGACTGAGAAAATATTTCTGCCTGAAAATCGACCGTGTGAGGTGAGGATACAATTGAGGCCATTTTTTTTTTTTTTTTGCCAAGGAATGAGATCACTGCTCGGTGTTATATTCCACACTGCTTTATAGCTTTTTTGTAACTTAATGGTCACTGAGAACAAGTGTGTCACTTAACAAATGGGCTGCTTTGCTCGATATGCAATTAACCTATATTGCTGGATGGAAGTTTTCCGTCCGCCGAGGAGAGTTTTGACAGAGTGAATATCTAAAAATGGCAGAATACTGCGCAGAAATCAATCCCCTTTCTCTCCATTGATTCCATTAAAAGCCTTTTTGGAGATTGATTACACTGAAAGCCTCCCTCCGCTTTGGATTACAGTTGCACAGTTCCAATCTCATTTTTTACAGTCCAAAGATATGGGCATTTATTCTATTACATTGCGAGGTGCAAAGCCTGGAGCCTGGAGTATCAGACACTGCCCCCTTTTTTAAGAATAATACTTTCCACAGATAGTAGAACATCCGTTGGTGCATTGGGTTTTGCCCTGCTTTTCTCAGATAAGCATTATCACTCTTGTCATTCTCTTTCAAGATAGTTTTCTCCCATCAAGATCAAAATGGATGTTTCGTGAAACCTGAAAACACTCCTGCTAAGTGCAAGGAGCAAAAGCGAGCCTGCTTTTCAGATTTCACAAAACTGTCAGCTGCTTCCACAAGCACAGGTGATAGTGCGTATGATTATTCCGGGGCAGAGGGCGCTGTGTGCACCCGCATTTTCTTCTTGGTAATTTCGGAGTCTAAGTGCAGCAAGCAGTAGCTCCGAGGTCTGAAAAACTCGAGGAAAAAACAAAAATAAATTGCATATAGATTTCTTTTTATGCCATAGCTCTCAATACTGCAGCCTTATCTCTGTAATGGAATATTTATCAGAAAAGAGTACAGTGAAAAAGAATGTTGCCCGGGCAGCTGAATGCATTAAACATTTTATTATTTCCTGGTGTTTGTATATCGGCCAGATAAATGATCAAGAATATTAAGGCTTGTACTGGGGGGAATCCTTACTCAGCGCCTTGTGGAAGCAGCCATCTTTGAGTGTAAACTCAGGGACGGTGTCCTTGCCGGCCGGCTGTGTGATTCATTTATCTGTCACATTTTTTCTGCTGAGCAAACCACTATCTGCTGCTGCTGGGATGTTTATGAATATATCCACAAAATGATATGAAAGCAATAACACTTCACAAAGATCTCGGTCATTTCGTTGCAAAATCGATCAGATGTGTCTCCTGAAATTGCATTTCGCTCACTCCTGGATTGTTTAATATTGTATGCATTTCCACGGGATGGGGGGTTTGAGGGAGGGGGGGGTGCAGCTATGTGTATAGGGAGAAGACAGCTGGGTTTTGCATATGGCTGTGCATGACCTTTCCCTGGTCCGCTGCGCTGCTTAGTGCAGTATTTTGGCAGACTGAGGTGTTGTTGCTGAATAGATAAGCGCTCATCCTGAAACCTGTCCCTGTGAGGTCCGCCTCCTCCAGTACCATGCTTGCATTTTGAAAGGTTACTTTAGGATGCCAACTTGAGCCTCCACATCGCCCAAGGCTACCCACCCTCCGTCCCCGCCAACCGTTCCTCCGCTGGCATCCACCAATAGGATGAGGATCAGGAGAATGACGGGAGGGAGGGGTGGGGAGGTGGGCACAGAGTTCATGAGGCTTGCCTCGACTGCCAAGTTGAGCCAGAGGAGTGAATCAAAAAAGGGGGGGCCCACGGTCGCTGGACGTCGGCCCGAGCAAATTTTTAAACTCTGGTATGGCCTTAAAACATCTTTTCTGTTTATTGTAAGTGTCAAAACAATGTCTTATGAGTATTCCCCGTGTGTGTTCGTGCCTCTGTGTTCATTCATTTCATGTGCATATGCTCCCTCAAGGATGGAGAAGTAAAAAAGAAGTCCTTCACTGCGGAGACGTTTTGCTTCTCTGCTCTTCTACAACAGGTTGCTCTAGTCTCTGAATTTGACCCGAGGTTAGAAATCAAGTAATTAACTTTGCAATCAGTTTGCAGTTTGGGGTGACAGCCATGCTGCTTTTTTCATATCACTATGAACTGTGCCAAATTCTGAATGGTTCAATTAAATGAATATAGCTTAAAAATACAGGCGAAGTGGAAACTGCAGCCATGTTTTAAACACAGCAGCAGTGGCTGCAGGTTTTCATTCTGATGCGGCTGTGCACGCTGCCGTATTCTGCTTTTGTTACCTACGAGGCAAGTCTCTTATTTCCTCGCAGTTCTTGTGGTGTCACTTGTTTTCGTGCCGTTCGCTTCCTTAATTGGAATTTCTGCCACACAGCAAACCAAAGACTTGACAGTGTGTCTGCGTTCTCTGTTTTTTCGCCCGAGTCCATCCTGTCACTAACCACCTCGACACAGAGCCGGGTTCGGTCGGAGCGATGGTGTGATGCTCAGAGGATGCTGGAGTAGATGTCTGGTGCTTCCCTCTAAGATTATAAATCTTGTTTCAGTTTGGAGGTTAGAATTAGACGTGTGTTTCATGAGGTTAGCTCAGGTTTGCGTGTCTTATAATCTGGGACGAGTGGGTTTCACCTCACAGAGGGGGGAAAAAAAAAAAAAAAGGGACACACACTCATGCCAGCTCACTGCACACATGTGGACACACACATGCAAACCTGCCCCCCCGGAGCCATGACTAAGCCTGCTAGATTACCCCATCCCTGTTGGCACCGAGCTGCTGCTGCTGGGAACATCAGGCCTGGTCCTGTGCGGTTGGCTGGCCAGTTGCTGCGTGTCCTGGGGGGGGGCTCAAGTCACAGGGATTAGCTGCTGCTGCTGCTGCTGCTAACACTGACCACAGCCATCTGAACTCCTTTTCCCATCCTGACCCAAGGCGCCACACAGTCTGCCGCTTCATTAGGTCACTCCACCACCTCTAGCTTGGGGGGGATTTAAAGGCAGGTCCGGTCTGGATTACCATATGGCTCCTCTTGGTTATGCTGTCATGAAATATGAATCCAACACAAAGAATACAGCTCCTGTACATGCTCGAAAAGTGTCACATGCCCAGCTGGACCACTGCGAGAACTCCGGGGGCACCGGTGTTGCAAAGATTTCATCACACATGAAAGTCCAGAGTGTTTTTTTTGTTTTTTTGTATTGTGATTCATTTGGTTCGTGGTCGAGTTCTCATTGTTTACCGTAGCTCAGCGTCAATCCAGATTATTTTCACCAACTTGATTGCACGAAAGAGGGGGGAAAAAAAACACTCTGCTGGAGAAATCATCATCTTGTGAATGTCATAAGAAAAAGCAGTTCTTCAACACCCTAATTGTCTTGTCTCTTTCTCCACCCACACCTTCAATTATCGCAGATAAAACCCTCCCTTTGCATGAAAGTGCTCTGCAGAACTGCAGTAGGGGTTTTCACATGAAGTGCAGAAAAAAAAATTAGACTCTCAAACAGCACAGACACAGTCGGGAGTGTCAGGTAAGGAAACTGTTGGGGCCGGTTTTTATGTCTTAATGCCCAGAGGTGGTTGAAGTGACGGAAACCAGATGGTGGAGGTGAACGCAGACTGACAAGACAGCCAAGAGTCTTTCATGATGAAGTGTTTAGACTGGCTAAAATAAAATTCACTCTTCACAGAGCTTCTCTCTCTCTCTGAAAAAAAGGTTTTTTCTCTCTCTCTTTTTTTGCTGAAATATTATAATTCTTTTTTTTTTTTAATTGGGGAAAAAGTACAATGCCTCATTTTCTTTTTCATATGTTTTTGGATCGCTTTCTTTGGCTAAAAAATGGATTGTTAACATAAAACAACACTTTAAGAACCACCAGACCTCACCGGTTGAATTGTTTGACCAACGTGGCAGATTGTCTCACTCATCTGGCAGCTTATTTCAACCAACTGGCAGCATTTCTCCTCACGATGGAGAACTGGAACGGGTTCCTAATGCAC
>JAPZDZ010000013.1:2604896-2615295 GCA_029783805.1 Acanthurus tennentii | reverse complement strand
AGTAAAGATAATCAAGTTACTTTCCAACATTTAAAAAAGGGTAAATACATAAATCTCACAGATAACAGTTTTTTTTTTTTCCATCTATCTGTGTGTGTGTTTGAGCAGGATGTGGGAGTTGTTTGGTCTCAGATCTGCATGGCACCAGTCTGTACACACCGACACGGGTGTTACGGTAAATGCGTGCCAGGAAAATACGGAACACCTTGGAAAGTGAAGCTGATGAACGTCAGTCTTTGATATCTGGACAAACTGATAAACCCCGTCCCTCCTCCGCTGGGCTTCCTGCTTTTTCGCAACCTCTTTATTCAGAAACCGTGAAGGAGGAAACAACAAGCTGTGTTTGTGAATTCCTACGGAGGAGAGGCTCAAGGAGGAGCACTGAATTATGGGAAGCCCGATGCACAATGAAAGAAATATTTCTCAAACTTCCTGCGGAGCAGCTGAGCTCTCCAGGCCCAGTGAACAAAATTTGATTTCTGTTTAATTTCACTATTTTCCTTTTTCCTTGCACCTGATTTCTGGACAATGACGAGGGGCCTTGCAACTGTCTGCTGCAGCTGGAGGACTCTTTCCATTTTGGCTGATAATAAATCATCTGCCATTGGGTTGTGAGGCATTATCCAGATTGTATATTGTTGTAATCTCGTCCACGTTGGGGAGGGCATTGTGCTAGTACGAACAAATCCGCGCGCACATGCAGCTTAATTACAAGTATATGGCAATGGTTCTTTTTAATTAAATTGTTTGTCGTGATTTGGCTTGTGCAACCCACGTACACATGGCCTCCATACGCAGAAGTTTCCACACGCCTCTCTGTGGTGCACCACTCAGTTCAGTGGATTGCAAAAAGACTTTCATCATCTCGGCTGTAATTGACAAGCTTGTTTTAACTGCATCTGCACGCAGCCACGGGAATGCTATTTGACATCTGTTGCGGAAGCCATTGGTGTTGCATTACTTATGGAGGTGGTAATAGATTTTTTTTTTTCTTTTGCAGTACAGTAATTCAGCCATCCACCGTTTTTTTCCTGCCTTTTTTTTTTCATCCCTCCCCGCCTCTTCCCTCCCTCTCCTGTCTCACTCCCCCCCCCGCCTACACTATATTCTGCTACTTTGATAAAAAACAGTGAAATTAGAGGTCATTTTGGTGAGCTCCAAAAATAGAAGGCAATCCAAGTTTTTCCAGCCACTGGGTCTCTGTGGAGTCTGGTAAAATCAGAAATGTTAGAACGAAATACTAAAACAATGTTGAGAGAGAACCCTCGGCTCCCTGCCAGCAACATAAAATGTGCACCTCGGAGAGACAACCCCCTTTGAAAAACCCTGTTTCATTAGATCCACGTGGTCGCACAAACATGCTGCATTTTGCTCAGAAAAGACAAGTTTTTAATAATTCAGCTGTTAGTACAAATGAAGAAAACATCTATCTATCTATCTATCTATCTATCTATCTATCTATCTATCTATCTATCTATCTGCCTGTCTGTCCATGTGTCAGAGCTTGCGGCTGTGGAGGACAGGGGTGAAGGGGGCAGCAGTAATTTCCTCCTCCTCCTCCTCGGTGAGACGGTGGACGGAGGCTCTGATGGGGTTGTAATGGAAGCCGAGTGTCACAACAACACTGGCAGGGCAGGAATGCGAGGAGATGGTGGTGAAGCACGAGAGAGACTGAGGCCAAAAGGGCTGAGCTGCGAGGATGATAGAAGGGAGTTTTCATGAGCTGTTTGGGATGAAAAGGGAGAGAAATGTCATCTGCCCGTTCAGGTGTTTTTCCACTGAACTGCTTTTATGTAGGGGGGGTGGATTGTACAAAATCAGTTTTCACTGCAGTGCTACCAGTATTGAGAGTGATCCTTCATCTGTTTCCATGCTATATTTAGGCTATTAGTGAGTGAAAATAATAAGCACAACAAGTGTTAATTTAAACTGGAATTAGAATTGTTAAAAGTGCATCTCAGTCATGGATTCATTGCTTCATGTTGGATCATTTTGCTGTTATTATTTCCAGAGTACAGTATGTGAGGAAAAGTGTGGTAGTCTGCAGGCTTCTGCTGTTATTTTTAACATGTGCTGTGTTGCTTCTGCACTTTGCTCAGCTCACCTGTCAGCTACAAAATGAACCGCCAGAACTGTGAGACTCTCTCGCTTTGGATTTTTTTTTTTCAAGCTGCAAAACTGTTTGCTATTAGTACTCATTAATTTGTTAGTCCATCCCGAACACCCTGTTCTAATTCATTTCAGAGTGCTGTTGCTGCTTTAATAAACAACAACTGCAAAACTTTCACAAACTGTAAGAAAAAATTACTAAAGATGAAAACCAGCTCACATCCACTGCAAGATTTTTAAAAAAAATACTACTACAGCAATTATGCATGGTGAGGGAAAGGCTTTAGAAGGTTAATGTAGTCTTTATGAATTTAAGCATCTGTGAGTAGGAGATGTTTGAGATTTTAAGCCTCTAGACCTCTAAAATAAATCTCAAGTTACATTTTTAGTGATTTAAAAAAGCTCTGATTTTGTGGAGATTAAAACTCTTGTATGTAGGATTTAGCGGCATCTAGAGGCAGGATTGGGAACTGCAGCCAAATGAATATTTTTAATCCCTGAAAACTGTCCAGATTCACATAATAATATATGTTAAGGACAGAAGTATTAGAGTAATTTTTTTGCCGAAATGGAAGTTGTCACTACATTGCTTTTAGAAAAGGTTGTGGTGAAATACATGCATGCAATTAATTGGCGCTGCACACATCACACAAACACAGATCAGCTTTTAAAAAAGCCAGCATTGCCTATTTGTTTGAGACAGAGTGACATCCCGGCCTCCAGTGCCAACACTGAATGTCTTACCCTGAGGTTTCGCCTCGCTTCCTAAAGGTCACCACTGTCTGCACTGGCACTAATGGTTGGTAGTGGATGTAAATGTGCTGCACAATCGCCCACTAAGAGCTTAATACTTGGTAGGACATGGCAGGATTTATCAGAGAGCAGAAAGTGAGAAGAAAAAAATATTTGTTTGCAGGAAAAACATAGCGGCATGAAGACTTGTCGCAGGAAACCACAATCTGGTACTGTAGAAGAGAGAGCGACAGGAGACAAAAAGAGGAGGAGTGGTTCGACTGTACACTTCAAACAACTGGAGTGTGTGGAATCAGACGGTGAGATGTTGCCTTTTTTTTTTTTTTCAGACCCGATTCCGAGTGACAGACTGTGAGCAACACAGAATAACTGTGAAGAGTCCTGAAAAGCCTGAGAAATGGCAGAGGAAGGGAGAAGGACGGGACTGAGAGGCTTGTTGAGAAGAGCAAAGAGCAGAAGGCAGCATTTTTGAGACACTGACACCGGCACTCTCAAGCACCGAGATCGAATCAAAACCTGGTGCAGAGTCGAAGGGAAATAGAAACACGAGGGTTAAAGATCAGGCAGCTCTGGTGGTATTCATGCAAATGAAAACTGTGGCGAGCTTGTTACAGTTCCAAGGCCTTGTTTTGTCCCATTTTCTCAAACGTCCCAGTCAATCAGAAGCCCGAGAAATGTCACGCTCGCACTGGATCGAATTCAAACTCTGTGCTAAGATGTGTTTTTATACCTAGCAGGAGAGTCTTCGGTAAACACGGCGGGGATGTGCAAGACACCGCTGTGGGTTTATCATCATCTTTAAATCAAAATTTTGTGTCGCCACGGGCAGGAAAGGCATATTTTCATTGTGCACCCATTAGACATTCAAGGGGAATAATACTGAATGAATACTATGTTGACAGGCAGAATGTGAAGTGGGAAAGATCCACTTAAGTGCTGTGTTTTAGGCGGGATAATGCGAATCGAGTGACATGACGCCACTTTCCTGCCACTTGTCTGCGATTCATTGCCAGACCAAACCAATGTTTACCTGTCATTTCCTCTATTACTCCGCCTGCCAACGGAGTCCCCGCATTGTTAAAATATATTCTAATCTTCCTGCGTTGTGGCTCATTTGTCGGCGAGGTGAACATTCCCAAGCGGGGATGACAGCGCCAGCGTCGGTGCTCAGCACTGACCCTGCTCCAATTTCCTCCTCATCTCATTTCTACGCCGCTGCACTCATCCAGAGAGAGAAAAGAAGAGGAGGAGGAGGAGGAGAAGAAGAAGAGGGGAGTCTTCCTCCAAATGGAAATGGCCACTTTGAAAGAGGCTCTGGAAAATGGGCCGTCCCCCAGTGTAGTTTCATTGGAGACGGGGGAGGAGGGGGCATCAAAAGAGCTCTGCACTGCTACAGCAAAGGATACTAATGATCCCATGACGCTTTGAAAGGGGTGCTGGAGCGTTAACCTCACTCTAGACGACCCATCCTATGTAGGTCAGAATGAATAGGTTCTGCATCAACACCCCTCCACCTGAAAATGACAGATTCTGTCCTCCTTTTTTTCCCCCCCGCTATAACACAAAATGACAAATAGGCCCTTTTGTGACACATCTCCGGGTTTCGCTGCAGTTGATGCCCACATTTGCAGAGCTTTTCCGTACTGAAGTGTTTTTTGTTCTTCAGATGAGTAAAGATGTATTCAGATCAGCTTTGTCTTCCGATACAATTTGGGTTGTCGAAGGATTTTGTTGAAGGGACAACATCACAGTGGTGATTAACTCTCATCCTTTCAAGTGAATTGTTCTCCTAAGAGCTTTTTTAAGGATTTAAAGTGTCTGGATAAGAGGCGGTGCAAAATACCCAAATTTATTGACGAGTCTTCAGATTAAAAAACTAGATATTAACCAGACAAAACCTCAGTTAATATATGTCATTAATATTTTCTCATGCAGTTTGTTTCATGTTTGCAAAAGTATGTCAACACACAGCTAATATGAAGTAGCAACAGTGATTTGTAGGGAAATATTTTATTGAATAAAAGACTTCTATTTAAAAAACTGAAGTTAAAAATAGTATCAGAAACTCTGCTCAGCATGAAGCAATAAAATCCATCAGTACAACAATCCAATAACCTATAGAGAGGCAGGATTTATTGCATAACTGATGGATGGTGCTACATTAATTTTAGCTAGCTGTATCTTTTAAAATGACACCTTAGTGTGAAATATTGATTAGCACAGATCCACAGCTGGAGAAGCTAACAAGAGTCAGCAAGATTACAACAAACATCATTTTCCAGCTTCTTTAATTCTTACCGATGCTAAAAAAAAAAACACACTGATGTCAAATCAGCTTTGACCTGTTTTGACTCGACCTTTTTCTATTTCTCTCTTTCTTTTCTCGCTTTGATTAGCGGTGCAAGCTGTTGTAAGCTAAAGGTGGAACTGGTCATTTTGGCCGCACTCTCTCTGCTATTCTTGTGCAGCCAGCTCGCCAAAGCCTCAGCGATATATATATATATAATCTGCCTAAGCCTGTGGAAGACCACAGTCATGTGCGATGAATGCACAGGCAGAGTGTGTGTGGGCAGACAGGCAGGTAGGTCATCCGAATATTTTATTCAGGCCAAATTAAATGTTTAATGGACTTATTACAGGCCTGTAAAAGCCTGTGAGGGAATTTGAGTTATTGACTGCTGTCGGGATGCAACACAATTTTCCACAAATGTTTAAAAAATGCTTCTAAAATACATCACCTACTCTATGTATTTATTTAATTTAGGCCGTGCAAGATGTATTCAATGTTTTTGTGTATTTTTTACCAAAACAACAATCCTCCTACAGCACTCCATCAGTGTTTTAGTAAATATTGACTTGGGACAGAGGAAATTAATCCTCCTGCAACTGCCAATAGCTAATCCAGTTTAATACTCAACATATTGGCAAATTAGTGGCAAAACAAAGAAAATATATGTTCGTATTTTCCGGACACGGTTGCTTAAACAGAAGGATAAAACCGGCTTCTATATATTCAGTATTCATCAAACCCCCCTCCTCCTTAAGAGCAAATGTACCTGTCTTGTACTTCTGGTAAAACAATGACAGATTGAGATTCCAGTTAAAGGAAAATGACTCGCTGAGATAACCGTTTTTTTTTTCTTTTTTCATTTAAGATGTTCTGTTCATTAGACATACATCTTAAGACCTTGTTTCTGCCATAACAAGATGTGAATAACATCACATTTTGAAAGCACGAGTGTGATATCGATTCAGTCACACGTGTTCCTGAGACATTTGTGAGGAATTAATAAAATGATTGGATTACGATGCAGTGTAAACCCCCTCTTTCAGTACCCTTATACACCTTACCCTGACGCAATTTATTCATACAGACACACTGCCAGATTAATTTTCCACCAATTTTGAACAATTATCATTATTAGGGGGGATTTTTATTCAAGATAAATGAGGTGAAGAAAAGTTTTGTTGGCCTCAGTGCTGATGAATACACAGACACAGCTTCCTTATTAAGCACCACTTCTAATTCGAAAGCGCTCTCATTCATCATTCATAAACATTTGTTTTGTGCAGTTATTTTATTTGTTTTTTCGAGCCTGGCTGTCTCACACCCGAGGCTTGTTTTCACACAGCAAAATATGTCCATTGTAAGATTGGAGTGCTGGTTCCCTCCCTTAGGACTCTTAAAGGGTGTTTAAAATGCATTCAAAAGATACGTGCTGGCGCTAATGCCCTTGGATGTGCTACGCAGCAAAAAAAAAAAAAAAAACAGGATCAGACTCCTCATCTCTCTTTATGCTGTATGCACATTTACATAACACTGACATGGTCACACATATGACGCCGTGCAACAGCCGCACAATCTAATTTGTGAAAGAAGCATTCCATCCATGCTGATGTTTTCCATTAAGCGTGGTTTCTGCAGCTTTATTGGTTGTCATGCCAACTCTTGTGCTAACCAGGAAGCTAATTAGCAATGTGTCTTGTTTTTCCCCTCGCTGTTATCCTCATGTTTTTATGCATTGGTACACTGCCAGTCAAAAGTTTTCCAGCACCCTATATTTCAGCATTTTTTGGGGGGGGGGGATCTCAAGTAGAATGTGATTGTAAATGCCATAAATTAGAACATATGCACAAGGAATAATCATAAGCAAAAAGAAGTAAAAAGGGTTTTTTGGGGAAATGAGGTGGGGTTTAGATGAAACTGCCTAATGAACTCAAAATGTCAAACGTGGATTCATCAGTCCACAATGCATTTTTCCCACCCTGCGGCAGTCCACTGTTTACATCTCTTAGCCCAAGCAAGCCTCTTAACCCTGTTTTGACGGCTTAATAAAGGTTTCCGAGCCACAACGCGACCCATCAGCCCTGTTTCTTAAATCTTCCCTGCACAGTTGTTGACTCTCATTCAGCTGAGCCTTGATGTCAGCTCCAGCCAGCCTTGTGTTGTGCCGGCGAGAGCAACTTATGAACTTCTTGTTTGATTTTGCTGTCGATCTAGGTCTGCATGGCCTTTTTTGATCACAGCGCTTCTAGTTTCTCAACGCCTTTTTGATGCGAAAACCAAAAGATACTTTTAGATTTTTTTTCTTTGGCTATTTCTCTTCTAGACAGTCTTTCATTCCCCAGAGTAATAACAGCTTGCCTTTGCTGTTGTGAGCTGTCATTTTGCTGCCGCGACGACTGCTGAGTGCCTCAGAGTGTTTTACTGACGATGTCAATCGTTGTATTTAAGAACCTACTAATTGGCAACCTCTTAGATCCTAATGGATCCCTAAAAGTCACATTTCTCAATCCAGCTTCACTCATTTCTTTTTCTTTTTTTTATATTTTGAAACGTTGTGTTGTTTACAACAGGTGCACTTCCCAAGATTTAACTAAAAGCGGCAAAACATGGCTGTTTAAATAAGAATTCTTTTGCAAGTGCATCTTTTCTTCATGCAACATCTGCTTTATGTTGTGCACAAGAGAAACGGATACAAGAAATGATTTGAACTTCCATGTATGTTGAACACAAGTAATTTTGTATCGAGCTTTACAGTATCAGGTGCATCTTTTCCTCTGCTGTGTGCAGCCCAGTAGCTATATCTGTGATTGTATCTTCGTGCTGTATGTCGGCATTCCTGTATGCTGGGTGCACTGTGTGGAGCAGCAGTCCTGTGATGCACCAGACTACACACTGAAGAGATCTCTGCATTCCAACTCCTCTTTCTCCTGCAGCTGCAAGACATTTCCCATCCTGTGCAGATTATTCCCAGCCAGGCCTATAGCTTTCATCTAAATGTCAGTGGCAAAGGCGTGTCAGCGAGATAAAAGCTCAGATAGAAGACCGGCGTCAAGGCGTATTCAACAATACGGGGGTAGAGGTGGAGAGAGAGGGATTGTATGTGTGTCAGTAAAGGTGTTGACGGTTGCTGAACACTGAGTGCTGCAGTCTTTCCGTGCAGGAATGCCGTGCCTTTTTCAGCCCCGGATGCACAGTTCATCTCTCCTGCTCTCAGTCTGAGATGAACTGGGGAGGTTTTAAGAAGACTGCCACAGTACATGACGCCAGTATCCATACCATTTCCTTAAGCGTCTTTCATTTACTGAAGGGAAAAAAATTCATGACGCAAATTAATTTCTGGACGCCTCACTCTCATCCTTCAAGCTTTTTGAGGGCGACGCTGCAGCTCGTGAAGGAGAAGAAGTGGCAGTATCTAGGCCACTGCCCCGCGATATCAGAATGCATAAAGAAAATAAGATTAAACCAACTTGCTTTGTGAAGTGAGAACGTCTGATTTGTGTGTTTCGTCTCCAGTATTTACCCTCGCTCAATCAAAAACGAAGCCACGGGCTGCGTGTTGTGCCATCAGCGCGCAGGCCGGCGACTTCCCTCAAGTCTCCCTGTCCCGTTTGACCCGGACAGTCCATTAACCAATGATGCACATGATGCGATCCTCAGCGGGGGCAGCCACCCTGGCAAGATTCCCTCTCAGCCTGAACTTTAAGATGAGGGCGCAACCTCGCTCTCTAAGGGGGTCACGGCCACAGATGGAGCCTGACCGCCCGCGTTGGCCGCCGTGTTTGATCTCGGAGCAGCCGCGTCAAAGGCAGGGCCGCGTCTGGATCAGCCTCTTTAAAAAAAAAAAATAAATCAGCTCTGTGTTTATGTTAACTCACAATGATTGGTTTCACTGAGCGCCAGGGATAATTACCAAGGGTTTTCCCTTTATTGAATGGTAATTACAAAAGACAAATAGACTCCAAGCAACTGACTTCCTGAGTAAAACAGCTCTCTCCCAGTGCAGCAGTGGGTGGTGATGCCGCCAAGAGTAGGCGAGTTTATTAGTGTTTCTATCCTCTCAAAAACACTGAAATAAATAGCCAAAAGGTGGCTGATTAAAAAATGAATGACTGAGGCAGTAATTACAGTTTACAGTGTTACTTGACCGGCTTTCTTTATTTTTACTGAACGCGATTGCTTACAGCTTAAGCGAGGGTAATAAATCAAAAAACCTGCAGCGTGCACGCCTGCCGCTGCACTCTGCAGACAATACTGCAAGAGGATCCACTCCAGCACAGTTGATTTCAAACTTTCTTTCCACTGACCTTCAGATTAATATCGTAATGACCTTTGACAGGCTGCCATTTTCCGAGCCCAGCCCAGTTGCAACGTATACGGCCAGATATGGAGATAGAAGATCATCACTGTAATTGACTTCTGTCCAGGTCTTGACTGAAGGTCAAGCAGGCAGCCCAGACAGATGAGTAATTAAAATCTCTTCTGCTCTTTAAGACACTCACTGAGTCCACCCTTCATTTGGTACATCATTAGTCATGCTACAGCCGACTCGAGCTTTATATCATGAAACTTCCTGGCACACATTTGCATTCACACACAATGT
The DNA here is from genome assembly GCA_029783805.1 of Acanthurus tennentii. Taxonomy (NCBI): domain Eukaryota; kingdom Metazoa; phylum Chordata; class Actinopteri; order Acanthuriformes; family Acanthuridae; genus Acanthurus; species Acanthurus tennentii. Next base: position 2,605,546 of record JAPZDZ010000013.1, on the reverse strand, counting down.
ATAATCATTAGCAATATCCTAAGTAATTGAAGGTGGCACTTGGGAAATGGTTACCTGACACTGACAAGTGGAGATTGGAGGGCGCTGTCAGTGAGGTGCCAAGCTTGTTACCTTCTATGCTTCATCAGTCACAATCTGTCAAAGTGCGACGAGTTGGAAGTGAAAATGTTCACCTCAACTTGGACTGAACTCTTGTTCCTCCACTTTGGAAGGGATTAAAGCAAATTCATAATGCATAAATATCTCATCTTCGGTCAAACAATACACCTCTGATGAGTGTGTGCGAATTCAGGTCTGACAGTCGAGCCTGTGTTTACTGCAGGCGAGCACACACTCGTCGATTCGGTTTAATTCTTTCATCGTTTTTCGAATGTTTCTCCAGAGCTGTTTTCACTCTGCGAGGCAGCAAACAGCTCCAATCAACACTTAAAATAAAAAAAAAAAGTCACTGAAAAGCCAGGACTCATTACATAGCCTTTAAGACATCAGTCTTTTCGGTAACATATGCAAACTTTCTTGTGTCTCAGGCATTAAATGTCAGCTTTTGTACAGACTTAATGTACTTTTTTATTATCCCTATTATAAACACACTGTGAACAAAGCAGATGTTGACTTCCTGTGGCGAGCTCACATTCATTATGTTCATATAT
>JAPZDZ010000013.1:2567728-2583466 GCA_029783805.1 Acanthurus tennentii | reverse complement strand
GCATTTGTTTAAAAGTGTGAGAGAGCCGGCGTTGGAGAGGCTGCTTCGCGGCCCTTTGTGCGTGCGTGCGTGCGTGCATGTGCATGCGTGCGTGCATGTGCATATTGAGTCGCGTCTTTGTGTGACTTCTAGCGTGTCAATTTTTCTTGGCAGCGGTGAAAGCGGAGTGATGTGATTTTCCCCTCTAACAGCCTCCAGGAGTAATGATCCACGTTATTGCAGATGACGTGTAACACCTCAACCCAGCGGGCATTGGCGCTGCGAAAAAAAAGCTGTCCTCATGGGTTAGGCTTCGGGGAGAGTGCTGTCTTGGTGGCAGCGCCGTGCGCACAATCCCTGAGTCTCCCGAACCTGTCACCTTCACACGGGCCCCTCCTTCTGTGGATAATGGTCTCCTGTCTATGTTGTGAATGATATCTGGACTCCATTGTGCGCATTTTCTCCGCTGTGCCATTGTCCTGCAGAATGCCTTTGTGAGTTTTTTTTTTTTTTTAAGGGGTACAATGTGCAAAGCTGTATTCTGAGGTGCTGTAAATGAACAGGCAAACACATCAGCAAAGGTCCTATTTACTTTCAATCCCCAAGAGTGAAAAAGAGAGGTTTCTGTCATTGTTCTGCTACTTCTCAAAACACCAGGATGGTTCATTGTGAAGGAGAGAAACAGAAAGACCTCTGCACAAACTACCTGCCGAATCAAAGCGTGCTTTCCATTCTGGGACCATACGTTCCTCGGGGGAGAACACAATTCAAGCTTTCTGCAGCAACATGGGACATGCAGTAATAACAGTGTGCTGCTGGATGGGGCTGAATAATACCCAGGGCTTCTCTCAGGCAGCCAGAGAAACCTGTCCCCTTAGAGAAAAGGTCATTCTTTGAGAACCCCAACAGCTGCACACTGTGCTTTGACATGAATAACTGACAAACGGATGTGTATGGGTCTCACAGGCCTCCAATTACTGTTTGATGCGGCTGTCCATCACAGACAAATGGGGCAGGACCTGCCAGAAGACCTTCGGCTGCCTGAGCAGGCAGCTCTGAGAGTCTGGCCCCGCGTCGAAGGAGCTGCAAGCACTCTGCAATAATTAAGTTTGATCTAATGAAGGTAATGCCAAACTTGGGTTATTGTTTGCCCGAGGACAATGCAAGAGAGTCGAATTCGTTGTTGGGAAAGATGCCGGGGGAATTTCTTTGAAATGGAAAAATTGCATTAAACATTCCATTTGTATTAATTATATCGGGCCTCTTATTAACATTGGCACGCTCAGCGGCAGCGGCACTATTGCTGCCGGTGGTATTGGGCTTAAAGCAGCACTTCAAGCAATAATATTAGAGGCAACCATCCATGCCTGAGGCACTCAGAAGCTGCCTGTGATGTCACAGAATAAATGAATATAGCTGTATTCTGAAGCATTGTGTCTAGACCTTTGGTCCTGCGAGACATCAGTCACTCAAGTTACTCACCACTTGATTCAATTAATCATAGCTTTAATTCAATCGGATGATCGGGCCTCCTAGCTGTAAGCCTCTAAGTGGGTTTTAAGAGATCTGGAGTCTGCTGGCGTACACTTCTCCATGCAAGAGCTCTCTGTATTACAGGGATTTAGCGACACTCCAGAGGTCAGGGGTCAAACTGGAAGAGGTGGATGGAGTGGTTACTTGGGTGTGGTGCACTTCGCCGGAGCGAACGTGCAAACAGAAACTCAGGAAGACACTCGTGCGGAAACGTGAGCCTGTACATCCAGCTACCCGCTCATCAGCCTCCACTGTAAACACAAGGAAGCAAAGAGGTGTGTGTGTGTGTGTGTGTATGCCTGGACACACACACACACACACACACACACACACACACACACACAGGAGGCGATGTCGGAACTCGACCTACAGTAGCAGGGGCAGACACTTGTGAAATGCAGTGTGGATCTCCTCAGTCTCATAAATAATGGACGTTGCTGAAGCATCTGTCAACTTTTCTGTCAACCCTGTTCCAGATGGGAGTCAGACAGGCCAGGCCAGAGCAGCGTGTTACATACACATAACAACCCTCCATCCAGTGTGTCTCATGCACCCGCGCCCTGTTTACATCAGCACGCTGACACCCGTGCTCACCTACATGCCTCAGCCTATCTGCTGATTTATTAGGTCCTGCACCCGGCTTCTTCGCCCGTTTCTTCTCGGATCTGCCTGCCACACACGTACGCAGACAAATTCAATCATTGCAAGAAAAGAGTTCAGCCTCCCTTTGGTACAATAAATAAAAGTTAAGGGAAAAAAAAACAGTTCTGCTCTCTGTCTAAATACACACATGTTCCCCAAAAGCTCTCTGAGTAAACGCATCAGTAGCACCTCCTCACTTAGCGGTTTGGAGACAGTAAACACACACCTCCAGTGTCTTCAGTGTTTGTTGACTGAGATACAGCACCGGTCACTTAACATTAAACACTCGCTGTGAGTTCCCTCCCAACACAGCCGCAGAGCTGCACACTCACCAAGTCATAATTCCTTGACATCTGGCTCGGAGAAATCCGGGTGTGGTATCTACGGGCAGGAGGCCAGGGAAGGGGGCAGCGAGCACGCAAACGAGCGAGCTCGAGGTTGGTGCACTGGAACGACTTTGGTTTCTGTTTTGCTTCCCTTTCCTTCCCCACGCTGGCATGGAGGTGGCAGGATGAGTGGGCCGGGTGCTGCCGGGTGGCGGTTACTGTACGGTTGCTTTATGGACTCGAGCGCTGTCTTCCCGGCCTTGTCGTAATAGAGGATTCAGCTCATAAAGCAGCATCATGATTTGCAATGAGCAGAGTTAGGGGAGAGTAATGAAGGTGTAAATCAACTGAGCCATCCTTTTTTTTCTTTTCTTTTCCTTCTTTTAATCTGACATTGGCAGTCTCTCTCTCTCTCTCTCCCTCTCTCTATTTTCTGTTCCGTCTCTTCCCTCCTCCTCTGCTTCTTCTCCCCCCCCCTTCCCCTCTCCCTTTGCAGTAATGGAAAGCCTGGCACGCTGTAATAAAGCAGAGTGAGCAGCAGTATTAGTAAACAGTCTCCGCAATCATTCAGCCAAGTCCAAGTCCTTTATTTTGTGTGTGCGAGGTATTTCATACCCCCGTATGGTGTTAGGGTTGTGGGCGTGGGGGCTAATGAATGAGGATGGAATGAGGAGTATTTAATTCCAGACTGGGAGAGGGAGAGGCAGGGACTATTTGTTGGACCCCCTCATAAGAACGCCTTTGTTTTCATTTTTTCACAGAGGTTCTAAACAAAAAGCCTTCTTTTTCGCGGTGGCAGCCTTGGGAATGTAGATGCAAATGTGCCGCATAGAAGCTTTGCAAAAGAGGAATAGGACCACACAGCCATCAGCCGCACCAGGACTCGCCTCACTAACTGCCCTTTTCTCGAATAAAGACGTCATCAGAATTTTGAAATGGAGCAGCAAGTTGGAGTGGAAGCAGTCATCAAAAGAGAGGGCCCAATACTCTTGAGTTAAAATGCCTGGCTGGGAATCATGTTAAAATTTCCATTCCTCGCTCAAAATCGATCGTATGGGTCCCTGCTCTCCAATATCCATGGTCACCTTTGCTATAAAGTAAGGTATTACTTCTTTAATGCAGTGGGGTTTCATTCTGTGACCAGTGAGGAGAGGAAGGAAAAGAAATGTATCTGGTGACCTCAAACACAAAGAAATGATGGCCGAGGATAATGAAAGAAAGTGGCCTGAATTTTCAACACATATATACGCATCGGTTTCCAGTTCATGAGCAAGATTAGTTGCCTGAAGTCCGCCCATGACATTGGGTTGAATTATTTTCCCCCCCTGTCTGCCTGTTTAACTCCAGGTAGCCTCCGTGGACACGTTAATGCAGTATTGATTGTTTATCTGTAATAACACCATGCTGTTGCCGAGCCGGCGACAACAGGGGAGGGAGGAGGGGGAGGCTGGAGAGGGTTTAGGGGCAGAGGGGGAGGGTGCCGCGGGTGGTAAGGTGGTGATAGATAACACACTGTACCCTCTTTTGACTGGTGGCTGCTGATTGTGAATCTGGGGGTAAAACGAGGTGGCTGAACATATCCTATCTGGCAATAGTCCAGGTGTGAAATGGGAAATAGAAACTGGGGTGAAAACGTCGGCGCAATGTGGCCGCCGCTCGATAAGGCTGTCTCATGTCTCAGAATAATTCAATCTCCTGCTCCGGCCATTCTGGTAACTTCCCAATGCCAAAGCCGGCGTCCACCCACTCCTCTGCCCCTGGGCCCGGAGCCCATATGGCCAGCTACAGTGTCTCTCCGTGACCTATGGCCGGGCCTGTTGTTCAGCCAACCCCCCGAGGAGCTTGGTAATTACAAATAAGCTGGAAGTCACACCAGCCACGAGAAAAAGGTGAGTGTGATTAAAGATGTGTGTACAGCAAAGTTCAAGGGGTGCTCCAGAGGCATGCCAGCATGCTGAATCGTGTGTCATGGCGGCGCTCCGGAATCAAATGCTAACTCGGATCAATCAGGACTTCTTTGTTCGTTAGGAGTCGTCCGTTCCCAGGAGTGGCAATAAAAAAAACAGCCAATCACAGTGCTCATTTCAGTGATGAGCCCGCCGTCCCTCAGGGATAACTAGCTGAGGTAAATAAACATGAGTCACAGTTAAGGTCAGAGGAGATCATTGCTGTCTGTTGTTCATCTCAGAGGACGCCCGGATCCCTTTTGATGTGATTAGATTGAAAGCAGTGAGTACCCTTATTTTAGCAGTACAATACTGCAGGAACAATTCAAAATGCACTGCAGCGAATAAAAAAGCCAGCAAATGCCCTGCTTTCATTTCTCGAGGACTATTGCTAACGAGATATGTGTTTATACAAGGCATTTCAACTCAGATGCCATCACAAATTGTGTGGCTCATTTTCGAACGGTTTTCATGCAATTCATATTATTTTCATTTGTTTTTTTTTTTGTTGTTTTTTTTTTTTTTTTATCCCAAGGCTGGGCTCATACCCTGGCAGAAGTCCTGCCTGTGACAAATGGCTTTCTTAACACTCCAATGCCTCAGCGGTTTGAGTCGGGTGCTGTTTGAGAGAATTTTGTCCAATTTAAGAACAGTCAAAAGCCAAAGTACCAGTGCATGTCTCCAGCTTTTGAGTGTGTGTGAAGCCTCCACTATTAATAATTTAAAAACAGGTGTTCCTAACTGTCGCTGTGTTATTTTACGGTGGGCTTCGAGGAAAGGTCATTATTCTTAGTCGAGGGGGAAACACATTTTCTCCGTGCAGCCTTTTATTAGGGCCATATTTTAGGTGTGTGATGTCTTTGTTTTAGCTCCATGTATTATTTAGTGTTGTGTGACAATTGTGTTTGTGGTTGTCTTGCTGCTGACCCGCTGTTACAGTCGATATACGCCCGAATGGAAATGTGCTTCCTCACTGCTCCCTCTCATGTAATTGTCACAACAGGGAGGCTGAGACAAACGTGGGAACACAACTCCTTCGCTGATTTTCAATTCACTGCGCCCAGTTTGACCTTTATATAGCCCAATCAATGCATTTGTTTCAAGTGACGCACCGCTCATTTAAAAGCAACGTCTGCGGTGTGATCTAATATCCTGGCTGGGCGATATTATCAAGAGGTAAACAGCGTTATTGATAAAGAAATAACAGCTTTTAATTACCAGATTTAATGTGAGTATTATTGCTGTATCGATGCAGTCTTGGCCTTTTGCTCCACTGACTGTGCAGGGCCGAATGTACAGAAAACACACTCTCGCGCTTGACTGCACATGGCACACACAAACACTTGGGAGGCAAACACTGATTTGCATAAAGACGGAGGCTCCCATAACCACCAGTGTATCACCACAAAGGCCACACTGGGGAGAGCAGGAAGCCAGCAGACCCTCCATTGAGCCTCCTCCATCCTCCCATCCCTTCCCCCCCTCCTCTGCCATTGTCTGCCCCTCAGAAGGGAGCTGTGTTAGACCACACGGCCACCGGTGACAAAACATGTGCTCCGGTGAGCACACAGGAAAAAGCAAACAACCGAGGATGTCTCATCTGCTAACGCGTCAGCCGACGGACGCCATTAAGCTATTATTCCTCTGCTCTTTATGTGCGAGGCCGCCTTGTGCCCCATTTGTACAGCCGTCGAGCAAGGATGACCACATCTGTTTGCCACCAGAGTGCTAGGCGTTATTAATCTTAGCGAGAGGACATTTAGTGAAATCAAACCTCCATTTATTAGCCCCTAGCACGGGATTGGAGAACTGGCAAGGGGAGATAATGACTTTAAGCTCCCATTTAGTCAATTAATTCTGAGAAGTGGAATCAGAAACTGCTGGCTAAAAAGTGAGAGTCTCTGTTGTTTATTATGACAAAGTTTAAACCCATATTTCAGGGCTGAAAGTCATTATTTGGCAATAGAGTTGGAACAAAACGATGCTGGCCTAATACTCTAAGAGAGTCTGGAGTGACATCAGAGAGGAGGGATCCTTTAAAATAATGTGCTGAGAGGGTCCTCAGCTGCCATGTTGCTCCATGGTAAACACAGCCATAAACACTTGTGCAAGTTCATAGAAGCCCATCTTTGTTTTTTTGTTTTTTGTTTTTTTTGTCAGAGTGACAACAGGGAGAAAGGAAAAGGAGTGAGCTGAAAGATAGAGCAGTGTGTGGAGAGCTGGCAACCCACAATTTAGTCCAGACTGTGGAGACATAAAATCAAGTGCACTAGAGGAAGGGTTACTTCAGGAGCCCTCTGTGGGCTCTAAACTGGGCCACTCCGACGACAACGGCGGCGGCGGTTGTGTGAGCTTCGGACTGAGTGATGCGACTTCTGCTGAATGATGGCACGTGGAAATAAAAAACAGGGAAAATAAGGGGGGGCTCTCATTGACTTGGCCCAGATTGTATGATTTATATGGGTTATTTGGTATGCATTTGGGCAGCGAGGCAGGGTAATGTGTTTGCAGTGAGCTCTGGAGCGGTGCGCTGGGACGGATGCTGTGGGCACACCCCTCTGCCTCTGACAAGGATACTATGAGCTAATTTGTTTGGATTACCGTCGTTCAGTCAAAGACACGGTCTCACGTCGCTGTCATGTATGATCAGGAAATTGATTGACCCAATATTCCACAATGTCAGGATTTCATATTAAAGCCTTTTTTTTGTTTGTTTATTTGTTTTGTTGTGGTTTCTGAAGGTTATTTCTTTGTTTCCTCTGAGGAGCTGTCCGTAGAAAAAAAAAGGTGTTGGTATTGTAAACTTCAGCAATTAAAAGATATGTATAGTTCGTACATTTTATACATATTCTGTGATTATTTCTGCAATACTTTTCAGAGTGTTGTAGTCATGTTCTGCGACCTTGAGCCTATTTTTCTCAGCCAAATGAGGGGGTGGTGGTGGTGCAACACCCAGGCAAGACTGCTGCCAAGCAGCTGACCAGTGTTCAAGACCCCTTCAATGTCACAAGTTTCCAGTGCCACACTAGGTCATTTAAGCAACTATCTGGACACTTTCCAGCTGTTTTGGTGGCAATAAACAGTCATTTACAGAAACGTGCTCTGCCAGCATCGATTCCGGTGATTGGCTTGCCTTCAGATATTTTCGTAATTTGCAGTTCAACATCCAATAACAGTCTGGAAATTATATAAAGAGTAACTTGAAATGTCAGTAACACATATTGGAATGAAACTCAATGTTCTATTTACAAGCACAAAGGGGACTTAGAGAGCAGTTAACTAAATCTTGGTGCTGTTCCAGTGTTGTACGTGGAATCCTAATTTCGACTAGAGGACTCTGGTGTTTTGCACTACAGTGCTGACATTCAGTCAGGAATTTCTGTTCAGCTTTGCATTCCAATTTGACTGGGGATTTTCGGCTGTTTATTCGGCAGCGTTTTCATGATGATGATTTTGCCCTCCTCAATCCATAGACATTTTGTATTTTCCTTTGTGGAAATATCCCCCCATCTGTCTGAAATCTCCTTTTAGTGATCAATTTCCTTGCCTTAATCTGCGAGGCGTGTGTGTCTGTATGTCGGATTGGAGTGGGGTGAAGTTATTTTCAAGACAATGCAACACTGTGTCTAGACAGTGTTGAACAAAAGCTAAACAGCTAAACAAGAGATCAATACATATTGACAGGGTTCGGAGGGATTTTTTTTTTTTTTTGCCTGTCTCTGTTCGGTCACACCTGGGTTCATTTTGCTGCAAGGACAAAGGACACAAAGCTTGTTTTCCTGCATTCGGAAAGCAAAAGTTCATCCAGCTACCCAGTTGCTGAATATTTGCCGGTGGGAACTCTGATGTGAACCACTAACCCACATGGGCAATAAGACAAATGGAGAGCCTCAGATATGGGTCGAACGGAACGTTTCCCAATTCACACTTGAGATTTGGCTGTAAATTTCTCCAGCGAGCAGCATAACATGGATTGAGAATGACACTTCTTAACAAACTGAGCCTGAGACAAGGCGAGGAGGAGAGAGGAGGAGGGGAGAGGAAGAGGAAGAGGAGGCCAAGGAGAGGAGAGATGGTGGAACAACTTGCTGCTGACAACTCCACACATTAGCAGCCTTTAAGGGCCTCCTCTGTGGATTGTAACATGACCATGTTACCTGTGGCACCGGTGCCAAACCCTCCCTCTCTCCCCACTCTCCCTCACCCCCTCTCTCTCCTCCCTCGCTCGTCGCCATGGCTGACATTCTCCTCTCTCACTTTTAATTGCACCCCTGGGGCTCTTTCTGGGTTGCTGTGGAAGTCTTCGGCTCAACGGGCGCGATAGGGTGCTTTGCCGTGTCGCTCATATCCCTCATTAGGGGAAAAAAATAGCAAGAGAAGGTGTGAGATGTAGAAAAAGGTAAAAAAAAAAAAAAGACAGAAGAGAGGTAGGTCTACTCTAAGAGGTTGTTCCAAAGTCTAGATTAGGCTAAAATGCCATGCAGGCCCTGTTGCATGTAGCAGCACGTGTGCACAGGAAAGGCCATTAGCCGGCCAGATCCAATATGTATTGACAGATGCATTTGTGTGACTCTCTGTGTCCCTGTCTCTATCCTCATGGTCCCGAGTTCGATAAAACCAATAGATACATTTAATAGCTAATTGTTCTGATTCAAAATGTTATCCCAGGCAATTCTTTGACCGTAGAATCACGGGGCATTCGAAAATTGGCAGCAGACGCATTAATCTTGCTTACCCAGCACCCGGCGCGGTGCACAAGTCTTATTGCTCTATGGCAACTCCACACAATCCGTGACAGGCAATTTAAAGCAATTTACTTTTTCATTTTTTCATCAAGCATTTTTTTTTAATGCAATTAAAGGGCACATGATATGAAGCGAAGACGGGGCAGGCGAGAGAGCGAGACAAAGCGAGAGTGAGTGTGTGTGAGGAGGGAGAAAATAAAGGCAGCCTTGTGCTTGTTGTAAACACTGCCTCTTAACTGGGAGAATATAATTATGGTGTCATGTTCTATTACACACCTTCATTATGACGACGGTGCTCCCTGAGAAAAGGAACAGGGAAAGACGAGACCTGTGGCTCTTTTTCAAAAAATCACCCACAGCGACTGGCGTTCAAGGAAGACGGGTGTGAACAAGAGCACACTCACTCCTTGGCACTCTGTCTGTGATGGTTACACAGTCCTGCTCCACTGCTAATTCTTAAAAAGGAAAATTAAGGTTTATTACACCTTGAGTTACATTACTGTCAGTCGTTTCCATGCAGGGTTTGGTGACGTTGGATTCCAGTTAATTGCTAAACTAATGGAAACACTCTCATATTTCTGCAATGAGGTCTGATGGGACATGAAGCAGAAGGTTTAGATAACCTCTGTTTGGAGGTTAAACTGACAGAGCACTTGAAATATAAGATAAAAAAACACTGTGGGATCACAGCAACAGCAGATGTGTTGGGTTAGCTGAACCAAGACTTCAGTTTCCCAGTTCAGTTTGGCTAAACTGGGTACTAAGTCGCACATAAACCGGCTGCTCATGATTCTTGACCTGTCAAACTTCTTTTGAGCGATGTTGCTACATTAACCATCATTAGGTGCTGATGCAGAGCTGCACAAACGAGTTCTGGGGCCCAGAAATAAGTCAGCATTTTTGCACTTCCAGTCCCCTTATCTTAAAGTTAATTAAGAGGTTTTTGTTTGGATGTCTGACACATGGTTTGTGGTCACAAAAGCTTTAGAGACTAAAAACCCCGACTGGTGAATTTTGAAGCTCTTGCATTTCTCTAAAAACCCAGAATGCAAACAAATAACCTAATGAGACTACAGAGTTTGTTGGATACATTGATCATTATAATGCTGAACAAACTAACTAATAGTTATTGTGTTTATACTCAAACTCAGACTTTTCAATTAGTGGATTTATCACTTTCAACAGTATTAAAGTGTGTAAAGATGAGTGTTTTGTGAAGCTCACTGAAGCCACATGACTGAGTTCTAGTTGGTTTGTAGGCTCATGTTAGTGTTTTACTTCTGGCAGTTACCTTTACGCTTTATTCATTAGTGAAGATTATCTTGCTAAACAAAATGTGTAAGTATCCTAACCTTTCTGTTCGACACAGAGCTTATTTCCTGCATTAATCCAAAATCCAATGGAAAAATCCAATTGGCTTTGAGTCGTGGGAAGCGGGGCGATGCTACCTCCAGGTCGGCCGACAGAAAAAACCTCGGCCCTGCAGAATTCTGTAGAACCGAAGGACATTACAGCCAATAAGATTTAAGCTGTAAGAAATTCCCCTCAGGTCTCCCTCCATCTTTCTTTCAGCTTCAGCCTCATACAGTATAAATGTAAAGAGGCAGGCATTTTGTCGTAGCCACCGGGCTACATGTGGCACTATAGCATTCTTAACCCGCTGTGACAGTTTTTGACAAAGCAAAATAAAGCTTGAGCTGACTTACTCTTGGTTGTGGTCTCTTGTCAGGAGAATTATCAGGGCAGGAAGCTGTACAATATGGCTTCCAGGGTATGACAAATGTGGTCAAGGGGCGAGCTCTCCTCGGGGACTGTTGAGCCCTCTATACAGAGGAAGCATTAGCTTTCCACAGTGATATTATGAAGAAATCTATTGAAAAAGGCCGACTTTCCAGTGCTGGGGGACCCGAGGTAGAAAGCTTCATGAGTCCACCCAAGAGACTGACTGGTATTTCCAATGACGCTGAAGCCTACAGCAAATCAATAGCTCAAAGTCCCACATGCTCCTCACCAGCGTCAATTAAGTAAATTCATAAAGTCGAGTGCACTGGGAGCTGGGGGAGGGGAATGAAAAGGGAAATGCTAGATTAGAGGGTGAGAAAAAGCAGGGGAAAAAATCATCCAGTCATCTAGCAAATTTTGATTGGAAAGAGAGCTTTCGCCATGAGAATTGAGGCTAAGAGGAAGCAGGGAGTGGCGGTCCGAGAGACTATTTCTCCACGGGTGTTATTAAGAAGGCTGACAGTCCATCTCACTTTCACCTGCCTCCATCAGCAAACACACTGTTGACCTGGGAGCCTTTTTTTTTTTCCCTCCCCCCTGCTCGTGCTGAGCCAGGCAGAGGACACATGCAAAGTGACTGGCTTTCAGCGAAAAGCCCAGCGATAATGCATATCAGCTCGAGCCTATGCAAGCAAAGTAGGCAGAGGCAGGGAGGGGGGTGGGGATGGGACTCGGGGGCAGGGGGGGGAGGGGGGGAGTGCTATAAACTGCATCGCATGACGGAAAAGAGAAAGAGGGGACCTAACCCCCAGCTTCCACTGCCCACAATTTGCCTCATAAGGGGAAAGCAGGGCATGCCTTGGCTGCCTCCAGAAGACAGGTAGCTTAATGGATGGGCCAGTCTCCCAGCCTGACTGCTGACGCTGCTCTGACAGGACGTTTCTACCTCTCCTTGACTCCCTCTCTCCCCCTGTTTGCCCCTTAGTGTTGTCACGTTAACTGCATCTGATATCAGGAACTTTTAGCAAGTGTGCTCTGAGATGCTTAAAGTCCCCTCTGCCATCACGTCCAGAGAGCTTAAACTAAAACACCGGGGTTGGAGGGTTTTTTTTTTTGTTATATAAATAGCAGAGGCTCATAAAGACAGTTTGACTTTGTTTGATTCGCCGAGAATCTCCAAAGTCACCCTATGAAGCACTGTGCAGATGTGCAGATGTGCAATCATCCATTTGTGCAATCAAAACAGCAGCTAAACTGATGTTTTTTTAAACAAAAGCAATACCGTGGAAAGGGGGCTGCTTCTTTGAGAGGTTTTTTGTGCTCAATTACTATTTTGTTTGAAAGCTTAAGTGTCAACATGCTACATTTTAATGATAAGACTAATGGTTTTGATTATCTTTAATATATCAAGCAGAACTGTAAACCATATTGAGCTCTGGCTTCCTGAATTGTATTTTTATTGTGAACCAAAGTTTGAGTTCTCAAACTCTTTGGTGGACAAAACAGGCCGAAACAACCCTGAGATGAAGCCAGAGTTCCTACTAGCAAGTAAACAAAGTTAGCATGCTGCTAACTGTCTTGTTTTCTTTGCCTTTTTTTCTTCTTTTTCTGTTATTTCTGTCCTTTCTTTTAGTCCCACCCTCTCTCTTTCTCCTTTTGCGAAAAGGTATTTTGGAAATAACACAGTTTGTTTTTTAACTTGATAGCAGCTCACTGAGACTCGTCCCTATTCACCATGTATGCGCGGACGATGACGAGCTTAAACTGAAGCAAAACACGGCGCGCGGCAGCATTGTTAATAAAAAGCAGAAATGGTTCGCAGTCGATAAGCGTTTTTACACAGTGTTGGACTTTTTTTGCCCTCGGAGCACTTTGGGACGGACTCGAAGGAGTGAAAGTAAACAAGATCGTCAAACTGTCTTTATGAGCCAGCTGAACAGACAGAGCGAAATAGCTGAAAACACACAACAGTATTATGTTTTGAAACAAATCTTTATTCTCTGCAAAAAAATCTTGACAGGCCAGCACAGAAGAAATACGCAGCTACTGTATTTTTGTTTACTGAGCCAACAAAGACGCCCGCCGACTTCAAAACCCCCCTTACACAAGTGGCTATGAAGCCGCCCTCGTCGATGTGGTGAGACATCTGTTTGTATGAAGCTCAGCTCTGTGTTCTGTGACGTCGCTTGATGGTTTTTCTTTATTTCTGTGGTATCAGATTCTCAGATACTAAACTTAGTGCTCAAGACAAACGTCTGATGTTGTGACAGCGCCGCCTCCTTCGCCCCCTTCAGCCGCCACCTCTTCCTCCTCTCACTCTTCCTTTCTCTCGCTCCATTTCCCCTCGCTCCCTTCGGTCTGTCTGCCTCCACTTCTGCATGCAGGTCAGGGTACTTAATTCATGTCCAGAGACATCGTTTTCTAATTCCCCAACATGCCGTGTGAGGGAAACCAACCAGACTTGCCATACATTGGGACTAGACTGCACCCTCCCTTACCCCCTGCGTCCCAGCTCCCCCCCCCCCCGCCGCCTTCTGAGAATGTGCGATATGGAGGAACGTTGCAGACACTCCCCAGCGGACCTGCTGATAACCCTCCTACCAAAAAACCCAGCCGTGGAACACTGGCGGCCTGGATATCGCCCAGCCGGGAAGGAATAATGAGAACAAAAGCAGAATACATGGCCTTCTTTCTCTTCCTACCTGCCCCTCCTCCTCCTCCTCCTCCTCCTCCTGCTCCTCCATCTCCGTCCTGCGCCGTTCCCTCTTGTTCAGTTTCCTCCTCGCATTCGCCGGCTCATTCTGAGTCGGCCTTCAGAGGATGACGGACAGAAAAGGAGGAAAGGGGACGGATGGGAGACGCGATTGATGGACGGGGGAGCGGAGATGTGGAGGCCCTTCTCTGTGGTTTCCAAACAGTCATTTTGTTCGGTATCTTTACGCTGATCTTAAGGTAATAAACTGGGGTTGACATTGCCCAGGGTCTCCATTGGCATTCTACCGGGTCTGATAACAAAGTGTGCTGAAGCAGATTATTTAAAAAGATACAATGGGCCGCTCCACACAGAGCCCTGCACTCTATTAGATGTTGATTCAGAGGCTTAATGCAGATAAAGTAGCTCTACACATGCTGTACAAGATGTAAGCCCATACATTGATGTGTAATATTTCTCATCTGATATTTATCAGGTTAGGCAGCACTCAGCCTGCCCATCAATCTGATGACTGACATTTAACATGCGGTGTGTGTGTGTGTGCACATGAATGCATATCAGGGCGTATGTGTGTGTGTGTGTGTGTGTGCTAGCAGGAAAGTCAATCATATGCAGTTACAGATTTCCAGTCTGCTCTCTGGACTGCATTTATCGATTAATCTTTTTCAGCTCTATATGAGGAGTCAGTTTATGGCAAAAACATCTGAAATATAAACCTGGAATGAAAAAAAAAAAATGAAGATGTGAAGTAAAATCTGTTTGAATCGAAATAAGAAACCAGAAAACCGCACGAAAGGATGCTTTTATCAAACGATATTTGCATCTGATCCTGGACGTTGGTTTTATCAAATGATTGCAGTTTGTTCACCATAAATAATTATTACAAACGGGAACTTTTGCAGGAGCAGAAAACAACCTGCTGCATAAAGTGAGACAGTGTCGAAACTGAGGCAACAGTAATGAAACGAAAGCAACACGAAAGCAAACGATTAATAAATGTCCCTCAAATCGGCGCCAACTGGTTTCATTAATGCAGCCTCACATTTGTTTGGGATTTATAATTTTCATCACTTGTTTATTGTGTTGTTATTTCGTTCATACTCTGTTTATTTTGATTTTGATTTCATTTTTATTTCTTATGATTACAGCGTTTTGGCTCCAACAGAACTTCATTGATCTTTATTGCTTTTGCTGCGAACACTTGAAGCACATATTTGGAAAGAGTCTGTTTTTTTTTTCCTCTGCCTTTTTCCATCTGCACTTCTTCTCGACTCAATTTTAAAAGTACTGCGTCTTCAAAAGAGCCGGGAACTCAGCTGAGTTGGTCCTGACAATAGATTATGAAACAAAACGAGAGCTCGTGTGGTAACAAATTGCTGCCTCCCCTCCCAGTATTGACTCTCTGTTTTTCTGTGTAAATGTTCCAGGTGCTGTTTGCCCCTCCCCCCCATGGGAGTCTGAGGAGTCTTTCCTGCTTCAGTAGATTACAGCATGAGGGCTGATCCGATACTCTGACCAAAAACCACTGGACCCAGACCACTGAGGGAGGGGGGAGAAGACAGAAGGTTGTGGCGGTGTGGCCATGGATAGAAGGAGAGTTTGCGCATTGATGATGCTGTGGGCTTTGGCTCACCTCAGCTCTCCGGGGGTCGGGCTCAGGGCCCTGCGAAGGACTACAGGGGGGCGGAGGGGGTCTGCAGGGCTGACGGGACAGGACGCCAATGGAGTTCCCCTGAGGCGCTCCAAACGAGGCTGGATGTGGAACCAGTTCTTTTTGTTGGAGGAGTACACCGGGACGGACATGCAGTACGTCGGAAAGGTAGTTTAACACTTTCACCGTTTTTCTTTGATCACAGAGGACTTTACTGTTGTATATGCAGCACATGCTACTGTCGCACACATTCACATATACACTCTGTCATCCCAGACCCCAGTTTGGTCAAATCAGTTTTACTGATCTGATCTGAAACCAGATTTAAACAACATAAACAAAC
This sequence comes from Acanthurus tennentii, assembly GCA_029783805.1. Taxonomy (NCBI): domain Eukaryota; kingdom Metazoa; phylum Chordata; class Actinopteri; order Acanthuriformes; family Acanthuridae; genus Acanthurus; species Acanthurus tennentii. The sequence continues at coordinate 2,567,866 of JAPZDZ010000013.1, read as the reverse complement.
TGATAAGATCAGTGTGAAAACTCCCAACTAGTTATATCTAAAAACTAGGGCTGTCAGTCGATTAACATTTTTAATCGCGATTAATTGCATTAGTGTCCTGAGTTAACTCAAATTAATGCAAATTGACGCAAATTAATC
>JAPZDZ010000013.1:2525319-2537626 GCA_029783805.1 Acanthurus tennentii | reverse complement strand
GGCCAGACAGGAAGGGTCAACGGGCCGGATGTGGCCCGCGGGCTGTAAAACGCCCAGGTCTGCTGTAGAGGAAACTTGTTACTTTACCGTTAACTGCTCATCTTTCTGAATCCCCCTCAGACCTTTAGCAGCCGATGTACGATAAGATGCGTAGGGTCACCGTAACAAGCATGTATTGTTGAACATTATCTTTGTTAATTAGATGGTTTACAGCTGGTGTTGGTCAATATGACAACACAGGAGACAACAGAGACTGAGGTCACTATTCCCCTGTGATATCGTTGGCCCTTCTCAGCAGCGGGGAAATGAAAGACTTGGCCTTTAACATGGCCTGTGTTTGGAGTTACACATAGTTTTTAGCACTGTTATGCTTCACCTTCACTTTTCAGATATAAAAATATGATTAGCAAAGGTAACAAAACAAAAAAACCCCTTGATTTAACACATAAAACATGAGATAAATTACATACAAATGACAGAAAGTTTAATCAATATGTCTTACTAACATTTAAAGCTCAGGTAAAATGATGTTTCCACTTAAAGTCTAAAAGTGTGTGGATGAATCACAGTTATTCACTATTCGAATATTTATTTGTGCTCTTTCAATATGGCTGCCAGAAGTTCATGTGTTACTCGAATGTCTCCTCTTTTTTCAGAGGATACAAATCGTGAGCGCCACCGATCCTGACGAGCCACTCGGAGGACACAGATTCTTCTTCAGTCTTGCACAGGAGGCTGCCGGGAAGGCCAACTTCTCCGTCCGTGATAACAAAAGTAATACACTCCCAGCTGATGCTCGTGGTCATCAGATTAACTTCAATCTTCTGTATAATATTCCCATAAGGCACTTACAGCTGTTGTTAAATTTAACCGCATCTAAAGTTGTACTGCGTTTGATGTGATTTATAGTTTTTCATCTCACGGCGCTGAGAGCACATTCACAGACCAAATGAAATTTCTGGCAGAGTTTACTGAAATATTCATTCAGGTTATTGATTGCTGCGTGGTAACTGGATATCCTGTTGTTTTCAGACAACACCGCCTGGATCCTGACACGGAGGAACAGCTACAACAGTCTGCACAAGAGCATCTACCACGTGCCCGTGGTCATTTCGGATGGAGAGTTCCCCATGCAGAGCAGCACCAACACCCTCACCATCAAAGTGTGCACCTGCGACCGGGAGGGCAACATGAAGCTGTGCAACGCCGAGGCGCTCACAGCGAGGGCGGGACTCAGCACCGGAGCCCTGGTGGCCATCTTGCTTTGTGTCATCATTCTGCTCAGTGAGTTCAGACCGTATGAGACGAATAAGAAACGCACCTGCAGCTTAATCTTGCAAACATTTGTTTTTTCAATTTGATCTTTATTTAAGCAGGGCGGCTTCGCTCATAATTTAATTTGAGCGACTCTCGAAGCTCCGCTTGAGAGCTTCCTCGTGTACCAAACCGCCTCTCGCAGGTGTTAAAGAGACAGTTTTCTATTTCACTTCTTAATGTGATTCATCGCTTCCTGTGGGCGGATAATTCTGCCAGTGACCACAGCTGACATGGTAATTTGATTTCAACGGCGAAGCAGCAAAGATCTACAGCATCTCAGCTGGGGGGCAGAGAATATTGTGCTTTCTTGCAACCTAAGTTGGCGCTCTAGGATGAAAAAGATATCAAACTACTGCCGGCTCTGCTGTAAAGCAGTGATTTAGGTATTTGCTCTACAGATGCATTAGCTTAAGAAACTTCTATTACTATTAATAGTAGAGATGATTCACTAATGACAATCTTGCATCAGATTATTTTCATCTTAAAATAATAACAGAATATAAAATATCTGCCTTCTCCATGATCATCAGCAGTGGTGGTTTATGGGACTTTAAGTTAAATGTGTGAAGACTCAAAACATAAGAACGGCAGAGGAGCGAGGGGTAAATATAGCTTTATGCCCAATGAGTCACCATGCACATTGAACAATTATTCCAATATCCGTAAGTAACATGCAAGAAGGCTTTTGCAGCTGAATAAACACAGAGATACTGTGAGACTTCATATTCAACTCCATCTGAAGAAGCAACATCAGCTTCATATGCGTCAACAGAATGTTGCGATGCTACCAGAGGTGCATAAGATGTGTTTTTGGTGCTTAATGTACTTTGCTGTTTTCTCAGACTGCAATCTTTTATGATCTTAAGCAGCAGTGGCCCTGAGGAGGGAAAAATACATAATGCATCCTTGTGGTAGTCGAGCCTGTTGTACAAAGTCAGACAAAGTCCCTGAACATCAGTGAACACTCATGCAACATCAACAACTCCCCCTGGACAGTCACTGGCCTTCAGAACAAGGAGAGGGAGCAAAGCAACAAAAACAAAAGTCACCTAACTCTGTTACTTGTTCTTTATTTTTGTTCTCCCTGCAGTGATCGTGGTGCTGTTTGCTGCCCTGAGGAGACAGAGGAAGAAGGAGCCTCTGATCATCTCCAAAGAGGATGTCAGAGACAACGTTGTCAGCTACAACGACGAAGGAGGGGGAGAGGAGGACACTCAGGCCTTTGATATCGGCACGCTGCGCAACCCAGAGGCCATCGAGGAGAGCAAGCAGAGGAGGGACATCGTCCCCGAGACCTTCTACCCTCCGGTTCGACGGCCTGTGCTTCCCCCAAGCCGGGACAATAACGGGGATGTGAGGGACTTCATCAACCAGAGGCTCCAGGACAACGACAGCGACCCTACAGCGCCGCCTTACGACTCCCTCGCCACATACGCCTACGAGGGGAACGGCTCCGTAGCAGATTCCCTCAGCTCGCTGGAGTCGGTGACCACCGAGGGCGACCAGGACTACAACTACCTGAGCGAGTGGGGACCCCGGTTTAAGAAACTGGCAGACATGTACGGAGGCGACGACAGCGACAGGGATTCCTAACGAGAGCCTGGCACACAGACGGGGAGACGAACGGAAAGGAAACACATGTTCAAGACTTTCGGGGCGAGTCTGGTGCGTTTGTGGCGGGAAAAAAATGGCAAAAGGACCAAGAAATGAGCACCATTTGTCTGAGTGCTCTTTCGCCGCCACAGATCACCGCTCGGTTGTCCCTTTCGGCGACCAGACGTAGGCTTTGTGTGTCCAGTCAGTGTTAGTTGCGTTTTTTGCGAGAGTGCAGTGAAAAGAGACTTTGTGTCGAGACTGTTTTGTGTGTATATGGGGTTTAAACGAAGCCCAAATATATCTATACTGGTATTTTCTTTCTCTTTTTTTTTTTTTTCTCGTTTTTCCAAAGCTGTGTGTGATGGACACTTTAAACAAGCAGTTTTGTAAAACCAACAGATATGCCTATGTATTTTTCAGTGTTTCCGGGACAAAAACACGCTGCATATTGTGAGTTCTATCTTAGCTTGTGTACGTACGGTAATATGATACAATACGCTGTACAGTTGTTTTGTTTTTCTAGGGATTTCTATTGTCCAAAAGATCCCTTCCTTTCAGCGACGGCTGCCTCACATTAGCCACTTATCCACAGTTGTGCAGTTGAGCCACAAGTGCCAGAAAACGTTGGCATCGTCATCTCTGAAGAGAAAATGAGAAATCTTGAAACAGATTGGATTTAAAAGGCATGAAAAAATAGTGTCGTTGCGGCATGTTGCTGTCGACAAGTGGCTAATGTTCTTTAGAGCTTACATAAAGCTGTGGTAAAGGAAACAAACAGTCGAAAACACACCAGATTTTGTCATTTTTACAGTATCTGATTTTCATCTCGGCACAGCTGTGAGCGTTTGCTGTGAGGTGAGCTGAAATACCAAATAACTCTTTATTGAACTGAATGTCTTCAGAACCGTTTTTCTCTGTGCAGCCAACTGTTTAGTTGAAAAAAAAGTAACACACACAGAATAGTATTGTTTTCGATGATACATTTATAAAAAAATCGCCAAATCCAATGTGCACCAGGCTCAGTTAGAGGAAAATACTGGTCCCAGTAAGACTTTTTCGCTCGTGTGTTGGAAATGTTTGTCTCTCTGCGGTGTAAGGCAAAGTCACATTTACTCTAAATGCTTGAAAGGATGCCACAGGACTTCAAGGGGATGGTTGGAATTAAAATGTATCATAAAATTGAATTCACAAGTGTCAAAACTTGGACTCTTTCGTCATAATTATTGTTAAAAAAAAAACATCAATGTGTATGACATTACTCAAAAGAGATGCCTTAAACTACAGAACTGGATCAAAACAATAAGAAATTACCTGGATTCTCTTGATTTTAGGGTCAAATTCTGCTCACAAACATCTTGATCGACCACATAACCTTCAGCATTGAAGATTACATTAAATATTGGATTTGAAACACAAGTTTTTCTAACAATCAAGATCAATAATCGATATCTGTATGATGAGGAGGAGTACTGACCTGCACACTGGAATGCATCATGAGATAACGCACCTGTTGGGTGACTGAAATGTGCCAAAAAGCAAAGGATACCAGTATTTTCCTTTAAGAACCCACTGATTTCCGCGCTCTGTTCCCTGCTGTGTTGAACATGAAGCCTGTCCACCAAACTGATTTCCTGAAGGATGAACAGGCATCTTTTTTGTTTTTTTTTTCCATGAATGGGCTCATCAAGGGGCACCTGACCTTTGAGCAGCGCAGAATAAGGTCCTTAAACCCAGAGGTGTGTCCGTGGATCAGAGAGAAGGTCAACGCGTTATCCTGCATCTGGAATACACAAAGCTCAGAATACGATGTGATTCGTGAAGCAAAAAGGAGAAGAACGAAATAAAGCGATGTCGTCAAGTTACATTAAGACCTTCTAACTTTGAATTAGTTTTCGAAATAAAGAGGGATGCTTGAACTGGGAGGGCAGAACTATAACAACAAGAAAAAAAAAACAAGCTCTGGCTTCACTTTAGCAAAAGGCCAACCTGTGAAGAGGCTGACATTTGTAACAGTAATAACAAAATACGATAGCATAATTGCCACAGTGCTGCACTTCTTCCTCTCTGGTTGGAAGCACGCTCTACATCCAATTGATAACACAGAGGTGGGGAAATTCTTAACGCTCGGCTCCTGTGTACATGGTATAAACATGCTCCCCGTCTTTGGGGCCCTCTTGTTTTGTTTATTAGCTTGTTGCCGGAGCCACCATTGTGTAAGTGGCCATTTCAGACTGCAGCCATGTTACCGTGATAAGCATTTAATGGGTTTAGAAACCCTTCACTGGAAGAAAACTGCTTTTCTGCCGCAAGGTGCAACGTGAGGTCTCAAATGGAAATCAACATGACAGCAGCACTCACCAAAAGCATTTCTTCCTTCGCTCTTCACTTTTCTTTCCTCATACGGGGTGTCAGCATATCGCCATTACAAAGACGCGCTTGTGTTTTCCTATGGAGAGTATAATTGCCTCCAAGTGCTGGCGCCATGTTCGGCTGAGATAAGAGAAATGTTGCACATCGTGACGTAGCGCGCCGCCACGTCCCGGAGGTTTTTTTTTTGTTTTTTTTTTAAAGTTGAGGCAACTAGATGGTGACGCTGATGTCCTCTTTCTCCAGATTCTATAGATCTGTGGTTGTTGATGTGTAGACACTGTCGGCCTCGGGGCTCACCTCTGCTAACGGTACATTTTTGTTGGTAACAATGTGATTGAGCAGTGGAGTTTTGTCATTGTAGAAACAATTTGAAAGGTCGTGGTAGTGCAAAGGGGCCCTAGATCATTGGCCGTTCATCGATCTGCTTTGTAAAACGTGATATTTTGTACTGAATATTTATATGACACGATTAAATATCTTTAAAATCAGAGCCTCTGTTGTCTTTGTGAGCCGTTCTTCCGAATAACATCACCCATTGAACGGAGGGTTAATTGTTTGAAAGGTTTATTTACTTGTGTAGCAGCTCGAGTAGACTACTTTCCTCTGGTTACGGGGGATAATTTCACTTTTTATCTGAAATGTGATAACTGCCACAGGCGAGCAGGCCAGACGTTTACCGTCCTCACAGGTACGTATATCTTATCTATAATAAATCCTGGTATAAAAGAACCAACTCTACATGTCAGATAGTAATTCATATGAAGGCTGTCGTTAAATAGCTGGATCCAGAGGCTACTGAGCTGAGGAAATTGTTAATTAGACAATCTATAATTAAGATCTGTTAGACAGCCAATCGGATTTTAGAGAGGTTAAAAGAAAGAGTGAGAGAAAAAGAAAAATCACATTTTGATTATTAGCGGATGAGTGGCAGATGTTAGACGGATGGTGACGTGGAAGTGATGGAGGTTTTTTTTCAAACTTTTCTCAGGTAAGAAAATCAGATTTTTGACTTCGAACAGAATCAGAAACTTTTTTTAAACTTTGACAGTTTATTTAACAATCCATAATCCATTTAAAATCTTGACTTTTTTTTTTTGTTTTTGACATGCGTGAGTAACAATGTGAGCTCCTGTGATGGTTGTGTTTTAAAAGTCAGTCCTCGATTTGATATTTAAAGAAACAAACATAACATGTGACATTGACAACATAAGGCCGCCGGTGCTACAGTACGAAACAGCAGAAAACATGACATTCGATCATTTCTAACTCTGTCAGACTCTGTGCGACTGTTGCAACACTGTGCAACTTGAAAAAAAAAACTGTGAACAGAAAAACTCATTTCAGTCTAGAAGTAACAGCTAATCCTCACCTGTGCCCCGTGGATGTTCATGCAGAACTTAGCCAACACTCAGTCACCAGTGCTAAACTATCAAAGCTTCACCATTAACCAGCGGCACCTGTGTGAAGCCGGCTCTCGCCCAGACGGCTGCTACGTTCGCGGGGAGAGCTCCCGTCAACAAAGGTGCTGTCACTTCCTGCATTCCTCCACCTCGTCAGTCTCCTTCTCCTGCCGCTCCCGCTCTCGTCTCATCTCCTTCAGCTCCTGTCTGTATTTCCGCTCGATGAAGCGCTTCTGATGAGCCATCTGTGGGAAGTTATCTGGTACAGGGAGAGGCAGAGCGGGAAACAGAGAGAAGTCGACCAAGAAGAACAGATAAAGAGAGAGACACAGAGGAAGGCTTGTGAGCAGACAAGGTCAGTTTCCAACTGGGTGAGGACGGCAATTTAGGGGCTCAAATTGCATCCGAGTCTAGTTTTCATAGCAAATGTCATGTTGTCACTTTGGGCAAATGAGCAAAAATGTTGCTGGCAGTATTGCGATTAAATTGCCCTCATGTTGTTATTCCATTAATAATGATGAAGCAACAAGAAATTAGACAGGCCTTGTTTGGTTTCAGCACACTGACTATGAGATCTGATAACATAATTACGAACGAACATTTCTAAATGAGATCTGTAATAAGATGGCATGGTGTGACAGCAGAGAAATAAAACAAAAACAGATACAAGCTGATAGCATATTAACATATAGGCAGAAGACAAATAAGGAAAAGAAATTGTTTTTCTTGCATTTATGCAGAGATTATTTTATTTTCTCTCTCCTTTTTTCTATGTAACTCGGTCTCATTGCTTTGAAGGCTCGTATATGAAACTGTTCATTGCCAGACCTCCTCTGCGGACGATGAAGGCCATGACGTGTTAACTGTAGAAGCTGAAAAGACAACTGTGTGAATTGAGCGTTGGTTGCATCAGCTCATAGCTGTCTAGGAAAAGATCTAAAGCCTCAGTTTGGGTTTTGGCTAAAACACCAACTTGGCTGAAGCCAGAAAACTCAAGTTTGGATGAAAACGGGCAGGTTTGGTTGATTCAGTTAAAGCTGGGGAAGGTGTCGACTGTAATGACTGACTGACGGGTGAAGACCCCCGTCGATCAAGGAAACACTCAACTAAAATGTTTAAGATGAACCCTGTCAAGCCGTAATCAACTATTAGTGATTATTTTCATGATTGATAATTGTTTTTAGTACGTTTTCCATTCTTCTATTAAATTTGTTCATCATAAACAGTCAAAATGGGATTCAAAAGGACTGATTGGTTGATTGTATCTGATAAATAAAGATGCAGTATCAAAATGTGCATTAGGTAAGAACGAGTGAGGACGAGGGACTGAGATTTGCCCATGTTTCTAACTACACGCCTCATAAAAACTGGAAACATTAATGTTATAAATTAAGAGATTTTTTTTGTAGTCTTATTCCATTTCTCCCCCTGTGTAAAAAAAATGTGCTTCTCTTTGAGAAAACCAGCCAATCCTCCTTATAAAAAGGCTCAAAGTACCGAACGTTTGGCATTTTTCACTATTTTTGCTTGAAATAAGACAGGTGGAGAAAAAAAGGGACGATTAATTGATTGAATGGGAGAGTTGTTGATTAGTTTTCTGTCGCTGACCATTCATTCCAGCTCAAATTAAAATTCCTCTCTATTTAAAAAGTAGGCGCATGTCCTTAAGCGTAAATAAACACTCAGTCTTTCAGCTTGTTTAAAAAAGAATCAAAATCCAGTTAACTGGATCTTTCTGGAAAATGACGGGCTTTAGTTTTCAGCCATGACGGCGGGAGCTCAGTTCAGCCCAATGACCCACCAGATAGCGGTTTGTAATTTTGTTTTTCATAGCTCAGGTAATTTTCCATTCAGTGTTTACCTTCCTACTGGGTCTACTCCCTGCACACTTCAATTTAAAACAGCTCGCATGACAGATGCCTGGTGGCTTGTGTCAACTCGCTGAGACACAAATTTGACTGTGCAGTTTTTCCGGTCGCTGACCATGACCGTGCAAACCTAAACAAATTAAAATGGCTCTTTCAGTAACTTCCCTGTTGAAGTTTAAGAGTCAGGCAATGACGGGAAAACGGAGAGGACTCAAATTTCAGAGTGATTTTCGTTCTTATTATTTATTCTTTGGGGGTTTTTTTGGCATCTTTGGTTAAAAGTAAGAGGTCGGGGACGAAATGAGACGACTCGGACAAGACCACAAGATATCAGAATAAACTTAATTTATAGTCATCAGCTTTAATATTTGATTATGAATGTCTGCAGGAGTGTATGATCCACAGATATCAGCTCGTACATTTGTCCTCCCTGGTAAAACTCTGCTAATTGTTTCTGCTGTTTTTTCTTTTTTACTTCAGTCTGGTCGGAAATGATACTCAGATGTTTCCAAGAACATCAAACTACTGGGTCATAAAGAAACGCCTTGTCTGCTTTAGTTGTTTGTTTAGAGTCGTTTTCATTCTACTAACACTGGAAGGACTGTGTATAAAAGAGGTCTCCAGTGTTTGCCCAGCATGGAAGTAAACATCCCCAAACATCCTTGAAGCTCAGAGTCTGTACTTTAATCTCCAGCATTGTGTCGTTTCGAATCCAGTGCGCTGCAGAACAGAGCTCGAACAACAGACAACGTTTCACCGTCTAAATACTCAAGGCCTGCGCTGTATCACGGGCAGATAGGGTAAATTATCCTCTGATAAATGAAAATTTAATTATTACTATTGTCCGGACAGTGGACTCGCAGCTGATAAAATGGCGCCTTAGGGTTTGATCCAACCGCTGTATTGTGCTACTGTATCTGGGGTGGATTTGTGTGTTTTCTGGGAACGGCTGCTGTCCACTGCTGCAGCCTCGTATCCACGGTCGAAGGAGCACACCACGGGAGCTGGAGTCAAAATGGTCCTCGCATGTTTGAGCTACTCATTATCCATCTGGATTGTGTTTGAATTTCCCTCTCTGGTGCTGATGAGCTCTTAAGTTAGCAGCACAGTAGTTTGAGAACAGTTTATTTCCGAAATGTGTTATCTAAGATCTGAAACCAGCATAATGAGAGCTTTGTTTTGCGTTTTTCTTTTGGTGTTAAATGACTGAAATGACTTTGGGTTTTAGACTGTTAGTTGGACAAAAGTGTAATTAAAATATGTCACTTTGAGCTTAAGGGTGCCAAGAGGAGTTTTTTTTTTTTTCCCCCCACAATTTTCTGTCATTTTATGGCTGAACCAGCGTGGGGAAAATGAAAAGCCATTCTTCAACTGATTGTCAGGAGGAGCTGGCAGAACTTCCCATGGTAAATGATAAAAGCTGCAATTCACATTACATGTGTGTTTGACTTGTGAATGGCAGAAGAGCGTGAATTCTTCTTCTTCTTCTTCTTCTTCTTGCAGGAAGTTTGAGTCGTCATTATGGCAACAGAGAGCAAAAGCGCAAGATAACTGCAATATCCTATTAAAAAAGGGAGACGGATCAAATAAAGAAATCCTAAAGAAAAAATGCACAGAGAGGAAAAAAAAACGAGACATTTGACACACACACACTCATATATACAAATTCATGGATACACACAGAAACGCACACAGTCTTTTTCAATATGCTTTGGGTGAGTAAGGAACACTTGGTGAGCCTTGGAGAGAAAACTACATATTGCTGTTAAAATATGGAAATCACCAGCATTTTTCCCTGGGAGATGACTTGAGAATCACCCACTTGAGGGGGAAAAAAAAAAAAGGCTTTAGCCATTTACATTGTTTAACATGCAGCACGAGAGCAGGCGTCAAAGAATAGTGTTGCTTAAGAATACACAAAGCTTTTCATTTCGCTCTGTGTTGGGCATTGCAAAGACATATTGAGAATTCTCGGTCGTCCGGCGTTCTGGAGAAAAGCACCTTTGAGAAACGGCCCCTTCTGCATACTGATCGACCCCCGCTTAAGGCGTTAACGCACTTAGCTCGGCTCAGGTTCTTTTGTTTATCGACAATGCAGTGATTCCGCTCAAGGACGGAGGTTGCGGTCTCAAGATTTTTTTTTGGGATGAAGCCGCTTTTTTGGAGCGGCGAGGCGGTCGGGGGGGCCTCCGCAACAATGTCGGCTGTTGTGCCCACCGATGGCTGCGCCGACACGCGCGCTCACACAGCAGCTGGATGTGGAATCAGTGATGAGGGATCAGCTCCCCCCTCTTTTTTTAAAGGACACAAGAACATACAGCGTCCTTTCACTCAGGCATTCACTATTCAGCCTAAGCTCGAGCTGTGAGGCGACTTCACAATAGACTGTGCCGGCTAAGTCTATCATCCGCAGCTCACGTGCTCCACGTCAGTCGGCGGGCCAACGGTGCGCCCGTGTAGCGGCGCTGATGAAGGGATCTCCCCACCATGCTAAAGGGCAAAACAAAAGTCTCAAGCCGATGAACAGAGATCCTGCATACTGTACTTAACTTTGCCTCCATCCATCCTATGCTTTTATCTGAAGATTAAGGGGTTTAGAGAAAGCTGTGGAAGAAATGCAGTCCCCCTTCCAGCGACTAGCCATATCCAGGCTCCTTCTCTTATTCAACAGATATTACATTGTTTGAGAAACAAGCAGCTGCGAGGAAGCTGGGGGAAAAAAAAAAAAAAAAAAAAGGGAAGGGAAGGGAGGCGGTTTAGTCTTAGAGCGAGATTGGAGACTTAAAACAGAGACAGCACTATTTCAAAGGATGAATGATAAATGGTTAAGCCGTTTCCATGTATATTTGATGTCGCCTTAGACCCAACTGAGCATGGTGCGTGGTGCCTGGAGCCTCGGGGCCGGGGAAACTCCGCAACGCCGACTCCTTCCTTCCTTCCGTTGACTCTCTGTTCTGCTACCTGGTTGCTCTCAGCTCGATTTGTTTGCACTCATGTTTCTCCCAGTCTGGGCCTTGGTTAACATTTAATTCTGCCTTGACAGACACAGGCAGGAGACTGTCAAAACGTGGGCCATCAAATAATGAAATGTGAATCTGAGGCTGAGCCACCAGCGGATCGGCTACAGACAGCACAGCACACACACACACACACACACACACACACACACACACCAAATATTGGGCCCGGGTCTCTTTAATGAGCTCTGAGCTGTCTGACTGAACACAGCCATGTCTCTCACCTCTCCGACACCGCCGGAGCCGCCGATTCGGTCTGCCAGGAAAAAGCGCTGCAGCAGAAACAAAAAAAAGTTCAATCCTGCCGAAAGTGCTCCTGATACTCGAGGAAGGCCTTAAATAAAACATGGAAATGAATCCTGGCACGTCGCGCTGAGCTGTTTTCGATCCGGGGGTAACACGAGGTAGGGGCTGTTGTACAAGAGGAGTAATGGTGAAGCCAATGCTGCAGCGAGGGGCCAACAAGACAATCAATGACGAATTACATGACACCGGGGCTAATGTCCTTGATTAGTCCTGCTATGTGAACAAATGAAGCGAGACCCTCGACAATCACATGAGACAATGTGGCGGCGGCGGCGGGAGTTGACGTGTCAGGCGGTTCGGCGGCAGATGAGCTTGAGTCTTGTTATATAAGCTTGCGGTCAGGAGGCAGACGCGCTCCTCAAAGGCATGTTAGGACCCCGCCGACCCACCGGCCATATTTATCTCAACAAGAAGATGTTCAACGAAGAAAAGG
>JAPZDZ010000013.1:2498996-2510010 GCA_029783805.1 Acanthurus tennentii | reverse complement strand
GTGAACAAAACTCCAATAGAGTCCTCAAAGCTGGTCAGTTTTTGAAGGACTGGAGACGTCTCGATCAGCTGCCTGTCAGTCTGAGGCTCCTGGACCTGGACCAGGACGAAAAAGTAAAAAAAAAAATTAAAAAATGTACAAAATGTGGTTTTGTGATAAAAATATGCAGGAATAGTTTTTTTTTTTCTACACTAATTGTCCGCCGTCTCAATGCTCACAACTCTTTCACCAGAAAACCTGGCAAAAGTAGCATCGTTGTGCAGGGAACAAGGCCTTCGATATATAGATTCCAAATTCTCAGTGAGCGAGAAGGAATAGATTACTCTCCAGCCCTTTTTGAAGCTTTTTTTGTTTGCTTTTTTAACTTTTTATGCAGTAAAACCATGTTCAACAAAATGTCACCAGCAAACATGTCTGAATAGGCACTTTATTTGAATTTGAATTTTAACAGTAAAATAAGTCAACTATTCCTGTAAAAAATGGCGGTCACGACTCTGTGCATGTGATAAAGAACTGCAGTCTTTCTGTAATGATTTCAGGGTCGACTGTTTCAATGTATCTCTTTGTTTGTTTGGTTTTTTTTGGTGAATTCAATTCATTAATTTGTTCAGTATTATTTAACTTAATTATTTATATTTCGGTTTGCTATATTTCACTGAATGTCATTTTTTTCATTAATGCATCAACTTTTTTCTTTAATTTTCTTTTTTCAAAATCTCCGTCATATGTATTCATCGATTTAAAAATAAATAAATAAATAAAACCTTAAAGTTGTAAAAACAGACAAGGCCAGAATCTCAAATCCAAATTAGCTCATTTTTGCCTGGTAAGAACCGACGGGACCTTTCAAGGACTCATGAGTCAAATGCACAAAAAAAAATAAAAGCCGAATCACTAAATGAAGTTGTTCGACATGAGAGTGTCCAAAAAATTCTTCAAATAAACAGAGCCTCTATGCTATGTGCTTCTCAAGTGCCTGTTTGGAGTGTGTGTTTTTGCTCTCTAAACACCCGCTCAAACAAACTCAGAGGACTGCAGCAGATGGAATATCTTCATTAGGTTTTAAGTCAAGGAGCTTGCTTTTTTGCTCCCTCTCTCTCTGAATCTGGTGATACAAACAGTCAATTAATATCTTTGGTGACTCAGTCGCACTGTAAGTTGTCTTTTTTAAGCAGCATATCAGAGACTCGTGGTGTTGTAACTTAATTAAGTCTGGAAAAAGAATAGTTCTTGGTTGAGAAAACTGCTGTAGATTGTGTTGTTAACATCGACTTTAGGGCTTGGTGAGCACAGAGGTAGACAGGTTCAGTAAAACGAGCCACTTACTTTATCCTCAGTATCTGCTCGTGTCTGGGCCCGTTTGAAAAAGAAATAATGTGCTAAGAAAATATGTGCATGCATGTTTGTTGAATCAAGAGATATCCTTATGGGTGCATTAATTAGGCTGCTAGAAACATCTAATTGGTCTCTGTGTGGTACAACTGTAAGCTTGACCAAGACATCTTTTCCAAAGAAAAAAGAAAATATTGAGAAATATTAATTTCATGTGGACATTTGAAGGGAACTAAAGCACATTCAGTTGACCGTTTCAGCTTTCTCCTTTTAGCTGCACACTTTAAAAGTAGCCAAAAAAAAAGCTACATTCAAAGGCTTTCCAAGCAAAGATTGGGCGCTCATATTCGTTTTTAAGTTTCCAGCTTCTTCTTTGTGTTTTCAGGAGGAAATGACAAGTAAACAGCTTTTTCAGAGTCGCCCATGTCAAGCCAGTGTGTAGAGCAGAGCTGTATTTTTAAACTGAGTATTTTAATTAGACTGCCACCAGTAACGTCATGGCTCCATCTTCCAATATGTCCTTAGAAACATTTCATTTCAGCCTTTTCTCTCTGTGTTAATTAACGAAAGGCGTTTAAATGTCATGCATCACAACTAACGGCATCTGACAAGTTCAACACTCATGGGCACCAGCTATCCTTCAGGGGGAATGGCCAGCAGCAAGGCTTCAAACACGGCGAGGAGAGGTGGTGGTGGGGGGGGATCAACAGCAGTTATGAAAGAAGAAGAAGAAGAAGAAGAAAAAAAAGGAAACACTTTTGAAATGGCTTCAAAGCATCACTTTCAGTTCAGTCCAGGCAAAAAGCAGAATCAGAGCTGAGGTCTTTTGAGGCCCAAAAAGCCTGACGCTCATGTATCTCCCCAATAAAACCAAAGGAAAATTTTGAAATCCAGACTCAACGTAAATGACGTTCTGGCAAATTATTCTGGAGAGCCGGGGGTGATGATGCACTGGTGCGAATCGAGCAACACGAAAGATATAAAGATGTGCCTTGAAGCATTTCACTGCGCTCGGCAGGGCACGTCTGTGGCAAGGCTAATGTATGTGTGTACGCCAAGCATGGATGTACGCATAATTACCCCTGCCATGGTGAGCTGCCATGGCCATCTTCTAAACTCTAATTAAATCACCTTTTACCCCTGTTTTGTCATCCTTGTCTTGGTGAGCAGGGTAACGGAAGGGGAGGTGACACCTGATTACTTTTCAGTAAATATTTCAGGAATAATATGATATAGAGAAGTATTATTATTATTGTTATCATTATTATAATTATTATTATTGTTATTATTATTATTATTACTAATGTTGATTTTTTATTATTATCATTTTTTATTTTTTATCAGTTATAGGAAATTATTGTTATTATTATTATTATTGTTATTGTTATTATTATTATTATTATTATTATTATTATTATTATTATTATTATTATTATTATTTATTAAATTATTATCGCCATTTTTATTATCTTTATAGTCATCATTATTATCACCATTATCATTAACATTATCATTATTATTATAATCATTATTATTATTTTTATTTATATTTTAAATTATTATTATTACTATCACCAATTTTATCATTATTAATATTATTATTATGTGTGTGTGTGTGTTAGCCTGCTCACTTGATAACACCAGAAGACAAAGGTCAGGATGCTACCAAGCTTCAAAGAGGCTGGCACTATTTAACAGGCATTACCCCGCTGGCAGGGGACCACCCAGAGGAAACCTCAGCCCTGCATAGTGTGTGGTAATGAGGCCACATCTCAGAAGCAGCTAATGACTAGTCATGCAGCAAGCTGTGGAGGTCCACATCGCACCACAGAGTGGTTGCAGGGCTGACCCTTGGGCCCCACCCTGACCAGGGTGCCCACCTCCGGGGCCTCCACTCTGCAACTCGCCAGGAAAAACAAACTGCCGGATACAATGGATTTATTTTGAGTGGTGACGGCGCTCGACTTAAACATACAAGTGTTCTGCAGATCTTTGGCATTTAAGGATGAGCGATACATTCTGTGAAGAGGCAAAGATCAACAAAAAACAAACAGAAACACACACACACACACAAACAGAAAAGCACTGTTATTTATGGAAAAAATGTACATATGAAGACGCAGCAACCAGCGTGCACGAGCAGAGAGATGAAGAGAATAAACTGCTTAAAGACTAGTCTCGGCATACACACAAAGACACACTTTCTCCACACAAACACATCAGAGAGAAGGATGCCTGACGGTCCCTGGAGGCCCCATGTGATTCGGGACTGTAATCCTGTTACGGCATCTTTGATCTCTTCTTCCAAATCCTAATTTCAAACAAACACTGTTGACATGTTCAGTGTTTCTGGGCAGATCATGCAAAGCAAAGAACGGCAGAACAGAGAGAGAGAGAGAGAGAGATTGAGTGCTAAAGCATGATGAAGGAGAAGAGGAGAATGATTCCTATGGAGGAAAAAGGGGGAAGAAAGGAGCAATGGTGAGGAGGAAGAGGGACTGAGTGAATGAAAAAGCAGATTAGGGTCCTGACCAAAATGAAGAAATGGAGAGCAGTGAGACGTTGGGGCAGAACAATGGAGACGAGTGGAGGGCTACTGGGGGCCTTGTGACAGCTTTAAAGACTCAGTCAGCCTCAGGCAAAATAACCAACAGCCTGCCCACCTCTGTTAGCAACACACATACACGCAAGAAAAAACATACATCGAGGCAGGAAAACTTCAAAGATGGTGGAACGCTTTTGTGTCCTGGGGGTTAGGTGAGTGTTAATAGGAGGCACCTCGCCAAAAATCAACATCAATAATGAAACAAATCGCAACCAACCTGCAGGGGGTGCAGTGGGTAGTTGAGCCAGACCTCCCGTAGGTTCTGCAAAGACAGAAAAGAAGAGGCGGGGGGGGGAGAAACCAGTTAGAAGAGAGATTTTACAGTGCTAGCATGAACTATTTTTTAAGAAATTAAACCAAATTATTATTATATTAAAAAAAAAAAAAATCTAAGAAAAAGTACAGTAGAAGTAAACATGATAATAAATTAAATGTTGCTTAAAAAAAAAACAAGAAAAATGCATGATTTGAAAATTCAGGTTGATTCTAACATCAGAAATGCGGTGCTTGACCTTCCTCATGAGGTGGCACTTACAGTCTAAAATTCCTCTTTGATCCGCAAACAATAAAAAGGTCCCAGCTTCAGAGCAAACACTTGCATTTAAGGTGCATTTCTGAGTGTTTGATCACGTCTTTTGTTGAATTGCATCAGAAATGCACATTTTCTGTGATGCAACGGCAGAATTACAAAGGTTTATTAGCTATTTTGATGGACGGGAAACCTTTACACTGCCACGGATCTAATTTTATCCGCTGCAGCTTAAAGAAAAAAACCCCTGAAAAGCTGAGAGCCCGCAAGGTAGAAAGACTGCAGGAATGTGGATACACTGGAAAGATTTCTGTCGGCTGCCTTATCGTCCTGCACATCTATACAACTAATTTGTACAGACGTGTTGAATGGGGGGCATGCATTGTGTGTCTAATAGAGTAACTGTTGTAAACTGCTCGGGATTTAAGTACTGTTGAAACAATGACTGTAGTAAACAAGGAGCAAGGCTTCATTAGTCTCTGTTAACTAAACTCATCCTGAATAAACGGTTTTATTAACGCAGCCTTCATTGATTTTCTTTTTCTTTTTAAAACCCGAGGGCAACAACACAAGCTGTAAACACAATATTGACACGTTATGACCCTAAAAATGGAATTGTTGTGTTGTATTCAGCTAAACAGCTGGCAGATATAAAGCAGAATTAGCATCTATTTGGAGTCACGTTTCTGAGAAAAACAGAGAAATAAATCTTCAATATTAGCTCTGTCCTCTCTCTCCTCCAGGATTCATCCGGCTCTTTTGGAGCTCAAGACTCCATCATGTTTTCACTGCTGGTTGCAAACTTTGCATGTCTGCAGTTTGGTGCTGAGCAGCTAGTGCAAGTTCAGCAGAGGCTTTTTCTGCTCTGGCTGGAAACGCATTAAAGGGAGAGACGAGGCTGAATTAAAACAAAGTTGCCCTTGTAAAACTAAAACGATGGGCTGAAGATTGCTAAAATGCTTCAGGGCGCTGATGAGTACTGAAGAGTCGGGTCATAATTTAGTGTGGGTTCATCGCTCTAATTTAATCGATCGCCATTTTAAATACTTAAACAGGCAGCTTTAAAAATGTAGTCTATAAGGACGCAACTTATTGGTGGTATTATAACAACAGAACTTACAACCAGCTTTTCACAAATGTCAGAGAGGGAGAGCAGCTCTGTTTCTCAACATCATGAATCAATTAAACACTCAATGAAGTTTAAGTACTTGTGATTATGAGGGAGGAAAAAAAAAAAAAACAGAGATTGTGATGATGTCAAGGTCAATCATTCCTGAGGCCAAGCACCAACGGGGATGGCAGAAAAAAAAAAAAAAAAAAAAGAACAGTAAATGGGTCAGCATCTCATTTTGTAGACCAAGACGTCTGTATATCAACCACCCACCAGGCGGCGAGGTGGGGGTGAGGATGTGGATTTGAGCAGAAAACGAGGGGTGCTGTGGTCAGAGGGTTGGTGGGATTTGGCTTTTGAGAGGTGTGTTGTTGTCTCTGGAGACACACACTGACAGAACTGGACTCCTTTTGCCCCCCACCCCCCCACCACCTCATCCCCACCCCCCTGCCTGTGGAGAGAAATATCTGCAAGATCAACATGTTTCCTCAACCCCGACTTTGAAGCAACCAGTCAAGATCGAAGGGCAGAGAGACAGAGGCTCAAAAATAGAAAGCACAGAGAGAGAGGGGGGGGGGAATATAAGCTGTGGCTCAAGTTGTTGCCAAGGACAACGCCAGTCAGAGGCAGTTTTAGGCCTGGGGTCTAATGTTGGTTGAGTCATAGCGGTGATAGAGATGTGGCGAGGGCCTTTAAAGTACAGTATCACTCAGGTGTTTAAAAGGTTCAAGGAGATAAACCTTTAAAATGCGGCACTAGCCTGGGGGTGGGGGGTTGGTGAGGTGGGGGTGGGGGTGGGGGGGTTGTGTGTGGTCAGCAGCATCAAATGGGTGCCTCATTTTCTGAACTCACCCGGCTGGCAACCCATCGCCTTGAGCGGCCGATGAAAAATTCATGAAAGTGGTCAATACGTTTGAGCAAATGCTTCCTTTTGGTTGCTTGTCTCTTAGCCAGGGACTTGAGTTGAGAAGCACTAAGTACATAGACGATATCAAGTCAAAACAGAGCCTGACTGTGAATACAACACAGGTTCTGTGGAGTGGAAGATGGTATTGCTTGAAGAGAAAGTCAATAGAACGGGCTAATGGATCGCTTGCCGTCCACGTGGTGATTGTGCAGTCACACAAATTGCTGCAAAAAGCACATGACAGTAACGCACTTAAAATGTAACCTAAGCCAGGAAATGAACTCATGACAACACCCATCTCACTGGCTGCAAATAAAACTTTTTAAGGAAAGATATTTGTCCGCGATGCGTAATTATGGGCAGTGGGAAAGCCAGGTGCATGTGAGAGTACGGGAACAAACTGTGCATAAAGCCATTCAGATAATGAGGAAGAAAGGGAGGGAAAACAGACAAGAAACAAAGAGAGAAAGTGAAGTACACACAAGTTGCTTCAGCTTGTGATCAAGTCTTATGATTAAAATCTTTCCAGGGGGCGCACACGGTCCGCCCACATGCTGTATATAGACCAGAACAGCTAATGTTTCAATTACAGCCATCGCAAAGACAGGGCAGACAATGATTAAGCCAGCATCAAGTGGGGATTTAAGAATAACAACAGGGTTTTTTTTTTCTTTTTTCCCTCCCTGTTCCCTCGCTCTCTCTTTCAGTACAAGGAAGGTATAATTACTGGGGGCACAAATCATCATGCACAGCAGCTAAATCACAGCTATTGAGTGATGGAGCTCTTGTGCTACAAACAGAAAGAAAAAATGAAAAAGAAGAAAAAAAAACGTATGCAAACATTGTTATTTAAATGTCAAATGTTTACCCATAATGAGAATGAAAAGCAACTCGGTGAAAACTGCCTGAAGTCTCTGTTTTAAGGTGGACTTGGGGAGGCATGCTTGGTATAATGAATTCCCAGAGCTCATAAGTCAGCTGTGAGTAGGCAGCATCACTGTAACCTCTACCCACACACACATACACACACTCTCTAACCCCTAACACCCCATAATGGTGCTCTTCTCTGACAAGGTCCAATGCTCCTTGACAAATTGGTCTCTGGCTACAGGTTGCCAATCAATCCATCAAACGTAGTAGTGCAGCAGAGAAATCAATAAGAGATAGCGTCACTGATCGATACGAACATGAAAGCAGCACTGTGTCCAAAAACTGAGGCTTCTTTCATCGAATGGCCAAGGTGATCTTCTTGTACGGGGGGGGGATGAAAACTAATGTCGACTCCTCTGCGAAGTTCATCATGTGATTAATGGTTTAAAGGTGAAGAGCACAACTTTCTCAGCTCCGATGAGTGTGGGCAGCAAAGTGTGTGTGAATGGAAAATGTGGCCTGTGAATGTGCGCATACATTCAATCTCCGAGCTATTACAAAACCAAGGACACCGTGGGAAAAAAAAAGAAAAGAAAAAAGATATACACTCTCACAATCAGATGTTGAAAAAGACGTAGATGGCACTGGACAAAGCGTACAAATAATAATAAATATGGCAATACAAGAATATTAAGAATTTGAAGGGGTGACCAGCTGAGTGAAAGGAGAAGTGGGAGTGCATGTTTGTGGTTTAAATGACAGGAAACACAAACACTCGTTCTCAGAAAGACTCGTGTCCTTTTAAAAAAGAGCACAAATGAATTATCTGTGTTTGTGCAGAAAGGACTAGCTTGAATCCCTCTAACAAAGACAGGTTTACTGTTATTGCAAGCCAGTGAGGCGGCCTTAGTGAGGAGGGAGTTGTCAGCCAGCCTTTCACCCATATGAGCATGTAAGCCTAGCACACTCTACTGGTGTACCAAGAGACCTTAACACCATGAAAATATACAAGTGAGTCATGATTATCAATTGTAGTTAAAACTCGATGTAGCGTCTTTTTTTATGTTAAAAAACATTCAGCTAAAAAAAACACATACCAGCACTGTTTCCACAATCAAATGGGAGAAGAAGGAATGGAATATTAAGACTTTGCCATCTCTGCCCACAGCAGCTGAAAGCGAGCACAACAGTTTTTGGCAGTGCATCCACATGAAAGGGAGGTAGGAAGGAGGCTGCGATGCCAAACTGCCAAAGGCGTCCATCGCAGTGCCATGGTGACCATCTTGGTTGTCACAGTAACCTCTGTTACATCAGGTTTTTTTTTTCAGTTGTTGTGCTTGTGTGGCCGTGTTAATGAAAGCCACCAGATTAGTTCGCCGGGCAACAACGGCGATTATCATTATGGTGATTGCTCCTCAAAAGAGACAGTTCCCCGAGGACGGGACGACGGTGAAGTCCCATCAACAGCCTTTTCCCAGCAATACTGAACTCCTGTGAAGTCCAGGTTAGGAGAAATTGAGCATCCCCCACCCCCCTCCATCCCACTCCATCCCCCTTCTCTGCCGATGCTTTAATAACCTCCACAGTAATGTCATTAGCAAATTAGCATCTATTGTTTCCTCCGGGCATCTGTGTGCAATGAAGCTCGATTCCATCCTCTGCGAGAGCCCCGTTGTTTGGGAGCCGGTGCCAGCAAAGGTGATGCGCTGAGAGAAAAACAAGTGGATGGAAATAACTGTTGCTCCAGCCATGAATGCCACGCCAATTAGGGAATAACACAGAGAATAGGGAAAGCAAAAATAAATAAATAAATATATATATATATATATATAAATAAATAAATAAGGGGACCGCGGTTTGTCTGGCTAAGTCTAGCACTGGAAATTGCATGCTTGCTTTGTTTTAGGTAGTCAGTTTTGAATTCCACCTCTGGAGTGTCGCAGCTCTTTCTGTTGACTTGTCATAAGAGGACTGAAGTGAAGCATCTGCGGGGGTAATGACTTCCCGGGGTGTAAAAAAAAAAGAAAGAGATGGAGGAAACAAGGGGGCAAAAAAAAAAAAAAAGAGACACCAGCCAGCATCCTGTTGTTACAGAGAGAAAAGGAGGGTATGGGATTGATCACCCATGTGTGAACAGAATACTGTACCGACAAATAGGAGCAGCAGAACCTTTAGGGTGTGAGAGAAAAATTGTAGAGGCCTTCGGTTTTGCCCAGCATCTCATTAGTTTGGTAATGTGCTGTGTGAAGACCCATTCTGACGCGTTAAGCTAGAAATACAGAAGGATTCACATGATCCTGCAAACCACAGGAATTTCTCTCCCTCTCTCCCTCCCTCCGTCCATCCATCTCTCCGGTCTGCCCCACAACTACCCCACCCCCACACCCATCATACCACCCGGCTGGTGTTTGGCTTTTCTGGTCCGTGTCCATCTGTCTCCTCTTAGCTTTGTATGATAGAACAGCCATCAGGAGGATTCAGCAGGGGGGTGACAAGCTAACTATTTCCATCCTTAATCTGCATGTCTGGAGAGTTTTTAAACCAAGGTCGAAAAAATTCACTCTACTTTGGTTTGAACAACTTTTGTGTTGATTCTCAAACACACGGAACCTAATCAATATGCTTCCTCACCATCCTTAGTTGTATTTAATTAACTGGGTTGTCTGAGCTTCACACTAGAGTTTTTAGATATATTATTAATCGCCATGGTGTTATGAATAATTTTCAGGTCAAAGAAATTTCTTGGTTTTGCTATTTGGACAACACAGAGTTCAGTAACAGAGAGTACAGAAACTGTGCCGCAAATGACACCAAACTAGTTATCGGGCTGGAGTGGATTAGCCGTCTTTGCATTGATATGTTATATTGAAAAGAGATTGATTTCTTTCCCATCAATCCCTTTTGAAGAGGGCTAGTATGGCCGAGAACTACTGCTTTACCAAATACTTTGAAGCTCCATCCACAGCACTGAAACTTGAATTAAAAATGAAGATTTATTTGCATAGGTTAGGGCTTTTCGTACGTTTTATGATGATAAGTGCTTTTTGTGGAAAAGGGTGCGATTCTCAGGCCAAGAGAGGCCGGGTCGCACCAGTAAAGACAGCTGCTTGTGAAGAAGGATAGCCATGACCTGAAGCTGGAGAGTTATTCACACCAGATCCAGAGCTGCCAAGTCCCGAGTGGACAGCCAAGAGTTTATTTTTTAAGCTTGGGCTTTAAAAAAGGGATTTTATTTTCGCTTTAACCCTTTTTAGTGGTGGGACAATTGTTTGTTTTTCTTGTTAGCTTCATTTTTAGTAAGTTCATATCATGAATTCCCAAAGAGAGTAAAAGATGGGAGTGAATGGTTGGATAAAAGACGGTACTGGCTGACTGCAAGGAAAGGAAAAAAACCATCCAATCCCATTCTGAGCTGGAACTTAAGGCAGTTTTCAATGATCTAAAGAGTTCATGGCTGAGCAGCAACTAATCACATGAGCTGGTAAAACTGTAATGTTATATCACTTGGCAGCCACCAACAGAGATGGCAAAAGTACTCACATTCTTTACTTAAGTAGAAGTACAGATACTTGTTTAAAAAAAAACTCTGGTAAAAGTAAAAGTACTAATTCAACTCCTTTACTCAAGTAAAAGTAAGAAAGTACAGGTTCTGAAATGTAC
>JAPZDZ010000013.1:2347921-2367973 GCA_029783805.1 Acanthurus tennentii | reverse complement strand
GTTCAGCTTTTTTGAGTTATTTAGTCAAAAAGTCGAAGTTCAATCTCCTTGTTATTCTGGTTCAGGTCATTAAAAGATAGTTGATCAGCACTGACTGAATAAAAAAAGAGAAACTGGATCTCACGCAGTTACAAGGAATCGAACTCCTGCTCTCAGAAGATTTTTCCTCTTTAGACTGAAACCTCTTCCCCACGTCTGTAAGCTCCAAGACTGCTGGAGTCTGTTTATGGTCAGATGGTTGAAGATGGAACTGACTTCTTCCCCCTCAGGCCATGAACTTATCAATCGATGCTCACAAATTGTGACATCTTAAGTCCTTTTCACGGCATGTTACGTCCAGGTTACATCGACATGTGAATAAATAACTCCGCTTTCGGGGATATATTATGGAAGTGGATGCAGATACGATTTGCAGACATGAAATATTAACACCGATATCAACAAACCATCTGTGAATTGACAGATTGGCCTGATATTGACTCATTCCCCTCCTGCCTTTGGTTTGCAAAACAACCAAAGGTCGGCATCTGCACCCTTCTTTTTGTTTTCCCTCCTCTGCTGTCGGCTGTTTCGTTTAGTGCATCTGATCCACCATGCAGCATTTTTTCCCCCCTCCCAGAAAAAAAAAAAAGAAATTTGAGATATTGGATTTGATTTGTGTCCTCATGTGCGCAGCATGTGTGGATCACTCCGCAAGGCATCTCGCATTTCACACGTCTCATCAGTGCGGAGGAGAGAGACGGTCCCCGTGGTGAAACACAGCAGCTTCTGACGGGTCCATCGTATAAATAAATACACAAACACGCAGAAGCACAAACACACATTCGCTCCGTCACGCTGAGATACTTTGGAGCAGACTGACAAAATTTGGCTGAGGGGGGAAAAAAAATAAAAAGGCAATCCAGTTTATTTGCTCGTTGACTGGCAGGTTATTGCAGATCAGATTTGCAGAGGAGAAAGCTGAACGTCAGCTGACTGACTGTGGAAGGAGGTCAGGATCAAACCCGAGGAACCTCAGCTCAGACCTCATCCGATCGGATCGGACTCGTTCGATCGGTCACCTCCTGGACGACGCAGAGCGACATCCTCCTCTGTTTCTTACAAATCAAATCTCTCCTTCCAAACCCTTCATTAGGTCGAGACGAGGATCTGCTGAAGCTGAGATGATGCCGACTAACTGTCAAGAAAGCCCTGCTCTTCTCTCCTCCGCTGGTTTAAGATGGCGAGAAACCAAAAAACACATCAGTCTTGCATGTTGCTGACAGAAATCAGACACCATTTTGATTCGTCGTTTGAATCCTTTGAGTCATTGTTGTTTCCATATTAGCAGTTTACAGCCGCTGTCACCGCTGCCGAGTCCTGTTTGCTCTTTCAAACTATGACAAACTTAATGTGACAGTTCTATTTGCAGCTGTTAACACTGATCCAATGGAGAGAAAAGCGAGGCCGCGAGTCTAATTGCCTCGTGTGATCCCCCGGCGGCTCAGTTGCTTCTCGTGCTGCGCAACCGTTCGTCCTCTGACTTCGTGGCCCTGACTCACTATTCACCACTCCAAGTTTAATTCTCCCCAAGGTGTGTGCAAAATTGTACAAGTCAGAAAAATATGTACTTTATAAATATGTAAGGCAAGAACTCGTGCTGCCATCGCTCACATTAAAAGCTGCTCTGGGGCATAAATGTTCCCGCTGTAATTTATCGAACGATTATTTTTTCATTAACATGCATTTTGAAACGTGGTATTGTGTAATTTTTTGTAGCCAGAGTTCACTGCGAGAGTCAAAGGAGAAAGACTCTCAGCCGGTTTCAGGTTCGCCTCCTGTTTTATTGAACTGCAGAGATGCTTCTTACAGTAACAAGGACCTGAATCAGGCAGCCAGGACCGACAGCCACTGCACATGTCCATCACGATGCCAGTGGCAGTTTGCATGACTGCGGTCCAGAAAGAGACCGTCGAGCCTCCAAGTAGTCACGAGACAGGCAACTGTCGCGAGGAAGAGAAACAGTAGAGCTGACAATTAGGAAGCTGTCGCTGTCATTCACTCCCAGTCATTCACATATGAGACTGACCAGCGGTCCAGGACTGGAGGAAAGACTCCATCCGGCATTTTTTCTGCCCATTTCGCTCTGTGCTTCACTGTTTTCTCTCATTATCTCCCGGCGATGCTTCGCAGAGACTTTACAGACCCTGTCAGCTCTCACTGGCAATTTGGCCACCGAGCACAGCACACAGAGGGACTCTGTCATGTCCGAGGTTTTCCCTTCCTGCGACCGCCGTGTCCACGCACAGGGGACGGGAAGAGAAAAAAGAAACAGCAGAGAAAAGGTAGAGCATGCTGGGATGTCATTTAAAAAAAGAAGAAAAAACACTTCTATCCACTTCTGCACCAAGTCAAAGGAGAGAGACATCATTTGAATGAGCAGCTCTGATCCGAACTGCCTTCTGATCTCGTCGGCCATGTGTCTTAATCAGCCGCCTTTTGAACATGAATGAGATGAAAACTACAAATGCAACTCCGGAGCTCCGAAGCAGTGCCTTAAAGGAAGTTCTGTGTGCTTTGACTCAGGGCTTCGCCTTTATCACTTAAGATACATTTAACTTATCGTGTTCGATCCAGAGGTCTGGGGACGTTGCATCACCGGAGACTTTACATTGGATTTCATTTCCAACCACAGCACAGAGGCGTCAGACTCCGACTGATTTTTTTACTTCATTATTCAATATGTTAATACATCATTATCAGTCAGCACAGGAGCTTTGGCGGAGGTTGCTAGGAGCAGCTAACCTCAAGGTTTTCATGAAGTCAAATATGTAAAATCAACTGACAACAATCTGTGAAAAGCTGTCAGTCTCTTTTTCCAACCTCTTTGAAATGAAGTCTGGCTCCGGTTCGCTCTTCCTGACTAGCTTTAAAGCACTAATTGGCTTTTTTTTGTTGTTTTTTTTCAGTGAGCAAACCAACTCCAAACTGTGGCAAAATACAAATAATAATTTGGTTAAATGTGGTTTACAAATAATTATAAAACCTACAGTGTTCCAGAGGGTGAAACCAGGAGTATCGACCTGTATTCCATCCAGAATACAGCCGGTCTGGATGACTCCAACATGCCCCACAGGTCAATAAAAGGAGGTCAGGGTTGCCAAAAGATGTCAGCAATAGTGCAGAGAAAAGAAAACATGTAAGAAACAAAAGCTGCTCTGCTCTATATTTAATGATTTCTTCCCCTGACTCTTCTGTTTCTGCACCTGACAGTTCATACAAGCATCATCCTCTTTTTTTTCCCCCCTTTTTTTGGCTTTCATTTTTTTATTGCCTATCTGTCTATCTATCTAGGTCTTACGTCTGTTTCTTCTCCGTCTCTGTGTCTGTGCAGGTTTTCTGTGATCCTCTAATTGTTTTCTCATCTCACTCTCCGGAGACGTGCAGGCACGGCCTTATTATCCCGCCTGATCGATGTGATTTATAGGTTTAGGGAGCGAGACATGCAAACTTTCTCATCTCCTGAGGTTAAACCGAAGAAATCAATCACACACGCTCGCAGTGTGTGTGTGTGTGTGTGTGTGTGTGTGTGTGTGTGTGTGTGTGTGTGTGTGTGTGTGTGTGTGTGTGCGGGCCGATCCAGACCTTAAAACTACTTTTTCCAAAGGCCACCATGGAAGCAGTAAAACTCTTCAAATGGAGCTTCTGTGTCTAAGTCGTTCCCTTTTTTCCACCCAAATACTCAATTTAATCTTTAGAGCAGCATGGTGCTTCGTGCATACGCTAAAAATACACTCTGACTTGATGTAACTCAGCTGGAACACCTGGAAACACATTTTTTACTTATGATTTTTTTGTCTTTCACCACAGCTACGCTGATTAATTTGTTTATGCCGGTGCACTGCGCAGTGATTTGCCGCGATGCAGATGGCCTCCTTGTTAACATAATCACGTCGGCCCTCGTGAGGACGACAGGAAATCGTATCGCCGCGCAGATAATTCCCATCAAGGTTTGATGGTAATTGCTGTCATCCCTTTTTTTTTCTCCCCTTAAAGATTTGTGTTTTTAATGGTATTTAGCTTCATTAGAGAAGAAACGAGCGAGAAGTTTCACACTTGATTTCGTTTTTTTTAAATTGATCCCATAGAAGACTGGGGACAATTAAAGCATTTCAAAAGGTTGTTGTTGGATTAAAGTTTCTCCTTTTCCTTATCCGAGATGATGGATCACACTGTGCACCGGCCAGACAGGTGTGTGATGTCAAATCACCATATGGCAAGCTGTGTCACAGCGTGACGTCCGCGGGGTCGAAACCTGGAGGTTTAGCATTCAGGATACGACACGGGGCCGAACAGGAGCGTGACGTGTGGCGCATGTGAAAGACTTCAAAGCATCTCAACTCAGCAAAACTCGAAAAAAAAAAAGACATTCGGAAAAGTTCAGATCTCTTGGCTTCTGCTTTCTAACCACACCGTGTTGTGTTTCTGACTGTCTTCTGGCTCTGCTTTGTCCTTTCAGGTCATCCTGTTGTGGTCTCTCTGTGGCTGTTGCAGAAACTAACCCCCCGATTTGAAGCTGCCATAATCCATATTTCTCTATTTAAACATGCAGCTCCTCTTGGCTTTGCAGAGCCTTGTGGCAAATATCAGCTCATTGTTATGGTTTCCCAGTTTGCATCCTCACTGTGTTGGTTCACTGTCGCCGCTCTCACAGCATCATTTGTGGCAGCAGGAGGCAGCTGTCCATAGCAACAAAACTCTGACAGCCAAATATATGCTGGCAACTGGCAGGCCGCATGGATGGCAACCTGACAGGGTCGGAGACGAGCTGACGAGGCGATTAAGTTGGTGCGGAGCTGCACGTCGGTGACAAAAAACAATTAACGTCTACAAGAAATGGTTAATTACAGTAACTTTGATATGACATGAATGCTGTGGTGGAACTAGCTGCTGAGAAATCTCCTGAAAGCAACAATAACAGCAGAACATAAAGCCCTCCTGCCGTCTTTCTGACCTTCGTCCTTGTTTTTAAAACATTACAGTTCAATGAGATTCATGCTGATTCATTCTAAGGGTTGATGTCAAAGTAAGATCACAAACACAGACTCTCAAACTGCTCCTGAGCTCCTTCTTCTGAGACTTAACTCAGACTCAGACTCCCAGACTGGAGCTTTGACTCTGACTTTGACTCAGTGACGTATGAACACGTCTGCGTTCGTGCCGCGTCATCCGCTGAGCTCATGGGAAACCCCGTTCAGCCTGCAGGGACGGAACGTTTCACTGTCGCTGGCTGTCTCCCGATGACTCAATATCTCCAATTAGCTCCAATTAGACTTGTTTAAGGACAATTAATCATTTATTAAATGAGGGAGTGGGATGGTAAATATTTACTTATTCATCACACATATTTCTTGTTTAGCTCATGATTGTTTTATAAGCCAATTTTCTTATAATGTGCGTCTGTGTGTGCAGCGTTCTAATCTAACGGGCCGCCGTCCCTGATTGCACATTCATCATGGATGTTAGACCATAATCTTTTATCCCTCCTTCAGACGGTCCTGTTGATAAAATCCAGTGGAGAGCAGGGACCACAAAGTTAATAGACTATCACTCCCCCTAAAAGGAACTGATTGTACTCCTCAGGAGGGTCACAAACACAGTGAGAGGGGTCACCACGAAAGCGAGAAGGAGAAGAAAAACTGGGGAGAAGTGAGTGAAGGGAAAGAGTGCACTTCAAGTCCTGTGGGTTAATTCGGTGCCTTTCGGCTACAATTGGCGTGTCTAAACATTCATGAGCCGTAGAGGGATGGATGGAGGGAGCGAAGGGGAGGAGGAGGAGGAGGAGGCGGAGGAGGAGGAGGAGGAACGAGGGGTATGGATGGAGCAACAGCACAGCGCTCAGACACGAGAGGGAGAGCCGGGGGGAGGCAGCTGCTCGGTGAGCTCGTCCACGGTGCTGCGAGCAGGTAGAGCGAGCACAGGCGACACAGAGAGAGAGAGAGAGAGAGAGAGAGGGGAGGGAGGGAGAGAGGAAGTCTGTCTTTTCACCTGAAGATTATTTTGTCTCACACTTCTCTCGACCTGAGTGCTGGAAGGAGCTGAGTTTGATTAGGAGGTGCCAGCTCCTGCTCTCTGTTCTCCTCCTTTTTTTTTTTCCTTTTTCCATCTTTGTCTTTTTTGCACGAGGGGTCAGCTGGACTTCTCTGCAAAAAAAAAAAAAAACCCTTCCTTCACCGCAGAGACTGAGACATAGACACCTGCACGCGGAGGAGAGACTAAAACAAGTGAGGAAACTGCAGATGATTGCAGCGACTGCAAAGGAAGAGAAGTTTCACTGAAAAAAAAACAGCAGCTGACGGCTCTTACAGGTAAGATTTAAAATCTCTTTTCATTTTTTTGTTTGTTTGCGTGAATCCGATAAAACTGCATCACTTAAACTGTTTCTAGTTGACTGTGAGACTCAGAAAATCCCTGTCGTATAATAATCTGTTGCACATAATGATGGAAACAACCTGTTACAAGGTAAGTCTGTAAACGCCACCTTTGCACTGGCTTCGCCTCCTGCATGCTGTGTTTCGCTCCCCAATAATGAAACTGGTTTGTGGACTTTTATCTGTTTTTACCTGCTGAATCTTATCTGGTGGTCAAAAAACGGTGTGACAGCAATGAAAAGTAGAACAGAGAGGTGAGAGGAGAAAAAAAAACCAACAAGAGTTTGTCAAAAAGATCATTTGCAGCAGAGCAGAATAATATGAAGAGGGAAATGTGAAGTGTGGAGGAGTGGGACGAACAGGGAGTGAGAAACAAGCAGGGGGGGGAGGTGGAGAGAGAAATAAAGGAGTGTGAAGGAGAGTTGGACGGTGGAGGAAAGACACAAGGATTAAAAGAGGAATAGGAGGAGGAGGAGAGGGAGGGATGGAGAAGTGGAGTGGCGGGAGCTCGCTGGCAGCCAACTCAGTAACCACGGCAGCTGACATGAGGGAGAGCCAACAGGGGACAGTGGGATTTCTATTTTTCACCCTCGCCGAGATTCGCCGGGGCTCTGCCAAGTCCCCTTCCTCATCCCCCCCGACGGATAAAGATTTCATTGTGCCGCGCTGTGACCGAATTCATTAAGCATCAACATGTACTCTCCCCCGGCCGCACTTACACTCCTCTGACGCTCTCTATCTCTTTTCCCCTCCTCTTCATTTCATTACGGTCTCAGTTGGCTCTTTAATCAGCTCCACTCGTGTTGCACCAACAGTTGTGTTTGGTGAAAGTCAGGCGTGAATAATAAAAACACATGCTGGGATTTTCTCCTTTTTTTTTTGAGGGGGAGGGATTTCTGCACTTTTGACCAGGCTTGGACCCGAAGCTGAAGTTTGTCAGCTGGGGTTTTTATTTTTTTTAGGGGGATGCCACATGGGGTCGCTCTGTGTGCTGCCGGGGATGCTGGGTAGATTTATTAGATGGCAACTTGGCGACGTCTAACGCTGGTGTTGTGGGATTGTAGGTCAGTAAAGTGTCAGGAAATCTGCTGACTTTTTTTTTGCAGTTTTATTATGCAGCTCCTCTACAAAAAAAAAAAAAAAAACACCTCCAGAGAGACGAGAAAATAACAAAGTGATTTGTGGTTTCCTTCTTCAAAAAGATTGTTTCCAGCAGTCCCACATCTTATAAGAGTTTTTCTTTAGGATATTTTTATTGCAAAGAGAGCATGAATCTTGTCTCCTGCTCCACCTCTGGATGAGATTATACTGTTACGAAAATATTCTCATTTTTTCTGGAGACTCAAAAGGAAGCTCAAGTTCTCTGGATCCACTTTGACAAATACTCATCCATCTATCGTGACATATTTCATAGTAACAGAGATTGAACCTGTATGTGAAATCGGTTGCTAATAATGTGAAACCATGAGGAGCTTGAACCTGCAGAACCTCTCTGGTGCTTTTTAGCATGTTTTGGCTCGATGTTTTTGGTTGTTTTTGGCAACTTGTTTGACTGAGAGGTTCAGTTGAAGAATAAAAGGTGATTGTTGAGTCTCATTATCAGGTCACTAAACACCAGCTGCTTTGCTTTGGTTTGGTCTTTGAACCCCAAACCCAACAAGAGTCAATGAGACTCAACAACTGTCTTTGTTTAAAATCACCAACTCCACATTTTTCCCTTTCATTTCTCCTAGTTTTCATAAAAAAGCTCTGATGAACCAACTGTGAATTAAAACACAGGCTGACAAAGTTAGAGACCAGCTGGTGAACATGGTGGAGCAGCTAGAGACCCAGATATTCTTTGTAAGAGCTGCTGGGCACGCTGAGTAAACCTGACTTCAGTCTCTGCTTTATGTGGCAGTGAGATGTTTGCTAACAACTTCACTGTTTAAGCTTCTTGGCAAAACTCTTAACGCTGCTGTTTTGCACTGAAAACTTAAATAACTTATTAAAAACTGTGACGAATGTAATGAAAGTCGAGGCCTCAACATCACAAACATGGCTAATCATGACCATAATATATGTAATGTTCATTAAAATGTTTGTTTTAATGGCTAAAGTTTTGGATATTTTTAGCTTTGATGACCCAAGTGGTCAAAGCAAGCAGCAACATCATCTTAATTTACTTCAGTTCCCCAACATTTCTTGTCACTGCACTGAAAATGGCAAATTAAAGCCAAAAAATTACCTCAAAAAAGACCAAATCACCTTTGTGATGATCCTTAGTGTGCATAGTCTAATTTTTTTAAGTTTCCTCAACATTTTATTTAAGTGTTCATAAAGGAGACAAACGAACTGTTGCATTGACTGAAAATGGAGAAAGCTGCATTCAGTTGTTTTTTTTGCATGTGTTCTCTGTACATATAAATAACATGCATTAGTCTTTTCATGTCTTTCTCTATGCTGAAGATCAAGTCAACATCCCTGAAGGTAAAAGGCTGGTAAAAGGTTCCTTAGTGTTTCCAACATGTGAGACACTTGGCTTGTGGTGAAGTCAATAGCCCAGTAAATTCTTAATTGAATGACTGCAGAGTCTGGAGCCCGAAGTAGCTTTTATGGGCAGAACAGAAGGAGCCTTTGAGAGCACGTGGAATAACAAGGACCCTGCTCGCATTGTTCCGGCGGTGGGAGTGTGTTGGTGCTTTTAGACCTGCATGTTACGCTCGAGCAGAGGCTGGTGTCATATTACCTCCAATTAACTTTTGTTCCCTTTGAAAGAACTTCTCTTTGACTCGTTCCATCATTATGCGGCCCTGTTTTTTTTTTGTTTTGGTTTGGGGTTTTTTTGTTCCCTGGTGTAATGGGACACCGAGGAGTGGCGTCGCAGAGGTCATCACTCTGATGGAGGAAGCAGAGTTGCTTGGAATTGGAAACCGGGTGTCAGAACGAGATGTATGTTTTCTGTACACAAACGCTCTCCTGGTATTTTGAAGCCTTTTGTCGAGGCTGAAGCTTGTTTGTGCGAGCTGCTGATGGATTGGCTGACCTTGGTGCTCTTTTCTGCCCTTTCAGCAGGAGAAAGAGACTACAATGCATACTTTTAGTCTGAGTTTAATGTACATTTCATCCTGCAGAACCTCATCATCACCATGTTAACCAGCTCCTCCACAGAAGGAACATGTTTGTTTGCTCTACAGTAGAAAATGTGCGTATTCTCTCCAATTAAATGAAGTGAATTTCAGTCTCTTTGTGGATCTAATAGTATAAGTAAGCCTACAAATCAAACTATTTGGTTTTGCTCATTATATTCTTCTTTCTGACTTGTTTTTCTTCCCATTAACAGGAAGTTGTGGATGGTTCAATAGAAATTTCTGTTTATTTCACATGACTCAAGATCATGATCGCATTGTACCTGACAAATGATGCAGAAAAAGGAAAAAAATGCTTCAAATTTCAGGTTATCTTAATGAAAAAAAGGGAAATGAGCTTTAAAAGGTGTTTGGAAGCAAATCTGGTGTGATAAACAAACAACTTCTTAAAGTTTTATAATATCAACAGCGAAAAAAAAAAATGTGTCCATTTAACTAAGAGTCATAATCAGCATTTTTCCTGGCATCTGTTCAGCACCACAGGGTGGGCAGGCATATGGACTGAGGCGGAAAAAAGTACAACTTTAATTTAAGCTGTCGGTACCAACAGCAGCAGCAGCAACAGCAGCAGCGATCTTATAAAAAAACACCCACATCAAGATAGAAATCATCCTCATGGCTTTCTGCATTTTTAAACACAAGCATCGCCCCCTTTCTTCCTCCAGTTTTAATACTGTACACGTACATCTGTGTGTAATTCAGGCTTTTGCATCTTTGTTGGTCAGAACAAAGTCCTCAGTGATCAAGCTTGAGCTTGATCAGCACTGGAAGATGCAGGTTTTCATTTCGTTAAGCTGCTCCTGCAACTCCCCCGAAGCTCAGACGGTGAATTATTCCAACCCCTCACGGGCTGAAGAAAGCAATCATGTTTTCTCTTCAGTTTCTTTTTTTTCTTTTTTCCCAGGACTGACTCTCAGGCACTGGATCTATTGAAAATGAGAGTTGCTTTAAGTAATAGACAGAAACACCTCATCTCTCAAATTAATTTGAATTGATTCTCCCTCGTGCTCTTCCCCCCTGCGCTGACAAGGTTTTTGAAGGGGAAATTTCAAATGTTCAAGGCCGCATGTTAAAATCAATTTCCAAGTGAGGCTGATCTGAAAGATGAGCTGTCTTTCAGTCCTCGCTGTGGACGCGAGAGCGAGGCTGAGCGAACGCAGGACTCACCTCAACTGTTGCTGGGCAACATACTGTTATAATAACATTTGTTTTCCACAAACAATTGATGATTTCTCATTAAAACAACTGCTTGTGTTCATTGGTTCCAGTGTTAATGAGGATTTTCTATCCAAAGTCCACCAACAATGACCATCATTGTTGGTGGGTTTACATGCTCATTGTTATAAAGATGAAAAATCATTTTTTGATATAACTGGAAAACGTTTTTTCATCAGGTTTTCAGTGAATCTTCAGACTCGTCCAGCGCTGCATTGTTCAGGTCTGTCATGCTGTGAAAAACATCTGCGTTCATAGTTCCATAACTACAGTTTCACCTTGAACATGCCAGCCCGACATCAGACAAACACAGGTGGCTGTCACAGTCAGGAGCTGCCAGTATGGGTTTAAAACTGGAGCTTTTATGGGAGCTAATGTGGCTATCTGTGCCTGAACTCCTTCTACAGCTCCGATTGCTTTGCTCCTGCTTTGGTTTTCCACCTCCTGTGTGCCAGCTCCATCCTCCATCCAGGCAGACAGGACACAGAAGTCGTAAGGTGACTTAGCATCCTGTTCCAAGATGGCTCTCCAAAAGAAAAAGTGGCTGATTGGTGACAGACGCCAGAAAATTATTCCGGTTTTCTGCATATCTGGGCCCTGATGGCGCGCTCTTCACTGTGACTTTGGCTGAGCTGGCTGACTTACCCGAGTCTTTGAAACTTGGACCTTACGTCTCAAAAAATTAGAGCGATTTGGAACGTCGACTTAACGCCCCTCCAGTGAAAAGTCACCGGCTTAATTCATGCAACGGCACATGTTCGCTGACAACTTGATCAAACATGCTGTTTAATCAGTCATCAGATTCTGGATTAGAGAATCAAGCAACACATCAAAAATCAAAACCTGTTTTTTTAAAAGAATTCCTTATTTAATGTCTTCACGATATATTTCTCAGGCGTTGGGGAAAAAATAAACAGCTAATCGACCTTCAGCGAAGGCCAGAATAATCATCCCGCCGCCTAAGAAACGCAGTTTGACCTTGGTCCTGGCAGACAGTGATTACGTTTTATTGGCTCCAAAAAAGAAGCCCAATACTCACCAATGTACTCAGGCTGAATAAAGTGGAGCGCAGCGGGGAATGAGTTATCGTCTCTGGAGTCTGTAGCTCCAGTCAACTCTTTTTTTTCCCCCTCTCTCCTATAGCAATGGAGGAGATGAGCTGCCATAAATCTGACCAAGAGATCCATTAGGTCTCTGTACTCTGCAGCACTCAGTATCAGGCCACTCTCTCCATTTTTTTCCCACTTTGTCCACGTGTCTTTGAACTAGCCCTGACAGAACCATAAGCTGTGATCTACGTTAATGTTATTCAGGGTTTTTATAGCATCTGCTGTTGTTGTTGTAAAGAGAGTATGCTGAGTGTTTTTTTATGCCTTACAAGTCAAATACTTGTGTTATTGCAAAGAAAACTCTGAATCCCCATAAATCAAAGATGCCTCAATAGAGGTTTTGGGTCCAAAACTTCCAACTGAATCTGAAACAGAGCAAACAAGGCCGGCATAAATACTGCAAGTTTAAACAGACACTGTCCAAAACTGTGCTTCATGCATGTTTAGCCCCTAACAGCAGCAATAAATGCATTTTTCTTGCACTTCAGAGAGTATATCTTTAAAGAACAATGAAACAAACACACAAAAACTGACCCAAGATCAGCAGAAAGAGAACTTTATGCTTTTCAACCGAAACTGAATGTATTTTGAGACTGGAATGGCGATAACTGAAAGTGAAGTCTTGGTTAGGAATCAGAAATTCATATTTTTCTCAGAAATATGGAAGATTGTGCAGATTGGCTGACAAATGGTTGAATTAGGTTGAATTTAAAATTTTCCATAAATGATAGCATAAAATTTTAGATGACTAACTGAACCTTTCATAGGGCACTGATTGAAATACTTTGAAATTCAAAATTTCAACCCTGGAGTGTTATTGGAGGACATAACAAGATTTCATTACTTTGGAGACATTTTTAAATATTTTAATTTTCATGGAAAAAACTAAGGCTGCCCTAATATGGTAAAGAAAATCCAAAAAGTGCATCTATAAGAAATACAAGACAGACGCTTCTAAAGTGAACGAAACACATCTTTTTTACAAATTAAAACATCGTTATTACAACATTATTAAATGAAAACATTGTCACAGTATATGATGACATATCCTGTGATGTAGAACGATCTTTGCTGATTGGCTGGAGTGCTTCTCGACCTCACTGAGAAGTGGGAGGGACAGTTATTCACCCGATAAAGGGTTAAAGGCCCATTATGGCCACATTATGGGATTTTTTAATAAAATTTTTCAAAAACCCCCAATATTTTGATTGATTGTCAGCAAAATTTGACCTTTTACACTTTACAGTGTAATTAGAAGTTATGGCAACTCTAAGTATTTTACTGTATATTGGGAATTCCACAGATGTGACATATTGAACATTGTAAAGATTGGACTGGCTTTTGTGGCAGATGTGACAAAATTTTTGGTGCCGGTTGTGTTTTATGGAGGTGGTCATGGCTTTAATTATACGTTTGTATCGATTTTAGGAAAATAAAAGAATTTGCTAAAGGGGGTCAGCAGTGATGAGTGTGAATGAAGAAAAGTGTTTTCGTTAAAAATGGCCCCTTTGTGCCTCTTTTAACAAAAAAGTAATCAGTTCTTTCTTGGCTGATGGCCTAAGTTTCCATTAGATTAAAAGAAGGTGTGAAAAAAAAGGTGTAATAGGTGTATTTTCATCATCTGTGGTCTCAGGAAGTTTTCACAGTTGTTTTTCTCCACTTTGTGTCCGTGGCTTGATATAAAACCTGCTACTGGAGGACTCTTTTGTACTTCATCATGTGTTTGTGTGTGTGTTTCTTTATCCATACCGGTGAATGCATGTGTGTAGGAGTGAAGATAGGTGCATTAAGATCAGTGCAGATGGCTCATGTAACATGATCTCTGAAAAAAAAAAAACTTTCCTGTCCACATTCTCCTCCTTGAACTCCAATCCATTATCTGCAGGTATCAAATTCATCCCGGCAGGTGTAGTGTGTAAATGATACGGGCTGGTAGCGGCCTGCCACTGAAGCCAGGATTAAAGAAAAGCACAAGATCAAGTGCAGAGTGCCGGCTCTGCTCATACACACAAACACACACATATATATACCAGCATACTTTCCACGCTTCACAAGGGTCTTGCACAGCAGTTATCACCTACATCATCTGTGAGGGAAGCGAGAGCATCAGGCCCTGACGGTCATCTGATGGAAGTTTAGCGAGTTTTCTGTTTTTATATCCGTCTTGGGGGAGATGAGTCATGTTTTTTGAAAACATAATGCGTTGTAAGATACAGTTTGCTCTCTGATTGGCTGGAAAGCTTTTATCTCAGTCTTTACTCAAACGTTATGTGTCTTCCGTATCCTGAAGCATCTGATCGATAGAGCAAGAGTCATGTAGACAAAGAAGACGAAGTCAGATGAGAAAACTCTCACATCTGTTGCTTCCCCGCTGCTCGCTGAGACAAGCGGGAATCATTAGAGGTTTAAGGTGAAAAAATAAAGCTCGGGCTACACTCTTTGCCTCACAGTGCGAGAAATGAAATAGTTTAGACTTTTATCCACTCCTGCCAAACTTTAGTGCACCGCCAACATCACCATCTCCTGTAGACGTACATCCAACCACACAGGAGAATTTGTCAATTCTGTGTGTTAAAGTAAAGGCTTTTAGGGCTTTTAAAGAGGCTCTGATCAATATTCTCACATTAATAACAGAACTAATGACGAAGTGAGGGCGGCTGCTCGTGCTAATGAACCCACAGAAAATGATCATCAGACGCTGCAGAGCTTCAAAGCTCCTGTGCTCACTGTTTCAGGCCTCTCTCACCTCTGTCATTGCTTTGCTTTGGATTCGTGCTCCTTTTTTTTGTTGTTTTTGTTTGTTTTTTTGAAGTTTCATCACCTGCAGTTGTAGAGCTTTTCTTTGTAAGTGAATGTGTCACTTTACAAGTCTTTTCTCATTAACTCCAAATTCCCCCTCTGGTGGACCAACCGCTGCCGGCTGGTGTTAAACACAACGACTGGATGCTTGGGAATATTTTGTAGAATGCAACCGTTGCTAATGAAAGGCCGGACGGTTGTAGACGGTGACTAAACGATTTTTATTTTTAAATGAAAATCTTCAAGATTCATACCTTAAGTTGCTCTGAGTATCCTAGACGTGTAATTTTGCTGTTTGCTGTTTCATTTTTACAGCTCAATAACAAAAACACAAAAACTATTTAAATGAGAATGATATTGATTGAAATGAATGATAATTATAGTGATATTGGGTATCGTTATTCACACTGCAGGCGGTTAGGATGACTGATGGTCACATCTCTTGTTAGTTTCCCAAAGGTTTTTTTGTTTGGTTTGGCTCATCTGATGGCCAAAGAAGTCTCTCATTATCACAGGATGCAAGACCAGATGCTGACAATGTCAAGATGGTTGAACAAAAGGCAAGCTTTATTAAGAACCAAGCTGATAAGTCAAAAACGAAGAAGGACCAAAAAAACTACAAAACTACAAAGACTTGGGAAGTTCGAGACCATGAGCGTAACATGAAGAACATCAAGGAACAACAGGACGATCTGACAAAGACACGGGGGAAACAGAGACTATATACATACTAGGACAATGAGACACAGGTGGGCAATCAACCCAGGTGAAACACATAAGGGTGGGGCAGGTAATCACAAAAGGAGGGAAACTTGACAGGACATGGGCAACACATGGGGAGACGAGACTATCAAAATAAAAGAGGAAACCACAAGACAACATAGACACGAGACAAAAACTAAATACAACTTAACCAAACTTCCTGGACATGACACTCATCATTTAAAGTGGTCTCATTCATGATATTTTAATTTTATTACACACAATTTATTTACATTTGAGTAAGAAATGAAAAAAGTAAAACATGTATGAGTGGTTTTTAAAGGGTTAAACCAAACTGTTAATCAGTGTTGCTGTTTTTTGGCCGCATCTGAATTGTTGTGGAAATGTAATTCAGTCCTTCTAAGATTATCGCAGTGACTTCTGAAAGTCTGTGTTCGTCTGCATGTTTTTAGAGGTGATTAACAACATAAAACTCTGAAAATATAGAAGATACGGATGTTTTTAGGAAGAATAAACCACAAAATTACATCCAAGATGGCATTATTTTTATTTGATGCATGTTGCAGAACCCTGGTGAGAGAGCTCGAGTCAGAACCGACGCTACGCCAAAGTCCCCCGTGTTCATGCGCGCCGTTTGATGGGGCCGACATCACTGATGCCTTGTTGCGGTGATGGGTGGGAGGGGTGGGGCGGGACACCTATCACACTCCCCCCTTCAACACACAAACACAGATGAGCCGTTTGATCTCACTCTGCCTCAGTTCAAAAGAGATCTACCCCTCGACTGCAGTCATAACCTCCTGAAACACACACTCCAACAGCCGTCCTGTCTCTCTTCGCTTTGAAATCACATTACCTGTGTCCCCTTTTTCTATCTGAGGACTGTGAAGCTGCAGATGAGACAGAATGGGAGATGTAGAGGAGGAGTGAGGAGAGGAAATATCCACAGCAAGAGATCAGCATCGTCTGTCTACAGGAATTGCAGGTTAGATGGGAGGATGAGTTCCTCTTCCTGCCATACTGCAGGTCTCCTGAGGAGAGTTATGTGTCTCGTGTGATGGCCATGAATTCAAAAACTCATGTGAAACAAGCAGAAACTCGCACAATTTCCCAGTTTTGACTGGTAAACTTTGTTTAAGTATGATCATTTACAGGCTGATATCGTATTTTCAGTCCTGGACGAGATGGATGTTGTCCATTTTTCTCAGGCCGACACCTGCGATGTTGAATTACCTGAAACAAAAATACCACAAACGTCGTCAAGTTCAAACTTCCTGTGTCACACCTCAAAGACCTGAACTGCATTTGCATGTAACAGGAGCTTTTTAACTCATCTTTTTCCAACTTAAGTCACAGATATTGTTAACTTTAATGTCTGGACATTTTTTTAACCTGAAAATCAAAAAAAAATCACTGTTTGTAGTTTTATGTTTTACCTCCAAGAATACATTTTCCAGGTAATTACCAGGTGATGGGGTCAGTCAGGGACACAAGTAGGAAGGTTTGGCTTCCTCTCTTAACTTTGGTGAAGAGCTCTTGTGGCCATATGTTGAAGTAAGTGCCTGTCTTGTACAACAACCTGCCCGGCCTTGTCAAGTGGGCCCTGGGATCCATGTTTGCAGTCACTTCATTTCTTAAGTCCTACCTTTAAATATTTGAAGAGCCACGCACGAATTAAGGACAAGGAGAGGAGAGGCTGCAAGAATGGGAATGCATCCATAATGAATGCGCCTCAGTTCAGTTCTCTTGATTTGTTTCAAGGCGAATGAGCACAGTGAGCAGGAGTGAAATTAACTTGTTTTATACACTTAACATGTGATTGGAATGGCAATTGTTCTTCCCGTTCTCGTTGGGAATAAAACAGACTTGCATCTGATGATTATTTAAAAAGAAACGGCACATTTTCCTTTGTAAGATTTCAGCTTGAGAAGTTCAGAGAATTCTGGATGTGATGTTAAACTGAGGATTTCGGAGGTAAACTCACTTCACCTCTTCCTGACTCGAGCATGTCAACTTCAGTTTGTCTTTTTTGACATTTCCTGGAAAACCTTTTTGAAACACGGCGGACGTCACGCTGCACGCAACAGTTAAGAAAAATGGGGGTCATGCAGTGCGTCCATGTCCTGTAGCTGTGGGAATTATGGTCGACTGAACCTGCTGGTTTTTAAAAATTGGTCCTAAAAATCATTTTTCTCTTTATGATGGTTGAGAAAATCTGAAAAAAAATGTCTTCTTGCCATCAGAAGCCACTGCGGATGTGATAATATTGCAGATCGCATCATCAAAAGTGACATCTGCATACATAAAAGGTAACAAACCACCAACAAGAGAGGTTGAAGTGTTTTTTTTTATCTGTATTCGTCAACATGTTATTTCAAAGATTAGATGTAATCAGGGCGAGTCTGCAGGCAGAGAACAGACTGAGTTTATAGTTTAAGATTCTGAGCTACACTTCAGCAAAACATTAAATCCCTTCTTGTTCACTCTCTGGTGGGAAAACCTACCAGAAACTGCAACAATAATCATCATAATTTCCTCTTTTTTGTTAGTTTGGTCTGTAAGGGGAGTTTGAAGTTCACATTATTGGGAGGGAACAAAAAAAACGCCTCCAGAATCGTGTTTTATTTGCTTTGTGGGCACTTTAATCCGTCATTTTAACACTGACAGTTTAACACATTTGGCGTCGGCTGATGGATTTGTTTTTTACGGCTGAATATTTATTACAGCAGCTGAAGTAAATGACTTCTTTCGAGGAAAACACTACAGTGCAGCTTGTTCACCGCTCTCACAATTACACGGCTCCTCATAGCGCAACATTCAATAGCACTGACTTATACTTTTGGTTTTGCTGCGGTTTTGAAATAATAATTTGTAAGTTTACAGTCTTGTTAAGTCATGATTGCTATTCAAACACAAAAGGAAGAGAGCGTTTTTGTTTCTGCAGGTCCCTCAATGCTGATGTGCCGGGCTGAAACGAGTAAAAACAGAGAAATGTCAGAACATTGATGTGGTGCGAGTAAGTGGAGAAAGCAAGACGAGGACAGATGTACGTAAACAAAGCAGGCGGAGGAAAAAAAAGCGAGGTGGAAGACTGCTGAGTGTTGGACTGTGGATTTGTCTCCTCAGCTGCTGGCTAAGTCTGTCATCTGTTCAACGACTGAATCAACATCTGGTGAAACCAGCATAAACACAGCTCCCTGAGCCACTGGCTGAGAGGCAGCGAGGGAGAGGGAGAAGCTTATACACTCGACTGGGCGGCACAGTTGCAATGCGCCCATGGAGGGAAAAAAAAACACAGAGGCAGAAGAGATACGACGTCTCTTCAGCGGGTCTGTTGTCAATTCTGTTGCAAGTAATGCATTAGACAGGAGGGTCCACGCTATAATCCCATTACTGTTTCCTGTAATAGAGTAACACTGGATACTGAAGTTCCAAATCGCAGTCATCACATCACATTTACTGATCGTATCAACAGGTCGTGACTCGTGTTACATGTACAGTAATACAAGTAATTCTGAAATATTACACCCGTTTAGGGCTTATGTATTGTGTTTGCTCCGCTCCTGCAACAAAGAGGGCCGAGAGGCAGAGGAGGAGATCAGGTCAGATAGGAGGAAGGGACTTTTAACAGCCTGGAAAACAGGTTTAAATTTACTTACTCTCATCTGGCAAAGGTAAACAGGCAAATACAGAGTTTTTTCAAGGGGGAAAGTTGTGCTGAGTGGATCTTTAATTACCCTCAAACCAAAACTTTGAACTATTTTCACACTGGACTTTTTTATTCTAGCAACAAGTTTAAAGGCTGAACCTTAAAAAGTGCATGATCTGCACTTATCCAGGCCAGTTTGAGCTACACATCCATGAGTCTGACGGCTTGTTAGACAGAGATGGAGCGCAAAACTCCCACGATTTGACTTACTAGAGTCCCATTTTCCAGAACTTATGACTGGCTTAAGACAGTTTGATTAAAAGAAAAAGTGATGGATGAATAGAAGCAGGAACTGTGAGGTTAACATGAAAAATGGAAGAAAACGTGTTGAAAGTAAATCCTCATAAACAGGAAATTTTATAAACACACAACAATTATTCAACAATGTGGTATCAACACGTTAAAGTAATGACAGCATGCCACTGGGGAGAGCGCCGGAGTGAGATGAAAACGAGTCGCAGATCAC
Organism: Acanthurus tennentii; assembly: GCA_029783805.1. Taxonomy (NCBI): domain Eukaryota; kingdom Metazoa; phylum Chordata; class Actinopteri; order Acanthuriformes; family Acanthuridae; genus Acanthurus; species Acanthurus tennentii. The sequence continues at coordinate 2,348,414 of JAPZDZ010000013.1, read as the reverse complement.
ATCTCTGAAGGAGTGTGCAGGCTGAGTTTCAGTCAGCCGTCACGGGCCGTCCTCCATGCATCAAGCTGTCGCTCTATTTCTGGGCAGAGGGAGGGACGCGTCCTATATCAGTGTCTGTTCAGACCGGCTTTACGGGAGACCTCCTCCTCTTGCAGTTCAAGTCAATTGTCAACATGATTTATGGAGACGTGAGCTATCTCTGGACCGGCTCCTCAATCTTCCCCCCTGACGAATGGGAACCATGGGCCCATGTAACCGCTGTTTGGTTTGTTTTACCTCATCCAGGCTAACAAATGAAACCTGCCATGTTTTCAAGGTTCTTTTCCTCCCTCCCTCCTCCTCCTCATATACAACCTGTGTGACGTTCACCAGAGATGTGGGATTCACACCACCACAGAACTGCTTGGTCTTTTTTTCCTCCTCACTCGAGGCTCAGATTTGAGTCATCTCCAGGTTTTTAATAGAGGCGTGGTGTCGTAACATTCAACGGCCG
>JAPZDZ010000013.1:2265301-2275468 GCA_029783805.1 Acanthurus tennentii | reverse complement strand
GCGATGGCAGCTGGTGGCTGTGCAGCGCGTGATGAGTGCGGTCATCATTAGCGGCTGCCTGTGAGGAATAGAGGTGTTTTGCTGCAGCAAAGTCGCCCGCAATTGGTCCCTGGAGAGCGTTAATTACCTCCCGCACAGCATATCAATAAATATTTGAGGAGGAAAGAGGTTCCTGAGGGTAAACAAAGGGAGCCAAGTTCACTCAGCCGTGAAATATTGGACTTCAATAAATAAAGCTACAGGGAATAAGCTCTTTTATTTCTCAGTGGAATCCATTTCTTTTAAGAAAAAAAAACATTTATGAGGAGCTAGTTTGTGTTTTTCAAGCAGTAAATGTCAAGAAGTATTTCTCTACAAACAGGTATTTATGTGAGAGCAGAAAAAAGGTCCAGGAACGGGTGAAAAAAACTCACTCGAGTCCTTTATGTTCAGATTCAGAGCGTTTTGCTTTAATAGTTCACCAAAAACAGCTGCTGCTTGCGTCATGGACCTGACGCGAACAGGAAACTACCACAGGAACTTCACAGCATTTTACACACACAGGCACAAACATGACAAGCCTCCTTTCTACGCTTCTCTACACGTCACTCAAGTTTCTGTAAAAATGATGCTCAGGGCAGTTTTTTTTATTATTATTATTTGAAAAGAAACAACAGAGAGGACAGGAGGGAGAGTCAGAGGCGTGATACTGTTTCAAATCACAGACTGAAATGACAGGAAAAGACCTTTCAGACAGATGCAGGATATTCTGGATTATCCTCAGTGAGCTTTTATTGCAAAATGTTTTTATTTAACAGAGAACAATTTGAAAAGCAGTGACCAAAATGGCTAATGTTTTTCTGTATAACCTTTGTATATCCTTGATTTTCTGCATGACGGCATTTTACAGTGTTTGATCCAAATAATGATGGGATTTTACCACCTTCAGATTAATAATCTCATATATCACCTTATGCACACAATGGGGATGAAAAAAATCAAACAAACAAGGTGCATTTGTCCATTCAGGATGGATTGGCAGAGGGAAAGGACTAAAGACAGGTTCATTTATCACGAACAGAGTGAACTTGGTGTGTGAATAATCACTGAGAGCGTGTTCGTGCTGTTCGTGCTGCTTTGTGCAAGGAAACGTTCATATTTCAAATTCTAAAAAAATCCCTGAAACAAAGGAAATACATTTTTTTTACTTGCTTTAAGTGCAATTAACAGATTAAATTTTTTTTGCTGCGTTTTGGTTGCATCATAAAAATGACTCAGTGACGCTGGTTTTTATGAAACATCCTGTTAAGTCTTCGTCTGTGAAAATTCACAAACCAAACAAAAAAACAGAAAAGAAGATGAGAAATACTGAAGATTGTTGTGGTGTTGGATAAAATCAAATTTGGCACCGTTCTCAGCTTCAGCAAGATCATTTTTTAATGCAATCAACATTCATTTAAGCGTGAAAATGTTGTTTAAATAAGAGTAATGATTAAGTTAGCAGTTACGAAGCTGACCAGCTAATATTTGCTAATATTTGTTCTGCACCCCAGTGATAAACGTCCAGTGAAAAATACTGCAAACATGAGCAGAGGACGTCCGAAAAAGCAACAAGGTCACCCAGATTAATGGCGGGCATATCTATGCATGGTATCTGGCTGTGCAGACAGTGCTGGTTTAATCTGTCCAGACTTTAAATATAAATGGAGTTTGGACGAAATTCAAAGTGACAGCTCTTTTTAGAAGCTTCTTTAATGTTTAGTTTAAATCCAGAGAAACTGCACTCAATAATGTTTTTCATTCCAGTGAAATCTGTCAGACGTTTTTTCACAGAAGTTCAATGTTTTTCCTGCAAAGACAAATTTCTATTGACTGTTTGTTTGTTTGTGAGTGTAATTAAACCCTGGAAGCATCAATGATTAAATCCCATTCAGCTCCAGTGTTTCATGATGGAGGCAGATATCTCAGAGGTTTTGTGAAACTGTCCGCATGGCTAAACACACTTTTTACTTTTTGTACAATAATAGAGTGTGTTTTTCTGATCTTTAGATGAAGCCACATTATGCCTCTCATGCTGTGTGTGATGTTCTTCCCATAATGAACAGATGAAAAGTGTCCGGCAAGAAACTCGGGATATTTTTATTCTGTCTGATTATTCTTCTCTGTTTCACTTCCCCTGATCCAAAAAAAAAAGCTGAAAAACCACAAATAAATAAAAGCAGAATGTGATGACTTGCTAATCTTTTTTGACATATACTCAGTTCAAAACAGTACAAAGAAAATGTATTTAAATTTTTGCTTCATCAGCTTCATGTTTACTTTGAATTTGGCGCAACAACATGATCCAGTCAACTTGGCAACAAAAGATCAGAAGTTGTGGAAAACTAAGACACCTGTTTGAAACAATTTACAGGTAAACAGGCTCTTTGGTGACAGGTGATAGTGCCATGATCGGATAATAAAGGGTTTAAAAGTACGGACAGAGCAACTGGCACACAGCCTTTACGATGATTTCCACCAAAACAGGACTATTTCAACTTTGATTTTCTTCAGCAGTTATCAAACTTCCTCAGTTTCCAGTACTGAGAAATTAGCAAGCTTTCGAGCCCAGAGAGCTTGAAGCTAAAAATATTCCAACTTTTAACTAAAGAACGCAGCAGTTCAAAAGGGCTTTCAGTCACGTAGCAACGGCAGGATTTCCAAATGAACCAAACAGCTGAACTTATCTCTCGTTGCATTTGCAAAACAAATAATTGCCGTTTTGTAGCCCGAACCTCTTTACAGCAAAATATTCCCGTAGAGGAAGAACTGAGCTGCAAAAACGGCTGTTTGGATTTTACATGTTCAACTGTGACCTCAGTGTTCGAAGAGAGGAAAGAAACGTGATGCCAAAACAAAACAAATTAAATTTACAGTTTGAAGAAAATCAAAGATGATCTGCTCATTTTAGAGTGAAAAGGATATTGTGGACTCTGACTTGAGGCGGTAAAATCACACAAACTTTTCTACTTCATGTGGAAATAGTCTATTTTTTAGCCTCCAATAACTGGATCATCATAGTTTAGATGCATTAAGTTAGTCTAGGGGTTATTTTGTGAGTGAAGAGGTGGATATATGTGTTTATAGATAACATTTTTGTACAGTATATAATTGTTTATATACTACCAATACCAAAAACACCACAGCTCTCTTTCCTTGTGTCGTGTCACCGGTGAGTGCCCTGAAGTGGACTGAATAACTTGTTTCTTTTAGAACAAACACACAGCAAGTTCCCTGATCACAAATCAGACTCGTAACAAACCGAGAAAAAAACATATCGACAAAAGAAAAGTCATCAGAAAAAACTCAGAGACATTACAATCATTCTGTACATAACAAGTCCGCTATACAAAAGAGTTTACCCTGTTTGTGTGTACTGTACACTCCGTTGCTTCAATGAGAGAGTAAACAGACAAATCGTTGCCTCAACAACATGTGAAAGTGAAAACGAGGAGCAACACCCGTCTCTGCAGATGTCAGAGTTACTCGGGAGCAGATAAATCGATGCGGTCGTCATTAACTGGAAATGTGCAGCACCCGCCCACTCCTGACCCGCAGCTGACTCTTCTTCTTCTTCTCACACACATAAACACACACCATTGCACTGCTGATCCTGTGTCCACTGGTTTTTTAAATTAAGAAAAAGGTATTAGGATGAAAAGAGTCGATAAGAGTGTGGGCTGCTGGTGAGGGCCTGGTCAGAGCTGGAGAGTCCGTGGAGGAAGAGGATGGTGGTCTGCAGGTCAGGGTGAAGAGTTGACGAATCAATGAGAGAAAACACAGCGAGCATGTGTGGGAAAACATGAAAATGGATGCAGTGCAAAAGAAAGAAACAAAGAGGCAAATCTAGAAACAAAAAGGTTGCCTTCAGTGTCCAATTTTTCATTTATATTTACTTGAAGAAACTGTTTGCTCTTATTGTTTTTGTTTTGTTTCTGTAGAGTTTGAGAAGATTGATGCAGTTTCTTTTCCTGAGCTACAACCAGGAAACTGACGTCCTAAAACACAGCTGCAAAAACTGCAAGAGCTCACAGATTACTGTTGCATGTTTTATTATGTTTGTTTGACGGAAAAAAGATAAAGATGAAGCTGTGGTTTAATATGGAGTGACTCATGTAGCGTGTAGCATGTAGCGTGTAGCACCTTGCACAACATCACATTTCTATTTTTGTACAGATATTAACAGATATGCATGAAAATACAGCATGCTAATAAGTGGGTTTTAGTGATACAGTGTCAAGTTTTTTTAATTTGAGAGACCTTAGCTAGCTGTGTCCCCATCCCTGCTAATGCTAGGCTAAGCTAACCCTCGCATCCTGGCTTCAGAGTCCTACATCGCAAGGTCATGTGAGACACATCTATCTAACTCTCGGACAAATGTGTTGGAAGAATGTGCAACTATTTCATTTGAATTATTATTCTGTCACTCAATTCCAAATATAATATTTTAACTCATTTCTTTGTCTTACGTAGCTTTTTGGCAACCAGCATCCTTTTAAAGGGCTGAAAAAAATTTCCCTCAATAAAGAACAGCGACTTATGAAAAAGATTTATGGTTTGGTTAAAAAGAAAAAAGAGAAGATGAAAGTGGCGGATGCAAGAGCTGAGAGCACAAGCCACAACATCGAATCCATTGTGTTGCTTTTCCAACTGTCAAAAACCCATAATAATATTGCATTTATAATAACAGGCCTATTAAACTAAAAAAAAGGCAATTTTCTCATCCAAGAGGCCTAAAAAAGTCATTTTTTTGCTCAATAAAAGCTAAAAATTATTAATCATTATTTATGATTTATTTTTTTGACTGTCTAATCATTTCAGCACTGATACAAACTTTTTTCAGACCTCTAAGAAGCTTTAACTGTGAGCTGTGTTTTTACTACAGGCCGTGAATATGCTGGCATAAAAGAACAATACAAGCCATGTTTTGTCTTTTTTTTGACAACAATCCTTTTACCACCCAAATGGCTCCATCATAGCAACAGTTTGCTCTGAACAGAAACAGGTTGTGTGAAAGAGAAAAATAAAAGGAGAATGAAAAGCAGTGTTGGTTTTGAGCTTCCCGGATGATTCAGATGGGACCAGACGTGGATCTGCACAGTTAATTCCCGCGGCATCAGAGAACAGAGAGCAGCCAAGTCGAAACTCTTTGTCACTGCAGCACCGGCTGTGGACGGCTCTGAGCCTGCGCTCGGCTAAACAACACCACGATTACTGATGAACCTCTACAAGCCACAGACTACACAGGCAATCCAACCACTGTGAGTGTGAGTGTCAAATCGGCCTTTAGCCAAAAACATATCGGCTGTTCAAAAACATATCAGCTAGCCAGAAACAAATCAGTGGACTAGAGACATTTCTGGAGTAATTTCCAAAGCGTTCTTTCAGGGAAAATGGAAGGACAGAAACAGGGTGGGATGTCCGGGGGTCAGCAGAGTGCTGTTAGACAAGAGGACAGTCAAGATTTGTGTCTGTATTTCCATTTTAATTTCAATCTCCCAAACAAAAAGAAATGGGAAACGATGGCAGACCGTGTGTGGATCTCCTCCCTGCCCTCTTCTCCTTCTTCTTTTTCATCTGTTTTCTCTCTACGTTTCTCTGTAGTTTCCTCAGATGCCCATGATGTGAGTTTAGTCCCCTCTACTCAGACCCGCCCTGAGGAGGGGCAGGGCTAATGGGGGGATCCAGGGGTCCGCGGCAGTCCGTGCAGCCACCCCCCGACTCTCAGCCACAGGAGATGACGGTGAAGCGTTTGGAGATGCAGGACATGTTGTGCAGCACGATACCCAGGAGGAAGAGCAGCACGCACGCCACCAGGATCACCGTGCAAACACCAGACCACGTGGAGCCCTTCCCACCCCCTCCCACCGGGCCAGTGACCCTCCTCTCACCCTCGCCTCCCTCCAGCCCCACCCCAACACCTTCCAGGGCCATACCCAGGCCCAGAGGCTGCTGCTCGGGCACCGTCACCACCGTGATCCCCTTCTGCTGGCTGCCCGGTAGGAAGCGACATCCCAGCTCCCCCGGTAGGCCGAGCGCTCGCTCCTTGGCGACGGGCAGCGGCAGCATGTAGCAGCCATTGCTGGGGAGGCGGATGAAGACGGGCGTGTGCTCGGAGGCGTGAGGGATGGCGATGACAGTGATGATGTCCGGGTCGTCTGGGAGCTGGGAGACGGACAGGCCTGGCGGGAGCTTGGTGACGCCGCGACACCAGGGACAACGAATCTCCTTCTGGCTGCTGCGCATCTGGGTCAAACACACGGAGCAGCATGTGTGTCTGCAGTCCAGGAGTTTGGGCCGCCGGCGGGGGCTGTAGTAGTTGAAGCAGATCTGACACTCAAGAATTGAATCTTGGGAAAGAGTCTCCATTCTTCTAAGATGGCTAGGTGATCCTTTTTTTTAGCAGAAACAGCAATATTTCTAGAGAAGGTGAATCAAAAAGGTCTTGCAGAAAGGTTGATCAGCTGGGAGCTAAGAGAGCATGACTGGCTCCGATGCTTGATGTTTCACCTCCGTCCGGGACTTCACAGCGGCGTCACAGCTCTTTGGTGGCAACATGCTTCCTCATCTGCAACAGAAAAGAGGAAAAAGAATGTTGGAGACATTAAGAGGAGCCACAGTTGGAGCTGTTAGTATCTTTGCGATGAAGCAGCTTCTTTGTCAGACAAAAAAAACCCAGAACCAATCAAACTAATCTGCAAATCTCAACCTTTTCCATAAAATTCATATCTACTCAGGTTCAGAGAAACAGACCTTCAGAAACTGGTTGCACCAGGTTTAACACCTGTAACAGGTTTGTATTTGAATGACCTCGAACAGAGTTTTTCTTCTACCTCTTGTTATTGTGGTACTGATTATGATGTACTGTACCAGTCTCACCCGGAAAACATCACCAAAGCCATCATTATATGGTACTTTTCTCCACTTACATTATTATTACATTACATTATTTCTCTCTAACCCCGAAATCACCGTCAAATCACTGTTATTTCTTGCACAAACGTTCACGTCTCTGTTAGCATATGGAAAAATATTCAACAAAAATTAGAAGCATGCATGTGTTTTAAGAGCTAAAACATGTTTTAATGGTCATTTAAACACTTGTAAATAATTTCAACCTCCAAATCTGAAAATGGTACACAAGGCACTTTACAGATGACTGACCTCACAGCAAAAAGAAGCCCAAAAATAAGAAAATGAGTGGTCCATCACTGCATGAATGACAGCACACAGCGTCCATATATCGGCCTCCAGCAGTGGTGGGTCCATGAAGCCCCTCGCCTCGGTGTCTGTGTTAAGTATGGCTAATTCTCTAACCGTCTCCTTCAGGCCACAGACCACATAAACAATTTCTTCCTCCTCCTACTCCTCTTGCATAATCACATCTACTGTGTTAATCCATGCAGAAGCTTTGATAGTTTACTTTTACAGATGATTAAACCCTGTCAAAACAGCAGCAAGGAAACAATGAGTACAAGAACAGGGTCCTGCTGACTTTTTTCTTTTTATTTTTTAACCAATTTGTCAAGTGTGAAAACTGCTGAGGAGGAATGAGGACTAAATTCTTCTCTCTCTTCCTTTCCATCTCCATCTCAGCTGAGATGGTGTCCCTCAGGGCATGACTGTGGGATGACAGCTAGAGCAAGGAAAAGAGGGAGATGCAGAGGAGAGCGGTGATAGATATGGAAAAAGGTGACCACTGACTGCCCCACGACGCCATGCATCTCAGTCTCTTATCAGAAACAAGATCTCAGGCAATTAACCTGCTCGTGGCACCCTGTGGGGACGCTAATGTGGAAATGATAGATAAGAAAGTGAATGTACGAGGTGCGCTCGGAGCAGTTTATTCAGTCTGGAGTCCTTTGGTTTAGTTCATTTGAAAGAGAGAAGATAATCACATTGCACCTTGGGCGGTGGTAAATAACAGCAACCAGACATAGATTTCCACTGAAATAAACTCCCACATGGACTGAACTTTTCAAACCCGAATCCTTTTGAAAACCCTTTCACAGAATGATCCATCGATATCTCCATCCTGGACGTCACTGCAGCAGAAACGATAGCCGAGATGCCCTTGCCGATTGGCCACATCCTCACGCCCTCTCTAGGGGGATTACAGGTCACATTGGGGATGTAACCCCCCCAGCATGTTCTAAGTCTGCTCTGGAGTTTCCTCCGGCTCACCCTGACCAGATACCTGCCTGGAAAGAATCTCAGAGACATCCTGATCATGTGTCTCAATCTACTTTACTGTCTTCTTCCTGCGTGAAAAAATAGTTTTATTAAAAGCTCCACATGGCTGAGAGCTTCAGTTTACTCTCATAACCGTTTCTGATTCTTTTGAGACACCTAATCTTCTTGATACTGACTTTATTAAGTAGTTCCAGTTATGGCCAGACAAGACCGATCCACATTAAAAACAGTTTTGTCACTAAAATTCTGTGTTTTTGACATCAATTAGTGCAAGTTTTCACTCAGAAAAAGCTGCCAGCTCAGTTGTAGCACCGATAAAACCTCTGGTCTTATGTGTGTTATTTGAGCTGCGTGGAAATGATCCTTCTGCTTGTAACAGAGTCAGACTTCTGATAAACAACCTGTGAAACTGGATCAATTCATGGACCAACACTTGAACAACTCCAGAAGATAGAAAATGTAACTCAGTCTTATTGTACATCAAACAAAAAAAAGCCTCATTAAGGTTGAAATTGATGTGTGTCCAGTTAGCAGTAAAACTACAGGAAGTGGCCAAAGAATAAAGCATTTTAGAGGACAGATGGTCAAACTTTGCCTTGACAATAAAGAAAAGCACAGCACTTAAACACAGAACTGGAGTAAAGTCTTGTTAGTCTGCTAAACTCCAGCATCATCTCTCCTCTGCCCTTTAGCTGTAGCACCACCAGCCTCCTGGGCATAAACCCCCCCACCCAGTCAGGTCCGAAGGCCAAACCATCCACTCCTCCTGACTCCTCGCCCTGCAAAAAAAAACCAAACCTGACCTAGTTTCTCCACACCGTAGCCGAGTCAAAAATGGGCAAAAGTGCAGAAAAAATCCCGGCAGTTTTATGGAGAAGTGAGGATAGAGGAGTACAAGCACAGGAAGCAGAGAAAGAAACCTGCCCTTGAGGGGGCGAGACAGCCCAGGGTATTACTGAATCCTTTTCCCATAAGGATTAGCTTTGATCTGACATAAATGCTTTGTGGCTCAATATTCCCAAACACCCAGCAGCTCCCTCTCCTCTCCTGCTTTCCCTCTTTCCTTCTGACTGAAAAGCTTTTCCTCTACAACTCCGCATCAATTCTTCACACTTTTCGGCGGATAATTTCTTTCCCTCAGACTTTTCCTTTCCACTACCACCTTCACTTACTTTCTACATGTCAAGGACGATAATAAAGCTGCAAAAATATATTCCAAAAAATATTGAAAAAAAATATTATCAATTTGAAAAATGCTGTATTTTGTGCAGGGAAGCCACGAGTTGTGTGCTACACAGAACCCAAACCCCTGAAATTACTTTTAAAAAAGCACAATATAATGACAGTTTTAACAGAAAAACAAGAAAAAAATGTGCAAAAAAAGTGATATTTAGCAGGGCTGCAACTGATAATTGTTCTTGATCCGGTGATTTGATTAATTGGTCCAAAAAATGCCAAAAAAAAGAAATAAAAAAACCCAAGTTAACTTATTCAAATTGCTTGTTATAAAGTCAACCAGTGATTTTCACTGTGGTCACTCAGATGGAGATATTCTGCAGTAACAATAAAAACATGACTAATCAGCAGGATTTCTCTCAGAATCTAAAGACAATAACACTTGTGCTCTCGAGGATTTCTGAGGTCCGGAAACAACGACGAGTGGCTTCGGGGAGCCGCCGCCATCTCATTCAACAATGTGATTTATCGGTTCAGCTGAGCTGTAACCAGGGCAACCTGGCAACCTGGAAAAAGGCCCAGTTTGTGACCCATTTTTTTATTTTTTTTTTTTAACAACACCATCATAGAAACACAACAAAATACCTTCCCTTACAGTCTGGAAGCAGTTTTCTAACAAGTCTCCTGAATAAGTAAATTTGAGCTGAGACTCACAGTCTGGATACGAATCAGGAGAACCATTTATAGGCAAGTTTAGGTTTGGTTTAGTTTTGGTTTAGC
>JAPZDZ010000013.1:1791134-1804600 GCA_029783805.1 Acanthurus tennentii | reverse complement strand
CCCGCCTCCGGCTCCACGCACTGCGGCTCCGCTTCAGGTCGGGTGTACAACGACGGCAGCTGACACAAACAACAAGCTGAGAGTCAGTGTGAAGACCAAAGAGGCGTGTTTCCACAGGGGGGACACAAATAAAGACGAAACAGGTCGACACAAGAATCAGCTCTACAAACACATTTAAAGTTAAATAAAGAAAGTTAAATGTGGTCAGCCATGTTTAAGTCTGAGTCAGGAGGACAACAACACAACTGATACTCCTGATAATCAATTACTAATCATACAAACACTTTAGAAGACATGTTTAAAAAGACCACAATGACTCTGCAGCTACAAGAGGAAGGTTTTAGATCATGTAAATCATGTAAGATCAGGAACTCATGTGCACATCATCCAAACACTGTAAACACCTGCGTTAACATGTCATGTGCCTGTTTTTGCTCTTTTGAATCATATTTTCATGTTAAATCAGTTCAGTTTACCGTCAGTTTGCACTTTTAAACACTGTAACCACACTGTCAGTTTGTAGTTTATATGACTTTCTGCAATAAAACACCGCAAGACCTCAAGTTTGTGAATTATATAACAGCTGCTTCCTGGTTTGTGACTCCGCTGCTGTAAAATCAGAACTGAGTTTTGAAAAAACCTGCAAATATCAGACATGTGGATGATGTTTTCATCGTGAACGCAGCGGTGTTGATAACCGGGGGGGGGGCACCGTAATCATACTCCAATACTGATCAATAACATGGTGCACGTGGTTCATGTAAACAGACTCGAACAAAAACAAACCGAGGACGAGATTACAACATTCATTTTAACACGGTTCCTCCCCCCGGACTGATACTCATTAACCCACCTCATCGATGCTCAGAGCAGGCTGGGAGTTCTTCTTCTTCACCTCGCCGGCAGCCAGCACCGAGCCGCACAGCAGGCCGGCCAGAGCCGGAGCCCCGGCGCACAGCGACACCTGGTGGCGCAGCGGCAGAAGACACATGAGTAGCGTCGATAAGCAGCTGTGACTAATAAAGCGCTGTGCTGTCAATTTAATCACTTATGGCTCCGATTTAAACGACATAAACAACGAGAGGAACACAAGACACAGGTTTAATGTCACGTAGTTTGAATATAAAGAGAAAAAACAGCATTTGTCTGTTTAACTGACCTGTTAGCGACCGCAGCTAGCAACATGCTAACGTTAGCTTTTGACTAATTTAGCAACTTTGTTCGTAAAGTTCATCTTGTTACAATATAAATAAATACTCCCCAGATGACTGACACTGTTTAAATAGTACATAATGTGTAAGGAGACAAAAATGACGATGGTTAGAATAGTTACCAGTTTGACATAAGACATAGTCATCCACAACACTTTCGCTTTTCTACGGCAAGCCGGAGGGGTGTGTGTCAGACCGAGAGGCGCATGCGCGGTTTACTTGCGCACTCTGATAACGAGGTCTGAAAATGTATTAATCCAACTGCTGGTTCGATAAACAGTAAAAATAATCTGATAAAGTTGAAAATAGTAAATATTTGTGATCCATAATTTTCACTGAGCAAAAACGGAAGTACTCAGCGGAAAGAAGATCAGATTTAGCATCTTTAAATATATTTATATTGTATATATATTTCATGAATGGATTTAGGATAGTTTAATATTTATGCACATATATAGATTATAGGATGTTTAATCCATTTATGACACCAGCTTCTTTAAAGTGAGAATCTCTTTACTCAGTTTTGGTAAATTAAAGATTTCTGAATTTCAGATGAGCATTTTCAGAACTTTATGACACTTAAGATTATTAAAAGCCAAGAAATAACAAATTAATCAATCAATATGAACACCATCACTTGTTCCAATCATCATGATATTCACACATTTGCTTTCAAACTGTCATGACTGCATTTATTTATTAAATCAATAAAACTATAACAACTTTTTTCAATCAAATTAGTTTAGTTTCAAAAAGACCGACTTTGGTTAAAACACCCAAAGTCTCTCTCTCACTCTCTCACACTCTCACACTCTCTCACACACACACACACACACACACACACACACAGATATAAAAGCACTCGGGCAGCCGGCTGAAAGTTGACCAATATGAACATTTATTTCTGGAAAGAAGTTACAAATCGTTTCCAAAGAGTTTCTACTCAGGTTACAAGATATGTTGATCTGATTTTACTTTCTTTTTCGGATACAGTCGTTGTAGCAAGGTATGTTTTTTTCTTTTTCATAATTTTTTTAAATCCTCTATTCTGTTTTCCTACTGACAGACTGAAGACTGGTGGACTAAAGGATGCTGCGCTATGACTGAATGTGCCTCAAATCAGGACAGTAGTACTTTATCGGTTACACTCTTGTTATTTTAACAGCAACATGAGAGGAGCAGCAGCGAGGAGACTGCAGAGTGGCAGATGTGATGAAGATGATGATGAGGATGATGAAGAAGAGACGTAAAGGGTCGTGCAGTTAAAGAGAAATGTTCCCAAACCAGACCTGCCTCTGACTGTGTGATCATGTGACTCTTCTGTTGTTATTCTGAAGGTTTTTGAGGGAAAAAACTGGAAGGAACCAAAGAAATAAAAAGGGACAAAAACTAGAATGTGGAGAAAATAATAGTTTTTAGCTTAAAAAAGACTAAAATTTATGTTGATTCTGAACTGATCTGAATAATAAAAATGTTCAACAGCAGAAAAATAAAATTGAAATATGAGGAAAAACAGATGAAGCAAAGATCAGGTTTGTTTTCATGTAGCTTGTGATAAACAGGTTTTAAAAGAAATTCAGCTGCAGAGTGACGGCTGCATGTTCGAGCAGAAACAGAAGAAATATGCAGCTTTTAAATAATCTCAGAAATATTTTTAGTCATTTTTCAAGAAAAAAACACCAAACATTTGCTGATTTCAGATCAAATCTAAAGATCTTTTCTCTTTTCTTTGTCACATTAAACATCTTTCAGTTTTGGACCGTTGATCCAACAAAACAAGACTTTTTCACAGATTTTCTGAACATTTTATTGATTAAAGAATTAAATTATTAAGAGGATATAATTGATACTTTTTTTGTCAACTTCTTTTTTTTTGCTGTCGAACATTTTCCTCCATGCATGCTTCATGAAATCCTCAGTGAAACTCACGTCTTCTCACCGCTGAGGAGGCGTCAACGTGGGGAAAGAGCCACAGAGAGTTTAAGATTTTTGCAAAAAAATTACAAAAAGTGGCATCGCATGAACAGTTTAAGGACTCAAGAGCTTCACATTTAGACCCGAGGGACTCTGTTGATACAAAGGGCCTTGAATTCAAGGATAATTCAAGGATAATCCAGAAGTTTTCTCATGTCAGGCAGAATTGAAGTCTAATCCCTCAGAAACATGTCACATACAAACAGTCTGGCTTTAAAAAATGACGGTTTGTTTACAGGAAAGAGCTGAAAAATTGATTTAAACGACTCTGTTACTCTCTTTTAAACTGCACCTGTTCAGTTGTTGAGACTCGGATGCATTTCTAAACGTTTCCTCTGTTTGCCGGCTGAGTGCATGAACCCTCCATCTGATCAGAGACCGTTCAGAGCATCGATGGTCGGGACGGACGGTCGAGGATGAAACAGGACAAAGTACAATTTGAAAACAACACGATTCACAATGAAAAGTCTTTGTGGTAATAAATAACCCTCCTCATGTTACTGCATAGCTCAGAGAAAGCATAAATAACTTAAAGACACGGCTGACATACAGAACTGCATCAGTGTGTGCTCTAGCCCTTTTTCACAGTTGGCTCCTGGAAAAACAAAAAAAGGACAAATAAATATCCGGAGGGGACGAGGTGAGAACGGAGGAGCTGGTAATCGGGCTGCAGGATCAAGGCGCTGAACTGCTTGGAAAGCTTTACAGTACAAATGACAACAGAAACCTGCAGAGCGGCCGGACGACGGGACCGAAGCTTCAGTTTTAATGTCTGAAATGAACACGGCTGACTGCGAAAAGGCTGCGGACGTTCAGCTTTGGGAGACGTGCTGTCGATCTGAAACATCGGCTGGTAACTTTTTAAGTCATTCAAAGCTGAAATCCAGCTTACAGCCTTCTGTCGATAATCATGTTGATGATAAAAATCTCATGCATGCACCTCCTCGCAGACAGGGGGCGCTCATCAGGCTGAAATGAGGTTTTCCTGACAGGTTTGTGCAGTGAGGAGAATTTCCAGGATCTGATTTGTGGCACTCACACGAGCAAACCTCAAAGAAAAGAGCGAGACATTTCAACAGGTATACAAAAACATTCCTGCATGAGGTCCGATGTGTTTCATCACGGTGTTATTTGTGATATTTTAGCAGAATTTACGGCACAATTCCAACACAGAGGTCAAAGAAGTGCTGAGTGCTGCATGAACGAGGCTGATTTCTAGTAAAAATTGTGCTGTGGAGGTGAAACAGTGTTTGGCAGCCTGATGAAACTGTTTCCGTTACAGGAGTTTAACTTCCTGGGTAAGAAAGCAGATCTGCACTTTATAAAAACCTGCACTTTGATGATTTGAAGCAGATTTGACCACATTTCTTAACCTGAACAGAGTCGTGAAAGTTTCAGGGAATTGTGCTTTAACTGGTGCTAAAATGTGACACATAACACCTCCGATCACGCAACGAC
The DNA here is from genome assembly GCA_029783805.1 of Acanthurus tennentii. Lineage (NCBI taxonomy): Eukaryota > Metazoa > Chordata > Actinopteri > Acanthuriformes > Acanthuridae > Acanthurus > Acanthurus tennentii. The sequence goes on along the minus strand of JAPZDZ010000013.1, from coordinate 1,799,957 downwards.
GGACACGTTTTGTTTTTTTTAAAAAAGAATCTCGACTCGACAGTCAGCGAGTTCATTTCAGACGCAGCTGAGTTCGACTGCAGCTGCTCCGGAGGTTTGCTGAGCCACGACAAGAACGAATAAAGTGCAGGGAATGTGGACGAGAGGGGGTGAAGCACTGCCAGTGACCAGACGGATACAGACGACGACCTTTGACCCCTGCAGCGAACGAGTCTCTGTCACTTTTCACCACATGACATCATCGCTGGATGGAGAACGAGCCCTCGTGTACCATGTAGTGTTTTTTCCTCTTAGACTTGCATTCAGCACACACACACTCACTCACACACACACACACACTCACACACACACACACGTTCTGAAACTCAGACGGAGGTAGGAGAGGGGACACGGGGAGACGATGTTATATGGACATGAGCACAGGTTGGTGGATATCTGGGAGTAAAGAGCAGATTCCGGCCTTGGAGCTGGAACGCACTGGAAGCAGGAAAACGGACTCTGGGTGAAGAAACCTGATGTTCACAGCTGGAAGCGTCAGCAGCATCTGGATCAACGTGGTGTTCGTACCGGTTCGACGGCCTCTGTCTGAATATTTGGAGATAAAATTAGCTGCTCTACAGTTTATAGTGTTCATATTTTGTCCATAAATCTAATTTATTTTGCTGTTAAATACTGGAGTGTTTGAAAGAGCTGCAGTCGGCTTCACTAATCTATTTCTCAGGAAGAGCCTTAAATAGTTCTACGGATGCTGTGAAACTTCAGGTAAAATCAGGTAAATCTGTTTCTGTGTTTGTTCGACCGGTGACAGGAAATAAAAGCAGGTCCGTGTGTGAGTCTGAGGCTTCCAGTGCGTTCCTGCGTGAGCCTGACGGACAGTCTACATACAGTAGGCGAGTAGAATCGGACACTGACCACAGTCCAACAGAAACCAGCAGAATTCAACTTTTTTTTTCTCCCCACAGATCATTTTCGTTTATTTTCTGAGAAAGCTAATTGTGAAAATGTTCAAGCTGACTGTCGACAAGTGACGTCTCGGCGCGCCACGCTTCACTTGGCTTCTTTGAGAGCAGCACACCTATGGGCCGGCCATCTTCTCACCTGTCTGTGCTGGTCTCTGGTTTCAAAGCCTGCGTGTCAGCAGAGTCTCCCACCTGTAAACACCTGAACTCACCGCCGGACGCTTCGCTCCTTCAACAGTTTGCAGTTCTATAAAAAGGAGGCTGGTGCTGCAGCAGACCTCAGCTGCAGCGTCTGACGTGCTCCAGCACGTACTCTGGGAAGTGCAGACTGCACACCTGCAGACCGTCCAGTTTGCAAGGCATCCTGGGATACTCGTCCTCCTTCCACTTGTTTTCGTCGGGGTCGAAGGTGAGGATGGAGTCACTGTAGTGGCCGTTGTAACACAGGCCGCCCAGCACCATGATCTGCCTGTCCAACACCGCCACCCCGTGGCCGCTGCGCCCGATGGGCATGGAGGCCAGGATGGTCCACTCGTCGGTGTCGGGGTCGTACACCTCGGTGGACGGGCAGCCCTGCGACTCGAAGGAGGCGCGCAGGATCACGCACACGCCCCCGAACACGTACAGCTTCCCGTTGTGAGAGATCATCTTGTGGAAGCAGCGGGCGTAGTTCATTTTGGATTTGTTCTCCCAGCAGCTGGCGTGGGTGCCGGGCAGCAGCGGGCCGCGGCCGCCGCGTGTCCTGTGAGCGTCCGACCCGCCGGAGCTCCCTCCCCCTCCTCCTCCCCCTCCCCCAGCCTCCCGCCCGGGGTCGAACACGCACACCTGTTTGGAGGTGGAGGAGGAGGTGATGCCGCCGGTGATGTAGAGTTTACCGTTCAGAACCGTTCCCTCGTGTCCGTACTTGTTGACAGGATACGGGTCCACGAACTCCCAGCGGTCCTCTGTGATGTCGTACCGCTCCGTGGAGTAGAAGGTCTCGTCCCGCGTGCGTCCCGCCACGGCGTAGATAAACTTGCCGATGACGCCAACGGCAAACTCTGACCTGCAGACGAAAACATCACAGATAAGTGGCGATAAATCGTTCAAACAAATCTGGAAAAGATCCGGTGATCTGAAGGTGACATGAGACAACTCGGCCCTCTCACCTCGGCACGGACATGTCCGCCATGCGCAGCCACGAGTTCTGCCGCGGGTCGTAGCGGTAGACTTTGGAGGAGGCGTGAAACTCCCCGTCGGGCCCCAGCTCCTCTCCACCCAACAGGAAGGCAAAGTTGTTCACGATGGCCAGGCAGTCCGGTCGCAACGGCACCTGAGGTCCCTCCAGCTCCCACCACACCTGAGGCGTGAAAACACAGGTCACATGACAAAACAAAGGTCAAACAAACAAACAAACAGTCCTGAAACAAACTGAGGAACCGGCTTCTCGTGGTCGAAGACGCTCAGACAAACAGGCGGACACCTTTGGGCGCTGGAGCAGCAGGATCTTGCTGTTGACCATGCTGTGGCCGATCATCCCCCTGAAGACGGCGGTCTGCGGGCGGACGGAGCGGATGCGGTTGGAGCGCGTCTCCACCAGGGGCTGCTGGTTGACATCATGGAAGTAGCTGAGCGCCTGATCCACCTCCTGCCGCAGCTGTCTGGAGTAACGGTAAAACTCCGACGTCTTCACCTGTGATGAGGAAGACGATGAGACACCAGCGACCACGTCAGTGACGAGGAGGAGCCTGAGACGCTGCTCTCCGCCGCTGGCGGGAGAAAGCAGAACTCACCTTCTCGAAGATGTTGGCAGGAGTCATGAGGCAGAAGCGGATGGACTGAACGATGGTGTCCGTGTGCCGCCAGCGCCGCCGGTCGTGCCGCAGCCACGCCTGCACAGCTTCGTACAGCTCGATCTCCGGGAAGCGACTGAGAGCGTCACTGTTCAGGTACGCCTGAGGACGGAGACAGAAGAAGACTCAGAGAGAGCTCACAGGAGGACTTTCAGAAAGTGTTTGCTGTTTTTTTAATCACCATTCTAACTTTTCTTCTGGTAAAAAACAAACCTGCAGCCTCTCGAGGCCGAGGTAGGACAGGAAGTCGGGTCGGCTCATAAGCGGGACAAAGTTGTCAAGCAGGAAGTTGTCGAGCTGCTCCTGGACGCCCTCCACCCCGACGCTGAAGTCCTCCAGCAGGCGCATGACCTCGGCACAGTTCTCCAGGCAGATCTTGGCCAGCAGGAAGGAGCAGCAGAACTCCACCGCCTCCGTCAGCTGGACGTACATCGCCGCCTGTCGGGACAGGAAGAGATAGGAGGAAACGGAGGAGGCGTGTGTGTGAGAGAGTGTGTTATGACAGCAAAGAGGCCAAACAACAGAAAAGAACAACTCCAGCTGCAGGAAGCAGAGCTGGACGGATCTCAGAGGACGTTCACCTGCAGGATCTCCTGGACGGTGGGCATGCTGAGCTCCAGCGAGCCGTAGTACATGAAGCGGAGGATGTGGCCGAACCCAGCGGCTGTCAGCCCCTTCATGTGGATCTTGTCCTGGTCCCTCTCCCTCATGTCTGCTGTGAACATGACCCGGAAGTAGTCGCTCTGGGTGGCCAGAAGCGCCTTGTGGGCCTGGAGGAGGACGAACATGGTGGACACATGAACAACAGTGGAACTCAAACCAGAGGACTGACAGTCATGACTTTTGCTTTTTTCTCTCCACATCGTTTCCACATGAAACACAAAGCTCTGATCCAGGACCACATGCTTCTTTTCCTGCGTGAATTCTTAGAAAACTTGACATTTCTGTCAAAGATCTGCTCATAAAATCTGCTGTAGTTGAAAGTGTGAGCTCAGTGGCTTCGTTTCTATGTATTAAAATGTGATTCAAACTTGTGAAACGTCTTTAATAAAACCTGACAGTCGCCTCACATGAGCATGTGTCTCCAGCTTCGTTCCTGTACCTGGAAGTGGTGCTCCTCTATCAACAGTGTGACGTCCAGCAGCAGACGCTCCTCATAAAGCGCCCTGAAGCCTGACGACACACTCCCGTCGTGCACCTGGGACAGGTACACCTCCACATCTGCCCCCGACATAACACACCTGGAGCCATGAAGGGGGGCAAAGAGCAGGTGGAGGACGGAGACAAGAGGGAGTGAAAGATCAGAGGGGGTCATAACGGATCTCTGAGGTCACAACACTGAACTGTGAGAAACTCAAAGCAGGGACGAACTGGAATTAACATCTATTCAAAACTGAATCCAGCAGAAACAAAACTGAGGATCTCCACGGAAAATGTTCTCTGTGTGTGTGTGTGTGTGTGTGTGTGTGTGTGTGTGTGTGTGTGTGTGTGTGTGTGTGTGTGTGTGTCTCTGAAAACACTGAGTCTGGGGCTGGAAGGGCGTTCAATAGGACGTTCAGCATTAAAAGCTCAGCACTTCAGCTGCTGCATCCGAACAAGCCGTTACTCTTTCACAGCCAGACGTGTGTGTGTGTGTGTGTGTGTGTGTGTGTGTGTGTGTGTGTGTGTGTGTGTGTGTGTGTGTGTGTGTGTGTGTGTGCGCTGACACACTGGGGAAACACCCGCTCCACTGCAACACAGCGAGGCCGGTGGAAGTTAAAGAAAAAGAGAGAAAAACCCTTTCGAGAAGGATTCCCCACCCCCCGCTTCATCATCATGAAAATACAGTCATGCACACACACACACACACCACGAGGAGAACACAGGGACGACACACACACACACACACACACACACACACACACACACACACCTTGTGTTAAATTTTACCTGTTTGCTGCACACAACATAGAGTAGAAAACACACGCACACCTCCACAACCTCACAGTCACTTAATAAGAATGCAAATGACAACAAACACACACACACACACACACACAGCACACTCACCTCTGATTGGCCACGGGCATGTCAGAGGGGGTTGTCCGAGCCAATCAGAGGACAGTGCCCCTTGTGTCCAGTAGATGCTAACAATGTCCCTTTTCTGAGCGTCAATCACCTGGACGACAAAGCCAACACAACCGCCATATTAAAGCATGAACGTCTGCAAACTGCAAGAAAAAGCCACACAAGGACTCCTGTGCATGTTACACGTCTGCAACTGTGGCCAGAAGTATGTGGACGCTGGAATATTACACCACATGTGTGACTGCTGAATTGTCGTGCGGACCGTCCACATACTTTTGGCCTTGTTGTGTATTCAACATCAGCGAGGAGGCAATCTTTCCACTTCTCACATTTTAGTGTGAAAAAGAAAAAACAGAACAAAACTACAGCATGAAGGGTTAAACGCAGATTCATTAATGTTTCCTGTCTGTCTTTGAAATCAACTTTAGTCAAAGTCCCAGTGAAGCTAAAGAATTACTCCAGTTTGTCACAACTTGGATCTTATTTTTTTTCTTTTTGTAAATCATTATAAGAATTAATAACATTTTAAATATCAAGTTAACAACTGAGATCTGGGTGAAATCACAGCCAACAGACGGACTTCCCTGTTCAACGTTGACCTTCTGTACTTGCTGTGCTTGAGCTCTCACAGTTTTCCTGCACAGTGAGGAGTTATTCTCTTTGTTTACAGCCTGACGGATCATCTGACCGACTGACTGACCTCAGACGTCAGATTTCTGCTGTTAAGTTGGTGCAAATGGGATTATAACCAACACAAATGATGGCTAACGCTACGAAAATAAGACCCACGTTGCAGCAAACAGGAATCATAATTAAATTAACAAAAAACATAACATTATCCAGCTATTAAGGGTTTGCTGCCTTGCTCAAAGACACTTCAGCCCTGAAGTAAAGCGGCAGGAATGAAGCAGATGGTTGAGAGGAGGGAGGACGGATGCTGAGTTGATGAAGAAAAGGGTTTGTTCAGGTTTAGATTGAACATGCAGTGCTGCAGAGAGAAAGATCCTACCTTCTGGAGCCCGGGCGAACAATCACAGGCTTTGACAGCTGAGCGCTAAGGGGCCGCTCGCATTTCCTGTGTTTATGTTTCCCTGGTTCTGACGGAGGAGACAAGATGAAGGCCCATGAGCTCAACGACAACATCAGACTCTCAGTGACACATTCAAGGGTTTACAAGACGCAAATGTTTCACAGCACACGAGGGCAAATATCAGCTGCAGCACACGACAGTCTATCACAGCATAAATATTAAATATTGAAGCAGGAGTTTGTTTCCAACATTCAGAGATCTGATTACATTTGCATCTGATTACATTTGATTTTCTTTTCATCATTCTTCAACACGGCTCATGTGGAATCAGATCAAATGCTTAAAGACTGCAGCTAACGATATGTTTTTAATTAGTGGTTTATCTGCCCATTATTCTTAATTCGTTGACAAGTCATTTAGACTTTAAAAGTGTCAAAAAATAATGAAAATATGCATACTGCATTTTCTCAAAACCCATTCATGAAATTGCTTGTTTCGCCTGATCGACAAACTAAATTCCAAAGATATTTAAAAATCGTTCATGACAAGAAAACCAGCAAATCCTCACACTGCTGAAACCTGCAAAAAAAAGACTAAAATATTTAGTTTTAATCAAAACTTTCACTAATTAACTTTCTATTCATTTTGAATAATTGATTGTCGCCGCTCTTGTTATTTCATTTGATGAAAAGCCATAAAAATCCAAACTTTTCAAAGCTGGTAAATCAAACATAAAGAAGCAGTTGTAAACTATTTGAGAGTTGAATTATTGTTGGATATTTACTTGAAAAATGACAATTTATGAATCAGTGACTAAAACTATAATCTCCTCTCTCTTAACTGAAGCATTTTTAAATCAAATGACCATCTGAGCATAAATCTCTGTACATCTTTAACATAATTCCTGCAGAAAGTGTTAAAAGTCACACAGCTGAACTTAAACTTCCTTTAAACTCGTCGAGCAGCTAACACACTCTCCAGGCTCTTTGTCCCGGCTGGTTTGGCCTGAGTTTGCCTCCGGGTGAAGAGGAAAAACAACAACAGGTTGTCAGAGTTTGTCCCTGCAGCCGAGCTCACCTGACAACCAGCCTCCCCCCCTCAGAGGTTCACCATCACATCACAGCCAGCAGCTAAGCTAACACACAGTGCAGCGGACACAAACACGGAACAAGGGTTCACTCCTCCATGTGACTCATTACACACTGAGATTTCTGTTTGTTTAACGGTGTCGGCCAGATTTCAGTCATGACAGCAGGAGGAGCGGAGAGGAAACGAGCGCTGACAGGCAGGCGACGCTAAAAGGCAAAGCTAACATTAGCAAAGAGGGGCTAACAGTTAAACTTACTACCTAACTTTGCATTACAGTGACACGGAAAGCACAACAGTGTGTCAGTAAGGCTAGTTTTTATCATCTCTTTCACTTTTCACTACAACAAAGACAAAAAACTATTACACACAGACCTTACGTGCTCAGATTAGAGCCCAAAAACAAAGGCTTAAGCTACACATAACGGTGCACACACAACTCTGGTCTGCGGAGATGAAGGCGACGATGCTAGCTGTTAGCAACACATTTGGTTCATGTGTCCGTAAATATAAAGAGAGCGGATGTTTCACTCCGCAGCTAGCTACACGGCTAACCAAACGGACTGTCACGATTCTCAGCGGCGGTGACAGGAGCTACGGGGGACCCGACACTCATCAACTGGGGGAACAGCTTTAGCTTAGCCGCTAAAATCCAGCCGTCTCACCTCGGCGGTGCGAATCCCCACAACCCCTCTTCGACCAGGCAGCTCTGGCTCCTTCGGACATGAAGTTGCGGGTTCGATGCCGGAATCAAGAAAGCGGACGGCAGCGGTGCTCTGCCATGTTATCGTCCATCGGCCAGACCAAGAGACCCCCCACTCGGCTCTAAATTAAACGGGTAACAAACCACAGCGGTCTACAGGCTTTGCGGACGCCATTTTCTGCACCGGCGTCATTTCCCTTTTGGGCGGAACTGAAGGGCGTTGTGCGGTGCATCAAAGATCGTATATACACAAGATGTATCACTCTCACCTGCGTTAGAGTTTGATAATACAACACGCTCAGAAGCAGTATTTTTTGAGGTACTAATTTAAAGTAACTCTACAATTATCTGATATTTTAGTTACTTTAGAAATTCTGATTATTAATGAAACAAAAATATAATCAATACTCATGATGTATCACTGACAGGTTAAGATAATTCCTTATTAATGCTTTGGTGAAATAGTTAAATAGGCTTCACATTAATGCATCAGTAATCATAATTAAATTATATAAAAGACAATTATGCTGAATATCTGCATGATAACTATTTTTAATTTTGCACTCTCAGTATATTTTGATGCACTAACACTTTTGTAAAATGTTGAATAAAGGGCATATTTTTTATCATTATGGTGTTCGGCCACAGTTTTGGGTTCATCCTAGAGGTAAAGCAGCACATTTTGGCTGTACACCTGATATGCACTTGAACATTTGATTCTCAATTCAATGTACTTGCGAGCAGATAAAGAATATCACATTGCATGCTCTGGTCCATTTATATTTGGACAATGACAATTATTATTTCGTCTCTGTCCACCAACATATTGGATTCGCAGATTTATTATGGCGATACCTACAGTTATGTCATGAGTACATAATAAAAAAGAAAAATGTCTCAGAGTCCAAAAATGTACGTAATCCATGCCGTACTATTATGGCAGGAAATCCTACACACTGTTATGGCATCACTGAGGCTGCAGTTCTTGTTGCGAGTATTTAAAGGTTTCAGTTTGTTTCTCAACATGACTGTTTGTGTAAACAGACACCTCCTTTTTAATGCATCAATTCATCTGCAGTTCAGGACACAATGTCAGAATTTACACCATATTCATAATCTACAAATTTCAGGTCTGAGGCTTCGAAA
>JAPZDZ010000013.1:1478148-1493309 GCA_029783805.1 Acanthurus tennentii | reverse complement strand
CTGCTCATTTGGTCTGGTCAACTTTCATCTTCTTGGGTCTGATGAAATACAAGAAACAACTTAAAAATAAACAAACAAAAAGTACTTATATACCAAATATTAACAAGATAATAACTAATAGCAAGTAACTCCAGTACAAGTAAGGTTATAAGAAGGCTAACGTTAGCCTAGCTAGATACAGTTAAGCTAACACAATGACGCAGCAGGAAATAAGACTTTCATTCAATTAGCTTTCTGATTCATGAGCGGTTGGGACGCAGAAGAAGCATTTCTCCGGTCGGGAAGCTAATTTCTTTTTTGTTGTTGTCAAACCAGAATTTTAGAACAGTTGGTTGATCTGTGGCTCCCCCTTTCATGCTGAATGACGCTTTCACGGACGTATCACGGACGTGTCCTCCGGTACCGGCAGCTGAGTTTCCCGCTGCTGAGAAGAGGCGCGAGGACGGGTTGGAGCAAACCAAGTCTCACAGGGTCAGGGGGAGGTCTGAAAAAATGTTTTCTTACTAATTATATTAAATCGAGAAAACCAACTGCTTTGCCGTATCTATGACAGTTCGTATGTTTCATCAATCAATATGATATTATATTTGGGGGTGGGGGGGGGCATAATGACTTGTTTTGATTATTGGTGGGAAGTGTTGTAACACCTCTGACCCCCCTGTAGTTTACGCCTATAAGACCGCCTTCAGTCAGATGAAATCATCACTCAATTTGTTGATCAATTTAATTTAGTTGTAAGAAAATTGATCCTAGCAGTTAAGAATTGTTCCTCATCTGAGATTGCTTCTTTTCTCTTTATTGTATTTTAGTATATTAAACAAAATACGAAATTAGACTGTTGGTAGCACAGAAAAACTGTCCAGATTACTTTTCATTTGTGGAACCCGACTAACATTTTCCAAATATTTTCAGTTATTTACCAGACTTATCAATTAAGAGCCGTTGGGTCGCAGCTGTAAGGAGGTCACAGGTTGCAGTTTCCCATAAAAAAAACATGAATGCAAACCTGTTAAGATTGTGTTACTGTAAAAAGCAAATGAGAGAAGGATTGACTAAAACAAATCACAACACAACCAGAAAATAAAACAAGGAGGACAAAATGTTTAAATGGTTTCAATAAAAACGTCGAACAAGCAGCTGTATAAAAATCTTTTAAACTAATTACAAACTAATTTCAAAGTATGTCAGTGATTTGTGACTGTTTGCCACCAAATCAAAAGAAAAACTCAAAACCAAAGTGTTTGTCTGCCTCAAAATACTTTCTGACTTCTTGTCTGCGGCTCTCAGTTTAAGACCTTCAGTTTCAACTAAAGAACAAATACAGCTGCTCACTGTAGTTTTTATCTGTAAATTAGAGGGAAATAAAACATTTTGGGGGACTATTTTCAAAGGCGGATTAATCCACATTGGGTGCTCTAGCAAGTATTGGGGATAGCAGGAAGGTGTGTGTGTGTGTGTGTGGCTGAGTCAAATGAACTATAGTGTGTGTGTTCATGGTGATGAAGGAAGCTGTCAGCCAGAACTACAGTGAGGCTCACTGATCCTGTGTTTTTCATGTTTTCTGGACAACAATGGAGCTCTATGGCACAGAGGAGGAAGATATATCAGAATGTGATATACACACAATATTTGTAAGGACAAAAATTAAGCTGTGGTTTTGTGTTGGTGTAGGTTTCATTGACAATGAGATGCAGAAATGATCATTTTATCCTGTAAAATCTTGGGAAGAAAGAGCTGAGAGGAGATTTAAAGAAATGAAGTAGAGAAGACGCAAAGAAGAGGGAAACAAAAAGTGACAAGGACAAGTTTTCAGCAGCAGCTTCAAGTGTCATCCTCAATCTGCTCTCACACACACACACAGTCAGGCCATATTACATAATAATTCAGCTTCATGAAACACAACTGGGCAGCGTTAGTGAGTGCGATGTGGTGAGGGAAACCCACGAGTGTAGACAAGTGTGCAGTGAAGGTTGGACAGAATCCTACCCAGCATGCTGTGGGAGACACCATATGCTTGTCTATCCATCACAGAATCAGAACTGCGATACTCCCCTCTGATCTACTGACCTCACAAACCATGAGGGAAAAAATCTGCCAGCAGGTGTTCTGAATTTTTCTGTGAAAGGGCAGGTTTGTGTCATTGGTTTGCATTGTGTAAAAACCCCAAGCCGACCTGTTTTAATGAGCTTAGGTTTTTGGGGGAAAATGCATCGGACGGTGTGGAAACATGATTTTTTGAATTAATCTGGCTTTAACGTGGTAACGGTAACGTGTGGAGCTTTTAGCCACTCGCAGAGCTTCGGGGTGATGTGTGTCATTTCGCATGTAGTTGAACATCCTGCCATGTTATTGCCCAGTTTGACAGTAGGTGGCAGCAACACGCCAGCTAATGTAGCGAAGTGCCAGTAAAGACAGTGAAGAAGAAACCCGAGCAGGTAAACATGAACGTAAATAATTTTAAATGTCGAAAACATAGCTTCACAAATGTTCAATGAAGGTGGGAATTTACTCCACTCATTCTGGGCTTTGATTAGAGATACAGAGCTTAAACATAAACTTACAAAAACCTGCACAGGGTTTTTAATGTGGATGTACTCTAAAATCCATCTCCCTCCATTGTAAAAAGGTTGTGGAGATTGACAAAAAAATTAGACTTTCTGTATGGACAGATATCACCAGAGAGAGGTGTAAGGATGCGTTTAAGCTCTTATTCATATTTCTGTTGTTTGTCTCACTTAATCTGGATTTCACTGCAGTTTTTTGTTACAGAGAGCAAACAGAAAAACAAAATAAAACCATCACAACAGATTCAGTATTAAATTTTTTTCTCGTTTATTACAGGAGGCTTTTGTTTTATATACAGAGACATGTATTTGCAAAATACTAAAAAGTATTTCAACTCAAAGTACTAAAAAGTATATATATATATATATATATTTATATATATTCATATCATAATCATTGTAATTATTATTGTCTCTAAAACACCAAGGTGGGGTCACTGAGGCACGGCTTTCGCCTCCTTTACACCGAGGTTTCACTGGCGAATTTTTTGCTGACGGTTGCAAAGTGAGAGTACATGGCTGAGTTCAGAGGGAAACCTTGTAACTTGTCGTTTGTCTCTTATTATTTTAAATGTCTTAAAATAACTAAAACCAAAAAAATCCCATTTTTTCCTCACCTATTTTTTCTGGTTCCTCTGAATTTAACATTTGGAGTTACAAGGTTTTCACCCTCTAACTGTTGTGTGTATCTTCTCGACTTTTTCCAGCAAAAACACAATAAAACTGCTTCTATCAAGAAACCTCTTATCTCCAACGTAGTGATTTATATTTTCCAACTAGATGTATTTGTGACTGACTGTCAGCGGCCTCGTTTTGTCTTAAAATCGACACTGACATGAATTTTTCCCAGTTTCAGCTGAAATAAAAGACGATGCATGAGATGTCAGGAAGGGAAACATTCGACACATTTTCCCTTCCTTTCCTGAAAAAGGCAACTTTCTCGAGATATGAGGTTTCTGTGGGACTGATATGAAGCTGGAGACCTGGCTAAACCAGTTTAACAACCGTTGTGAAACCAGTTGCGGTGTAAACGGGGCGACAGTGGTTTAAGCAGTGAGAGGATGCCTGGAAAAACCAAATCCATGACGACAAAAGAAAGTAAAAATATCATCATTATTATTATCCTCATACTGTAAATAAGATACAGCATCACTCACTGCCTGTTTACATAACTGTTGTATTGCATTTATCACACAGTTAATAGTAACAATAGTAATAATAATGAACAATGAAACCATTTGTTTTCTGTGCATTTCCTCCGTGTTGGTACGCAGATGTTTTGTTGCGATGATGACGAAGCAGCTTTTGGTTTTGAAACGGGGAAAAGAAGGCAGGAAGGAGCAACAATGCTCAGTCTTAGAGTTCGTGTTTGAGCGCCCCCTTCCGATCGTAATGTGGACTCTTCCAAACCTCTTGGTAGCACCACATGGACTGACCCACAGCTCAGAGCAAAGATGGTGGTTTCCCTCCGAAGTGAGAGTTCATTTTGTTAAGTTTTTCATATCAGAACAGGAAGGAAAGGGACAGATTTTTCCTCTCCATCATCTTTTTGCATCTGGAGTTTTTCCTTTCCTGCTCAGACAGGATTTTTTGAAGATTTCCGGGGTTTTTCACACTGAGTTTTTTTTTCACCTCATACAGTGAAAACAGACTAAGGTTCAGGTAAAAAGAGCTGAAGTTGGCCTTTGTTTAAAAGTGGGGTGAATCATTCTGGAGGAAGATCGCTTTTATTGCCTTCTCTGCATCTTCACAATATGATTATGTGTTAGCATGCCACATTTACTGCCCCTCCGCTGCCCCTCTCCTTGGCCTGTTGCTGATTGGCTAGAATGGTGTCATGGCACACGGTCTGAGACAAATAGTTTGTTCCCAAATGACAGAATCAAAGCCATGTACAAACACCTTTTGTTTTTTAGTTAATACACAGAACAGACAGCTAGCAGACCCTGTTGGTTTCAATAATCTCTCTCCAGAGTGACTCACCCCGTCCTTAAAGCTGTGGTTGCTTCAGTGTTGGTTTCACACAGATTCAGCTGAACAAAGTCTGAGCTTTATCTCAGTCAACTGTCCTGATGCTGAAATGTTTGACTGTGTTTTTGTGCTCAGAGCAAACCAGAGTCCCAGGTCCAGATTCACTAAAGTGACACTGTGGGGAAACTTGTGCATGTTTTACCTCTTTAGATGCTCTAGCATTGATATTTTGAGGAGGAATGGATGTATTTAGAGAGGTGGATAAAATGTCCACCAGTGGCCACTCATGGTATTGCAAAGAAAAAATCCCTACAGTCAAAAAAGCATCTTCCCATAGTGCACCACTGTAAAATAGGCATCTGTTAAACTGGTGTCAGAACAAAATGCACTTCTTCCTGCAGACTTTAGAGAATCTGAACCTTTCTGACCATTTCAAAATGCAAAATAGAGATGTGAATCAGCCGCTCAGCTCTCTGTGCTGTTTGTTATGAGGAAGAGTCACAGCAGTGATGGAGGGGGGCAGTGAGGGACCGTGAACCTCGTTCAGTATCAAAAAACATACAAATCATTTCATCAATCAACCAACCAAATGTTGAACCAATCAAATAATCACTCAGTCTGCCAGTCAAGAAATCAAAGAATCAACCAGCCCATCAGTCAAGCACATTATCAATCAACCAATGGGAAAGCATGGCTTGGAGTGTTGGGGTCCATATGTAGCAGGCACACTCTGGGTCTATTGCTACTGAAAACAGCCCTTCAGCACAACTGCAACCTGAAATACGCCTCGCAGCAGAGTTCAGCAGTGTCTTAAGTATTTACCTAGTTTATATGGTTATCTATTCTCAATAGAATCTAGTAGAAATAGAGTCCAGACGGTGCCAGTAAAATTGTTTTTTGTCTTTTTCCTTTTTTAAATTCGTCTAATAAAGCGTTCAGTAAAGATCCATCGGGTGATCATGACAACAGAGATAGAGAGAGAGAGAGGTTGTTCGAAATATTGAGTTCAAAGCAGACTGAAGAAACGCTGTACACACACTTTGACACTTCATCTTAATAAAAACAAGCGGTAGCACCACTTCACAGGAGCTTCATGCCATTGTATTCACTCGTGTGTCTGTAAAATCACAATAACACTGTCAGCGCTGCACCAGGAAACCCAGAAGCTAGCACACTTCATGGAAATCTCCAAGTGTCACGGTGCAATTTCTGTACACGACTCCTGATTCATACAGTGAGAAAAAGCCTCTGCAAAGTCAAGTGTTACCGAAGAACTCACTTAAAAGGTGTCGGCAAACCGTTATTGCTAGACGCGGTTTGTGTGTTTTGTTTTTTTTTTGTTTCTCTGTGCAAAATGGATTAAAGAGCCATCTCGCTCGGCCTCACTTCTCCTCCAAGATGCAGCTAAAACGTGCAAAAAAAAAAAAAACTTAGATAAAATAAAGCAATCAACCAGAAAACAGAGTCAATAAATAAATAAATAAATAATGCAGTGTTTTGATTTGAAGAGTCTCCTTTTAAACCTTTAAATTCATTGGGGAATACTTTTTAATCTTTTAAATGTTACTGATGTAAGAAGTTGAGTTTGCCTACATCAGAGAAGTAAACTTTTAAATCATTTAAAGTAACTTTTCTTTCTAAGATCCTTATCTAGACAAAATCATCCAAATAGGAACAATAAATAAGAACAATAAATCAGAATTTACTTATTTATTTCCCCACATTTCAAAAGAAACTCTTCATGCTGTTTGGTGGGAACAGGAAGCTGAAAAGCTTTAATCGTCCTCCAACCAGTGTTCAGGAAAACCTGCTCAGCTGCAGCTGTCCTCAGATTATTACAGATAGTTTGTACATTTTGTACAAAGACAGATTGTCTGACTGTCGTCTTGAGTGTATGTTTCAAGTTTACAGTTATTAAATACTAGAAACTGTAATCTAACAGATATTTCCTGGAAAATAAACAACCTCAGACTTGCAGAATCAATTATCTAGGATAAAAAGGTTAAGTGTTAATGATTAGTCTGATGATAGCCTACGTTTTTCTATTATTGACCTCTTATTGTTGATTTCTGATGTGCAACGCGTCTCTTGTTTCATGAGTTTTGAGAACCGTAGAAACAATCTGAGGTGCCATGCCAGCTGCCATGACTCAGTTTTTTAAAGGTGAGGTTTTTCCAGGACACTGGTGGCAGATCGGACCTCTGTGAGCTTCTCACAAAACAAAATGAGGTGAAACTGTGATGCTGATGTGCTAAGTTGATTGTCGCACTCAGGTCAGGGTTGATCGACACCTTAAAGAATTTAAGCCCATTCAGCCTCAAGGAATTGGGTTTAAGCTCTTGTGTGTGCCAAGCTGAACTCTAACCAGATGGAGAGAGAATGACAGAGGGTGATTTGTCAAAAAAGTCCGAACAGCAACATTAAATCCAATGATAAATGTAAAAAAGCTGCAGTTCATTGTTAAAAAAACCTAATGAGAACTTGTTAGTGACCCACAGAGTCCTGCATACATCCTTTGTTCAGTTGGTCAAATCCAAAGAGGAATGTTTTATTTTTGCATGCCTGGAAATATTCCTCTGAATTTGTTTTATTTGCATCTCTGTTGAGTTTGTCTGAAACCAACAGTCTTTTTTTTTTTGCCAGCACAAAACAATATTTAATCCTGCTTTTAGTAGATGTGAATGGAGTTTAGCAGCAGGGTATTATGATATGTAATTTCTGGTTTCAAATCTTTATTATATTATTTTAAATTTTAACAAAAGAGAATAAAAAAAATCCCTTAAACCTTTTGTACCAAATAGTTGATTCTTAAATAGAGTTTTTGATTTGGCTAAAGTTTTGACTTCATGTATGAACTTTTAATTCTTGCAAAATCATACTCATATCAACTACAAGCCAGTAACCTCTAGTTTTCATGCAATGAAATGATGCAGCAGTTTCTGGTTAAATTTTGATCATAAAGTGAAGGGAAGGTAAAAAAAAATTCACCTTTAAATCTAAACTTTTAGACAGATCACCCAAAGGCCAAAAATGTGATGGACATGAGGACGTTTACCACGCGGGGCCAAACACATGTTGGAAGAGTCCGGGACTGAGTAGAAAATCTCATTGTGCACTTGAACTAGTGTTAAGTTTTATCCCAAAAGATTTCAGAGGACAAAATGAATAAATACATCCCTTTTTTTCAGTGTGTCTTTGCCCATGAGCGGTAAAGTGACAGCAATGTAAACTCAAAAGTGCAAAACTGACAAAATAAAACAGATGAAGTTGCTTCTCTGGTTTTTGAGTGTTTTTCTCCTGACGGCACCCTCTCCTCTCGTCTGTTACAACGTGGTAGTTCAGCCTCTTTCTCACAGCCGCTAAAGCCACTCCAAAGTCGAAAGAGAGAGAGAGAGACTGCTTGTTTTTTTTCTTCAACTTACTCTAAAAAATATAAAAAATAGTAATAATTGTACCGCTATTAAAAGACTGGTAACATCAACAAAGTTATACTTTTACTACGAAAACATTTTTAAATCACGTTGTCATTATTTTCCCTCCTCCTCTCTCGAGTCTCAGTCAGTCAGTCAGAAAGTTGTCGACTGTCAGCGAGTCGAGAAACACCACCAGGACTCTGAGAATATTGATCAAGTGTGGGAAGGCACAAACCCCCCAGGCCAATAAATGATGGATACATCTGATATAGTTGTTTTGACCCCTCTGACTCCCCGTAGCTGAGGTCAAAGGTCAGTCAGTGTTCCGAACCCTCGGCTCCGGTCGACACGAAAGACCCCAAGAGGTCAAAGGGATCTACGCTTCTGTCTTTCGCTCTAACGGAGGCAGAGCTGACTCGACAGACAGGGTTTCCCTCCCTGTTATTGCAGTTTTTCTGCTTCCCTTTAGGAAACTCCAAAAACGTGTTGAGTTGAGTCCGGGAATCTCCACAGGGAACAGGACATAACATTAAAGGTAGTAAATATTCCACTTTGTTTGCTCCGTCAGTCACTCCTCAGTCGCAGTTCTTTGCTCATAGCTTCTCTCTGCCGCCTTCTCAGCGTTCCTCAGCTATGGTACATTCAGTAAACAAAAGAACAAACAGGCTAAACCCCAAACGAGGATTTCCTCATTTGTTGAAATTTTTTGCTTTTTGGTTCCTGCTATGGTACCGTTTCCTGCTGTCTGTCAGGGTCGACCGCTGAAGGCGATTGTTCGCTCGGTTCTCTGCCTGCAGTTTCAACAGTGATTGTTTCTGTCTTGGCGGCGAGCGGGTGAAAGATCTCTGATGTGGCTCGCGTCACGCTGTCGTAGGATGGCGGGGACGATGTGGAGGAAATTGTCTCCGAGCGCTCAATCCCTAATAAACTTGACCCATAGTTTTCCCTCATCATGGCAGCAATCAGCCCTTCTTTCTCAGGCGCATCCTCCCCAAACACTACTTCGCCACCTTCTTCACCTTCATTTCCTTCATGCCGAGG
Source organism: Acanthurus tennentii (assembly GCA_029783805.1). NCBI lineage: Eukaryota > Metazoa > Chordata > Actinopteri > Acanthuriformes > Acanthuridae > Acanthurus > Acanthurus tennentii. Next base: position 1,484,320 of record JAPZDZ010000013.1, on the reverse strand, counting down.
TGTGGTGATCTGGCGGTACAAGTAGGAGGCGGCCTTCATCTGCCGCCTCACCAGGTGTCTGCGGTAACACCTCTGGATCACGGTGGCAGAAACTTCTTCCTGTTTTCGCCTCAAAGTTGTAGTAATTGGCTCGTAAGAGATCTTGGATGGGTTGGCCATCATGAACTTCTCTTCCATCTGCTGCTTGAGGGCGTCCATCTCACCCGACTCGCCCAGGACTCGCTTTGTGAAAGCAAACAGGATGTCCAGGCAGTGGATCTTATCCCCACTGACCATTGGCAGGTCCATGGAGATCAGTTTGATCTTGTTCGGCTTGGCGATGCGCAGCGGTTCTGACAGCGAGTCTGCAAAATCTGACAGCTTGGCGTACTCGATGAACTGTGTTGCCTCCGGATCGAACTTCTCCCAAACCTCGTAGAACATCTCAAAGTCGTCCTCACTCAGCGGCTCGGTGCTCTCCTCCGTGGCCACACTGAAATTCTCCAGAATGATGGCGATGTACATGTTCACCACAATGAGGAAGGAGATGATGATGTAGGTGACGAAGAAGGTAATACCCACTGATGGGTTCCCACAGTTCCCACGGACGGTGGTGCCCGTGTGGGGGATGTTGGGGTTGCACTCCTCTGGGGAGTTGTTGAGGATGGGGCTAAGCAGACTGTCCCAGCCGGCGGAGGTGGTGATCTGGAACAAGCAGATCATGCTGTTCCCAAAAGTCTCAAAGTTAAACATGTCATCGATCCCCGCCTGCCGTTTCACGTAGGCGAAGTTGGCCATGCCGAAGATGGCGTAGATGAACATGACCAGGAAGAGGAGGAGCCCAATGTTGAAGAGAGCAGGAAGGGACATCATGAGGGCAAACAGTAACGTCCGAATGCCCTTAGCGCCTCTGATGAGACGCAGAATCCGTCCGATACGAGCCAATCGAATCACTCGGAACAGCGTCGGCGACACAAAGTACTTCTCAATGATGTCAGCAAGCACGATACCTGAAAAACAGATGAGAAAAAAAATACGCTAATGATGTAAAATAGTAGAATCACACAAAAATTCAAGATTTCCAGTGTTTTTTGACTGAGAAAATGGACAACAATGGGCATCCCACTTCTTCACCGTGCTGTGAGAGGGAGCACCTTCCCTTTGTGTTGTCAAAAACAGGAAGGTAACCTCTGAGGAAACAGAGAAATTCTCTTTTTTTGTAGATGACATTTTTGCAAACTTAAGTTATCAGGTATTCCTTTATATGCTTTATTTTCATTTGCTTTTAAAAATAGTAAACACTTTAATTTGATCAAATAATGAAATTAAAAAGCAGTTGTCTAAATAGAGGCATCAGAAGCCAAGATGATCTGACTTTTACTTTTACTTTATTGGACTCTACATGTTCCATAATGCCACTCAAAAGCTCCTTTCATAAAACTCTTCCTACTATCTAAACATCTTTCCAACTTTATGCTCCCATGTCAAAGTTCAGGCTTTCCTTTACACCTGATGGAGTCTGAGGCCAAAAAAATCCTGACAACATCACTTTATTTTTTCTTACCAATCAATTCAAGTATTTAATATTATTAACATCACAGTAATAATTTCTAACATACTTAGATTTATAATAACATTATAATAAACATTTTTTAAGGGAACGTCCTGCAGGACTGATTTAATTTTGAACCCAACGCAGGTTTTTTTTGGAATTTTTCTGTCTTATCTCCTAAAATTGATTAGCCAAAGAAATTAGATGACCGAGATTTTCATCTATTTGAGGACCTTCCAGTGAGTTACATCATCTAAAAGCTCTCAGTTTGGATGTTTCAGCCTTTATGTGGCAGATCTGCTGTGATTACAACCTGAGTAATTGGTTCTGGAGGGCTGAGCTGTCGCTCCCTCTGACAGCAAGTCAAACACTGTAATTCATCCATCTTTTCCTTGTTATCCCGGGATGATAAACCCAAAGAAGAGCTTTGCTGTCATCACAGACAACCCCAACCCCCTACACAGCTCCACACACACACACACACACACACACACACCTCTATCTCTCAACTGTCTCCCTGTGTTGAGTTATGGGTGATGGAGGGGATGAGCAGGGGGGAGTTGAGAGGGAATCACCATCACATTGTACATCAACTCAACTACCCCCCATCCTGACATCTCTCTCTCTCTCTCTCTCTCACACACACACACACACACACACACACACCTGATGTAACAGGTCAATCATGTTTGATTTGTCTCCAGGGACCGCCCTCTGGCAGCTCTGATTGCTGCTGTTACCTTCACCTCCCCCAGGCAACCTCGTCTGACCATGCACGCAACACACACACACGCACACACGCGCACACACACACACACACACACATAGGTTCACACTTAATTACATACACACACAATCTTGTCACAACACTGATAGCTAAATTACCTGCTTAGGTTGCTATGTGGTGCTTTTGTAGGCTGTTCTTATTCGTGTGTGTGTGTGTGTGTGTGTGTGTGTGTGTGTGTGTGTGTGTGTGTGTGAATGTGTGTGTGTATGGGTGTGCGTGTGTTTGTTACTGTAAATGACCATACAGGACCTTGGTGCAGGGTAAAACATCAAGGCCACCTGGATGGTCACTTTGTTGACAGATAATCGTCAGGTAGACATTACACTGCTTCCTGCTGTAACTGATTCCTCACACACACACACACACACACACACACACACACACACACACACACGTACACACATATGCAGTACATTTGTGTACATTTGTGTGGATTATCTTTAATTTTGACCCTTAGAAAACGACATCTTTAAGCAGTGCTGATGCTCTTAAACGCCTCAGCACACATTCTCTCCTCTGATTGGTCGATCTTGGCTAATAAAGCCTGACACCTACTTCTGTCTATGTGACATGTCTAGTGTGTAAATGGTCACGTGTCAAATGTGACACTTTGTGAAAAGTGATCAACTGTGACAAAATCAGCAGATTAAACAGAGATTTACTGATTTCAGATTTTACTGAAATAAGTGAATTAGGAAATCCTCTGTGCAACATCTCAAGCTGTTTATTCAAGCAAACTCACCGACGATGGAGAGAATGACGACCACAAAGTCGAAGATGTTCCAGCCGACGGTGAAGAAGTAGCATCTCAGCGCCATGATCTTGATGAGGCACTCGATGGTGAAGACGACGATGAAGGCCAGGTTGATCTTGTTCAGGATCTTCTCCATCTGAGGCGACTGCTCGTCCGTCTCCACCATCATGGTGATCATGTTGAAGAGGATCAGCACCATGATGATGATGTCGAAAGCCTGCTTCCCCGTCAGGTCGAAGAAGAAGCCCTGCAGCGAGTTCTGGAGAGGGAAAGGGAGCTTCGATTTGTTTCTTTCACTGGTTACTCAACATTTATTATCTCAACAAAGGAGGTTTTGTTCTCAGTTCTGTTCATCAGCTGGTTTGCAGAAAAACTACAGGCTCTCGTGAAACATGGTGGAAGGATGAAGCATTGGTCAAAGAAGAATCCGTTACATTTTGAAGAAAATCTGAATCAGTGAACGAATATAGAATGATTTCTCAAATTGTTAACAAAAACAGGACAGCTGGCTTTAACGTAACAAGTGCAATACATCTTAAGATCCAGCAGATGGCAGTAAAATTAAGCACGGACAAAACAGCCAACTTCTGAAATGCGACGAATCCACATCACAAAGTCAAGGCAGCTTTTTTCACGCAAACACACTGATCCTCACGAAACAACAGATCACTTCCTTGTGCACCTGAGAACCAGCCAATCACAGTGAGTTTGCAGCTGAGCAGCCAATCACAGACGGACATGTTAGTATGTTTTGTTTTCTCACTTCAGTCAGCGATGCTTGAATATTCAGCTGGTGAGCAACTTTGTGCTTTTGAGGAAATCAACTTGGTCAGTTTGTCAACAGAAATTGCAGCACTGAGGTGGTTTCCTGACATGTGGCACATCTGGACTGAGTCAGCTGATATCTTTGCTAACATTAGCTGCATTGCTGACTGAGCTAACTTCTTATTTATTTTCCGCACTTGGACGATTCCAACAACATGGATCAGGAGAGATTAAAGAATAAACTTAAAGGCTGTTTTCGGTCATATTTATATAACTAGATGTTTTGGATGAAAGTGTGCTGTGTGTTGGTACCAGAGGTCTGGGGATGGGCTTCTGAGGTTTCTTGGAGCCCAGTTTCTTCATGGCGTTGTAGTACTTCTTCTGCTCTTCTGTCATGAAGATGTCCTGTCCTCCTAAGTAAACAAACCGAACAACAACTCTGTTATTTCACTCAGCAGGACAGCAACATGTTCCTTTAATGCTTCATAAATCTGTACATTAGAAATAAACACATATGTGAAATATATCTGCCGTTTTCTTCTGTTTTGGTACTTATCTTTCGTTTCTGCTGGTTGAAGTTATCGATGATGACACCGATGAAGAGATTGAGGGTGAAGAAGGAGCCGAAGATGATGAAGATGACAAAGTACAGGTACATATACAGGTTGATCTCTTTGATTGGCTGCTCCTCCACCTGACGAGGACACACACGGTTCATCCATCCCGTTCCATTTAACACACATCAGTCATTTTTTATGCTTTTTCATCCTCCGGCCTTTTATATTTTTAATGTCTCTCATCACCTTTATTTGACCTTATCTCTTTTATTTCAGTGTCACAAGATTAATCATCTCTAATCTAATAGTTTAATCTCACATCACCAGCTAATCTTATTAAAAACTCATGTTTCTCTACACACTCAAAAATTCTGCCCACATATAGTTTTCTCCGTTTATCTCACTTCTTACCCCCCCACCCCCCCCATTAACTGTCCAATCACAAATCGATTTTAAATTACATTTTTATCAAATTTTACCTGACATTTATTAATCTGTCGTGATCCAATTATCTTAACTAATATTTTAATTTCTGTGTGTAATCACTGAATCTCTGCCTGGTTTCTTCGTCTGAGCTCATCTCTCTTTACTCGAAGCGAAGTTCAGATTCAAACTCTTCACTTACAGCTCGTGAATCCACCGCTGCGTACATGATGTCCATCCAGCCTTTGAACGTCGCCTTGCAAACAAAAACAAAGAATTAAATCATCACACATCAACCTTAACTCATGTTGTTACCTCTTCAGACGTAAACATTATTCACATGAAATGATCCCAGAAGCCAAAATCACTCAGTTTGAACTTCATCAACGTATTTGAAAACCATGAATATAATGTATACAATAAACGTGTCCATTCTTTGCTGATCTAAATGTTTTTTAAAGACTTCACTCTTCTGGTTCGTGTCTTGCCAGAAGATGTTGAACCTGCTGCTGATCTCATTTAGCATCAGTGAGGTCCAACGCCGATGTTGTGTGATCACATCTGGCTTACAGTCCACATTCAGTTCGGACCACAGTGTTCAAACACAGCAAACTGGAAATGTCATGTCTTTAAGGATCAGCCTTTGGATGTTCCATCACTTAAAGTGAAGTAAAGCAGGAAAACAGAGCCTGACAGGAAATGAACTCAGAGTATCAGAGGGTGTCCACATAGTTCTGGCCATGTGCAGGATGGACTGATGTCTACAGTATCTTTACCTCCGGCATGTTTATAAGTGTGAGCGAGCTGCTGTTTTCTGAGCCTGAGTGTGTGTGTCGAGTGTGTCGAGTGTGTTGAGTGTGTCGAGTGTGTCGAGTGTGTCTCTGCTCTCACGTCACCAAGACGACGTCCGGCACATTTCCTGCACTTGAGTGAATAACTGCACAAAAGAGATCTTGAAGCAACCTTCCTGTTTTAGCAGTAAATTAGCAGACAGACAGAGAGAGAGAGGTTCAGGGCACCATGGAAACACCGCTGCCGTGTTTTTCTCAATGAAAGAATCAACAAGTCCTTTTATGGGCTTCCTTCCTCAGTGGGGATTAGGAATGAAGAGAGAGAAAGAATGTAAGAAAGAAAGAAGGGAAGAAGGTGCAGATGTGAAGAAATAAAACAGTTTTGTCCAAGTGGAGCTGAAATCAGCATGTTGCCACAGGTTACCACTTGTTATTATTATGGTCTGTTGGATGCGGAGGCTCACTGTAAAAGATGACGTGCTCAGATTTTTAACGGATGTGAAAACAGGTAATCAGTTTGCTGCCTCACTGAACCTACAAACGCACATGAACTTACACTGAACA
>JAPZDZ010000013.1:1215588-1225746 GCA_029783805.1 Acanthurus tennentii | reverse complement strand
ATAAACCCTGTAATACCTGCTAAAGGGCTCTTTGAAAAGAACAGACCCATAAGAATCTGCTCCTTTCAGAGAGTCATTATTCCCATCACTAGTGTGAGTGCAGGTGGGCATGTACAGGTGAGCATGTACATGTGAGCATGTGTGTATTTTGAAGCTAACCCAGAGTGAAGGGAGGCGGAGTCTGACAGCTTGGCTGACACTAAGTGAGATTCTTTGGCTTCTTTGACTATGGTGCTGTGAATCAGACTATGACAGGCTGACAGAGTCCTTATTATTATCATTAATAGGAAACACTGATGAGACAAAATATGGACACACTTGCAAAACAGAATGTGGAAAATATTTTTTCCCTTGATTATATTATTTTTGTGACCGCTGAAATCTAAACTAAAATCAAAATTTGATTGATTGCACAACCCCACCACAGACTGTATAAATTAAATGAGTGAGACCACATCTCCACCTGACCACCCGATGTCCCTGTCTATGGGTTTTCTTGTGTTCCCTTCTTCTGGAAGCTGTGGCTTCTTTGGGTTGTGTCGATCTTACGTCATATTGATTTCCTCAAGTTTCTTTTTGCCAGCTGATGATTATCCAACTGTCAGTCACTGCTGGATGAGGTTCTCCTCTCCACTCTGCCTCCCAGTAACATGGCCCAGTCACAGCCTCTCCACACACACGCTGCTGCTGCTGCTGCTGCTGCTTCAACCTCTGTGGATCATCAGGACACAGCTGATCATCTCTCAACACAAACACCTTTCTCATCATTCATTCTGACAGAGATCAGTTCCATCTGATGAGAGAAGAAGAGAGACACCAGAAGTCATAAATCAGTGTTTACAGAGACTCCTTCATCAGCTGTCAGTCAGTGATGCAGCTCATCCACAGACACTGATGCTACAACACTTTGATGAATGAGGACCACTGTTTCTGTAGATCTTGTAATGCTGTCAGCTGAAATCCAGCTTTATTTCCTGTTGACATGAACACAACAACATTAATTTTTACATTCACTCAAACACATGATCAAAACAAGCTTGTGGCTCCTCTGATTGGCTGACTGTTCTCTCTCTGTCTGTTTTTGTGTCCAATCCTGAAGTCTGTCACCATTCTCCTCTCATAGATTCACAAAAGAGAGTAGCAACTAAGTAGGTGGAAAGTTTACAAAAATACTGAATCTTTGCTTGATACTAACTGTGTTTATTACAATACAGATGAAACCAGCATGGACTGACTCCAACACTCCACTGACCTCAGAGTCTCCAGTGTGTAGTCTGGACTCTCCAGATAATTACACAGAAGCTTCACTTCTGAATCCTGCAGGTTGTTTCCACTGAGGTGCAGCTCTCTAAGATGGGAGGGGTTGGTCTTCAGAGCTGAGGCCAGAGAAGCACAGCTGATCTTTGACAAACTGCAGCTTCTCAGTCTGAATAAAGAAGAAAAGATGGAGGTTAAAATTCATTTGTAATCCAGTCAGATGTGGTCAGGTTTTAAATGTGGAGCTCAGCATCACTGTGTCCTTATCAATGAGCTTTTCCCTAAATTCACACAGTGCCTTAGTAATTTTGTTATTGTGGCTAAAATGGATTAAGACATGAAAGAGTGTGTGACTGTGTGTGTGCATGGATAAATATCATAAATTAGACATTATTTGTGGAAACAAAAAAAGTTACAAAAAATATTTTTCTTTGTTTTTTCATATCAGAGCTTAATCACATTTCCTGCCAGTAAAAAAAAAGGTCACATGATTTTTTTCATCTTGCCTGGAGAAATTTCAGCCAATAGTATAATTTCGTCCACCTGTCAGTCAAAATGCTCCAACATTTTGTCCCGCCTGTATATTCTGTTTAACATGATTTTGATACAAAAATTACATACTCAAAATGCAATATCAGGGTGGACTACCTGCTGACCACATTTTACAGTTTCCTTCAGAAAAGGTAGTCATTTAAGACTGTGGACTAAATTTGTACAACAAACTTAAAAAAAGGTCCACAGAGCAAAAAACAACAACAAAAAAACAAAACAAAACAAAAACAAAACAAAACAACTGTACGAACGACAATTATATAAAACCATTAACTGCATGTTAACTGTTAGTTAAACATACAAGTAAGAGAGATTCACTAATCTGACCTCAGAGTCTCCAGATTGCAGTTGGGACTCTTCAGAAAATCACATAACAGCTTCACTCCTGAATCCTGCAGGTCATTGAAGTTCATCTCCAGCTCTCTCAGATGGGAGGGGTTGGATTTCAGAGCTGAGGCCAAAGAAGCACAGCTGATCTCTGACAAACTGCAGCTCCACAACCTGAATGAAGAATAAAAGATATAACTTTAGAGGACAACGTTCCTTTGGGGAAATGTGAAGCAAAGATATCTATTGCACTTACTTAGGAAACATTGGAGATTTGAAATCAGTGCATTTTCATTCTAAACTCTATGTTAGTGAAAGAATCATGTTACTTGGCTCTCATATGTGAGATGTTTTATGCTGCTGTCTTTGCCAAGACTTTCTCAGAAAAGAGATTTGGAATCTCAGTGTAATTTTTTCCAGATAAAATATAGAATAAATAAAAATTACAATAAAACAGAGCTTCATGAAAATGCTGGGAAAATCAAATGCTAAATACATTTGTTATTGTCTGATAGTTGAAAAAGAGATTACTGATTTAATATATTTATGTGTTTTTATTATCTTTTATTTAAACAAATACACAGTGAGGAATACCAAAATAAAATTAAGTATTTCGAGGGTTCTGAGTGAAACATGGGAGTAGATTTTTCTTGAACTGTGAAGGTTTGAAATGTGCAGCTCAACATTATTCTGCCACAGTAAATGAACCAATCCACTGAAGAAGAAAACAGACATTAACGTGAAAACACTCACTGTGAATCAGCATGAGATCAGGCTCACATCTGCAGTTTACTTTCAACAGAACTTTACATTTCATATTAATTTCAGCACAGAAGTGAAAATGGTGTCTGACCTCAGAGTGTCCAGTCTGCAGTTTGAACTCTCCAGAAAATCACATAGCAGCTTCACTCCTGAATCCTGCAGGTTGTTATAACTCAGCTGCAGCTTTTTCAGATGGGAGGGGTTGGACTTCAGAGCTGAGACCAGAGAAGCACAGCTGATCTCTGACAACTTGCAGACACCCAGTCTACATACAGGAGAAAAGATCGAGATAATAATCTATTTATAATCCAATCAGATGTGTTCAGGTTTTAAATGTGGAGCTCAACATTTCTGTGTTCTAATCAATGAGCTTTTTCCTTAAAATGGGTGGCTTTGCCACTGAATTTTTGTGTCTCATCATCATGTCAGCCATCTACAAACATCATCAAAATGTCAGCACAACACCTTTTCGTGCCAACACAGATTAAAGGCATGCTGCTGATCTCAGTCAACTGAGAAATAGAACGTGAAATATTATACTGCCTCTCAAACAGTTGTTAACGGGAATGTTCTTTGACCTCTGCTATCCCTTTTCATTGAGCTGGCCATTTTAGTAACAAGTGTTCAACATTAAATTACTTTTAGGTCTCCCTGAAATGAAAAATGTCCTTTTATTCCTTTAGATCACATCCCTGGTTATATTGTTCACTTAACTTACTATATAAGCTAATTGATAATATAAATTATGTTTCTTTGTATTTTTATATCAAAATTTAATCCCATTTCATTCCTATTAAAAAAATCATCTTGCCTGGAGGAATTTTAACCAAAAGTATTTTTTCATCCACCTGTCTGTCAAAATGCTCCAAACATTTTGTCCCACCTGTATATCCTCTTTAACATGATCTTGATACAAAAATTACACACTCAAAATGCAATTTCAGGTGGACTACAACAGTTACCGGCTTACCATTTTTTACAGTTTCCTTCAGAAAAGGTAGTCATTTGTGACTGTGGACTAAATTTGTACAACAAACTTAAAAAAATGTTCCAAATAAAATTTTTACAACTGTACAAACAATTATGTTAAACCATAAACTACATGTTAACTGTTAGCTAAACATACAAGTAAGAGAAAGTCAGTGAACTGACCTCAGAGTCTCTAGCCTGCAGTTTGGACTCTCTAGAAAATTACACAGCAGCTTCACTCCTGAATCCTGCAGCTTGTTTCCACTCAGGTCCAGCTTTCTCAGATGGGAGGGATTGGACTTCAGAGCTGAGGCCAGAGGGGCACAGCCGATCTCTGACAAACTGCAGCCACTCAAACTGAATAAAGAAAAAATTACATAACTGAAAAGGGCAATGTCCAGCTTGAAATTCTTCAATTTATAAAAATCTGTTCAGAGATGAAGATTAAAATTATAGGAGTTTAGAAAATAGAAACTCCAAACACCTGAACCCAACAGATGCAGGTTGAAAGCTGTAAAACAGACAAGGGAAGAACAGTTCTCATTTAAGGAAACCTGTTGTGCTTTTCCCACTTCTCAGACAAATAAATAGTGTTGTTTTTAATGTCAGGTTGTCATGTTAGACCATGTCAAAGTGTAATTTCATAAGGTAGGTGTATGTTGAATTATTCTCTGTGGGCACTTTCAGAAGTTTCAGCTTCACCCAGAATGCTCAGGTTTCAGAGTTTCTTTCTCAAACTCTGATGTCACTATTTTAGGAACTTCTTTATATGGTCAATCACTCAAGCACTCAAGTGCACAGCACCATCCCCTCCCACCCCATTCTGCTTGGCTGAGCCTCTCTGCTATTCTGAATTTTGCATCTTGTGTAATTCTCAAAACCATCACAAAAAAAAAAACAACAACAAAAAAAAACAGAAAACTGATTTAATATTCACATTGAGATTCAAGTTTCCAAAGATTAACAATATGTCAGGAGTTTTAAGGAAATGTGAGCCAAGGACATCTACAATATTTCTTTAAGGAATAATGAGATCATAAAATCAAAGCATCTTCAATTTAAACTCTTCAGTCAGTGAAAGCATCATATTGGGCTTAAAGTAAAAAAAAAAATCCTGAGCCGGAACTTTTTCCAGGGAGCGGGGGTGACTTTGATTTTATACTCATGTTGTTGGCGCGATGTTACGAGGAAGCTGCTAATAAAGTTGCATACGAGTACAAAGTGGATTCACGTTATTATTATATCCGCAATATAAACAATCTACGTAACCCCCCCCCCCCGCGATAAAATTGTCAACCGTTGACCGGTCCGCGGTGATAAAAAGGTTGGGGACCACTGATCTAAACCACCAAAGAAGAAAACAGACTTTAGCATGGGGATACTCAGTGTGAATCAGTATAATATCAGCCTTATTTATGCAGTTTACTGCTGTGGTGGAAATTTTGTCTTTTTCATGCTTATGCTTTTATTGTTTCATACTTCTTATGTGTTTGTGTGTGACCTTTCTATTCCCCTTTTTGTAAACATCTGTCTTACTTGACATCAGCGAAAGATTTAAAATCACTACAATCTTGCCTTCAAAAACAGTCCATTGACTGTCCAACGGATACAGTCGGTTACCTAATATGTTACATACTGGATTGCAACAGGTATGTTCCAATGTAATCAAGGGAACAGGAAAGCTCAAGAATGCTAGAACTGATTTCTCATCATCTTGTCATCTAAGTGTAGGTATAAAGACATGCTGTATTTACTGTTCTGGGCACAAACTCTGAGCTCTGAGCCTGAGGTTGCACCTTCTCTATAGAGAATAAACTCCCATGCACGAAACTATTCAGTCTTGTTTGATGACTCCCAAGTAGATCAGCTAAAATTGCAACAACACTGTCAGCACAACTTTCACATCATATTAATCTCAACACAGAGGTAACAAATGATGTCTAACCTTAGATTCTCCAGTCTGCAGTTTGGACTCTCCAGAAAATCACAGAGCAGCTTCACTCCTAAATCCTGCAGGTTGTTGTCACTCAGCTCCAGCTCTTTAAGATGTGAGGGGTTGGACTTCAGAGCTGAGGCCAGAGGGGCACAGCTGATCTCTGACAAACTGCAGCCACTCAATCTGAATAAAGAAGAAAAGATGGAGATAAATATCCATTTGTGATCTGTTTAGATGTGCTCAGGTTTTAAATTTGGAGCTCAACATTACTGTGTCCTAATCAATGAGCTTTTCCCTTGAGTATAGTTACTTAGTCACTGTGTTATTGTGGATCTATATCATGTCAGCCTTCTACAGACATCATCCAAATGTCAGCACAACATTCATTCACCTATTCATGTCAACACTGATTAAAGACATGCCGCTAATCTCAGTTAACTGAGGAAAAAGATGTGAAATAATAAATAGATCCTTTAACTGCTTTGACCTGTGTGTGTATGTATTTGTGTGTGAATGTGGGTGTGTCCTCTGAAGGATAAATATCAGTGATCGGATATTATATTTAAAAACACATTGAAATAAAAAAAAAAAACTTTTTGCTAATTGCAAGTTAAACATGCAAGTAACAGAAAGTCAGTGAACTGACCTCAGAGTCTCCAGTCTGCAGCATGAACTCTCTAGAAAATCACACAGCAGCTTCACTCCTGAATCCCGCAACTCGTTTTGATTCAACTGCAGCCTTTTCAGATGGGAGGGGTTGGCCTTCAGAGCTGAGGCCAGAGAAGTAAAGCTGATCTCTGACAAACTGCAGCAACTTAAACTAAATAATAAAGAAAATATGGAATTAAAAATTCTTTTATAATCCAATCAGTAGTGTACAAGTCTCAAATGTGGAGCTCATCACTACTGTGTTCCTAATAATGAGCTTCTCCTTAAAATGAGTACACTGACTTTGCCACTGTGTTATTGTGGCTCATCATCATGTCAGCCTTCTACAGACATCATCCAAATGTCAGCACAACATTCATTCACCTATTCATGTCAACACTGATTAATGACATGCTGCTGATCTCAGTCAAGTTTGAAATAAGACATGAAATACTATTTACGATCCTTTAGAGTTTGTGTAAAGTAATGATGAAAATGTGTTCTGAGTCTTTCATACCTCAGAGAGATGTGTTATTGCCCACCCAGTCAAATTGTAATGACTAAAAACATTAACAACTATGTAAATTAAGCTTTCAAAATCATGGAAAAATTAGCAGTTTTCTCTACTCTGAAAAGCTGGAGTGTGTCAGCTGAACAAGTGGAAACCACACCCAATTGCAGAAATGTGCGGCCTCTCTGAACAGTCAGCAGAACACCATGGTCTGAAACATGGCTGCCCCCAGCTTCTCTATCCCACTACTGAATGTTAGCAATATGTATTAGCCATTTTAATGTAAGGCTCCTTTAAGAGACAGAGCAGTGTGTGTATGTGTGAACGTATGGTGTGAGTGGTCGTGCAAGAGTGAGCGGGTGATACCAGTGCTGGTAGATGCATTAGAGTATTCAGAGCAGAGAAACAGGTCTAGCCCTAGCAGTAAAAGTGGTAAGCTTAGCAGTAAATGTGCAGTGTTAGTCACAGTTTATAGGTAATAAATGCTGCTGCTTATCCAGATCAGGATTCACCTCCCATGTGTTGCTGTTTAGCTGCTCCTTAAAGTGAATTTAAGAGCAAGCCAGCACTGTCCTGAATTATGACTGGTTAGAGATTAACGATATTCACTAACTCCTCTAAAAGTCCTGCCCACTTTACACTGCTTTTTAAAAATGAAAAAATGGACAAAAAAGTTTATTTAAAGATTGGATTTAAAATAGAGATTACATATTTTCAACATAAGTACTATATACGTAAACAGTCAAAAATAACATATTACTACTAAGGAAATCACAGTCTTTAAACTGCTGCATTTGGAAATGTCCTTCGATGTGTGTGTGTGTATATGTGTGTGTTCGAGTCCTCTGAAGGATAAATATCAGTGATCAGATATCATTTGTGAAAACACTGTGAAATAAACAGAAGACAGAGAAAAAACTTATACTTTAACAATAAAACTTTATCAATTTAAATCAAATATTAGTTTAGCAGATCTTCTGTATACAGATGTGACAATTTACCAAAAACTAATGAACATTAAATTACACTTAAGAATAAGCAGTGGACATTTCCTACAGTTTCCTCCAGAAACAAAAGTCCTTGTGACTGTAGACAAAAATTTGGGCAAAAAACTTATAAAATATGCCCCACCCCAATAAAATTTTTACAACTGTATATACAACAACTATGTAAAACCACAAATTACATGTTAATTTTTAGTTAAACCTATAAGTAAGAGAAAGTTAGTGAACTGACCTCAGAGTCTCCAGTCTGAAGTTTGGACTCTCCAGAAAATCACACAGCAGCTTCACTCCTGAATCCTGCAACTTGTTGAAGCTCAGGTCCAGCTCTCTCAGATGGGAGGGGTTGGACTTCAGAGCTGAAGCCACAGAAGCACAGCTGATCTCCGACAAACTGCAGAAACTCAAACTGAATAAAAAAAAAAGATAGAATTAAAAATCCATTTATAATCTGATCAGTTGTGTACAGGCTATAAATGTGGAGCACAATACTTCTATGTCCGAATAAATGACCTTTTTAAACTAAAATGAGCAAAGTGGCATTGTGTTATTGTGGATCTATATCATGTCAGCCTTCTACAGACATCATCCAAATGTCATATACCTATTCATGTCAACCTAGATTAATTACATACTGCTGATCTCAGTCAAGTCAGTCAAGTTCGGAGTAATAATCAGATCAGGTTTGGTTCCGCGCCGCACAGAAAAAATAAAAATTATTGATGATCAGAGTCTGAGAGATGTTTTATTTTGAAGAATAACCGGATTCTCTCCCGAGACATCCATCTGTGCCTCTTGACACAGGTTAAGACACGTCAAGATGCTTGCCTAAGTCACTTGTATGTAACCTAAGTTAAGCCCTCACGTTAGCAAAATGAGTAAATCGGGACTGGCTCGTTGCGGAGAAACAAGCTCAGGGCCCCCACTAACTCAGCATAATGGTGAATTGTATTTTTATGCACTTCTATTTGTTTTTATGCCAGTCTTATCATTTTATTTTGATGTATTTATTCCCCACACCTTAAAGGCTGGTCCTTGAAAATACTGTCTTACATGAAATCAGTCCGTGGCGTAAAAAAGGTTGGGGAGCGCTGGTTTAGACTGACAAACTCAAAAATAGAGCTGGTAGAGATCGTATCATATGAACACATGCTGGCTAAGATCAATGATGATGTTGGGAACTTTAAGAGGTCATGGGACTGCTTTCTTGCTTGTAACACTGCTGTGACATTGTGATGATCTAACTGGCTGCATTGATACCAGTATAATTGGTTGTTTTGTGTTTAGGTATTTATCACAGGCCTTTAGATGTCTTGTAATTAAAAGTAATACTGTCTGTTTATATATGTTTAAAGAAATAAAAACTTTAATGACAAAAAAATAGAGCTGGTGTGATTTGTAATCACACAAACAGGAAAACTGAAGTAAATTTAAAACTTCTGGTATGACATGACAGATACAATGAACAAGAGCAAAATACATGAACTGACTTTAGAGACTCCAGTCTGCAGTTTGGACTCTCCAGTCCAGAACAAAGGAGCTTCACTCCTGAATCCTGCAAGTTGTTCCAAGTCAGGTCCAGCTCTCTCAGATGGGAGGGGTTGGACTTCAGAGCTGAAGCTAAGTCTTCATAGTGAGACTCTAAGAGTCGATAGTCAGAAAGGCTGTAATGACAGAAAAAAACCTTAAAGTTTAAACAAATCTGACAGTTTTTCATAAAAAACAGAATCTGTTTATTTTGCATCAAAAAGCACATTAACATGAATGTTTGTAACTCAGCTGATAATGATCAGCTGGACTTACATAGCCTTTCTGCAGTTCCTCACTGCTGGAATCGGTGTCTGTTGTCCCTCATTTGTTGTGTTGCACTTAAACAGGTCCAACTCATTCAGAACCTCCTCTGATATGTGCAGCATGTAGGCCAGAACTGAGCAGTGGATCTCAGAGAGTTCCTTTTTTAATTTGTTCTCTGCCTTTAGGAACTCTTTGATCTCCAGATGAACTGAGCGGTCATTCATCTCAATCAGACAATGGAAGATGTGGATGTTTCTATCAGGAGAAACATCACCACTGTTCATCTCCTTCAGGCTGTTGATGGCTCTCTGGATGATTTCTGGACTGTTGTCTGTCTGACCCAGCAGGCCTCCTAAGAGTCTCTGGTTGGACTTCAGAGAGAGGCCATGAAGGAAGCGAAC
>JAPZDZ010000013.1:1185778-1195810 GCA_029783805.1 Acanthurus tennentii | reverse complement strand
CAGCGCGCAGCCCAGCACACAGACTCACAGGAGCAGGAGTGACAGAATCTCCGCGGAGCAAAAACTTTTATAATCGGCAACATTTTGGCCGATGTTGATTAATCAGTGACAGGCTATAATCGGCCCGATTAATCGACCCGCCGATCAATCAGTCGGGCTCTAGAATAAATGTTGATTGATGTTTCCATAAGTCAAGTGAGCCACATCAAGGTTTTATAAAACACTAACATTAGTGCCCAGTGATTCAGCCAATTTTAAGTTAAATAGAAACCACCAGGACTTTGCTGCCATGAGCAACGTATTAAACATATAGTAATGTTATTATGCTAGGGCCTGAAAACAAGCTAGGTATCCACACCTCATTAAAAAACCATGAAAAAGTGTGTTTTGCATATTGTAGGAAATTAAATAAAGGAATAAGTATCTCTTTACTGTTTATTGCTTTTGCAAGAAATTTAAAAGCATATAACTGTGTAAATTCAAAATTATGCTACTGTACTTGGGGTCAAGGGACTTTATAACACAGTTTTAAAATCATTGAACAGTGTCATAAAACTTTACCAACTTTACTCAACCACTGTGGTTGAGGTCAAGGAAAATTTTCATTACACAACTTTGATGGTCTTATGCTAAACATTGTCAATTCAACCACATATGATAGTTTTATGTAAAGTTAACACAAAGCCAAACATTTTTTTTTTTTTTAAGTTTGATAATTAGAACTTTCATGTCATGGTTTTGGCAGCCATGTCAGTCTTTTCCACACCCCTTCAAATAAGGTGTACCATAAGATCAATTTGTTTGACTTTTGCATTAATTCCATTATATTTACTGGGTATGGAGTTCTAACCTCATTGTCGATCTTGCTGTTCTCTCTGACAACCCTGATCCAGGTCAGCATGTCTTCCCTGTCCTCAGCTTGCAACAGGTACTCACGGAAGTCCTGCGTGGTAAGCCGCAGGGCGTGCTTACGCTTGGTTTCACTGTAGGCAATGTCAATCAGGCAGCCCTGGATGCTGATTAAAGGATGTTCATCCTGGCTTGACTCTGCCCCTGCTCCGTGAAGAACAGCTTCTCGCTTATCTTTGTAGAGAAAAAGCGATTGGGAACGAAGCACAGAGAAAACACGCTTCCATGGTCGCATGCCACCACTTGCTTTCTGTAGTAAGAAGAAAAGAAGAACATAACCATTAACAGAGAACGTTAATCACAGTTCAGATGCTGTAATTAGCCACTTTTTCTTTTGTTTTCTTTTGTTCCTTGATGTTTCTATACCAGAGATTAGGATCTTAGTATCTCTGTCTTGTAAACATGACAGTCGATAACAACTGCAAGAACCCTATCTTACACTCCTCTGGTGAGGCAAGTGCAGAGCGAGAGGTGCAAATGTTTAATTAATTCGGAGGAGTGTCCAAATCCACCTTTGCCATCTTGCTTCAGGAGCAGCAGAAAATATCCTGCTCTGCCCCACCCCCTGCATGACTGGCGCACAGCAGAATAGTCCTATCACCTGTAAACAATCACCTCTTCAATTCATGGGTGTTTCATTGGTGTTTCTTTGGCCAAAAATGCAATAACCAGTCAGAGAGTATGCTCTCATTACCCTAAAGCACTGTTTGCACCATGCGTCAGTGACACAGGCTGCATTGCCATCCCACACCTAGGGTAGACGTTGACATATTCCCCATTCAGAAAGGCTGATATCAGAAGACAAGTTAAACAAAAGATAAAAGTTTAATCCTTTCTGGATCCAATACACACATTGACAGGTACACTGAAATTGCGTCAGCTCTCAGAGTCTGTTAAAGTTGCTATTTTACAGAAGTGGCAAAAATGACATCTGCACTGGGTTTAAGATAGCAATGTCACCTTCATCACTGGCTTTGTGCTGGGTGCTAGATAGAGCCCCAAGAGCCAATGATAATCACATGCTATGTTTTACGGCTCCCTGCATGATGTTGATATATCCCAACTGTTTTTTTTTAAATAAATGGTTCCCATAATCATATATGTGTTGTGTTCACCTATTAGTAGTGGTTTGTGAACATCTGCCAAATCTGCAATGACCTTGAAACACCCCATAAAGGTGAAGCATTGTAGCGTGATCACAAAAAATCGTAGACAAAAGGTAAAACTACAAGCTGACGACCACAAAGATCTCCCTCCCCTCCTAATATGTATGTATATATATATATATATATATATATATATACAGTGAAGTGAAAATTCTGAATTGTGAAACTATGATTTGAACAAGAAACTAGCATTTTAATTTATGTGAACTGACCTTAGTTCACATAGATTAGATAGCTCTTGTTAAGGGTGAACTTTCACAACACTTCTAACACAGAAGAACACAGAACACGGGAACAAAACTACTAAGAAACAGAAGGGCTGTCTGTCAGGCAATAAAACTGCAAGTAGAAGTTCTTTCTGAAACTCTCTCAGTTCACAGAATATGAATAAACCATTCCTCTGGAAAAGTATATGACAAGTGTTAGCTAGAGTTCTTAATTTCCACTCAAAGACAGTAAAAAAGTGTCAGTTTTGTTACTGTGAGATCTAAGTGTTTTGATCATCATTGTTGATCACAACTTATTACCAGACAAACTGGAAAACTAGGTAGGACTTTCTAGCACAGACCTAAACTGACGTAAATCCTTTTTTTAGGACAGTGGCTATTTTCCATTAAAAGGTAATTACATATCTATGTGACATGTGATGTTCCACATCTTTTCATTCTTGGGCCTCTTCTGCTCAACATCTACATGCTTCTCCTAGCACAGATTATGGAAAACAACTAAGTATAATATATATATACATATAAATAAAGGAAAACCAAAAAAAATGATCCTGTGGAAAAACACTGTATTTTCACTACCATCCCATTTAAGCAGAATGAAATACAACTGTAAATATTTACAAAAGTATTTTGTTTCATTTACATTTTATAGAAATCTCTGTAAAATTATGGACATCATATGTAATTTAAAGAATTATTCCAATAATGACAAATTACATTTTCATTTATTCATCATTTTTTTCACAGAGAAATTACTGTTATTCATACTGTATTTTCCTGCTTTCCTAAATTTATGTAAAATTTCAGTGATTATCTGTAATTAAATAAATATCCTATAAAAAGTTTATGCTCATGATGATTTATGTTTTTCTCCTTAATTTTATGGTAAATCTTAGTTCTATAGTTATGTTTACTTTTACATTCAAACTTGGTAATTTTGGATTCAAATTTAGCAAAATTTATATCAGAATTAATGAATGATGACTTCTGGTTTGAAGAGCTGGAGGATGGCAGCATAGGAGAACGTGCTCCTGACGTTTGAGTTTAAAATAGCTGTAGCGATTTGAATCCGTTAAGATTTTTGCGAGAGTAAGAAATAAGAGTGAGGGCTTCAAGATGCCAAGAGGAAAAATCTGTAAGAAATCTATGCAGTGCGAGTTACACGAGACGGAGTCGACCCGACTTCCCCTGCTAGCAGCGCCATGGAGGATAACGATATGCTAACGGACAAAGGAGAACAAGCTAGCAACGCGAGCTTAGATCTTATACTCAGAGAACTAAGGGAATTCAGGAAAGATAATTGTGAGCAGCTGAAGGGAGTCAAAGAGGAAATAAATAAAACAAACAAGAGAGTGGAAGAGGCAGAAGAAAGGATCATGGATGCTGAAACTCGTATACAAGCTAATGAGGAAGCAGTAATAGAGATGCTTAAACTGCAAATTGCAATGGATGCCAAGCTGACGGACCTGTAGGGATGGTCCAGGAGAGAAAATATTAGAATACATGGCGTCAAAGAGGGATTGGAAGAGGGCGCTCCATCAATGGTTGTTTTTGTGGAACGTTTATTAAAGGAGAAACAGGAGTTGCCGGACACTGCGGAGCTATGAGTGGAGAGAGCGCTTCGCGCTCTGGCGTCAAGGCCACCACTAAACGCGGCACCACCGTCCATCGTTGCCAGAATAGCCAGCTACGGAATGAAAGAAGAAATATTGAAACTAGCATGGCAGAAACGTGGGTTTGAATATCCTGGAAACAGGATTAACCTGGATCATGATTACGCACCTGAGGTTGTAAAGCTGCGAAGGGAATATGCAGAGGTGAAATCCGTGCTAAAAGAGAAGAAAATCCGATTCCAAACCCCATTCCCAGCAAAGATGGGAGTCTTTTATCCGGAGGGAACTGTGCTATATGGATCGGTGGAGGAGGCGACTGACTACATGGCAAAGAGGGGATTCCCGGTGACAGTCATCAAACGCTTGGAGACTCTCTTGGAGAAGATTCAACGTTTATCGTGGCGTACAGAGAGAAAAAGGAGGGGCCGGGTGAATGGGGATTGGACCCGGGATTACAAAGAAAGACTCCAAACGTTTAGACGCCAAGAGCAGGAATGACTGCAGGACATTAAGAGATAGGAATTCTCTGTGGCAATAGAGTCAATAAAAAAGGTCGGGTGTCTTACCTATGCTACTAAAGAATGGATATTGGCCGGACGGCAAAGGAAGGCCCTTTCCCACCAATAGGTGAGAGAGGCCCCCCTTTCATCAGGGCTTATTTAGGGTCGTATTGGAGACCCCACAGTTGGAAGTCAACATATCTGTTTTTTATTTTTTGTTTTATTTTTTCTTTGTTCGAGTACAACTAAGTGTTCTTTCTGCAGCTGTTGTTCTACACAGCTCCAATGTTCAGGTAATGTTAGTTTATGTATTTTCAGGGCGTGTATTGATCGCACTTGGTTTCGCTATTTCAAAAACGTTCAGACAGTCAGAATATGACTAGTGGCAAGGTAAAAATAATTTCTTATAATGTAAATGGTCTGTTGAATCCAATTAAATGCAATAAGATTCTAACTAAAATGAGGAAAGAACGAGCACAAATAGTGTACCTACAGGAAACCCATCTAGACTGCAAGGAACATGAGAAATTAGGGAGAATGGGTTTCACAGGTGTTTATTTCTCTTCTTATAAATCCGGACGAAGGAGAGGAGTTGCTATCCTCATATCAGGCAAATTACACTTTGAAAAAATATCTGCGATAAGTGATAAGGAGGGACGATTTATATTAGTAAGGGGAAACATTGAGGGTAACCCAATCACACTGTTAAATGTGTACGCACCACCTGGAAGTGATATTCATTTCTTTAAGTAAATTGTTCATATGATGATATCAGAGACAGTAGGCCTTCTAATTTGTGGGGGAGATTTAAATATACACTTACAGCCAAAACTAGACACTTCTAATGGGAAGGCACAAGATACAAAGTCACTAGTTAAGAAAATTAATACATTATTTGAGGAGGTTGGGTTAATCGATATATGGAGAGATTTACACCCTAAACAAAGGGATTATACACATTACTCCTCAGCCCACTCACTATACACAAGAATAGATTATTTTATAACATTCGGAAAAGACAAGGACAAAATGAACACTTGTGAATCTGGACAATAGATTTAAGTGACCACGCACCTATATACCTGTCTGTGGATCTAAACCTACAACCAAAAACAAATAATTGGAAACTAAATTCGAGTCTACTCAATGATCCTCACTTTAAAGAACAGATTAAAAGAGAGATCCATTTTTATTTGGAAATTAATGACAATGGTGACGTGTCCCCTCCAATTCTATGGGATGCCTTAAAGGCTGTACTTAGAGGGAAAATTATAGCAATATCCTCTTATAAGAAAAAGATGAGAAGCAAGAAATTAGAAGAACTACAAAACAAACCAAAAGAATAAGAGAAAAAACATAAAATGAAAACAGAACAGGATATACTAAAGGCAATCACGAAAACAAGAAATGAAATTTATTATTTGATTACCCGCGAAATTAGGAAAAATCTAATGTTTCTTAAACAAAAGTATTATGAAGGTGGATCTAAATCAATGAAAGTTCTGGCCTGGAAACTTAAAAAGAAAACAGCACAGAACACAGTCCACAAAATTAAAGATCCAGTTACAAAAATAATAAAAAGTAAACTAAATGAAATACAGGGAGCCTTTGAAACATATTATAAGACTCTCTATAAGTTAGAATAAGACCAGATAAGTTAGAATGTGGATCATACAGACCAATATTAGTTCTCAATATAGACTGTAGGCTGTTTACTTTTATCATGGCTAGAAGATTAGAAAAGTTCTTACCTAATTTGATAAATAATGACCAGACAGGTTTTATTCGAGAACGCCAAACGCAAGATAATATACGACAGACATTACAAATTATTAACTACATTCAAAAGAATAAAATATCAGCAATGGTAATTAGTATTGACGCAGAAAAGCCATTCGATTCAGTGAATTGGACCTTTCTTTATCGAGTTCTACATAGATTTGGCCTCCATGAAACAATAATTAAAACAATACAGGCTTTGTATAACAAATCCACTGCTAGAGTAAAAGTAAATGGCTGCTTATCAAACAGTTTTATTTTGGAGAGAGGAACAAGGCAGGGTTGTGCATGTTCACCACTATTATTTGCATTATATTTGGAACCATTAGCTCAATATATAAGACAAAACAAAGAAATAAAAGGCATCAATATTCATGGGAAGGAACATAAATTAGCATGCTATGCCGATGATATTTTGATTCTTCTGGGTCAACCAACAAATTCTTTACCCTAATTAATGCAGTCATTTGAATATTATGGTCAATTATCAGGCTATAAAATTAATTTAAGTAAAACACAACTGCTTAAATACAATTATAGTCCACCAGAAGAAATCAAAAGTAAGTACCACCTAGCATGGCAAACTGAGTATCTGAAATATTTGGGAGTCATAATATCTAAAGATCTTACAGAAATATTAGAACGTAATTATTCACCAATACAAAAGAAAATTAAAGAGGACATAGCGAGATGGAACCTAATCTCATATCTAAGTTTTTATTCAAGAATAGATTCGATTAAAATGAATATACTACCCAAATTATTGTATTTATTTCAAACCCTGCCAATTGAAATAAGCCAAAAACAATTTAATGATTGGGACAAAATTTTGTCAAGATACATATGGCAAGGTAAAAGGCCTCGAATTCGATTCAAAACTTTACAATTGGCTAAAGGAAAAGGGGGATGGGGCCTTCCTTCTCTCAGGGATTACTACTGGGCAGCACAATTAAGGTCTATGATATGCTGGTGTAATCCCTCATATGATGCTCGGTGGAAAACAGTGAAGAGGGCCTGACCTCCATTCCCATACAAGCAATTATAGCTGATAGTAACATGCAAGATGTTATAAAAAATATAGAAAACCCATGGATCAAGTTGACTTTTAAAATTTGGAAAACAGTAATAACAGAATATAAACTAGAAGAAAATATGGTAATCCTTAAGTGGTGTGCATATGATACACACTTTGCTCCAAATAAATTAGACACTAGATTCAAGTATTGGACATATAAAGGATTAGCAGCCTTATGTAAGATAATGAAGGAAGGCACACTACTTAGTTTTGAAAGGATTAAAGAGAAATATTAGAAGCACAGGATTTTTATTATTACTTACAGATGAGACATTTTGTCAGTGACAAGATAAAACGCGAAACAGAATCAAGCAAACAGCTGTTAGACCTATTTATAAGGGCATATGATTCAAATAAAGATAGAGGTATTATCTCAGGTCTATATAAAGGGCTTGTAAACAGGAAAACATACTCAACCCTATATATTAAAACAAAATGGGAAATGGAGGGAGGAATAGATATAACGGAGGAAGAGTGGATGACAATATGGGCATATCAATGGAAATGTAGTAGCTCACAGAGTAAGAGGGAGTTTGGCTGGAAAAGCCTGATAAGATATTTTATTACACCTTACCAAAAATCTCACTATGAAGGTAACGCCCTTACTTGTTGGAGAAATTGTGGAAATACAAATGCAAACCATTATCATGTTTTTTGGGATTGTCATGTTATTAAAACTTACTGGAAGGGAATACATAATGCAATACAAGAAATTTTTGCAAATTACCTGCCTCTGGAAAGTAAAATTTTATTTTTTGGACTCATGCCTGAAAGATGGCCAAAGAGAGACAAATATCTGCTGAATATTTTGTTGGTGGCTGGCAAAAAGGCCCTTACAAAAAAATGGCTTTCACAGGAGAGCCCAACTTTGAACATGTGGATGGACATTACAATGGACATTTGCAGGATGGAAAGAATGACAGCGGATGTGAATTACAAGAGGGACCTATTTGTTTCACGTTGGATGAAATGGATGAACTATATAATACCACGCAGACCGGACTTTGACCTTGCAAACTTTAGATAATACACAATGTGTGTTTAGCAACAACCATATTTCACTCCCTGTGTCTTAATGTTCTTGTTATGTTTTTCTTTATAGAAATTTAAAATAAATAAAAAAAGAAAATTTTAAAAAATGGAATTAATGAATGATGCTTTTGTCTATCTTGTACCTCTGGCTACACCCAATCAGTGATGTCAGAGTGCATAAAAGCAAACATGCCAATGAATCTAAAAAAAGTATAATTTGTAGCAGTCAAGGAAAAAAGCAGTAGAAGCATACAGCTTAAAGTCCTTTAGAGAATCAGTGTGCTTGAAGTTTCCAACCTCGGCAGATCGGTGAAGCAGTATTGTTTGATTAAGTGTGGATTTACCATTAAAATAGTAATATTGAAATACTTAATGCTACACTAAGTACAATGACAAATGACAGCAATGATGCAAATTCATCCTTTATTGAAAAGGTAAAAGTAAGCCTTCTAATAACAGCAGAAAAGGCATATTACAAAATTAAGCCTTTTAATAAACATTTGCTGTTAACATTCCTGGTGGAACTGCAAAACATCAAGGAACATCAAGGAACAAAAACAACTCCATATATTAACAGGTGTTTCATTTTAGAAAGAATTTCTCACCATTTCAAAGGTTATTTGTGATTTAATAGAGATCATCTCTGTGTTGTCATACTGGGGATTTCACCTGTAGGTGAAGATAATTGTTGTGGTTTACATCAACTAAACTTTAATTTAAAGCGAGATTTTTAAGTCACTCCTCAGAAGAACATAAAATAATTTTAGTTGTCCATTAGGTGTCAATTTTAGGGCCCTATACAGGTAATCAATCACCTTTATCTAATCCTAATATGGACCAGTGCATACCATTTACTCTGAATATCTCAAATTAAATGAATATTACTAATGAATAAAGATAAATAAGATTTATCAAATTATTATATTACAATTATAATTATTTTAACTAGTATCAATAATTAACAAATATTAACTATAAATATCAATATAACAGCTCTCAAATAAAATTAAAGCTGCAAGCAGCGTTGGTCGAGCCCTCGCACTCTGGCTGGTCAGGGTAGGTATGCGTTGTATTAAAGTGTAGACAATTAGTCCCCCCCCCTGTCATTTTTCAGGTATTTTGGGTCAATTTTTTGAAAAAAGAGATTTTATTTTGAAAGAGTCCAATACTTTTATTTTGAAAACTAGAGGATGTGCCAGCGACCAGGTCAAAGTTTGATGGACATGAGGATTGAGCAGCTGTGTAGTGATCAGACTTAAATGAAGGCCTACAACAAAATGTTCAGGTAGATCAATGGAGATTTCAACCAAACTCATACCTGTTTGAAATTGGACTGCTTGATCAGAGTTAGTTACAAAATTCACTCAAAACTTTAAATGAGTCACAAGACATTAAATCGAAAATTCATTCATTTTTAAGGTGTTTGGGGTCATTTTTGAAAAAAAGAGCTTTTATTGTGAAAGAGTTCAGTGCTTTTATTTTGAAAAACAGAGGATGTGCCAGTGAAGTTCGGGCTACAGAATTCACTCAAAAGTTTAAATGGGTCAAAAGACTTTGATTTAAAGACGGTTATTCAATTTTCTAGGGTATTTTGGGTCAATTTTTTTAAAAAAAGGGCTTTTGTTTTGTGAAAGAGTTCATGCTTTTATTTTGAAAAAACACAGGATGTGCCAGTGATCAGGTCAAAGTTTGATGGACATGAGTATTGGCAGCTGTGTGGTAGATGAGACA
>JAPZDZ010000013.1:841535-853543 GCA_029783805.1 Acanthurus tennentii | reverse complement strand
CTCTCTGAGATCCACTGCTCAGCTCTGGCCTACATGCTGCAGATGTCAGAGGAGGTTCTGGATGAGTTGGACCTGTGGAAGTACAACACATCAGTGTGGGGAAGATGGAGGCTGATTCCAGCTGTGAGGAACTGCAGAAAGGCTGTGTGAGTCCAGATGTGATTATCAACATTATAGATCAACATAAAGCTGAAACCATCAGTGCTAAAGACACAAACACACATACATACACACATACAAACACACACACACATACACACACACACACAATAATATACATGTTTACACTATACAACGAGTATTAAAACTGCTTTGAATAAACATTCAGTGATTATTGATTATTGATTATTATATTGACTATGAGTTTGTGTCCTCCATCATCTTCTAACTTTTTGGGGTTTTTCAGGCAAAAGATACAAACTGAGCAGAAAAAGCCGAGAAAAAAATTGTTTGTGATAAAAAATGTTTTGACAGTCGGATTACATTTTTTGCAGTGTAAACAGAAACTGGACAAAGTGTCTTTAATGTGTCTGTTTATTTCAAATGTCATTTTATCTGTTTTCACAGACTGCTTGGCTGTCGACTCTCAGCGACTCACTGTGCTTCTCTAGCCTCAGCTCTCAAGTCCAACCCCTCCCATCTGAGAGAGCTGGACCTGAGTGGAAACAAGCTGCAGGATTCAGGAGTGAAGCAGCTGTGTGCTGGACTGGAGAGTCCAAACTGCAGACTGGAGACTCTGAGGTCAGTTCATGTGTTTGACTCTGAAATTAATTTAGTTCTCAAATATGATCGATGTTAAAAGTGAAGGACTTTTTTTTACAGTGTGTTGCAAGATTTAAACAGTGTTTGAGGTTTTTGTTACATTTGACAGAAACTGAAGAAAACAGTTTAAAAAAACCTCAGATTTGCCAAATTTTTCTGAAGAAAGTGAATCTCAGAACAGAATTTTTCATGAACTTTTCCATGGAGTCATAAAGTCGCTCACAGACTCATTCAGGGTCACAGTGAGAGAGAGCCAAGCAGCTTTCCAAATGCAGATGTTGGAGCTGTCTTATGTGTCACCTGTCACAGGTGACATTTGAACATGTGATGATTCTTCCTTTGGGACAGTGATGTCACTGTGCGGCCTGACTCAGCCAGTAAACAGCAGCATCAATCAAACAGTGCAGGTGTGTTTGTTGTGGGAGGTTTTAGGAAAGAGAACGTTCATAACACTCTGCAGGTCGTTTGTTCCAGTGATGAAGATGATGGAGGATGAAGCTCCCAGTCAGTCAGCTGTGGTCTGAATCAGACACCAGAGTGTGTGTGTGTGTGTGTGTGTGTGTTTGTGTGTCTTCGTGTTCATGTTCCTGTGTGCCTGTATGTGCGTGTGTGAAACATGTTTCAGCCACAGAGAACTTCCTTTGCTTGAGAAAAATTAGAGCAGAAATATTTAACAATTAGCATCAAATGAACCAACTGAGGAGAGAAAGTTTGTCAACCCAAAGATCTAATAATGATTACAGACTTGACTGAGATCAGCAGGTGGTGTTACTGACCTGTGTGACATGAAGAGGTGGATGAATGTTCTGCTCACATGATGATGATCCACAATAACACAATGACAATGTCACTGTGCTGATTTTAGGGAGAAGCTGATTGATGAGGACAAAGTCATGTTGATCTCCACATTTCAAACCTCAACACATCTGATTGGATTACAAAAGGATTTTTATCTCCATCATTTCTTCTTTATTCAGTTTGTTGGACTGCAGGTTGTCAGAGATCAGCTGTGTTTCTCTGGTCTCAGCTCTGAAGTCCAACCCCTCCCATCTGAGAGAGCTGAACCTGAGTGACAACAAGCTGCAGGATTCAGATGTGAAGCTGTTGTGTGATTTTCTGGAGAGTCCAAACTGCAGACTGGAGACTCTGAGGTCAGTTCACTGACTCTCTGTTACTGTTGGAGATCTCTATTGTTTCATCAAACATCCTTTATGTTCATTTATAACTTACATGTATAAAGTTCTACATTTCCTTTTGTTCATAGTTTTGTTTCCTCAATTCAATTTGTGTTAGTCAACAAGGACTCCTGTTTCTTAAAAATGAGTCATTCAAGTGAATTCATGTGTGTAATTGTTGCTATTGCCTGGCTCACACTTCAGGATTTTAAAAATCTTGAAAGATTCTGAAATCAGGTTGTATCACACACATAAGGAGAATGTTCAAAGATTATTTTCTCCTAAATCTTAAACATGCACACACTACAAGATTTGAAAATAACAACCGGCAAACACTACAGGATTTCATCAAGATTATCAGACCAGAGAGAGCGACACACCACTTGATCCTACGTCATCTCACGAGGAAGGGAGGGTTATGCAAACAAAAGCACAAAAATGGAGACTGGTGCGGTTTTTTACTCTGTTTTTTACATTTTTTTTTACTCCAACTTTTGTCTTTTTCAGAGCGGTTATGATAATCCTTGCAGGACACATTGCTTACACATTCCTGGTCTTGCCACAGGTCGACAAGAATGTCCTCCAACTCCGCTGTCCAGCGCACCCGTACACCCTGCTCCTTTGTGGCTGCCATTTTTGTCTCCGATAACTTTCGATGATCATTTCCAATTCCTTGTAGGCAGCTCTCTCTGATTGGCAATTGTCATCCTCAGCGAAAAATGAGTGGCATTGTCATCCCGATAAATATCAAGCATGTTTGAAAATTATCGGGGCGCCTCTGATTGTCGGAATGGCCAGTCATGGGGCTTAAGATTGATCCGTCACCCACTCACACAAGAAGATAATCTGGGCCGAACATCGAGGCTGATCTTGGTCGCGGACCTGATTTCACCGTCAATTGTCGGGAGGGCCGAATTGGGGTACAATCAGCCCGAGTATCCTGTAGTGTGAGCCAGGCCTAAACAGTCACGTCTGGATACAGAAAATCCTCTGAACTCATATTTATTTTCAGCTGAAAGAAGAAATATTTCTTTGGTTTCTGTTCATTTCAGTGTGTTTTCACAAAGAATGTGTGAACTTTGGTTAGAAAAGGATTTTTATCTCCATCAATTCTTCTTTATTCAGATTGAGTCGCTGCAGTTTGTCAGAGATCAGCTGTGCTTCTCTGGCCTCAGCTCTGAAGTCCAACCCCTCCCATCTGAGAGAGCTGGACCTGAGTGGAAACTACCTGCAGGATTCAGATGTGAAGCTGTTGTGTGATTTTCTGGAGAGTCTAAACTACAGACTGGAGACTCTGAAGTCAGTTCATGTGTTTTTTTCTTTTTAAGTGTAAATCTGTAAAATTGAATTCATGTCAGAAGTTTTAAATTTTCGTCAGTTCTCTTGTTTTCTGTGTTTGATCAAAAATCACAGCTGATGTTTTTTAAAGTTTGTCAGCGTGAACAGTTTGGATCTGAATTCAGTCTGAACTCAAACTGGATTGGTGTCATTAAGGAAACTCTAGGACTCATCCTTCAGTGAGCTGCAGAGTGAAATCCACATTTATCATTTTTGTTTTTAATGTGAGAACATTTTAATTACCCGGCTAAAGGGGCCATGACAAGCATGAGAGACTTGTCGGCGAGAGGATTAAAAAATGCCATTTTATTGAACAAAATTAACTGAAATGTATTAATAACAAAGGAGAACAAATGAGGAGTGAAAGTCAGTGATATCAGGAGTGAAGGGTGTGCATGTGAGACTCTTGTTGTGTGTAAATGTTGTGAGGTGCACAGAATCATAGAAAGGAAAACCAAAGGATGATGGGAAACCACCACATCACCAGGGAGGGAGCCTGCTAGAGAGAGAGAGAAGAACATATACAAGCTCAGATTTATAATGTAAAAGCTCCGGGCCAAGGTGCTACTATGAGTGACTGATTCAGCCATCCTACTCACTAGTCACCCAGTCAGTAGTTGGTAAGAGGCCTGCAAGCAGGACCAACCAACAGCAGGGTCATCACACGCATGCAGATAGAAAACTAAACTATGACGAGGAGAAAAAGCATGAGTGGAGCTGAGACAGAAGTTAAAGATGATTGTACAAGTTTTTCTTCACTCAC
This sequence comes from Acanthurus tennentii, assembly GCA_029783805.1. Taxonomy (NCBI): domain Eukaryota; kingdom Metazoa; phylum Chordata; class Actinopteri; order Acanthuriformes; family Acanthuridae; genus Acanthurus; species Acanthurus tennentii. The sequence goes on along the minus strand of JAPZDZ010000013.1, from coordinate 849,505 downwards.
ATTATTACTGATATCATAGTGAATATATTGAGATGGAGTAAAAACATGTGTTGAAGTATTTTACATGAAGTGACATGTGATGGTTATAAATGAGGAGACACAGAAGGAAAAGACAGAAAGAACATGTGCGATGAGATAATGATTACAGACTTGACTGAGATCAGCAGGTGGTGTTACTGACCTGTGTGACATGAAGAGGTGGATGAATGTTGTGCTCACATGATGATGATTCACAGTACTACAATGACAAAGTCACTGTGCTGATTTTAGGGAGAAGCTGATTGATGAGGACTAAGTCATGTTGATGTCCACGTTTCAAACCTCAACACATCTGATTGGATTACAAAAGGATTTTAATCTCCATCATTTCTTCTTTATTCAGTTTGTTGGACCGCAGGTTGTCAGAGATCAGCTGTGCTTCTCTGGCCTCAGCTCTGAAGTCCAACCCCTCCCATCTGAGAGAGCTGGACCTGAGTAGAAACAAGCTGCAGGATTCAGATGTGAAGCTGTTGTGTGATTTTCTGGAGAGTCCAAACTGCAGGCTGGAGACTCTGAGGTCAGTTCACTGACTCTCTGTTACTGTTGGAGATCTCAACTGTTTCATTAAACGTCTATTATGTTAATTTATGGCTAACATGTACAGTCAGGTCCATAAATGTTTGGACATTGACACAATTCTCATCTTTTTGGCTCTAAACACCCCCACAATGGACAGACCAGAATATTCCAGCCCAGGATGATTTGACAAACTTCCACAATTCCTCTGCATTTCTTGGTTTTGCCTCAGAAACAGCATTTTTAATGTCACCTCACAAGTTTTCTATTGGATTAACCCTAAGCCTAACCGGGGATTGGGCTGGTCACTCCATAACCTTAAATTTGTTGGTCTGGAAACAAGATGCTGCTCACTTATTGGTGTGTTTGGGCCGTTGTCTTGTTAAAACACCCATTTCAATGGCATTTCCTCTTCAGCATAAGGCAGCATGACCTCTTCAAGTATTTTGATATAAGCAAATTGATCCATGATCCCTGGTATGAAATAAATAGGCCTGACACCATAGTAAGAGAAACAACCCCACATCATGATGCTTTCACCACCATGCTTCACAGTCTTCAGTGTACTGGGCTTGAATTCAGTGTTTGGGGGTCATCTGACAAACTGTCTGCAGTCCTTGGCCCCTAAAAGAACAATCTTACTTTCATCAGTCGACAAAATGTTTCTCCATTTCTATTTAGGCCAGTCGATATGTTCTTTGGCAAATTGTATCCTCTTCAGCACGTCTTTTTTTTAACAGTGGGACTTTGCGGGGGCTTCTTGCCAATAGATTAGCCTCACACAAGCGTCTTCTAATTGTCACAGTACTCACAGGTAACTTCAGACCGTCTTTGATCTCCCTGGAGCTAATCATTGGCTGAGTCTTTGCCATTCTGGCTACTGTTCAGTCCATTCAAATGGTAGTCTTCCGCTTTCTTCCGCATCTCTCTGGTTTTGCTTTCCATTTTAAAGCATTGGTGATCATTTTAGTTGAGCAACATATCATTTTCTGCACTTCTTTACATGTTTTTCCCCTCTCCAACCAACGTTTTAATTAAAGCAGGCTGTTCTTATGAACAATATCTGGAATGACCCATCTTTCTCAGGTTTTCTTTTTTTTTTCAATTCTCTTTTTATTATGATTTTTCAAGGTTCACATGTTCATTCATATAATCATTCATTAATCCCATCCATTCATCTGTAAATGACAACTGAATCACACAGTACTTCACAGACCCACGACTCCACAAACAATACAGATAAGGATGATTGGTCCTCCCTCAACAACACACAAGGTGAAATTTATAAAATACAAAAATTGAGAATTCAACTCTGGAGAACCGGAATGTTGGGGTGCACCTCACAGCACAAGACAAAGGGAAACAATGACTATATATACAAATGAGGGTGGGGAGACAACAAGACACAGGTGAAACACATTAGGGTTAACACAAAAGGCGGGAAAGGAACAAAGGGAGGAAGTAAACATGGAGACAACACAAGGGGAGACGAGACTATCAAAATAAAACAGGAAGACACGAGACACACTAAATATGACAACACAATTTCTTTGACATGACAATATCTAGTGGAAGGGATTGAATAATTTTGGCAGAATAACCATTTTAACAGATGGAATATGAGATCCAAAATTAAGAAATGGTGTTAAATCCCATCTCATGAATTTTTTTTGTTTGGGGGGAACATTAAGTAAGAACAGTTTTGACAAGTCTGTTGGTATATTCACCCCCAGATACCTCATGGATTCAGCTTTCCGGTTCAAATTGTACCCTTTCTTCACATTTTCTGAGGGACTAAAATTAATACTAAGAATTTGTGTTTTTTAAACATTTAAGTTATATCCAGAGAAAGATCCATATTGATCCAAAAGTGAAAACAACTGTGCAAGAGATTGTTCTGGACTGGATAACTGTATTAATATAACATCCGCAAACAAGGAAATCTTTTTTTCTCCTCCTTTCATACATGTTCCTTTAATGTCTTTATTCTGTATAATCCACTGACTCAGGGGTTCAATAAATATTGGAAATAAAAGGGGGCTGATTGGACAGCCTTGTCTTGTTCCACATTCCAGTGAAAAGGGTTCTGAAACTATTCCATTAATTTTAATTCTAGCCCTTGGGTTATCATAAAGAGCTTGTGTTGTCTTAATAAAAGAATTGTGAAAACCAAACTCATCCAGAACTCTAAACAAAAAAAGACCAATTTACACAATCAAACACCTTTTCTGCGTCTAGCCCTACTAATACTGCTTCTAAATCCTGTTCCGTTATATGGCTTATTACATGTAAGGTCCGTCTGGGTTTGTCTCTGACGAACAAAACCCGTCTGGTCAAGGCTAGTGATTTGTGGTAACAGTCCTTCTATTTGCTTGGTAAGTATATGTGTAAAGATCTTATAGTCCTGATTTAACACACTAACCGGTCTATAATTACTGCATTCAGATTTATCCTTCCCCTTTTTTGGAATAAGTGATATTACTGCTTCCCTCCAGGAGGGTAGTGTTTTATTCCTTTTAAGGACCCAATTAAAGGTGGACTGCAACAAAGGGACCAATGAATCCCCCATCACCCTATACCACTCTGAAGGAAACCCATCTGGGCCAGGGGCCTTACCTGATTTGAGATGGACTATGGCGGCTCTAATTTCTTTCTCTGTTACTTCTACTGCAAGTTGGATACTCTGCTCACTCGTCAATTTAGGAAGATTAGTTTTCTCAAAAAATTCTTCCATTTTTACTCTATAAACATAGGGTTGAGAGTATAGTCTTTGAAAATGTGTTTCAAAGCTATTTTGTATGTCTTCCAATTTATAGTGTATTAAATTAGTCGTCGGGTTTTTAATTTCATAAATTGAATTCTCTGCCTGTTGCTTTTTCAGCCTATAGGCTAACAATTTACTGGCTTTCCCTCCTCCCTCATAATATTTCTGTTTTGTAAATATTATATATTTTTTTGTATATCTCTTGTATAGATCTCATCAATTTCATTTCTTTTCTTCCTAAGTGCTTCTGTAATTTTCTTGTCATTTGTGTCTTTATGTTTTTGTTCTGTGTCCATTCTGCTTGCAGCTGACCTAGATCTTTTAGCCTAGCCCTTTTTAAGTGAGAACTGTATCCAATTATCTTACCCCTCAGCATTGCATCCCACAATATCCAAAAACCCCATAATATCTTTCTGAATTTGGTCCTCTAGATGATTCAATGTATAAATGTTTAATCTCCATAAGGTGTTCCTCTGGTATTGATCGGGATTTAGTTTTCAATACAGAGGACTATGGTCCGAAAGGTCCATAATCCCTACGCTGCAGTCTCCAACCCTGTGTAAATCTCTACCAAAGATTAAAAAGTAGTCAATCCTTGAATACAACAAGTGTGGATTAGAAAAATATGTATAGTCTCTCTTTAAAGGATGTAACTCTCTCCACACATCTACAAAGCCAATGTCCTTTAATGCCATATTGATCCTTTTGTTCAATTGACTGGATTGAGCTATGTATATTTTTGAAGAGTCAAGTTCAGGGCTTAATCTAATATTGAAATCCCCCCCACAAATTAGCGCACCTTGGGATTCTGCTATAATCAGATCAAATATTTGTCTAAAAACTCCAATGAGAATTAGGGGAAGCATATATATTCAGTGAAGTTATCAATGAACAATTTAAGTTCCCTCTCAAAAACACACATCTTCCTTCTGTGTCCTTCTTTTCAAATAGGAACTCAAAACAAATTTTACTGGAAATGAATATTGTCACTCCTCTCCTGTGGCCAGTTGCATATGATGATGAGAACTGATATTTAAAGCCCATCCTTTTTAATTTAGCATGCTTTATATTTGAAAGATGGGTTTCTTGCAAAAACTTTGTCTCTTTTCAGTTTGGTCAAAATCTTACTTCTTTTGATAGGGTTGGCTAGACCATTCACATTGTAAGTCACTATTTTAATTGCTTGCATTTAGTGTCCAGAATTGAAAAGAAAAAAGGAAAACCCTCCTGCACCAACACAAATATTCACCATTAAGTAAATGTATCACAGGTAACACCCCAAAAGCTCACTGACTGGTGTGTGAGAGTCCTCAGTCATTTGCAGTCCTTTGTATATACAAGTGTTCCTCTGGCTACATGGCAGAGAAAAACAAAACTCCCGACCATTACAATATGTTCTTAGTTATAGCCTGTAAAATGTTCCCATAATGTACAGTACTTGTTTGCAGTCTGTCCATCCTCTACTGATAGCCGGTTGCCCCGGACTCACCTCTTTAGCATATAACTCCCCCCTTCTTCTCTGGGATTTCCCACAACCCCTAATTTACAGATGTATTACAGTCCTGCTGAATCCTGGTGTCTAAAGACCTGTAGTTTTTCCATGTAACTTGCCGCCTTGCCCACTCTCTCCCAGTTCCCTGGTCTCCTGCTCCTGCCCATGTGAACTTCTGAATCTGCTCCAGTAGAGAATCCGGGTGTTTAATAACGGAAACCCAAGGGCTCTTCGCCATGTCCCCAGTCGCTGAGCCATACAACACTGTCCCCTCTGGATAAAACGGTCTTAGCCGGGCCAGGAACGGAGTCTGAAATCTGATTTTCTTTTCCTTCAGTACTGATTTCGCTTTGGCATACTCCTTTCGCTTTATCAACACATCAGACGCATGGTCTTGCTCTAAATTAATCCTTCTACCATGAAGTTGGAATCCCTGCTTTTGCCAGGCCAGCCTCAGTAACTCCTCTTTCATCCTGTAGCTTGACAATTTAGCCACAATGGACCTCGGTGGAGCTCCTGGAGGCAGCTTCGGTGTCAGGGTGCAGTGGGCACTCTCCACTTGCAGCTCAAAGGAATCTTGGAGATCTAGACCTTCTGGAAGCAGATGCTGAACATAACCCACCATTGATGGATTGACTTTTTCGGCTTATATTTAGGCATTCTTGAAACGCACAATCTTAGATTCAACTGTACTCGTTTTTTTTTTTAAAATATATTCGAGTTGTTGTGGGCAAGTTTTACTTTGAAATGTCGGGAGCAAGTTGCCTATGCTGCCTCTCCTCGCTTGTCGAACCAGAAGCCCTTTCTCAGGTTTTCAGAGAGAATTGCATATACAACATGTGCTGGCTTCATTCTTCAATAAGGGCCACCTGAATGACACCTGTTTCTTCACATAATGAATGACCTCACTGATTGAACTCCACACTGCTATTATTTTGAATATACCCCTTTCAATTAATTGTTTAGTAAAATAGACTTAGGAGCATGTATATCATGAATGTTGGGTCTGTTGGTTTCTCTGACTCTACTACACCTACCAGTAAATTATTTGCCATGTAATAATAGAATTTCTACCAAAACAGTGATTGATCTGGTTACTCATATTAGACTGCTATTATCTTGAACACAACTGTATACAAACTGTTGTAATTTCTAAACCGTTCACCTGATTTTGATGTAATTACTTTCAAATCACAGCTGGTAATCTGCAGTTAAAGCACATCTTATTTGTTTCATTTCAAATCCATTGTGTTTAGAGCCAAAAAGAAGAGAATTGTGTCGATGTCCCAATATTTATGGACTTGCCTGGATAAAGTTCTTCATTTCGTTTTGTTCATAGTTTTGTTTCCTCAATTCAATTTTGTCTGAATCACCAAAGACTCCTGTTTCTTAAAGATGAGTCATTCAAGTGAATAAATGTTTGTAATTTTTGTTAAACAGTCACATCTGGATACAGAAGATCCTCTGAACTCATGTTTGTTTTCTGCTGAAAGAAGAAATATTTCTTTGGTTTTTTATTAATTTCAGTGTGTTTTCACAAAGAATGTGTGAAATTTGGTTGCAAAAGGATTTTTATCTCCATCATTTTTCCTTTATTCAGACTGAGTCGCTGCAGTTTGTCAGAGATCAGCTGTGCTTCTCTGGCCTCAGCTCTGAAGTCCAACCCCTCCCATCTGAGAGAGCTGGACCTGAGTGGAAACAAGCTGCAGGATTCAGGTGTGAAGCTTCTGTGTGATTTTCTGGAGAGTCCAAACTGCAGACTGGAGACTCTGAGGTCAGTTCATGTGTTTGACTCTGAAATTAATTTAGTTCTTAAGGGGCGCCGGTTTAGCCCGATCGGTAGCACATGCGTCCTATGTATGAGGCTTAGTCCTCAATGCGGCTGTCGCGAGTTCGATTCCAACTCCGACCCTTTCTGCGTGTCACCCCTCTCTCTGTCTCCCTGTTTCACACATCCGTTCTATCCAATAAAGGCATAAAAGCCAGAAAAAATATCTTTAAAAAAAAAAAATATTAATTCTTAAATATGATTGACTTTAAAAGTGAAAAACATATTTTACTGTGTGCTGCAAGATTTAACCAGTATTTCAGATTTTTGTTACATTTGACAGAAATAAAAAAAATCAGAAGAAAACAGTTTTAAAAAACAAGAAATATTTGCCAAATTTTTCTGAAGAAAGTGAATCTCAGAACAGAATTTTTCATGAACTTTTCCATGAAGTCATGAAGTTGCTCACAGACTCATTCAGTCTCATTCAGGGTCAGACTGGAGACTCTGAGGTCAGTTCACTGACTCTCTTTTCAGGCATGAAAATCACTCACATTTCATCAAAATTCTCCTTTTTGAAACCAAAATAGGTGACCTATGTGAATCAAGTAGATCTGATGGGATCATTTTTGGGGGGGTGGGTATGGATGGGACATGGAGGTATGCCAGAGATTATCACTGAACTGCACATGTGCGCAGGCCTGAATGGAGCCTTGAAATCGATAAAAATGTTTACTCTACAAGTGCGAGAGCATGGAAATATTTGCAGGTTTGGCATTCAACAGCTGAAAAGGAGACGCCTCCCCTATTTGTAAAGTGGAATATAGCTAATGAAACATTACCTATGTTTTTGCTAGCCATGTTATTGTAACCGTTTTTCCAGGTCTCTGAATCAAAGACTAAACCAGGTGTCGTGTGTAATCAGTGCACTGGCTGAGCAGAACTATAGCAGACAGATTTCAGATCTTTTCTCTTCAGTTCAGTTATGTTGTCTCTTTCTTTGTGGCCAAACCTCTCCACCGTTCATTATTGTGATACTCCACATCATTGAGACTCAGTATTCTTTATACTCTTTACAGCAACTACAGCATTGCACTGGTAAGCTGTGGCATTATACTTGTCCAATACAAAGCCTTTGTGTTCGGTGAGTCAGTAAGTACACTTCCTGTATGGAGCGAATTCTGGGCAAATAGATCGAAGGCAGAGTGGTTGGAGACACCTGAGGCCAGACCTGGACGACAGTCGTTGGGGTCGTTAGGGTCCTCCAGAGCTATTTGTGAGAGACCATTGTTCTTAGATGCTGAGTTGTTAAACCTCCTGGGTAAGGATGAAAGGACAGCATTGTAAATGGGAGAAAGGTGATGTCTCAGACCTCCTCCTCGGTTGAGGGA
>JAPZDZ010000013.1:776805-796285 GCA_029783805.1 Acanthurus tennentii | reverse complement strand
TCAGTCATGTGACTCTCACAGACAGAGCAGGAAAACAGATACAGCAGGTGATGGTGTGTTTGTCATGATGTGTGTGTTGACCAGGCGCGGCACTACATCTCAGAGTCTCTCGGTCAGCAGTACGCGGAGGGTTTGGTTCTGGACCTGGACGCCATGTTGGCAGAGAGTGACAGCAGGACGCCGATGGTGTGTCTGCTGTCGATGGGCTCCGACCCGACGGAGAACATCGAGAGACTGGCCAGGAACAAGGTGAGGGAGCTGAAGGAGGAACGGGTGGAGAGATGAAAGGATGGGGTGGAAAACCATCAGTGGATGGAGAAAACATCAATGAGAGGAAGATGGAGGGATGTGAGGATTTATGTAGATGTCTTTAAAAGGTGGATGTTAAAAGAGAAAATGAATTGATCAGGAAAATAAAGGAGGATCAGGAAGGTGAAGATCATCAGCAGCTCATCATGCAGATCAGAAATGGTGAAAACTAACAGTAATGATAGATGAAGTGATGGATGTAAGCATGAGACCAGATGTACGCAGTCAGAGTCCTGTTCTCTGCCTGCAGGGGGCGCCGTGTCGTCCCATTTCCATGGGGCAGGGCCAAGAGGTTCACGCTCGCAGGCTATTGGCCAACAGCATGACGGACGGCGGCTGGCTCCTCCTCCAGAACTGCCACCTGGGACTGGACTTCCTGGACGAGCTGCTGGAGACGGTCACCACAGCAACAGCAGACAGCGTGCACAAAGGTTTCCGGGTGTGGCTGACGACCGACGTGCATCCAAGGTAACCGTTGCCGTGGGTAGGGTGATGGTGTCTTCCAGAGGTTCAAGTGTCACTGACTGTGTGTGTGTGTGTGTGCAGATTCCCCATCACCTTCCTTCAGTCCTCCATCAAGTTCACCAATGAACCTCCTCTCGGTGAGAACCTCCTCTGATTGGCTCCTTTGGTTTACTGATTTAACTTCATTGATCGCCTGTTGAACACTGTGCTGTGTCTTCGCTCCTCGCTCCTCGTCTGACCTCCTCAGGGATGAAAGCTGGTCTGAAGAGAACGTTCAGTGGCGTCTCTCAGGATCAGCTGGAGATCAGCAGCCTGCCTCAGTGGAAACCTCTGCTGTATGCCGTGGCCTTCCTGCACACCACCGTGCAGGTCAGTGAGCAGGAAACAAACTCTGTAATATGACGAGTCTATTAAAACAGCGAGTCTAAAGCCTCTGCAGGTTGATTCTCATTGAAATGTACTGAAACAAAAGGCTTTCTGGAAGGTGTGAAACAATTAAATCTTGTTCCTTTTTCTTCTTTTTTCTCCCGTCAGGAGCGTCGTAAGTTCGGTCCTCTCGGCTGGAACATCCCGTACGAGTTCAACCAGGCAGATTTCACCTCCAGCGTGCAATTTGTGCAGAACCACCTGGACGACCTGGACTCGAAGAGAGGCGTGAACTGGAGCTGCCTGCGCTACATGCTCGGTCCGTCCTCCTCAGATCAACTCTGATCTTTAATTCTATCAAACAGAAGCTCCTGAAGCAGCCTGACTGTTTATTTAACTTCGATTTTATACATGTGGTCATCACATCTTTTGCTCATCTCAGTCTCACTGCCAGTGAGACTGAGATGAGCAAAAGATGTGATGACCACAGTAAAACCCAGAGGAAGTGTGAGGCTGTTAAGCAGTGATAAACCTCTCTCTGTCCCTTGGTGTCCAGGTGAAGTCCAGTACGGCGGCCGAGTGACGGACGACTTGGACAAACGCCTCCTCAACACCTTCACTTGCGTCTGGTTCAGCGAAAACACCTTCAGTGACAAGTTCTGCTTCTACAAAGGCTACAGTGTCCCTGCAAAGGCCAAGACGGTCCAGGACGTCCTGCAGCACATTGAGGCCCTGCCGCTGGTCGACTCCCCTGAGGCAAGACTGCAGCTTTAACAGCATGAGACATTAATATAAAAGACTAAGAAACACCTGTTTTATTGGCACATTGCATGAAGTCACGAGCACACAGAGGAACTTTTCTTCTTCCTGTCTGCAGGTTTTTGGGCTCCACCCCAACGCTGACATCACCTACCAGACCAACCTGGCCAACGAGACGCTGAGTATCATCATCAGCATCCAGCCGAAGGACAGTGGAGGCGGAGCCGGCGAGACCAGGGAGGCCAGCGTGCAGAGACTAGCCAATGAGATGCTGGAGAAGCTGCCACCTGACTACGTGCCACACGAGGTGAGCGGGTCTTTGTGTGTGAGCTGCAATAATGAGGATGTTGGGTTTTTCAAACAGTCACAGCTTATTTTCTACTCATGATTGTAAAGTATTACTGTTACTAAGAAAGAATGAACCAATAATAATCATTATTATTATTTTACATATTTAAGAGCTCTGATCTCAGTGCATGTCGAAGGTTTTCCTGCAGGAATAAAGAAACTCTGGCTTGTTTTGAAGGTCAAAGGTCAGCTGCAGAAGATGGGTTCACTTCAGCCGATGAACATCTTCCTGCGGCAGGAAATGGACCGCATGCAGCGAGTCATCAGCTGTGTACGGAGCACGCTCACTGACCTCAGACTGGCCATCGATGGTCAGTGACGCAGGATTCACACACACACACACACACACACACAGTCAGTTACACAGGTGTAGGCTAAGACCTCTCTCTCTACAGGCACCATCATCATGTCAGAGGATTTGCGCGACGCTCTCGACTGCATGTTCGACGCTCGGATCCCTCGCCTGTGGCTGCGGCTCAGCTGGGCGTCGGCCACGTTGGGCTTCTGGTTCAGTGAGCTGCTGGAGAGAAACCAGCAGCTCAGCAACTGGATCAGCACCGGCCGACCGAACCAGTTCTGGCTCACCGGCTTCTTCAACCCACAGGTCTGTTCAGACTGAGACGATGCAAGTAGCATGCAAACTGAGAGCTCAGTCATGTTTACAGTCTGTGTGTGTGTGTGTGTGTGTGTGTGTGTTTCATCAAGGGTTTTCTGACCGCTATGCGCCAGGAGACGACACGCTCCAACCTGACCAAAGGCTGGGCCTTGGATACCGTCACCCTCAGCAACGATGTCACCAGGATGATGAGGGAGGATGTGTCGGCTCCGCCCCCAGAGGATGTGGGCGGAGTCTACATTTACGGCCTCTTCCTGGATGGAGCAGGATGGGACAGGAGGAGCGCCAAACTCACAGAAAGTCCTCCAAAGGTTCGTCTTTGTGTTGGTTATTCAAAATAATAAATTATGAAAACTATAAATTATAATAAGAAATTTTTAATTCAATAAAAAAAACTAAAAAAATACTGAAGACAAAAAATATGAAAATACTTTGAATTTGTGTAAAAAACTATAAGAACACCCAAACCAAAAAATGCAAAGAAAATATTAAAAAAAAAAAAAAAAAATCGGAAAGCAGTTAATTACTACTAAATTTAAATAATATAAAAAAATTTAAAATTGATAAACTTTATTGATAAGTAGTGCTGGTTATTGAAAAGATACCAGATAACACACAATAAATGAACAATATTCCCATGAACCTCTCTGTTGCTTCCTCTCAGGTCCTCTTCACCCCCCTCCCTGTCGTCCATGTCTACGCCATCAGCTCAGCCAACATGGCCGACAGTAAGCGGCCGGCCGGCGGCGTTGGAGGGAGCGTGGTCAGCCTGTACTCGTGTCCGGTCTACAAGAAGCCGCGTCGGACCGACCTGAACTTCATCTTCTCGCTGCAGCTGAGGAGCGTTCAGCCGGCGGAGCACTGGACGCTGCGAGGAGCCGCGCTGCTCTGCGACTGCAAGTGAACGCAACTTCAACCTCCAAACTTTATTGTTCTGCTGCAGAGACAAACACTGCGGAGGTTGAGGGGCATTTAAAGGTACAGACTCGTTACATTCCAGCATTTAAATTACAAATCACATTTATTGTTCTTTCCTTCTGATCATTTTTAAAATCCTTGATCAATTTTTCCTCTTAATTTTAATTCTTTCTTTAGATTTGCTTTATTTAAATAATTTATTAATGCTTTATTTAATGCTTCATTCCATAAATTCAAGGCCCTGAAATAGCAAATAAAATGTAGAAATTCACCATATAGAATATTTCAACAATGATTATATTCACTTTTTTATGTTTGTATTAAAAAATCACCATAGCTTTGATTTGAAAACTGATCTTCAATAGAAATGTTAATCAGCATTTATGTTCATGTTGTCTGATCAATAATAGAGAAAAGTTGCAGCTACTTACTACTTAATACTAGAAAAAAAAAAATTCCACCAGAACTGAGTTTTGTTTTTTTTAATTCTAAGATCGCTTTATATCTGACTTACTGGTTTCAAAAATATCCTTAAAAACTCAAATCACAACACAAACAGTCTGAAAAAACTGAAAAAAGTAATAAAATCATAAAAACTTGCCAAATTCTTGATTCTGTGTGTTTGTTCGCGATGTTGTAAGAGATGAGAAGACGTAAAGAAATAAATCCTGTAAAACTAAAATCTAATGTCTGATCTCAAACTGAGCTCATCAGGTGAATCCTTATCCAGTGACCCTTTTTTTACTGAAATTATTTTTGGAAAAAGCATCAGATTCACATTTATCACAACAACAAGAGGTCAGGAAAAGTCTCAGAAAGGAGAGAAATACACGAGATATTCAGATTAAATCAGAATGGAAACTTATCAGGATTAAACATTTACAATAACAGATTTTTATTAGTGTTTATTTAAATCACCAGAACTCTTCATCTCAAGCCGGAACCATCGTGGTTGTTTTTTTTACAAGCTGCTGAATTCTTGACTTTGAAGGAAATAAAAAATGTTAAATGCATCCATTCATATTAAAAAGCAAACTTCACTTTGGTTACAGAAATGATTCCAGTGAACTTTTATTTTCTGACAAACACAAACCTGCTTTAATGCAAATACATCTGACAAACTACAGCCATGCAGTCACTCGCTAACAAACGCTACAACACCGACAACACGAAAACATGTCGATCGTCACAGAACAAACATCTGCAGCTGCTGTTTCACTGCTCTCTGAAGAGAAATGCTCCATTTTCAGCCTGAACATATCAAACAAATCACCGGCTTTTATGCTCCATATGCAGCATTTGTTGAAAAATTACATATTTGCTCTAGAATAAAAGAATTGGAGAAAAAAAGACAATAAATAAACGTAACATTTGTCACCTGTTTAAAGTAAAACTTGTCATAATTTTGTCAGTTTGATCTTGTAATTGATTATTGATTGTACATTTTGTATTTGATTTGCTTGTACATGATAAAGAGTTTGAGGGAACTGATGCAGTAAATGTTCGAGGAAGCTTTAATCCGGGGCAATATTTAAAATTTTAACATATTCTTATGAATTAATATGTTTTGTAGTTTTGAGGTTAAAATCTGTTGACGTAGAAATGAATGAGATTGTTTCATTTTAACATTTAATCATTGAAACTGTTGTGAAAGAACAAGGAAGTATTGGCAGAAAAACATTTACGTTTGAAAGAACATAATATATGATGCACTTGCATGCACCATGAAGTTTCTGTCCTTGTGTGCAAGAAGCAGCTTGTCCGTAAAAACACCGAAACTCTCAGCATGTTTTTTACCTACGTGACTTTTTTGATACCAACTTTTACCCACCTGTGTTTCGGAAAACCTCTGGAGATTTTCTCATTGAACAAAGTCTCCTCACATTCGGTGCTTTGATGCCTTAATTTCAGAACTTTTTACATAAATGAAAAGGGAATCTCAGGACTTCAAGACAAGATGTTGAATATTTCAAATACATGATCTGAATCTTTTTTTTTTTAACCCAACCTTAATCTTCATGCTACAGGTAACGGTAAAGACTTCCTGAAATATTCCTTTGGTTTTATTCAGAGCCACTTTCAGAGATCCTCGGATCACTAACTAACAGGAGCTTCTATCTCTGATGACCAAAGGGATAGGTCCTGGGGTGGACCTAAATGATACTCTGCATCTGTTCCTGAAGAATCTCCTTCGTTTTCCACTTGTCTGCCTTTGTGTCAACATATACAAGTCCAAACTTTAGAACTAGTGAAGAACCAAACAGCCTCTCATCCTGATTGTTGCCTCCAAACAGAACTTAGTTCCTTTTCTCCAGTTCTTTCAGATCCATCCCACGTGACCAGAACCAATTGTACCGGAACCTTGTAAAGCTTCATCATCCAACATTTCAATCTCATCAACATGCAAAAAAAAGTGAACAGCAGCGGCGCGATGATGGAAAAGTTATGTGGAGAAGTCCTGAACTCTGAACAAGTTGTCCATTAAAGTCAGTTTTTATTGAACAAGAAACAAAAAACAGAAAGAAACTATTTTCTATGTGATAATAAAAGTCCAGAACACACGTAACTGCATCTGAGAGAAGCTCAGTGATTTCAGGAACCTGATTGTCTGATTGTTGTCTTGATGTTCAGTCAGATGGGATCTGTGACCGGCCTGTTCCCTCTCACTTCCTTCATCAACGTTCAAACAAATGTGCATCTTCATGTTTTGCACTCCTGCGGCTCTGCTTGATACCAGTGACCTTAAAAACTTTCCCTTCACTCCCTTCATGTGGTCTCAGTGGTCCAGAAGAAAACGGCCCAGAACTCGTCGCTGTCTCACGGTTTACGATAGCTGCTTCATATCGTACATCGGCACTGCGGACTCCTCTGCTTTGCCCTCATCGTCAGCCTTGGCGGCGTCTGGGCTGCCCTTGCGGCCTTTGGGAGGAGGGACGGGGACGGCTCCCTCTGCGGCGCCCTCGGCTCCTTCCTGGCCCTCCGCCACAGTCCTCTCCTTCTTCAGGTTGAGCTTGGCCGGGACGCTCTTGGTGATGGTCTCCTTCAGCCTCTCGCCCGACTGCTTCAGCCTCTCTCCAGACTGGCGGATCTTCTCACGCCTCTCAGCCGTCACGATGCGCTCGCCGAACTTGTTGACTTTGGTTCCCAGGTTCTCCCGGGTCTTGCTCATGTTCTCTTTGGAGAATGTGGCTTTGAAGCTCTCGATGCGCGTCAGCCCCGTCTTCTTCATACGACCAGCTGATGAGGAGTCTGCCTCTTCCACCACCATGTACTCCTCGTCTGACTCTGGAGGGAGCTCAAACTTGTCCGGTTCCACCTCGGCTCTGGCACGGGTGCTGCCGCTGGGCTCCTCTGGCTCGTTTCCTGGTGTGACAGCCTTCACCTCCTGGTCGCCCTGAGGGAGAAGAACACAGGACCAGAGTGTGAACCAGAGTGAACATTTTGATCAAAAAGAAGATGAGCCAGACTTTTTTTTCATAAAGAAAATATGCCACGCTTTAGAAATAAAAACCTATATTTATTTTCCTATT
Source organism: Acanthurus tennentii (assembly GCA_029783805.1). Lineage (NCBI taxonomy): Eukaryota > Metazoa > Chordata > Actinopteri > Acanthuriformes > Acanthuridae > Acanthurus > Acanthurus tennentii. The sequence goes on along the minus strand of JAPZDZ010000013.1, from coordinate 788,974 downwards.
TATTCCGACGGGCAAAGTTTAGTAGTTGATGTCAGGTTTAATTTTGTCTCTAGTTAAAGTGTGTCATGCAGACTGTCAGCGTGCAGGCCTTGATCCTGCCTCCAGAAATAAACCGCAGCACCTGTTTCTGCAGCTCAGCACTCGGCTGCAGGAAGCTAAACATATCAGCAGCAGTGGCGGCGTACGAAGCAAAGCTGGATCACTTTCAGCTTCAGGCCACGTCACGGCATGCATGGAGGAGCAGCTCACACTGAACATGAACTGGAGCAAAAATGTTAAGGCCGAAGCTGCAAACTGACCCGGATCCCTGCAGATGTTATTCATTTTGGGAGGGTCGACCTTGATTCAGGAGGAGATGACCTCACTTTCTCATGATGGATTCCACAAGTAAACATACCGTTAAGCACAAAGCTAATAAAAGCCAAGTTACAAGTAAAAAACTATCTGATGACTAGTCACAGAAAGAAGACAGAGGGCAAGTCAACGGAGAAAGTGAGGAGACGTAAAAACCGACTTCCACTTATCTTTCTTTCTGTCATCTGAATAATGTGATGTTTTCGGTTTCGGATGATGAAATCCACAAATCTGAATGAACCTTTATGCTTGTTAGCGAACAAGTCTGTAGCATGCTAATGGAATCATCAGGATCTTTGATTACATGCATCACGGGCACTACATGATACCTGATCAGCAGGCTGACATTTCCAGGGCTTTGACAAAATGCATAACAGCCATAACTGAGCTACACAGCAGGAGCATGTGGACGGATCTGCTAACTGCTAATGTGGAGCAAAACAGAAAAATGAATCCAGATTAACATGTTTGTGTCTCCTTTGTGAAATTCAAACACTGAATTGTAAAAAAAAAACATTTAACTTTGATGCTGTTGTTTGTTAAACAGCAGTTGTTGCAGTGACTGTTTGCAGTCTCGCTGAAGTTCAAAGAGAGGTTTCCAGGTTTGGTGCCATTTTAACTTTGCAGAGACTAAAACCAAAAACCTGGGATCACGGATTGAATCTGGCACCTCAAACTAAAACCAAAACAACTGCAAAGAGGAAACAGAGCAGTTGCACAGAGGCACTCAGTTAGAGAAAAGGTTGGTCAACAAGAAGTTGATCCATTGCTTAACTTTCTAAGACAAATCAGTGATCTTTAGAGGTGTTGGTGGTGTATTTTAGAACTTTGGGCAGTGCCAGGCCAGCTGTCCACCCCTGCATCAAGCCTTTATGCTAGGCTAAGCTAAGCTAAGCTAAGCATATCCTGACTCCAGTTAACAAACAAACATGAGATTGTTTACTATCGTCTGATCTCTCTCATCTGAACCCTTGTTAAGAAACATTGTTTAGCAGTTTAGCAGTTGATCATACAGCTTCCAACTGCAAAGGCCTTGGAAAACTTAATTTCTGTGCAAATTATTTGAAAGTTTTCCAGCCAGAACAGTATCCTGTTGCTACAAAGAGACTGAAGAAGTTCAGCCAACTCAGTGAGGAAGTAAACTGATAGTAAATATGCTTAAACTGTGAACATGGAGAAGTGGTTAGAGAGGGAAGGTCAAAGGTCAAGAGCCCCTCTGACACTATGACATCACAATTTTGACCCCCACCCCCTCACAGCTCGAGCTGAGAAGATTTCCTCCGTCAGTTTCACTAGAAGTTGTCAGAACAAATCAAGCGGCCTGTTAGCAACTAACGACATGATTCATAGCCTTCGTCCGGCAGGCCGCCGTTAGCTAATCCAGAGGGAGAGGAAGCTGAGAGAGCAGACCGCTATATTAGGAGATGGTGGAGGTTCAGACTCAGAATAACCTGGACTGTCAGCGCTCAGCTGGCACAGTCACTTACAGTAGAGAAACCACACGGCAGCTCTGTTCACCAATTTACGCTTTATTTGTAAGTGAAGAAAACATTTGTAAACATAAAAGTCTTTTATGACTCAGTTACACATTTCAGAGCTGTAACTTGCTGTGATATAGAAGGTTTTTTAAAAACACCATAGAAATGACAGAAAATCCCACTGCGGAGCGTCTCCTCATCAGGTTTTAATTTACCAGGACGACACTACAGAAATAACAGTGTTAATTTGGTGGCTGCTTGTGTAGGTTGATATGTGATAGAGAGCAGCAGTCGGACCTTCGACCATAGTATCAGATTAATCATTAAGACGTCCACACTTGTTTCCTTTGCTGTAATCATCAAACATCTGTTATAAATGAATAAAACCTGCATTGCTCTGCACTGATCTTCATCTCCACATGGTTTCATTTTGCTGCCTGCTTTCTGAGAACCAACAGGACAGTTCAATGTCTGAGGCATCACATCCATATTGGATGAGTCTGCTGATGACAGTTTGCGTACAGAGCCAAATCTCAGTGCCAATGCAGGAATAAATGTGTCCTTCACAGCATGTGGAGTCCGGGAAGGAAAGGACATGGACATAAGGAGGGTGAAAGGTTGTAAAGCACACCTGAGTTTCATGTAGGAGATCATGGTTTGTGTCCAGACCTGCATTTAACATCTGCCTTTTGATTATTTATGGCCACAGTGTTTCCCTGATCTCAGTGACGTCAAAAGATGGGAAAAGAAAGTTATGGAGTTGTCTGAATTTTTCCTATCTGTACTCCTGTCCAACAGGACGTTATCACAGCATGAGTGTGCACAATGCAGCCTGAAATCGAGCAGCTGCAGCCGGCCAATCAGGGTCTTTCTGAGGTTTGATCAGCATGTGACCTCACTGACCGCACTGCAACCTGACACTGTACATTACAGAGTCCAGATTACAGTGAGTGAACCTCGCCCCACGGAGCTATTCTTGCATTAAGTCCAAGTCATGCTAACTTCTGGAGTTAACATTCTGTTCAGCATGTTAGCATGTTAGCATGTTAGCATTCTAGTGGTAGCATAAGGTGCATGCATTTAGCATGATAATGACAGGAAGTGCACAAATCATCAGCCTCTTCAGAGTCAAGAACAGTTGTTGGTCCTCTGAGCTGTAAATTGTCAGGCATATGACTTTCATATTAAAAAACATATTTGTATTTTATTTATGCTTAATTCTCCTGCTGATGAAGAAACACAAATTGAATTCTTAGCACATCTTGTCATTTTGGTAAATGTTTGCACAGTTTTATGGCATCAGGCTGCTCGACTGTAACTAGACATTGAGTAAGAACTCATTTAACTTGTGTAAAAGCTAAAAACTGTGCAACGGCTGCAGGATGATGGAACATCTCAGCTGGTGCTGCTTGAATCTCCACAGTGAAACCATCACCGAGTCTTCAGCTGCACCTTTTCAAGATCAGAGAATTTGCTCTTCTGGAATTTAACAGCTGAAGTATTATTTCTGAACTGTATTTTTTTTTCTGAGTGAAAAACCCTCCGTATGAGCTGTGATCTGTGGAACAACCTTTCAGCACACTGACGTTTGTCCACGGCTAAAATAACCAGGTCACCATCGCGCTGGCAGCTGCTAACTGTGAAGGCCAGAGCGGTAAAATGAAGCCTGCTGTGTGTGTGTGTGTGTGTGTGTGTGTGTGTGTGTGTGTGTGTGTGTGTGTGTGCTCGTTGCTATTTCAAACTCCAGAACAAACTGAGACGTTTGTCGGCTGATCCATTTTGTTCATGTTGAAGAAGTCAGAGATGACGAGACCTCAGAGCTCAACAGTGTCTTCATGTTGCAGGTTTGATATCTGTAATCTGGATCTTCAGTTTGTAGAAACAAACACAACATTTAGAAACATCTTTCTGAGATGTTCTCCATGTTTCTGGACTGATGATTCATGAATGAGGGCCTGTGAAGGTATCACACAGCAAAATCTCATCTAGTCCCTAAAAATGGTCAGAACTCAGAGCAGAAAGAGGCTCATAACTTCAGGAAAACTTCCGATTGAATGTGGTGACCACGATCCAACCTGCTCCATGACTCTGGTTGGTTTATCTTATGTTCAGTCTGACCTGGTTGGGTTCTTTTTCTGTGTTTCTGTAAGATTCTTGTCTGTTTGTGTTTTGGATTGTTGGTTTTTTGTTTGGATCAGATGCGACTGCACTCATGTCAGATCAGGTCTCTCTTTGATAACTTTAAGTTTGTTGGGATCAGGAAGGTTTTTCATGGAATGAATCTGAACTAAGAGTCCTTGGAGCATCAGAAGTTTCTTTAATGGTGCATGTAAATGCAGGTTGACCTGATGCTCTACATGCATTACTGGATGAGAATCAGCACTGGACTGCATCGCTTAAACAATCGATTCTTAAGATGCAGTCGGTCAGAGGCTTAAAGGTTCGTCTGCCTATGAAGCATCACAGAGGACCAACAAATACTGGAAACCAGACCAGGTTTGTCTCTGCAGCCGGAGGCCAAACCGCAAGTCTTACCTGATAAATGACCACCCTGAACTTGTTCTTGGCCAGGAGGTCACCCTGCGTGGCCTCCACCTTCTTCACCCTGAGGTTCTGGTTCTCCACACGCACCCTGACGTCCTTGATGTGGCGGCTGACTTTGCGTGTCTTCTCCAGCAGACGGTCGACGGTGGAGCTGGTGGTGGCGTGGTCGCTGGTCAGCTTGACGACGTCGGCCTGGATGGTTTTCACCGTGTTCTCCAGCTCCAGCTGACGCTCCTCCATGCGCTGCTGCGTGGTCTGGACCGTGTCCATGAGCCCCGCCACACGCTCCAACAACGCCATGATGCTCCCTGCGTCATCTCCGCCGCCGGTCGGCATGCCCGCCTTGTCTGTCATACTTGCTTGTTGGTTCACCGTTTCACCTGCTGTTCAATCGTCCTTTGGTTTCCTGGTTGATCAACTGTTGGAACCCAGTGATCCAACTGGAGAAGGGAGGAAGGGATGAGGAGGAGAAAACACAAACTCCAGCGAGATCTGTCGCAGCTCACAGCAAAATACTGGAATTTTGAGGAAAATTGAAACTCAAAGCCACGAAAAAGAAACAGAGTTAAATCATTAAAGATCCCCAAAAAAGGAGAGGAAAGTGAGGAGGAACAGAAACCTCCTCCAGAGAGAGGAGAGGAAGGAGGACAGAAGAACCGGATCACTCTTCTACAACTGGAGGTCGACCCTGAAACTGGTCAGATCAACTGATAGACTCCACCCTGCTGCGAGGGGGAGGGAGAGGGGGAGGGGGGGTGAGGCTAAAAAGAGAGACAGGAGAACGGACGGAAAGTTTCAGCCAGTTTTAACTTTGTTTAATCACTTTTTTTTACAATGAAATGTTGTTTTTATAACGATTGACGGGCACGTAAAAGTAAATATACTCAAGTTCAGATCTTTTCCAAGTTTATCTTTTTCCTCTTTGGTGATAAGAGTTCATGTTTGACTCCTAAAGACCCCGAAAAATAGTTTAACTGCCCACATGACTTACCACCAGTCAGAAAACTTAAAAACCCAAATATTTGAGGAACTGAGGTGTTAATGAGTGAGACAGATGAAGAGGGACACGGATCCTCTCTGTGTTCTCTGCTGCTAAAAATACAAGGAGGATAAAGTGACTCCCAGCGCCTCTTTGGGAGATGAGTGTATTAAAAGGAATGGAAACCCCCTCCCCACCTTCTCCTCCATCTATCAGCCACCACCTTTTCACTTGTTCTGTCTTCATCCCTCCCTCCAGGTTTAGACTTCTCTTTCATCCTCAGGCCTCCAAATGAACAGCTAGTTTTCCTGAACGAATTCTTCGTGCTATCATTCGCCGTCACTGCCATCTTTGTTGGTCACTGAAGCCAGATGGTCCCAGTTTGGACATGTGGGGAGGAGCCTGGGAGGAGCTGAGGTGGGAGGTGCAAGCAGCAACCATCACATGTCCCTGTGAAGAGCTTTCAGTCAGAATAAGACTCCTTAGATCGGCTCATTTGAAGCCTTAATAGCTGATCAATGGCCGGATTTTGTTCATAATTTCCTCACGAATACAAATGAGACAAAGTCGAGTAGATTTTTAGATCAAAGAGGTAAAATCAGACTGAATGTGTCAACAAAAGATTTGACGCAAACAGTTTCAAGTCAATAGAAGCATGAAGAAAAGTTAGTTTTTGTGTTTCTGAACTGTAGATCTTGTTTTATATTTGCAGCTTGAACCTGCAGCATTTATGAACATCAAGGACCTGACAGCGTTCACAGCTTTCTGTTGTGTTTGGATCTTTTTAAGAGCTTTACCCAGAATGCATTTGAAAGTTCAGAAAAAGTCCTAAACCCTGCAGGGCGGCTGCCTGATGATCAGATCTCACAGTAGAAAGAGAGTGTCAGGAACGAGATGAGGTGAGAACGGAGGGATGAGGGGACTCCCCACCATCTAAAACCCTCCACCAGCTGCTGCCTATTTTTATCCTGCCGTCACGGTTTTATTTAACTGGAAACTTCGCCAGCTACTGGGAGCGCTTGGTTTTCACCCCCTCTTCTCTTAAAGTGGGTGGAGTCTCCAGGTCAACCTGTCGTACCTTGGGAGGCAGATTTCTTCGACAGGTGCAGTTAGTGTGAGAAAAAAAACAAATAACTTTTGTCATTTCCTGGATGAAGAGAAATACCAGTGTGGAGATGACTGTGATTGGCTAAAACACCTGTCAATCAATTCAGCCAGCCCTCACTTTAGGCATCAATGTCATCTTAATCAAACAGTTCTTATTGTTGTGATCAATGTCAGAAAAAGTGAAACTGAAAACAGAGCAAGTGTAAAATGTGTCACAGCCTCCTTGGAGCATCTAGTGGCCATATGAGGAACTGCATCATGTCACACCGTCAGCATTCTGCTGCACCCAAATCCTCAGGTGCTTCATACCTGCCTTCATGTGTCTGAAGCAGGTAGATTTGTGTTTATCATTTATTCAGATATATTTTGTGTGAACTCTTTGAGCACTTTGAAAAACTTTTCTGTTAATTATCTCATCAGATCTGAAAATATGAAGTGAGTGAACACATTGAAGCAATGAAACACACCGGTTTCGAACATCATAATTTAATTCTAGTTCAGCTACAGCACGGTCTAAACACCAACTTCACCGGTTCATGCAGTACACAACATCTACAGTAAAATCAGGCCGGACTCCTGCGGGCATCACGTGACCGATGATCAGGAAGCCTCCCAGCACGGTGAGTCTACTCCTTCTACCACAATAAAACAACCAACACGGACACTTCGTACCATCGTTACAAATTATACAAAAAAAAGGAAAAACTGGACCCAAAAAATAAAAATGTTTAAATTATCATCAGCTTGTCAAAACACATTGGAATCCATTTCCGGAATGGCGTCATCAGAAAATTAAGCAATAAAATAATTCTAACAACAACCTGTACATGTCAGCCTGTACCTTTTCTTTTTTTAAGCAGTAGAAAAAACAGCATTTTGGTTTTCAGGTGCGTCTCATTGAAACAAACACAAGAAAAAGAAAAAAGGGAGAAACATGAAAGATGGTTTTTGAACCTGTGAGACGCAGCGAAGCAGAAAACATCAGATGTGAATCTGCTTTAGCAACAATACCCGAGAGGGCTTCAATGGTCCCTGATAATCCTGTAGCCCTGGCACACAGCGCCCCCTGGAGTATTAAGGCTTGTATAACACAGTAAACAGCAGAGAGAAAAGCAGCTGTCACATCCTCTGACACAACACGTAAAAACTCTCAAAACACAGAAAAACCTTCATGATCCATAGATTATTTTGCATTTTGGAGACAAATCATAAACAAAAATAATGAAAGTAAAAACTTGAATTGCTCACATTGATGCTGAATTACTAGAAAAAACTTAATGTTGACATCAAAATACCACAGATTTATTTATAAAATAAAATTTACTAAAATCTAAGATCTGAATTCACTTTGCCGACAGAAAAATGCTGTAATTTAACTTCTGTGGCCAAATTTTGATTTTAACATCAGAATTTTCTTCTATTTTTTGAATTATTATTGAATAACTGAAGTAATTCAAACCCCAAACATGTGATTTTCAGTGGTATTTCTCTGTCAACATGAATTAGTCAGCAGAGGCTCTGGCCAGTGAACTGAGTTTTATGACAAAGTGTTAAAAACTGTGAAAATTCCCTTCAAATTAATTCAGAAAAAAGCACGAAAGCAGCATCTATCTGCGTCTCACAGGGTTTAAACAGAAAACAGACGATCTGTGTTTTTCCAGCTTGCATGTGGACGTTTCAAAGACACAATGAGATAAATAAAGTTAGAGTTTCCTGCCGGAGGATCCACAGTGTTTCAGAGTCTGAGAGGACGGCAGCATCACGACACACACAAAGCAAACGCTCTGCCTCCGCCCGATGGAAATCCAAAAACCACCTGCAGACGGTGAAGAGACAAAACTGTCCAGAAACAAAAAGAACCAAACATGGAGGGAAATCTTAAAAATAAGGCCCCTTAAGTAAGTAAGTCAAAAAATATTTTAAAAAAGGGAAAAAAGGAGGCACCAAAAAGTCGAGATATCAAAACTGCAGTCTGTCTGTGGTACGAAAAAATTAGACTTCTTTTATTTCATAAAAACATGAGAGAGAAACGAAGAGCAGCTACATCATCCTGGAGGACGTTCCTGACGGGAAGTGACCGAGGTGCTGCTTCTGCCTCCGCCCACGCTTCGTCTTGTTGCACCTCCTGCAGGACACAACAGGAAGTGCACATCAGTAACATGCAGCTGTAGACAGGATGAGTAACTTCTCATCTCATCAGTACAGCACTGATACAAAATGTTTAAATATCTAAAAAGGATAAAAACTGGAGAGTCTTCAGTTAGTGTGTTGAGTGCTCAGCTGAAACTTAGTTACTGCAAATCCACTTATATGTGCAGCAGGTCAGTAATCAGATTACTCCCCCACACCAGACCTCATGTCTGGAATCACCACATCAGTCACATGAAAGTCTCATCTGTCAGTTCTGACTTCATAACGCCTGTTTTTGGCAGCTAATTAAACCAAACTAACTTACAAACTGAACGAACACGAGTCAACAAGAACAAACTAAACTGACAAAACACATTTTTGGGAGAAAATTTCTAAGATGTGGACTTTAAGTTTTTATTGAGCCCATGTGTCGTCCACCAGGGGGCGTTCAAGTTCACTTTAACTCAAATCTGTTTTAGTTTTGATGCTTCAGTTTCTGAGCAGCTGATTTTACACGTCAGTGAAGTCTGATGAAGCAAATTCAGTTTTAAATCTTCATTCGGAAACAGTTTCAGACATGAAACATGTTGGGGACCTGAGCACCTCCAGGTGTGGTACTAACAGCAGTACTATCAGCAGTATTTGGAGTGTGAGCAGCACAGGTGGGAGTACCTGGTGAAGCACATGACCACAGCTACGATGACGGCGATCTGAACGGCTCCGATGATGGCGGCGATCAGGACGTAGTGAAGCTTCTGACCGCTGGGCACCACGTACAGGATGTTAAAGTCCAGGAGCTGATCACACTGAGGGCCCCCGTACCCGGCGTCACACCTGAGACACACACACACACACACACACACACACACACACACACACACACACAGAGGGCAGGTTCAGTAACGTGATCTGATTGGCTCGTCGCTCTCCTCTGACAGCAGGTGCAGACAGACAGGTGTTACCTGCAGGTCGCCAGGTTGTGTCTCATCTCACACTGGCCGTGTTCACAGAAGCTGTCGTAGCCGTCAGGGCAGTGGGCGGGGCTGTCCACAAACCCCTCCCCCTCACCAGGCTTGGACACAGCTGGAGAGAAAACATGAAGAAAAACTCTGGTTTCTGATTGGCTGTCACAGAGACACACACCTGCAGGCAGACAGCAGGAACGAGGTCTTACCGTAGATGTCCGGTTTGGTTTTGATGCTGTCGTCCTTCCTGCTTTTATCTGAAACCACAGAAGAAGAAAATGTTGTAAGACGTGAGATGCAGGTGGAGGTGTTGAACAGCAGGTGGCAGCATCGACACTGCTGCTAATAAAACTTCCTGAATCCAGTTTTTAATTCATCCCTTTTTATTAAGTGACTGTCTTTAAATTAAATAGACAGATTTTTTATTGTTGAAACTATTTCACTTCGTTGTCATTCGCTGCAGCAAAAAAACACAGTCTGTCTGCAGTCAGCCGAGTAGATTGATTACAGTCTTACACAGCATTTATTGAGTTTTATACACTGATCGAGTTAAAAAATGCAGCAGTGGCACCTTGAGAGCAGCTGGAAATGAGGCTTTCACACTGTTTCAATAAGTCTTGAGAAATGAAATCATTTCTATTTGAAAGAAGTAAAAATATTCCTGTTTTCCTTTGAAACTTTACTGCATTTTTCAAAGACTTTCAGAAAACGTGTCAGAGCGGAACGTGGAGGCGTCGACGCTCAGCTTCACATGATGCAACTCGGAGGAAAACAGCTTTCAAACACGACCAGTTTGGTGACAACTGGAGAAAAAAAACCAACCAGCTGGAGCTGTAAATCATGTGCACACAAAGAGCCACAACGCCTCCTTTAGCGCCCCCCGCAGGACAAACTGTCAACTCTGCACACTGACATTTAAGAGCCAGCGATTCAGACTCACAGTTAATGTGATGTGAGCAGCAACTAAAGAGAGAAACGGGACGATAAACAGGTCAGCTACTGCACAGACACACACACACACACACACACACACACACACACACACTTGCTTCAGGGCGACGCTGCATCAGCAGAAATGTCCTGCTGATGATGAGGAGACGTTTCTCTCTCGCTCTCTTGAACACCTACACATCTGATTAAAATAATTTAAAATTCTATGTGAAGTTTTTCAGTTGAGATTTAAATTTTAAAGTTCTCATTTATATTTAAAAAATAATTTTAAATTAAAAATGTATTTTGAATCCATCAGTTCAGAGTAAAATCAGGATTTTTTGCTGATGAACATTTGATCTCATAAGTCATTTCTGTCATATCTGATACAGAATCACACGTCCTGTAACTGATCACAGTGAAAATGAAATGATTAGTGTCACTCAGGCTGAGATCAGAGAAGAAGAAGAAGAAGAAGAAGAAGAAGAAGAGGCAGGAAACGACAGAACAAAGATGATAAAAAATGAGGAGCAGAAGGTCGTCGTGTTAAAATGTGACCAGCTGGTTGTTCAGTCAGCCGTGTGTGTGTGCGTGTGTGTGTGTGTGTGTGTGTGTGTGTGTGTGTGTGTGTGTGTGTGTGTGTGTGTGTGTATTGGGGTCAGGTCGTCATTCATTATGAATGAGCAGCAGATTCTCCTTTTATCCTCTTTCACCTCCCTTTGCCATCTTTTCTTGACTCTTACCCTCCATCTCTCCTCCTTTCCACTTTCTTTTTTCCTCCTCTTCCTCCCTCCTTCTCCTCTCATCCATCTCCTCCTCTCCTTCCTTTTCTCCTCCTCTCTTTCTTTTCCTTTCCTGTCTTCTTTCATCATCCTCCTCTTCTTGTTTGATGTCCTTTATTCCCCTCCTTTCTCTTTGCCTCCTGAGCTCCTCCCTTCATCCATCCTTCCATCTCCTCCTGCTTACAGAGGAGAAAAGAGCCTCTCTCCTTCTTTTCTTCTCCTCCCTTCCTTTAATCTATTTTCACTTCTCTTTCTCTCCTGTTTTCTAATAAATTGCTGTTCTCCTCCTCCTCTTCCATCCATCTTTTCCCTCTCATCTCCTTTTCTCCTTCTATCTATCATCTCTTCTTCACCTTCACCTCCTTTATCTATTTCTTGTTTCCTCCTCTCTTCCTTATTTTTTTTCTACTCATCTTTTCTCATCTCATCTCTTCTTCTTCTCTCCTGTTTTCTCCTTTTCTCTTCAACCCATTTTCCTTTCTCCTCTTTGCTCCATCCCTCCTCCTCCTCCTCCTCCTCCTCCTCCTCTCCGTCCTCTGGGTTTGTGGTTGATTTGACATGTTGCACACATCATTTCATCGCTCACAGCAGCAGAGTTTGTGTTTCGCAGCTTTAAATCACAGTTTCCTGTTTCCTCCCGTTACCTTGGCAACGTCCCACGTGTTTGATGTCGATCTTCAGCTGTTTGAGGCAGGACGCCTCCCGCACGTGGCACGGCGTGTCGTAGGTGACGCCGTCGCTGCCGCACACCGGGTTGTCGTTGTGGCCGTTACACACGATGTTACACATGCAGCTGCAGGGGCGCGCACACACACACACACAAACACACACACACGTAAACATGTCAGAGTCGTCTTGTTTGTGTTGGTTTGTCATTATCATTATGATTCTAGGAAACCT
>JAPZDZ010000013.1:599344-611407 GCA_029783805.1 Acanthurus tennentii | reverse complement strand
GGAGTTTGTACAGAGATCTTCAAAAGAGAGAGTGTGATCTTCCAGAAAACAGTCTACTGCTTTGTTCATCTGAGCGTCCAGGAGTTTCTGGCTGCAGTCTACATGTTCCACTGTTTCACCAACAGGAATAGAAAGGTGCTGGAAAACTTCCTAAAAGAGAAAAAAAACAGAGACTCAAAGCTAAAGTCTGTTTTTGAGAAGATTTCTAAGTATTTTAGAAAAGATGAAAGTCATGATAACGATGATGGCTACACTGACACGTACGAATCCCAGGATGTGTTCCTGATGAGAGCCATGGAGAAATCCCTTGAAAGTGAAAATGGCCACCTGGACCTGTTTGTTTGCTTCCTTCATGGTCTCTCTCTGAAGTCTAACCAGAGACTCTTAGGAGGCCTACTGGGTCCGACAGAAAACAGCTCAGAAATCATCCAGAGAGCCATTAACAACCTGAAGGAGATGAATAGTGATGATGTTTCTCCTGACAGAAGCATCAACATCTTCCATTGTCTGATGGAGATGAACGACCAATCCATTCATCAGGAGATACAAAAGTTCCTGCAGTCAAAGAACAGATCAGAGAAGAAACTTTCTGAGATCCACTGCTCAGCTCTGGCCTACATGCTGCAGATGTCAGAGGAGGTTCTGGAGGAGTTGGACCTTGAGAAGTACGACACATCAGACCAGGGACGACTGAGATTGATTCCAGCTGTGAGGAACTGTGGAAAGGCTCGGTAAGTCCAGATGTGATTATCAACATTATGAAGCAACATAAAGCTGAAGCCATCAGTATGAGAGTAAAGATACATCCTCCTTCTGGAAGAACCAATCAAACATTCCTGCCTCCATCCTCATTAAATCACAGCTGTGACTTTGTTTAGTTCCAACACTGAATGCCTTTTCATCTTTTCTGATTCATTAGAAATGAGTTTGGCATGATTTGGTCATTGATCAGCTGAACTCCACTTGAGAAAAGCATTTACCCTTCATATTAAAAGTGTACAATCTGAAATGAACTGAATGACATAATAAGATGCATCAGAAATACACAAAACACACACAATCACATGACTAAGGCAAATGTATGAGTGAAGCTACAAGCTTCAGTGATTTTCCAGCTCATTAAACATCAAGTTCAAATAAAATTAACAAACACAAATCACAGCAGCCTGTTAATCAAAATATGACACATGTTCACATGTCAGTCATTTGGTGGAAACTTTGGTTCAAAGCTGCAGTTTGCAGTTCATCATGTTGCTCAAAGAAACTTGGACATGTGGACAGGAGGAGCTCAAGTTTCAAACTACAAACCTTGTGATCAATGACAGAGCAGCTCAGACTGACCAATGACCAGCTGAGCTACAGATGTTCATGTTAATGTGCTCTGAGATGCAAAATGAGTCTGTTTTTATCATAAACTGAGATTTTATTTAAGTGTAACTTTAATTTTTTCTGTCATCACAGACTTGATAATTGTCGACTCTCAGAGACTCACTGTAAAGTTGTTGCCTCAGCTCTGAAGTCCAACCCCTCCCATCTGAGAGAGCTGGACCTGAGTTACAGCTACAAGCTGCAGGATTCACGAGCCAAGCTGCTGTGTGCTGGACTGGAGAGTCCAAACTGCAAACTGGAAACTCTGAGGTCAGTTCAGGTGTTTTTGCTCTTTTTCAGTGTAAATCTATCCAATTTAATCCATGTTTGAGCAAAAATCACAGCAGCTGTTTTTTTTAAAGTTCGTCAGTCTGAACAGTTTGTCTCTGAATTCAGTCTGAAATCAAACTGGATTGGTGCCATTAAGGAAACTTTATCCTTCAATGTGCTGCAGAATGATATCAATATTTATCATTTTTGTTTCATGTGAGACACATTTATATAGAAAAACTAAAAGTTCATCACATTTTCAGCAAAAATGTCTTTTTATACAGAAACTTCAGATCACTGCGTTTTACAGGAATGTACACATTTAAACATAAGGACCCTCTTATACACACACATACGCATACAATCAGCTGTGTGTTGATGGAGGTCACAGTGATGATGAGGAGAGTCTGAATCTGTGGTTTGAAATGAGATCAGCAAACGAGATGAAACAGAAGTTAAATAAGAAGAAAAAGAATAAAAGTGAAAATACCAACATGTCTGATTTGATGATGATTCCAGACTTGACTGAAATTTGTGCAGTAGTTTAGAAATGTTGATCCATCCATCCATTTTCTATACCGCTTAATCCTCTGCAGGGTCGCGTGGGGGGGCTGGAGCCTATCCCAGGACAGGTCGCCAGTTTATCGCAGGGCACACATAGATAAACAACCAAGCACGCTCACATTCACACCTATAGGCAATTTGGAATGATCAATTAACCTCAGCATGTTTTTGGACTGTGGGAGGAAGCCGGAGTACCCGGTGAGAACCCACGCTGCACAGGGAGAACATGCAAACTCCACACAGATAGATCCCAGGCGCCCTAACCAGAAAGCGAACCAGGGACCTTCTAGCTGTGAGGCGCCACTGCTAACCATCGAGCCACCGTGCAGCCCAGAAATGTTGATGATTAAAATAATAATATTAAAAATATAAAATCAGAAAAACAGTTCACTAGAGAAAAATTGCAAAGATATTAAAATGCTTCAATAAAGGGAGGACTGAGGATTTAAAAAAAAAAATTATTTGAACTGGTGTCAGTGACATTGTGTTCCATAGTTTTGAGGCAGAATTGAGAAAAGACTTAAACTGCACTGATATGCTCACTCACATGATGATGATCCGCAATGACAAGTCACTCTACCTATTTTAGGGAAAAGCTCATTGATTAGGACATAATAATTTTGATCTCCACATTTCAAACCTCAAAACATCTGATTGAATTACAAATGGATTTTTATCTCCATCATTTCTTCTTTATTCAGATTGAGGTACTGCTGGTTGTCAGAGATCAGCTGTGCTTCTCTGGCCTCGGCTCTGAAATCCAACCCCTCCCATCTGAAAGAGCTGGACTTGAGCTTCAACGAGCTGCAGGATTCAGGAGTGAAGCTGCTGTGTGATTTTCTGGAGAGTCCAAACTGCAGATTGGAGACTTTGAGGTCAGTACACTGATTCTGTTGGAATTCAGAAATATTTCACTAACTGTTGAAGCTACCTATAGTCTTTAATTTCCTTTTTCTATTTCATATTTTTATGTTTCTTGAAGAAATTTTATTCTGCAGTCACAAAAGACATCTGGTTCTTAATGAAAGTGTAGAAAATGTCCTCTATTAGATGTTAAAGAAGTTCAAAGTTTATACTCTTTTATAAATTGTTACATTTTCATATGGAAAGTCCTTTGAACTAATTTTTCATTAGTTCATCTGTGTTACTTGTTGAGGCAGGATGTGTTTTTCTGTTTCTGTTCATTTTATCAATAACAACAACAACAATAATAATAATAATAATAATAATAATAATAATAATAATAATAATAATAAACACCTTGATCTGGCGATCTAGGTGATTATAAATCTGTTAAAATTATGCGCAGAGCATCAAATCAATATTTACCTGCTATTATCCAAGGGTTGTTCCAAAAGAGAGAAGGCAAACACAACTTGAGAGGAACTAGTATGTTCAAAAAAACCTCCAATAAGAACAGATACTAAACATCAGTGAGTTATAACCAAAGAAGTCAGTTTATAGAACAACTGCGATGATGAACTAAAAACATGTGGTAGCTCAGCTAAACTAAAAAGAATATTTAGAAATAAAATATTGAAAGGCTGTGAGACAGATCAGCGATTTTTTTCTTTTTATTTGATTTGAACCTCCTTTCAGATTATTTCGTTCTTGTTCTGTTGGGCTGATTTGTTTCAAGTTGGCTGAGATGTCACAGATGCTGGTGATGTCACCTGAACTATTATGTTTTATTATCATAGCACAATAAGTATGAGAAAGTAGGACTAGAAATGTTTTTAACTTCTTTTCATCCCTTTCGAACACAAATGGAGCTGCTATTTGAGTTGCTTATTTGTTGCATATAGTTTTCTGGTTTTTGTTTGTTTTTATTGCCAATATGTTTTAAATATTTTGTTTCATTAGAACATATTCAATAAACTGCATAAAATTAGATTGAAATCACCATCATAATCATCATCATCTTAATCGCAGTAGTCAGTATAATGTAAGCACCATTTTTTGTGTTTCACCTTTTATAGAAAGGTAATAGCTCTATGTGTTTCACACTGACACATTTCATTATACAACAAAGTTAACATAAAACACGAAAAGAATGAAGTAATAGTTTAGTGATATTGATGATTAAAATAGTAAAAGGAACAGCATAAAATCAGTAAAACAGTTCAACAGAGAAACAGTGCAAAGACATTTAAATGCTTCAATGAAGAGAGGATTTAGGATTTCTTTCAAAAAAATCATTTAAACTGGTTTCAGTGACTTGTTCCACAGTTTTGAGGCAGAATCGAGAAGAGACTTATACTGCACTGTTGTGCTCTCTGTAGTGCTGACATTTGGATGATGTGTGTAGAGGGCTGCTCATTTTAGGGAAAAGCTCATTGATTAGGACATAGTAATGTTGATCTCCACATTTCAAACCTCAACACATCTGATTGGATTACAAATGGATTTTTATCTCCATCTTTTCTTCTTTATTCAGATTGTGGCGCTGCAGTTTGTCAAAGATCAGCTGTGCTTCTCTGGCCTCATCTCTGAAGTCCAACCCCTCCCATCTGAGAGAGCTGGACCTGAGTAACAACAAGTTGAAGGATTCAGGAGTGAAGCTGCTGTATGATTTTCTGCAGAGTGCAAACTGCAGACTGGAGACCCTGGAGTAAGTTCACTGACTCTCTGTTACTGTTGGAGATCTGAGATGTTGCATTAACTATTGAAGCTAACTATGGTTATAAATTTCCTTTTGTTTTGTATGTTTATGTTTCTTGAACTTAATTTATTCTGCGGTCACAAAAAAACTTCTGGTTCTTAATGAAACTGTAGAAAATGTTCACTGTTAGTTATTTAAGTGAATCAATGTTTCTACTTTTTGGTAAATGGTCTCCTCCATATACAAAATATCCACTGAACACTTTGTCATAATTGCATAAGGACAGATATCTCTTTGGATTCTCTTTATTTATTGTGTTTTCACAATTTATGTCTGATCATTGACACTGATACTTCAAAACACACTCACATACACAAGAACATAGAGAGAACAAAGCATAGAATATTTACAAATGTAACTGGACGTTTTTTCAGCTCTTATTGCAGACTTGACTGATATCAGCAGACACATGTCATCAATGTGTGTTGACATGAACAGGTGTCTGAATGTTGTGCTGGCATTTGGATGATGTGTGTAGAAGGCTGACATGATGATGATGATGATCCACAGTAACACAATGGCAAAGTCACTCTGCTCATTTAGGGAAAAGCTCATTGATTAAGACATAGTAATGTTGATCTCCACATTTCAAACCTCAACACATATGATTAAATCAGAGCTGGATTTTGATCTCCATCATTTCTTCTTTATTCAGATTGAAAAACTGCGGTTTGTCAGAAATCAGCTGCGCTTCTCTGGTCTCAGCTCTGAAGTCCAACCCTTCCCATCTGAGAAAGCTGGACTTGAGTGACAACAAGCTGCAGGATTCAGGAGTGAAGCTGCTTTGTGATTTTCTGGAGAGTCCAAACTGCAGATTAGAGACTCTGAGGTCAGTTCCCTGACTCTCTGTTACTGTTGGTTATCTGAACGCACACACACACACAGGTCAAATCATAGTTCACATGCAGCTGTTTAAAGGATGAAATCATTTTTGCCATCTGATTGCAGACTTGACTTAGATCAAAAGACACATCCATCTCTCTTTGCAAGGTAAAATCAGGCCTTTGAGCTCAGATTGAACACAGCTCTTTGAAATTATTATTTTATTGTAAACATCCTCCAAAGATTTTATTTTTACTTCTTTTCAATGTGGTTCCTGTAGAATTGTGTGAAATTGATCATGATTATGTTCTGAATGTTTGTCTGGACACCAGTGTGTTTGGATTAAGAAGCTGTGCTGCAAATATATGATGTTCATCAGGTGGTGAAGTGTGAAGGAGGAAAGACTCCATGAATTTGAGAAAATGTGGCCATTGAATAGATTTAGTGTGAAAGCAACAAAAACTGATGGACAGTTTGGTTTTCATGGACTTCTGCTGAGCAGGAAACAGAAGACAGACACATTCAGAGGTGAGCTGCTGAACCAAGTGGAGCTTTTAGCAGTTCCTTATTTCTACATCCAGCTGACATGAACAACATGAAGCTTCATGTGGAGGTGTGTTTGTGTCTCCTGATGAACATCAGACATGTTCTCTGTCTTTGAGCTCTGTGTTTGGTCTTCTCCTGAGGAAACATCCGCTCTTAAGCTGCTAAAAGATCCACTTTCGGCAGATGGTGTTACTGATCTGAGTTAACATGAACAAGTGTGTGAATGTTGTGCTGACATTTGGATGATGTGTGTAGAAGGCTGACATGATGATGATGATCCACAGTAACACAATGACAAAGTCACTCTGCTCATTTAGGGAAAAGCTCATTGATTAGGACATAGTAATGTTGATCTCCACATTTCAAACCTCAACACATCTGATTGGATTACAAATTGATTTTTATCTCCATAATTTCTTCTTTATTGAGATTGTTGGTGTGCAGTTTGTCAGAGATCAGTTGTGCTTCCCTGGCTTCAGCTCTGAAGTCCAACCCCTCCCATCTGAGAGAGCTGGACCTATTTCACAACGAGCTGCAGGATTCAGGAGTGAAGCTGCTTTGTGATTTTCTGGAGAGTCCAAACTGCAGATTAGAGACTCTGAGGTCAGTTCACTGACTTTCTGTTACTGTTGGAGATCTGAGATGTTATATTAACAACTGAAGCTAATTAATGTTCATTCATAAAAGTTTTAGTTTCCCTTTTGTTCATATCTTCATGTCTTCTGAACTTAATATACTCGGTCAGATGTCAAAGTGAATTAATGTTCATAGTTATTGGTAAATTGTTTCCTCTGGATACAGATGATCCTTTGAACTAATCTGAGTTTGAATGAATCATGTTTACTTGACGACTTAAAAATATTTCTGATGTTTCTGTGATTTCCAGAATAGAATAGAATAGTCCTTTATTGTCATTGTAACAAGTACAACGAAATTTAAAAAGTGCCAAACAGTCAGTGCATCATTAAAATAACAACTACGGTGATATATACCGGTACTACATTAATAAAATAAATAAATACTCAGTCAAACATAACCTTCCCATTCAACAGGAAAAACACACATGCCACCATTCACTCTGTCATTACTATTGCACGATTCCACTGTACTGTGTTAAGTATTATACCTTAAGGCATTGAGGGTAGTTATTGCTGTTGGATAAAAACTGTTTTTAAGTCTGTTTGTTCTTGATTTGATTGTCCTGTAACGTCTGCCTGACGGCAAAAGTTCAAATATGGAGTGACCAGGATGGAAAGTGTCTTGAACAATGCTCTGAGCTTTTTTAGCACAGCGAGCACTGTGAAGGTCGTCCAGTGAGGGAGGGGGGAACCGACTATCCCCTTGGCCATGTTGATGACCTGTTGGAAAGCCTTTTTCTGGGCCACAGTGCAGCTGCTGAACCATACACATATACAGTACGTAAGAATGGCTTCTATGGAGCACCTGTAAAAGGACACCAACAGTCTCTGTGTGATGTTATTTTTCCTGAGGACCCTCAGGAAGTGGAGACGCTGTTGGGCCTTTTTAAGCACCTTCGTACTGTTTACAGTCCAGGTCAGGCCCTCCTCGATCTGAACACCCAGGAAGCCGAAGTGTGACACCTGCTCCACACAATCCCCACTGATGATGAGTGGTGTGATGTCAGTCTTTTTTCTCCTGTAGTCAATCACCAGCTCTTTAGTTTTTGCTGTGTTGAGCAGGAGGTTATTCTCCCTACACCACACTGCCAGATGTTCAACCTCGTTTCTGTAAGCAGACTCGTCTGCCCCAGAGATGAGCCCCACCACTGTAGTGTCGTCTGCAAACTTCACTTAGATGTTGTTGTGGTGTGTGGGGATGCAGTCGTGTGTGTAGAGAGTGAACAACAAGGGATGCAGCACGCAGCCCTGTGGCGAGCCGGTGCTGAGGCTGAGGGCCGTGGATGTGTGATGGCCCACTCTCACCCTCTGGGTGCGACATGTGAGAAAGCTGTTGATCCACATGCAGGTGGGGTGTGGAATGCCTAGATTGACCAGTTTGTTTAACAGTTTGTGAGGAAGTATGGTATTGAAAGCAGAGCTATAGTCCACAAAGAGCATCCGTACGTAGCTCCCCTGCTCTTCCAGGTGGGACAGTGCAGCATGGAGGGCTGTGGCTACGGCGTCTTCTGTGGATCTATTAGCCCTGTATGCAAACTGGTGGGGGTCCAGGCGTTTTGGCAGGTGTGATGTGATGTGACCCCAGACCAGCTTTTCAAAGCATTTCATCACCACCAGGGTGAGAGCGACTGGCCAGTAGTCGTTGAGGCTGGAGATATGAGGTTTCTTGGGCAGGGGGACAATGGTGGAGGACTTCAGGCATGGTGGAACAATGGACTCGGCCAAGGACTGGTTGAAAATCCTTGTGAAGACTCCGGCGAGCTGATCCTCACAGTCCTTTAACACGCGCCCGGACACTCCATCGGGCCCAGCAGCCTTCCTTGGGTCCACGGCGTGCAGGGTACGCCTCACCTCATGTTCCGTGAGGGAGAAGTTGCTGTGTACCATGGGGTGTGGTGTGGCTGGCATGGGCGGTTCCACCTCAAAACGGGCAAAGAAGGTGTTTAGCTCCTCTGCCAGCGAGGCCTCACCTTCAGCTGCTCCCAAGGTGGACTTGTAGTTGGTGAGCTGTTGGACTCCCTGCCACACCTGCCTGCTGTTGTTACTTTCCAGGTGTGCCTCCAGGTCATGATGTAAAAACACCTCCCAGTTCATCCTTTCGAGGCAGTCCTGCAGCTGTTGAGAGGCTCCATCAGGCCAAGTCGTTACAGTTTTTGTGATGGTGGTTGTACTTTTCCTGAGGGGGGCATATGCAGGTATTAACAGCAGAGACAAATAGTCAGACTGGCCCAGGTGAGGTAGTGGTTTAGCCCTATAGCCAAGCTTGATGTTAGAGTAGACCTTGTCTAGAGTTTTATCTCCACGGGTTGTGCATTTGACATGTTGGTAGAATTTAGGGAGTACTGTTTTCAAATCGGCATGATTGAAGTCCCCTGCTACGATGTGTAAAGCGTCAGGATATTTACTCTGCTGGGAGCCAATGCTACTATGCAAATGGCTGCTAGTCACTTCAGCATTAGTGTCCCGTGGTATGTAAACGGCTGTTATCAGAATGGCTACCCCTCTGCTTCTAGTAGTAAAAGAGGAGTAGTAGACCTGGCCTACCCACTCACTTTTTAACTTTAAGTGCTCCTTCTCATCCAAATGAATTTCTTGGATTAGTGCTATTTGTATCTTTTCCTTTTTCAAGTAGTTAAGAATTTTCTTTCGTTTTATAGGGCCCTGAATCCCGTGGACATTCCAAGAGCATAGTTTAATTGTTGCATTATTGACCATAGTTCAAAATGGCATCTATGATAGTCCTACCTGAATCCCCAATCACTATGCACACACTCAATGCAATAAACCTCCTGACAAAAACACAAATGACACAAACAAACAGTGAGGGGAGCAGAAAAAAAAACAAAACAAACCCATCCCCAACTCTCAAAACACCTCCCTGAACCTGGCGTCTAATGCTCACCACACTGTGCATTCTAAACCTGCACTAAACCAGTACTCCTTGAGTAACAATATATTCACAAACGTCTGATAAACAAAACAAGATGAGTGACACATGAACTCACAATCGAGTCCCATGGAATAGTGACGGACAAGGAAGGATAAAATTAAAGTATGAACTCCAGTCTGAATCCTTAGCCGTCTGGTTCGAACTGTGTCCGGCTGTCATTCAAAAGAGGCCACAAGCTGAAAAGTTAGGCGTCTGCTGCCTGTCCAGGGGCAATGATTTCCGCGTAGAATTTCTCCGCCTTCTCCGGCGTGTCAAAGCTGTGCCTCTTGTTGCCGAACGATACCTGTAGCCTGGCAGGGAATAGCAGACCATACCTGACGTTGGCGGCCGGGAGCTTCAGCTTGATGTTTTTGAAAGAGGCTCTCTGCTTGCAGACTTCAGTCGTGAAATCTGGGAAGATGTGCACCCTATTTCCACAGAAGGTAAGCGGGCCCTTCTACCTCGAAAGCTGCAGGATGCGCTGCATCACTCTGTAGTGATGGACCCTCACGATCATGGGTCTGGGGGGCGCGGTCGTACCACTCGGGCGTGAGGCAATACAATGTGCCCTGTCCAGCAGCTCGGGTCCGTCAGGTGCGTCAATACCCAGGGTCTCGACGAAAAACTCAGTCATGAAGTCCGTGACTTGAGACCCCTCCATCTTTTCTGGGATGCCGAGCACACGAAGATTCTGGCGTCTGCTTCTTGACTCAAGATCTTCTGTTTTAGCCATTAGCCTCTTGTTGCTTGCCTCCAGTGCTACACATTCGGCTTCGAGTGCAGTAATCCTATCGTCGTAACTTTGCAGTGATGTTTCTACCTCAGTTAGATGTGTCCCGAAAGAGTCCACAGTGGTCTGCAGAGTTTTCATTGAGGTGTGTGTCTCACTGCGAAACGTTTCTATGAGCTTGACCACCGTTGAAAGAGACGGGTCCTCCTCCTCATCGTCACCATCTCGACAGGCTGCGGAGAATTAGCTTTCTCGCTAGCCTGTCGAGATGACAAACTTTTAATATGCTCCTGACGCGGATTACCTCTACCCCCCATTTTTGTATATATCTCCAATAAGTAAGGAGTAAAAATCACACCGAATAGAGGGCTAAAGCAATGTTTGTATCTTAATTAATTGAATATGTGTCAGAGCTGGCGAAGACACGTCTACTCTCCTCCCATGCTGCCACGCGCCCCGTCCACCCTTCACTCCTGATATCA
Source organism: Acanthurus tennentii (assembly GCA_029783805.1). Lineage (NCBI taxonomy): Eukaryota > Metazoa > Chordata > Actinopteri > Acanthuriformes > Acanthuridae > Acanthurus > Acanthurus tennentii. The sequence continues at coordinate 600,396 of JAPZDZ010000013.1, read as the reverse complement.
CTGACTTTCACTCCTCATTTGTTCTCCTTTGTTATTGATACATTCGAGTCATTTTTTAAGTTATTTACTGTTCAATAAATTAAATCCTGATGCCGAAACATCTTTCATGTTTGTCACGGCCCCTCGAGCCAGGTAATGAAAATGTTCTCACATAAAAACAAAAAAGATAAATGCTGATTTAATTCTGCAGCTCATTGAAGGATGAATCCTACAGTTTCTTTAATTTCACCAATCCAGTTTGAGTTCAGACTCAATTCTGATCCAAACTGTTCACACTGACAAACTATAAAAAACAGCTGCTGTGATTTTTGATCAAACAAACACAGAAAACAAGAGAACTGAAGGAAATTTAAAACTTCTGTCATGAATTGAATTTGACAGATTTACACTGAACAAGAACAAAAACACATGAACTGACCTCAGAGTCTCCAGTCTGCAGTTTGGACTCTCCTTCAGCTCACACAGCCGCTTCACTCCTGAATCCTGTAGGTAGTTTCTACTCAGGTCCAGCTCTCTCAGATGGGAGGGGTTGGACTTCAGAGCTGAGACCAGAGAAGCACAGCTGATCTCTGACAGCCAGCAGCTCTCCAATCTGAATAAAGAAGAAATGATGGAGATAAAAATCCTTCTGTAATCCAATCACATGTGTTGAGCTTTGAAATGTGGAGCTCAATATGACTTTGCCCTCATCAATCAGCTTCTCCCTAAAATGAGCACAGTGACTTTGTCAGTGTGTTATTGTGGATCAGAATCAGTATCAGAATCAGAATCAGAATCAGCTTTATTGGCCAAGTACGTTCACAACATACAAGGAATTTGGTTTCGGCAGGTGGTGTCACTCTCTAAATGAACAGCAGCAATATACAGCAATATACTTTTTCAGGATGCAGTGAATGTTCATCTCCCACTTCAGGTCCTGAGAGATAGTAGTTCCCAGGAACTTGAAGGACTCGACGGCTGACACAGGGCTGTTGTTGATGGTGAGGGGGAGCAGTGACGAGGGCTGTCTCCTGAAGTCCACTGTCATCTCTACAGTTTTGAGCGTGTTCAGC
>JAPZDZ010000013.1:358811-374111 GCA_029783805.1 Acanthurus tennentii | reverse complement strand
GTTTCACTGGCATATGTGTATGAGTTGTGGTAGTGAGTGTGTATGTGTGTGTGAATTCTAGCAGTTGTATGGCATGTGTGTTCCAGTGTGTGTGTGTGTGTGTGTGTGTTCCAGTGTGTGTGTGTGTGTGTGTTCCAGTGTGTGTGTGTGTGTGTGTGTGTGTTCCAGTGTGTGTGTGTGTGTGTGTAATCCAGCTGTTGTTTTCCGTCTCCGGCAGCAAAAAGCTCGGGATAACCGGGCGGCTCAGCGCATCAACAAGGTGCAGCTGTCCAACGACCCGCTGAAACGCCACCAGCCCCCGCTGACGCTGCCGCCCCCGGGGCCCTACGACCCTGTTTCCATGGAGATGGAGGGGGCTTTCAAGGACCCCTTAAGGCCCAAAGAGTCGGAGCAGGAGCAGGAGTGGAAGCTGCGACAGGTGAGCCGAGTGTGTGTGTGTCTGTTTTAACACAACATCCTCCATGAAGTAGAACCAGAGGGAGAAATCAACACCAGACTCCAGAAACCGCAGCGTTTAATCCATCTAATCTGAGCTGACCCTCAGTGCTCCAAAATAATCTCATCTCTGCAGCCTGATGTGTGCAGGTGTTCAGCTCCCACAGGTGAGCAGATAGAGAGCTTGTGATGACCTCACTTCCTGTCTTTAGAAGGTGTTAGATGCTTCACTGAAGCAGGACTCACATCGGAGCATTTGGAGCACGAACAGTAAAAACGTAATGATGAACGTGTTTCCAGGTGGAGGTGTGTCACCTGACCTGAGGCCGACAGCTGCTTCTGCACGTCACAGGAACCTGCGCTCTGTCGCTGCGGTTCTGCCTCGGTGTTGGTTTCCCGCTCTGAGTAGTTACCATGGTAACCGGCAGGCTGCATGTGGGGGGGGGGGGTCAGAGGCAGACCGGGGTCAGCTGGCTGTATTTGTGGGGGGGGTGTTGTCATTGTGTGGTTGATGAAGATGATGTGCATGCTGAGCCTCACTCACTCCGACTAACATCTCTGATGTAATTGTCATTGAAAAGGGAGAGGTAAATGACAGATGGGGAGCCGGTAAGAAGAGGCAGGAAAAGCCCCCCCAAAGCAAAGCCCTAAAATCACCTACAGATAAAGATTGTCCCTACCAGGCATCTGTAGCTGGAGATGGCAAAGAGGCTCTGGTAAGATCTCAAGGTGAACGTGTTCATGGCAGACTTCCTGGGTTCATGACCCTCTGAAAGCCGCTTCCTGTCTGAGTCGCTCCTGTTCCGGCTCACACACCTCAGTTTCCACCCTGAGCTCCTGGAGGTCCACAGCTGTGGAGGAAGAAACATCTGGAATCAGAGGGAAGATAAATTTATTAGTTGATTGAAAAGATTAATCACTAAAGCAAACAGCTGCAGATTATTCCTGAGGTGCTGAAAGAAGCCGAACCGGCTCCGGCTCCGGCTTCCTGCACTGCAAACAGAGTCTTTCTGTCTTCACGGCAGAGTGAGCTGAACATCTGCTGACTGTACCTTCAGAAAACCATGTGCAGTGTTCTCGCTTCAGTTTTCTGATGTTAGAAGTCCAAATGAGCAGTAAAGGAAATGAAACAAGGATAAGATGAAAAACTCCAAACCAGAGATGAACAGAGAGTAACACATATGAAATCCTGAATGTCCCTGAGCAGCATCACAGCTGTCCCAGATGTTCAGATGTGAATGTTTCCTCCATGCAGAGGTCAGCATGTGTCAGGAGAACGAAGCAGGGTGAAGCAGATTCTTCTTCTCTCGTGTCTCGTTGGTTAAGACGAGAATGAAACCGTCTCTGACCTCCAGGACAGGAACTGTGGAAGCTGAAGGTGTTGTGCTGAGACGGAGCCTGCAGGACTCTCAGAGGCTGAAGAGGTTTCAGACGCATGAACCCAGGAGCTCACAGTCACCCTCTCTGGGCTGAAGGACAGTCTGAAGGAGCAGGAACAGTAGAAGGAGTTCGGCCTCCTGAAACCTCTCGGCTCGCTCAGTTTGAGAGCAGCTGCAGTGGATTCCACCCAGAGTCGGTGTCTGTGGCCTCAGTCTGTCCCTGAACCCACTGACTTTACTCTAACGCTACGCCGCCTCACTCTGGATGATGATCTGCTGCCGTCCTTTCACCTCCACCCAACACTGATCTGAGACCAGCTCTCAGCACGTCACTGACGGTGGTCCAGATGCTCCACCGAGGCTTCACCCGCCTCGTCACTCACAAAACAGTCTTACCAGAGTCTGACTGGGAGGGAGTCTTGTCCTGAGGGTGTAAAACTCTTGAAAGACATTCAGATCTGATAAATGTATCCGCTGGAGAGCAGCCTCTGTCAGTCTGGCCTCCGTCAGTTTGACCTCCGTCAGTTTGACCTCGGTGGGCTGAAGGACGACAGCAGCTCCACATTCACTGTGAGAAGGTTTCAGGTGTGATGAAGCAGGTGAGAGGCAGCCAGGAGAGAGCAGGGAGGACAGATGATCAGCTCCAACGAGATGTGAATGTACACCCCCACCCCAACCCTCCACCCTGCCCCCCCACCCCCACCATCAGCATCCCAGCAGCATCAGCACCACAGGAGGCCTGAAACACTTCCATCAGTCTGACCAGCAGGTTTGACCCTCCAGTTCTGCCGGTGAATCTGATGATGGAGGTGTTTTAGTGCCCCAGAACCTGCCCCCAACCCCCACCCCCGACCCCTGACCCCCCCCCTGTAAACTCATCCATCCCTGATTCTCCACATTCACTGAGAGAGAGAGAGAGAGAGAGAGGGACAGCGAGCATTACTAGCTGCCATGTCATCATGTTTAACTCCACATGTAGAACCAGACAGCTCACTGACGTCTGCTACTCTGCCTGTCTGTCTGCCTGCCTGTCTGTCTGTCTCTCTGTCTGTCTGTGTCTCTCTCTCCCTGTCTCTCTCTCTCTCTCTGTCAGCAACTGCGTCAGAAGAGCAAGCAGCAGGCGAAGATCGAGGCCTCTCAGAAGTTGGAGCAGGTGAAGAACGAGCAGCTGCTTCAGCAGAGGCAGCAGACGCTGCTCTCAGGTCAGCGGCTCACCGGCCGCCTCTCCCCGGAAAACGGCAGTCGGAGCCCCATGACCCCCACCCATCAGCCCGTCACCGCGGGCAACGCCTCCCCCCTCCATCCGGCAGCGTCCAGGGAGGGTCAGTGCAGACAGCACCTCCTCCTGCAGGGGGGCCAGGGCTCAGGACTGGCTGATGATGTCTTCCTCAGGCCACAGATCCCTCCCCCCTCCGGCTTCTCCTCTCTCCCTCATTCCCCCCACCCTTCCTCCCCTCTCCACCAGACCCCATCCTCACCCCAGATGTTCTCCCCGCCCTCATCCCGCCCCTCCTCGCCCTGGGACCCCTACAGTAAGGTGCCAGGAACTCCTCGGCCCGCCTCCTCCCAGCAGCAGCAGCAGCAGCAGCAGCGCCGTAACTCGCTCAGCGCCTCCCCGGCCCACGATGCCTTTGGCTCCCCAGCTCCATCCCCCGACTCCAAACTCTCAGACGTCTCCAGAGTCCTCGCGCCACAGCCTGGTAACTGCCCCTCGTTTTCCTTCTCCTCATGACTTTCCTCTCCCTGTCTCCCTCCATATTCATGCTCTCCCCCTTGTTTCTCTTCCAGGCCTGCAGCAGAACAGAGCAGGAATGATGAGCCCCCCCTCCGGTTCTGGACATCTTGGTATCCGTGCAGCTGAGAGCTACCAGAGGACTCCTCATGGCAGCGGTAACGTGCGTGTGACTGGAGCTGCTGAAGCTGTGCAGGGCGGGTTGTTTAAAGCCCCCATGCCCCCCCAGCACCAGCCACCGCAGGAGCTGTTTGCCGGCACAGGAGGAGGAGCAGGAGGAGCAGGAAGGAGGGACCAGACTCGACCCACAGACCCAGGGTTCGCCCTGTCCCAGTCCCAGGACTCTGCCTTCCCCTCCAGTCCTCTGTCCAGCCTGGGCTCCCCCCACCGCAGCCCCTACTCCCAGACACCCGGCACCCCAAGACCCGACTACAGCCAGCAGATGACCGACCCCTTCTCCCAGCAGTCACCTTTGACCTCCCGGCCGTCGCCTGACCCCTGTTCCAACCCTCAGGCCCCCGGAACACCACGGCCACATTCGGACCCCTCATACCTGCCCACTGCGCTCCCCCTCAGACTTGACCAGTACAACCAGCAGTCCGCCAGCCATCGGCCCTCCCCCTCCCACCCAAACATCGACCCTTACTCCTCCAACCCAGGGACGCCCCGCCCCTCTGTCGCCGAGCGTTTCCCTCGATCACCAGGAAGTCAGCGGGGCAGCGACCCCTACGCCCAGCAGCCCGCCACGCCGCGGCCCCAGAAGGCCCCTGAGCCCTTCAGCCAGGCCCCGGTGGAGAGCTTCCTTCCTCAGTCTGCAGGGTCTGCAGCGTCCCCTCTGGGTCCGGGACTGTCTGCAGAGACGGTGAACTACACGCCGACACACCACCAGGTAACTGAACGCTCGCTGTCAGTGTGTCCATGCTGCAGTTTCCTCCTGTATTCATTGTGTCGCTCTTCAGTTGCAGCAGTCTCCAGGAAGACAACAACACCAGGACTCCTTTCCCAGAACCCCCAGCAGCCAGACCCCAAAGCACCCTGGGATGTTGGAAGATGGTGGCTTCTCTGATTTGTCAGCTCAGATTCCAGGTCAGGACCCCTTTGAGGGTCACGTGACACCAGTCCTCCCGCAGACGGACAAGATGACGACCAATGACGTGGCTTCCATGGACGGACCGATGAGCGTGCTGCCTCAGCTTGGTGACTCAGAGGAGAAGCTGAGACAGGTAGGACAGGTGTTCTCCAGGATCAGTGAGGCACATCTTCATTTGTCAGCATCTGACTTTGTAGTTGATTCTGATGTGAAGATGTTGAGTTCTCAGCTGCTTTGTTCCCTGAACTCGGTTCTGTCGGTTCTTCTTCTGTTCCCGTGCAGCGTCAGCGGCTCCGGCAGCTCATCCTCAGGCAGCAGCAGCAGAAGAGTGCGCTACGGCAGGAGAAAGGTCTGCAGGAAGCAGCTTCTGCTCCGCCTGCACCGCCCACTGCTTCTACCTCAGCACGCCACTGGCCTCAGGACGACTCCACCGGCCCTCCCACAGACATGTTTGGCCGCCCCCCACCCCCGTATCCTGGCACAGTGAGGCCTGGTGGGCCAGCAGGGGCCCCGGCCCCAAGGTTCCCCGGAGGTTTCCCAGGGGAGCGGCCGAGGGGCTTCAGCCCCAACGAGGCTCCCTTCCCCAGGCAGAGCCTCCCGAGAGACCTGGGCGTGCGAGGACCGGTCCTCAGGTGAGAGCATCAAAACCGGGTCTGGACCTGATCTGGTGAGGGGTTTTGTTCTGCTCACCCATGACCTCCTCTCCTCTCCAGGTTTGGTGTTCCTCCAGGAGCTCCAGCAGGAGTCCAGGACTCCTTTTTGCGTCCTCCCCAGACTTCAGTGCCTGGATCTGGGCTCAGTGTGGTGGAAGGAGTCCCTGCCCAGATGAGGAGGCCGATGCCGGGGGAGTTTACGGGCATCCGACCCCTCACCGCCCCCGTCTCCCACATGATGCCAGGTCAGAGCGAGCCAGCGGTCCAATCTGTGTTTTCTAACCGGTCTGAGCAGAACCAGCTTCATTGATAAAACATGGGGCTCGTTTTTCAGGAACCTCCTACTGAATCATGTTGTAGTCTTGAATAAATCAGAAGTTAGAACAGGTTGTTTTGGTGGGTGGTCAGTCTTCTTCTACTCTTCTTCTTCTACTCTCAGTAAAGACGGGACTTCTTTGGTGATTTGCGGTTCTGAAGAGTTCAGACTTTTACCACCTCGTGCACGTGTTGTAGGACTGACACTTAAATATTTTTCTGTCACAGATGAAAAATGTCTGTAATTAATCTAATTATCTCTCAAGGCCACTGACCCCCCTTCCTTCCTCCCCAGGTGTCCCCCAGCCCTTCCTCCCCCGCTCTCTGCCCCTCCAGCAGCACAGCATCATGGGACAGCCCTACATCGAGCTGCGACACCGAGCCCCTGAAAACCGCCTGAGGCTGCCCTTCCCTCTGCCGGCGGCCCCAGACCCCGAGCCGTCCCCGGTTAGGCCGGGGCCGGGGCCGGGGGCCAGGCTGGGCGAGGCGCCGCTGGGCCAGCAGATGGTGATGGAGCAGCATCAGCAGCACCTCGGCCACACGGTGGCGCTGACGCAGAGCGAGGGGATGGAGGAGCACCTGGAGGGGGAAGACTCGGCTGTGAAGGACTTGGAGGACGTCGAGGTGAAAGATCTGGTGGACCTGAACCTGAACCTCGACCCTGAAGACGGTACGAAGGAACGAGTCCCTTCTCGTTTATTTCACACCAAACAATTCTGTTTCTGCAACAAAGTTCACTGTTATCACCTCAGTTTCTCGAGTTTCAGCCCAGAAGTTCCTCAGTGTTTCTCAGAATCGCCTCATTTAAAACAACCTTGTGTGAATCTTCAGACATCTTTGGTCTCCAGCTTCTGCTGTCTGAGTGAGAACTGGTTCTGCTGGCTGTTTCAGGTAAAGAGGACCTGGATCTGGGCCCCAATGACCTCCACCTTGACGACTTCCTGTTATCAGGGAAGTTTGACCTGATTGCCTACGCTGACCCGGAGCTCAACCTTGAGGACAAGAAGGACATGTTCAACGAGGAGCTGGACCTGGGCGAGCCGGTGGAGGAGAAGAAGGGGGCAGAGAGGAGGGACGGGCCCGGCGGCAGCAGGAAGACCGACAGTCACAATCTTATTGGCCAGGTTAAACAGGAAGTGCAGGACGGAGGTAAGACCTCTGCAGCCCAGCACCCTGCAGCGCAGCCTGGGGTCGTCCCCTCCTGCAACCCCCCCAGACCTCCAGGGGCCGAGCCAGCAGGCTTCAGCCAGCCGGACTCCTCCGCTCTCCTGACCAAGGTGAGAACACCGACACATGAAGGAGTGAACACTCCATCAGTGACGTGATAAAGACAGAGATCTAACAAGCGTCTCCTCTGACCCCCCCCTCCCTGCTGGGACCAGGCTGAGGACTCTGGTTCAGGTTCAGGTTCAGGGGCCTTGGCGGCTCTACACACCCAGGAACAGGCTCCGGCGTCGGGCATGGCTCCCAGGCTTCACCCCCCCATGGCTGCAGGTAAACGGGACCCCCACATGTGAACTGGTGTCTCACTCTCTGAATGTTTTCCTGACATCATGTTATCTTGGCAGTATTGATCAGAGCTCCTGCCTGATCGATCGTATTGATCGATGAGCCGCTGCAGGTCGCCTGTAAACCCCCCCACCTGTCCCCCTCTGTGTCCTTCTGTCTTCAGGTCAACAGTCAGTCTTCCAGCAGCAGAAGCCGTTCGGACCCCCCCCATCCCCATCCACCCTCCTGACCCCCCACCCTCAGAGTCCCCTTGTGTCTCCCCACCCTAGTCTGACTCCTCAGGGTCCCCTCGCCCCCCCCCACCAGCTGTCCTTTCAACCCTCCCAGCCTCACCCCCTCCTCAACCCCCAGACCCAGTCTCCACACCCGGGGGCCTCCACCCAGATCCAGAGCAAGGCCCTCTTTGTCCAGAACCAGGACCAGGACCCGAACAAGCCCAGGCCTCTGCTCCTGGAGGAGCAGCCGCTCCTCCTGCAGGACCTCCTGGACCAGGAGCGGCAGGAGCAGCAGCAGCAGAAGCAGATGCAGGCCCTGATCAGACAGAGGTCCACGTCAGAGCCGCTGGTCCCCGACATGGGTGAGAAACCTGCACCGACACCATCAGGTCTCCGTCTGCGTGTCAGCGAGACAGTCAGAACTCCCGGAGTGAGGAGGCTCTTTGGTCAACCGAGTGTGTGTGTGTGTGTGTGTGTGTGTGTGTGTGTGTGTGTTTGCAGAGTTTGACTCCATCTCTGACCCCATCTCCAAAGCTAAGATTGTGGCTCTGAAGGGCATCAACAAAGTCATGACCCAGGGCAACATGGGACTGAACCCCATGGCCATCAACAGGTACGACCTTTGACCTCCACATTCACACTGCAGCAGTTCAGAGGCTGAGGAAGGAGCCGTCGTAGTCGTTATTCCCTCATGGGTGAAGCAGGTTAACTGACAGGCTTTTATTGTAAGACGTTTGCATTTGGGACCCTGTGACGTGCCGTCAGAGGCAGGCGAGAACGTTGTGATTAGAAATGAAACTGTTCACACAGAAAGGCCTGAACAGTGCCGGACGATGGCAGCATCGTCACATCATCCGGCAGGAGGAGAGTGAGTCATTGTTTCAGAACAGAACCAACACCGAGACAAAACCCGGTTCACTGTCTCACCTCGTTACTCAGCAGTAAGCGGAGACAAGAGGACAGTTTTCAGAGCAGCCGGGTCTTTGTGCCTCGAGTCCAGCAGCATGTGGTCCGAAATGTTTTCCAGCTGCAGCGTTAAATATAGGAGACACACACCACGTCCTCTAACACTGTGTGTGTGTGTGTGTGTGTGTGTGTGTGTGTGTGTGTGTGAGACAGGTTCCAGCAGGCTCCTGTGGCCCCGGGGCCCCCCCTGGCCCCAGGTGCAGAGGGGACTCCTCAGCCTCCACACCTGCCGGCTCAGGTAAGCAGCATTAATGAGACACAAAGTGTGAAGATGAGCTTCTTCTGCCTCCTGGTTTCTGTGATGAGAGAAACAAAAAGTGTCCTGTGTTTGCTGAGAGTCTAAACAGGAAGTTTCTTCTTCTTCTTCTCCTGTTAGGACGGGAAGTTGAACCCACAGTTGGTGCGACCCAACCCCCCCAGCTTCGGCCCGGGCTTCATCAGTGAGTATTCAGCCTCAGACACACGGAGTTATTCCCCGTCTGAACCCGATCAAACCACAGCTGCCGTGTTTCCTGCAGACGAGTCCCAGCGGCGTCAGTACGAGGAGTGGCTGGGAGAGACGCAGCAGCTCCTGCAGATGCAGCAGCGCCTCCTGGAGGACCAGATCGCCGCTCACCGCAAGACCAAGAAATCTCTGTCGGCCAAACAGAGAACAGCCAAGAAGGCGGGCCGTCCCTTCGCCGAGGAGGACGCCGCCCAGCTCCGCCACATCACTGAGCAGCAGGCGACGGTGCAGAAGCAGCTGGAGCAGGTACAGGCCTCACCTGGGCCTCATTCCAACACTTGATGCCAAAGGCCTCAGCACAGACGTGAGGCAGCAGTGTGTGTGTCAGGCAGCAGCTAAGACACAGTTAGATGTTTGAAAAGGATTTGACGATGGTTTTCTGAAACAGCTGCTCTTCAGCTGAGAAAGTGTCGGCTCTGTTTGCAGCCGGATGAGACTGAGTCAGAGTAAACTGAGCTCAGGTGTGTGAGTTCACAGTAATGGAGGAAGGAGTCGGAACGGAGCTCTGCGGCTCAGAGGACGAACCTTTCTCCTTCTGTGGAGCTCTCAGGAGCCCAGCTTCAGCTCAGAGTCGAGAGTCAGACGAGACTTTGCTGTCTGTGTTTCAGATCCGGAAGCAGCAGAAGGACCACGCAGAGCTGATCGAGGACTACAGGTCCAAACAGCAGCAGCAGAGAGCCGTGCAGCAGCAGCAGCCAGCGGCCCCCCCCATGATGCCTGCTGGAGCGGCCCCCATTCCCAAGACCCTCCTCCCCCAGCCCATGGTGTCCAATCAGCCCTTACCGGGCGGCCCCGCCTCAGCCCGTGTCCCAAACGTCCCCCCTGGTTGGACCCGAGGGGGCGGGGTCATGGGGGTGATTCCGCAGAGGATGCCAGGTCAAATAACCCCCCAGAGGCCCCCTGCCCTGTCTAATGCCCCCCAGCCTTCACCACACACCCCGGCCCCCCAGGCCATGGTGCCCGGCCTTCCTGCCCCGTCAGCGGGCTTCACTGGAGGGCCCAACGGGGCAGCAGGGGACGTGGCGGCCCCCCCTCGTCAGGTAACCCGACCTATCAACAGAGTGTTTACACTGCAGGTTCACTGCCGGTTCACTGCAGTTCCAGTGTTCCAGTGACACTCTGCTGCTGCTCGGCCTGACAGGCTGCTTGTCTTCAGACCAGTTTACCTTCTGACACGTTTGTCTCCACAACCTGCAGGTGAACTTTGACGACAACAACCCGTTCAGCGAGGGATTCCAGGAGAGAGAGAGGAGGGAGAGGCTGCGGGAGCAGCAGGAGAGGCAGAGGGTCCAGCTCATGCAGGAGGTGACACACCTGCACCTGTCAGAGAACAGGAGGTAAGCCAGGCGAACGCTCGGCTGATAATCTGTCCCTGTCCTCCTCACAGGTGGAGCGTCATCGCGCCCTGCAGCAGAGACTGGAGCTGGAGCAGCAGGGCCTCCTGGGAGCCGGAGTCGCAGCCATGCCTCCGTCTGCAGCTCTGTCGGGGGCCCGAGTCGGCCGGACGCCAGGACTCGGAGGTGCCGCTGCGTCGGCCTCCGCCCCAGGAGGGGACGGTCTCTCCCAAATGCCTTTCTTCAGCTCAGAGCTGCCCCAGGACTTCCTCCAGTCCTCTCCAGACCCCAGACCGACCGCACAGCACCAGGGCCAGGTGGGGGCGCCATTCCCACAACAAGCAGGCCCCCACCAGGGATTTTCAGGAGGACCCATGCTCCATGCAGCTCAGCAGACTCCAGGTCTGCTGCCAGGGGTCAGTGCGGAGCGGGGGAGGGCCCTGCCTGAGCACGGGCCCCCCATGGACTCGGCCCCATCCAACCTTCAAACCAGACTGAGGTTCTCCGGCCCCACGGGGCCCCCCACCCAGGGACAGGCACGACCGGCTGGGATGGCAGGAGCAGGAATGAGCCTCCCCCACCCTGGAGACCAGACTCATCGGTTCGGACACGACTCCTCCTCCTCGTCCCCCTCATTCCCCTCCTGCTCCTCCTCTGGAGGCCCCGCCTCCCTCATCCAGCTTTACTCTGACATCATCCCAGACGACAAACCAAAGAAGAAGAGGAGCAGGAAAAGGGACGGAGAGGACGCCGCAGGCGGAGCCAGGACGCCGCTGTCCTCACACTCTGATGACATCACAGCCCCGCCCACCCCTGCTGTCTCAGACACTTCCTGCTCGACACCCACTCGGGGCAGCATGGACCAATCAGACGTGTCCTTCTCTCTAAGCTCCGCCCTCTGTGGTCTGGCTCCGTCATCAGAGTTGGAGAGACAGCTGTCTGTCATCTCTGCAGCCCAGCAGGGAGGCTCCGTCCTGGGCCTGGAGCCTGTGAGACGCCCCCTGTCTGCAGCCCGTCTGGAGGTCAAGGTCAGGAGTTCGACTGTGATGTGGAACGTTCATCCCTTTCAATAACTTCTTATTTTATTGTCATAGTTTGGTCGTAGTGGCACTGTAGTTTGTTGTCAGCTCACGTTTTTGGTGTTTTGTGTCCTTGTCCCCCCCAGGAAGAACGAGAGGAGGGGGGAGTGTGTGGGGGACGTGTGGTGAAGATGGAAGAAGGTGTGGGTGACGGATTCTCCTCCTCCCCTCTTCAGGGGGGGGGCAAAGATGGAGACGGAGGGAAGGAGCTGCTCAAACACCTGCTGAAAGACAAGACCTCCCCGGCAACCACGCCGTCACCCACCGGCCAGGCTCCGCCCACTGCGTGTCGACAGCTGTCCTGTGAGAGCGTCCGGTCCGAGGAGGAGGACCGGCTGGGTTCCCACGGCAACATGGTGAGGAGGGGGTGAACTCTCAGGGTTTATCAGGTCACATGACTCCTCGTGAACGTGTTTTTGATGAAATCAGCAGCTTGAGCCTCGTTTCAGTCACAGATTTGAGATGAAAATCAAGATTCAGTGACTGAAATGTCAAAGAACTTATCTGATGTCGAGAGGTGATGTCCTCCTTCTGGTTACCTTCAAGAAAAATACCTGAGAGTGTGTCAGGAGCCACAGGTGTGTTGTTCTGCTGACTCGCTCCAGCTGAAGTGTCATGTTGCCTCCTGCAGGTGAGCAGCCCCGGTCAGCACCTCCTCGACTCCTCCGGCAGGAAGAAAACTCAGCGCTGCAAGAGACTCACTCGGCCAGAGAAAGACAGAGCTCCTCCCAAAAACAAGAGGAGGAAGAAAGAGGAGGAGGAGAAGATCCTCCACTCCTCCACCACCTCCTCCTCTGACCAGCTGATGACACACCTCACACAGGTACGACCAGCATCACCTGCCTGCTCCTCCTCTCTTCTGTCTCGGCTCCTTCCTTTCGTTTTGTCCTTTGTTCGTGTTTCATCCTGTTGCTCTTTATGAAATTATTTTACTTTTCCCTCCTCTCTTCCATCCTCTGACTTCTCACTTCACCACGAATCACACAGACTGACTGCAGAGGATGTTTTGCAGTTTGCCAACCCATAATTTCCTCTCTTCAGTTACCCACAGCTTATTTCCTGTATTGATTATGGATTATTAACTCCCACAGCTGTCAGTGCTGCCCCTCATGGAGCCGGTTCTGGGGGTGGATCTGAGTCTGTTCCCCCCGTATGGCAGCTCCTCTCTGGGCAGAGACTCCAGACTGACCGGCTCCTTCGGCAACGCCTGTTTGGACGGAGTCACCGACTACTACTCCCAGCTCATATACAAGGTAAACTGCAGAGACACTGCAGAAACACTGCAGTGAAACTGCAGAAACACTAGTGAAACTGTAGTAACACTGTTGTAAAACTGTAGTAAAACTGCAGTACTGCTGCTGTGACTGCGACCTCAGCTGTGCAGATGTTGAACTTCTTGGTTCCCGTCATGATTTTCCATCGTGTCCCATCTTTCTCCTCCCAGCAGAATAACCTCAGTAACCCCCCCACCCCTCCGGCCTCCCTGCCTCCCACCCCCCCGCCTGTCGCCAGGCAGAAACTGGTGAACGGCTTCGCCACGACGGAGGAGCTCTCACGGAAGGACATCACCGAGCAGGACGGTGAGAAAAACGGACGTCATGTGATCACTTTGATCACGTGACATGGTTGTTAACTAACCCACTGCTTTGTCTTAAAGGCCTGTAAATGTATCGTGACTGACAGGTTTAAATCACTCAGTCGGTTACTTTGGTGTTACTTAAACACAACCAGCCTCTGTTTACATGTGATGAAATTTCCTCTGCGTAGAGAACTCGTGGCCAGAAGTGTGTGGACAGGCCTTGGACTGAAGGTTTGCTCATGGTTCAGCAGTTTGAGCTCTGTCTGTAACAATACATCAACAAGTCATTTACTTTTTGAGTAGCCGCCGGTACGGAGTCCTGATCCGATATTTGCTTTAGCCAACGAGCTTTTATCTCGTAATAATCGTCGCCTGCCTTCAGTAAAATAATGTTTCCATTTGTGGCATGTGCGATCGTGATTGTTGACAGTTTGTAACTTAAAAGCAAGCCGTCGTTGTTCCCTCTTCGCGGTCTCTTCGTGCCTCCTGAGCGTTCCCATGTTTGTTTTGTGAATTTAAAAAGAATTCAAACTTTTCCTTCAAAGTTCCAGTCCGTTTAAAACGCTGATCGATGCTGATTTCCGATCACGATTGGATCTGGAAACCCCCCTCTGGTGTCTGAACAGTTAAACATCTGTAGGAGCCCTGAAACCAGAGGAGGCTGTCGGAGCAGCACAGCGTCACACATGCTCGGCTGTCCACAAACTTTTGGCCACACAAAGTAACACAAACAGATTGTGATCATGTGTAAACGTGTTTTTCTCTCAGTGAAAGGTATGAAGCAGAAGGGGGACAGCCTTCTGGCTCTGAACCACAATTCCAAGACTGTAGATGTCCCCGCCTCCCTCCCGACTCCGCCCCACAACATCCAGGAGGAGCTCAGGTAAGAAGATCAAAGTCCGATGAAGGTGGAGAATTTACACACCTGGATAATATCATGGGTCAGTGACACGTCCGTCTCTCCTGCCTCTGCGCTGACGTGTCTTTCTTCTTCGTGTGTTTTGGCCCTCAGGGTTCAGGACTCGTCGGAGCGGGACAGCCCGGACGGATTCATCCCGTCCTCGTCTCCAGAGAGCGTGGCGGACATGGAGGTCAGCAGGTACCCTGACCTCTCCTTCATCAAACTGGAACCAAGCTCACCCTGCCCGTCGCCGACATTACCCATCATGCCCTGCTCCTGGGGAAAAGGTCAGCCTTCAGCCAGCAGAATTTTAGAGAGCAAAAAAAAAAGACGTGAAGAAGTGAAGTTTGAGAAGAAATGAAAAGAGCAACAAAAAAAACATGAAACATTTTTAAACATCACAGTGATTTTTTATTGGAGGGCAAAGTTTCACTCCGTGTGTGTGTGTGTGTGTGTGTGTGTGTGTGTGTTTAGGCTCTGCAGTGAAACAGGAAGTGAAGGCGGAGCCTAACCATCAGGATCCTCCCTCTTGCTCGAGCACAGACCTGGTTACCATAGCGATCACCCTGAACCCTGTTGCTGCGCAGGTGAGTCATCGGCGTCACCGCGTCAGCAGGAAAAGATGTTCGGGAAAATGAAAATGTTTTTGAGTTTTCGTGTTCGTTAGCATGACTGTCACATAGCAAACAAAGAAAGTGAGCTGAGCGTCGACGACAGCAGAAGGCGTCTTCTCGGGCTGTTGCTATAGTTACTGCCATGGTCTGGATTCTCTGCACGTTACGTTAGTTTTTACAATAAAAAATCCTGAAACGTTCCTGATTTAATCCAGCAGGACGCAGTGACATTAAACTCACCAACAGACGATGTTTCACTCTGAGCAACAAATCTGTGCTGAGATCAGCAGGAGGTGATCAGCTGTTAGCGGTTAGCGACCTGTGTGATTGGCTAACAGAGCTAACAGCTAACAGGCAGAGTCTCTTTTCAGAGGAACATGATCATCAAGCCGTGAACTGCAGTGTAATAGAAGTGCACAGTAAACGAGAGCACTGTGACGTGTATCAGCTGAGGGCGGGTTGGTGGTCACTGTGCTCCGAGTTTGCAGGAACGGACACTAACGACTGTGGAGGAAAATTACAAAGTAAAGCGTTGTGACAGTTAACGCTCGCTGTTTAAAAGTGTTTTTGGGGGCCTTGATGAGCCCGGAGCCCTGTCAGTGGCCCCTCCCTACTGATGACATCACTGTGTCCACAGAATGTTGCAGGTGTGATGGCCGCGGTGGCCGAGCTGCTGCAGGTTCCCGTCCCCGTCAACTACCAGCTGAGCCAACTGGCAGGCCCCGAACAGAGCAACCTGGCCCTGCTGGCCGGAGTGCGAGTGCCGCTGACACAGGTGAGAGGAAGTACTGTGTGTACATGCACTGCATGAACATGTACTGCATGTGCTGCATGCACTGCATGAACATGTACTGCATGTACTGCATGTACTGCATGTATAGTGGGAGTGCTGGTGGACCCGGCTGGCCTGCCTGAAAGACTCTATCGTGGCTGCTGTCGGAGGAGGGACTCATCCTGAGCTCTGATTGGTCAGCTGTTTTTTGTTTTGGCTCTG
>JAPZDZ010000013.1:323256-334020 GCA_029783805.1 Acanthurus tennentii | reverse complement strand
TGATAATCAATCTGGCACTTCAAAATAAACCAACCAATCAGGAAGATTTCTGCATGCGTGATGCAGGACGTTACCATGGTAACGCTGATGATGATGATGATGATGATCTCTCCCTCCAGATCTCCTCGCACCAAGACCGCCGCCGACCAGTCAAACCTGTGGATCTCCAGGACCCTGAAATCAGACACCATGGAGGTCTGACACGCCGTGACATCACAGTGACATCACAGTGACATCACAGCAGCATCGGCTCAACCAATCATCTTCATCACGTGGTGCTGATGGACAGGCGGTGCGTTCATGAGCACACGGAGCTTTGAGTTCTCAGTGAGGACGTCATTTTGTACACACACCTACAACTCAAGACCTTCACTCTGTTTACTGATTACTGGGTATTTATACTCGATTACTGCGCCTCCACAGAGATGTGAGTTCATTTACTGTAAACCTCCTTGTCTTGTTCTCACCTGTTCTCACTTCCTGAGTCACTTTACTGAACCAAAGCCTGCTGTTTTTATTCTAAACTTTGATCTTTTGTTTGCCTCCTTTTCTTTACTCGCATCCTTCTGTGTCTCCTTCTGTCCTTCCTCATCCTCTCTGTTACCTGTTTTTGGTTTTGCTAATTGATGGAAAATAAATAAGATCTGAAAGTAGTTCTTGTTACCATGGAAACGCCTCTTTGTCATCATATCGAACCATCAGCTGACCAACGTCCACAAACTCTGCTGTTGTGTGTTTGTGTGTGAAGATAAACTGTTTCTGTCCTGAATTAAAACACTTCCTGTCTGTGAACCAATCAGCTGCCTCCGTTTGATTGAAAGCTCAGGCTGGTGATTCTGGATCTGCAAGCAGCATCTCTCCCGGGGGGGGGGGCTGGGGGTGAAGGAGGACAGGCATGAAAACAGGGTCAGGGGTGAAAAAGGTGACAAGGATACAACCCCCCCCCCCCCCCCAAAAAAAAGTTCTCATTGGATCTACACGATTCACGTCGGTCACCTATTTTGGTTTAAAAATGTCAATTTTTGCCGAAAGTTAAGTGATTTTCATGCCCGCAGTGTTTCTTTTTTATGATTTACCGTTAATTATACAAGCTAGCTAGCTTCAACAATTAATTTTCCACCTGGAGGCTTGTTAAGATAGCTACGATGTCTCTCCTGCTGTGTTAGCTAACCTTATACGTCGATGACCCGATGGCTCTTTCAGCGAGCTGTAATTCTTCTGGCGATATATCGCCTGTAGCTAACGTTACTCACCAAAATTCAGTCAGGAAACTAACGTTAGCTACATTTCACTTTCCAAATCGGAAATTCATGCCTGATTACAAGTAGATCCACCTTTAATCCTCCACACTGAACCTTTTGGAAGCAAATATGAATTTCTCTTCAGGACCGAACAATAAGAACGACCAGCTGACAAATCTAACAGAGTAAACGCTCTAACGTTGTGTGAAATAAACAGTCGGCGTTCCCTTCTGTCCCAGAGAAAAACTGGTGGTAATACTTCATGCACTCGCGCTTGTAGAATGAATGTTTCTGTTTTATCGAGTTCAAGTAATTTCTCATCGGATCTACACGATTCACGTAGGTCACCTATTTTGGTTTCACAACACTGAATTTTGCTGAAAGGTGATTTTCAAGCCTGGAGGAAGCGAGGAAAGGAGGCAGGAAAGGAGAGGAGCTACATTTCAGTAAAAAAGACCGAAAGCTGCACAAACAAAGAGACGTTCGTCGGCTTCTGAAGCTGAAGTTTATTTCTCCTTTGAACTTTTGGAGAAAAGTTTCATTCGATCGTCATTCACATTTTTATTGAAGCATCAAAGCAGATTTTACTTTAAAGACAAACTCAGGACCTCGAGGATCCTTTCAAGAGTTCACAATGTGCGTCTCAGTTTGCAAAACCCTCATGTTTGTCAGGACGTTCTCCAGACGTTCTCCAGACGTTCTCCAGACGTTCTCCTGACGTTCTCCTGACGTTCTCCAGACGTTCTCCAGACGTTCTCTGTCTGTTCCCTCTTTAGGTTCATTAAAAACCTCTGCAGATTTCAGACTGACGGTAAAACCACAAACTTAAAGTGTTCAAAGAAAAGAAGCAGGAGGGCAGGGAGTTCTGAGCATGCTCAGTTCAGACAGGAAGTCAGGGTCAGGAATCGACCAGCTGATGGAGAGCGTTCGCCTCGCCGCCCATCGCATCCTCTACATCCTCGGCTGCAGCATCAACTGCCGTCACCGTCTCTTCCTGTTTGTAAGTCAGAGCGGGCATCAGGTCGTCGTCAAAAAGGATGGGCGGGGCTTCCTCTGCGGGCGCCGTCCCCACGCCGTGCATGCGCTTCCTGTGCTGCTTCAGGTTCCCGCTGCGGTTGAAGCGGGCGGTGCAGAGGTCGCAGGCGAACGGGCGTTCCCCTGTGTGGATGATCACGTGTCTGGCGAGCTGCGAGCGACACTTCTTGTCTTTGCCGCAGATGTGGCAGACGAAGCTCTCGGGCAGGCGCTCTCCGTTGGCGTGGACGACCTCGCGGTGTCTCTTCAGGTGGCTCAGGCGTCTGAAGCTGCGGCTGCAGAAGTCGCAGCTGAACGGTCGGATCTCACTGTGGATCAGCGAGTGACTCGCCAGCAAAGACTTGAATTTAAAAACTTTGCCGCAGATGGGACACGGGAACGCCTTTCCCTGGACAGAGCCTTTCCTGCGGCCGATGGCGTGCGGCGCCTCGTTGACTTTGACCCTCAGGTGAACGCGGACGTGGTGCTGCTTCAGGCAGGTGGCGCGCTGGAAGCTGCGCAGACAGAGGCTGCAGCGGTGAGGTTTGTCCCCTGAGTGGATCCGTGAGTGAGCGGCGAGGAGAGCTTCAGACTTCAGCCGCTTCCCGCAGACTCCGCAGGCGAACTGAGCGTCGTGCAGCGGGTTCTCCTCGCCGTTGACCCGGTTTGCGTGGACCAGGGTCTTATGGCGTTTGAGCTGGTACTGACGGCCAAACTTGCGGCCGCAGATGTCGCAGAGGTGTGGCCTCTCTCCGGTGTGAGTCTGGAAGTGGACAATCAGCTGCGACCTGCACTTGAACTCTTTGCCGCAGAAGTCGCAGAGCAGCGAGCTCGAGCTGGAGCGCTGAGGCTCGGCGGCGCCGTTCACGTGGACGATCTTCTTGTGGTGCTCGAGGTCGTTGGTCCTCATGTAGGCTTTGGAGCAGAGGTCGCAGCGGTGAGGCTTCACGCCCGAGTGGATGACCTCGTGCGTTTTCAGCCGAGACCTGCAGCTGAAGGTTTTCCCGCAGACGGCGCACAGCCACGCCCGCACCTCACGCTGCTTCTCCAGCTTGGCGACGCCGTTCGGGTGTAGCCGGTTCAGGTGGTGCTGCAGGTTGTCACGACGATTGAAGTGCATGTCACAAAGGTGGCAGGCGTACGGCTTCTTCCCCGTGTGGATGAACGAGTGTCGGGCCATGCTCGACTTGTTCTTCATCACTTTGCCACAAACGTCGCACATGATGCTGCCAGGCTCCAGCTTCACCGCACAGAGCGGTGCATGCTGGGAGTCTGAGTCCTGCTGGGCGTCCCCGAGAGCAGAGGGAGACGGGTGAGAGCGGACATCTGCAGGGAGACACACAGGCGGTTCAGAGGGAGAAGGGTCGACAACAAGGAGAGAAACTTTGTGAAGCAAAAATAAAAACAACAAGAAACATTAAAGAAAACAAACAAAACTTCATGAAATACAAAAGTAACTAAAGTAAAAGTAACTAAAACAGTTCAAGATGCAACAAATATCTGCAACAAACTTGATCAGTGTTCAGTTATGAAATCACAAAGAGAAGGAAATAAACATTTTTTAAAGACGTTAAACGCAGAAATACAACTAAAGTTACAAGAAATGTTTTTATTTCCGTTTTGATTTTTAAAACATGAAGTCAGAACTTCACCTCCTTCATGTGGAGTCCAGGTGGGATCACCTGTGTCCTCCTCCTCCACCACCTCCTCCTCCTCCTCCTCCTCCTGCTGCTGCTCCTCCTGCTCCTCCTGCTCCTCCTGCTCCTCCTGCTCCTCCTGCTCCTCCTGTTGGTGTTCAGTTACTGGTGTTGCTCGTCGCCGCCGGCGGCAGCGACGGCGGCGATGAGCTTGACTCTGCTTGGCGGTGTCGGAGCTCTGAGCAGGCGGTCTCTTGTGGGTCCTGGTCTGGGTGAGTCCGGGGGAGAATTTGATGGCGGGTTGAATGGTTCTGGTTCTGGTCCGGTTTGTGGTGCAGTGCTGTAGCAGAGCTCCACCGTCTGGCCCGTCAGGTCTGACTGCAAAACACTGCAGAAGCATCGCAGACGAACCTGAAAGAGAAAGAAACAGATTCAGTCTGAACACCGAACAGCTCCCCCTGCTGTTTCCAGGGGGCATCACAGGTGATATCTGTTTTCTATACAACCAACAACAGACAGACAGACAGACAGACAGACGGACAGGCAGACAGGTAGGCAGACACAGACAGACAGACAGGCAGGTAGGCAGACAGACAGACAGGCAGGCAGCATCTGGGACTGAAGAGTGAAACATAATCTGATGAGTCTTTTCACTTTAATAATCTCTGATGTCAGATCAGCCCGATGAAATAAACGGAGCTCCTCAGACCTCAGTGAACTGATCTCTGATCAGTCTGAGGTGTCTACTGCCACCTGGTGGCAGAAAAAAACATCCACAACACTGAGAATCATCCTGCTGGAGGTTTTCTGTCCAGTTTTCACCACAGAGTTAAAACTGACAGCTGTTCGAATGCAGTTTCAGGGTTGTGATGAAACTGAGATATCTACAAAAACTCTGTTCATCCTCGATGTGACTTGTGTTTTGTTTCCTTCTTGGTGAACAAACATGAGTGCAAAGAGTCTGAATACGAAGCTTCACAAAAGCAAAAAAAAAGCAGAAACAGAGACTTTCTGAGCAAGGGCAGCCGATGTTAAGTGCATTAGCGCCACCGAGCGTGATGAAGCTGGAATGAAAGTTAACAGAAATGATTTAAGATGTTTAGATGATCAGTTGAGTGGAACACAACATCAGTGTTTCTGTGAACAGAGACGCATGTTTTAACTTTTCCTGAGTTCAGAGCATCAACCTGACATGTTTGAACTAAAGACTGACTGATACCTCAAAGCATCATGGGAACTTTGGCTCCCAAACTCTGTGATGATCCCTCAAACAGAAGTTAAGACAAAGAATAACGAGTCCAGTAATGAGAACTTTGTCTGGTGACGTCACTGAGACTCGTCACCGCAGCTCTGACTCGCCTGTTCGGCTCTGACTCGTTCACCATGGGACTCGTTCACCGTGGGACTCGTTCACCATGGGACTCGTTCACCATGGGACTCTGAGCAGGTGGTTCTCACCTGTGTGTCTCCAGCTGAGCTGCTGAGTCAGCAGGTCCACCTGCACGGCGGCGTCTCTCCTCTCGGCTGCGTCGCTCTGACAGCCCACCTCCCTCCTCTCCTCCTCCGGACTCTCCCACTGACAGCCCACCTCCCGCCTCCTCTCCTCCTCGTCCTCTCCTTCATCCCTCAGCAGGAAGACACAGAGCGGCTCTCCTCCTCCAGGAGGCTCCAGGAGTCCAGACGACATCTTTGAGGAGGACACGAGGTTTGTCATGAACGCTGCTGCTGTTTGTTTCTTTTCATTCAAACTTTCATTCAAATTTACTACAAAAGGTTAAAGTTCAAACTGTCTGAAGGACCTCAGATCATCTGAGAGAGAAGCGAGACTGAGGCAGGTCGACCTCCTCCTCTTCAACGGAGAGTGAGACAGTTCTCACAACCCACTGACACGTGTGTGTGTGTGTGTGTGTGTGTGTGTGTGTGCTTCAATGCTGATCTCCAGCATCAGTTGCAGCAGAGCATTGACCTGAACACCGACACTGAGCAAATATTTACTGTTTACTGGAGCTGCTAGAGGAGCAGGGAGGAACAGAGAGGAGCAGGGAGGAGCAGGGAGGAACAGAGAGGAGCAGGGAGGAGCAGGGAGGAGCAGAGAGGAGCAGGGAGGAGCAGGGAGGAGCAGAGAGGAGCAGAGAGGAGCAGGGAGGATGAGGGAGGATGAGAGAGGAGCAGGGAGGAGCAGGGAGGAGCAGAGAGGAGCAGAGAGGAGCAGAGAGGAGCAGGGAGGATGAGAGAGGAAGAGTGAGGAAGAGTGAGGAAGCAGGGTGGAGCAGGCGGAGTCCGGACAGTTTGCTGCAGTTAGCCGGGCGGTTAGCCCCGCTAGCTTAGCCCCGCTCGCTTCGCCCCGCTAGCTTCGCCAGCAGGATCAAACGACCTGCGCATCAGCAGCTCTTTTCCTTCATCACTGCTTTTTCCCGCATGAAGTTGTGACGTAGTTTCACACCTGCGGGGACACAGCGCGCACGAGCTGCACGGCGGTCAAACGGCAGCGACACATCACAGCTCAACACACACCTGCAAACACAGAGTGTGTGTGTGTGTGACAAACCGGCAGTGTCACAGCCCGTTAACGAGTGTGTTTGCTATCAGTTCAAACAGCTGAAACAAAGTGTGTGTTCGTTTAAACTCCGTGAGGAGCAGAAAACTTCTTCCGACCGCGCTGTTTCATCTGACATGCTAACTTTAGCACAGTGCTAACACCCGCTAAATAACGTCTCCTGAGCACGACAGGTGAAACAAGGTGTGCGTGTTACCTGCGAGCTGAGCGGCTCTGTCGGTGTGTGTGAAGAAGCTTTAATGTTCCGGTTTCACACAGAAAAGATTTAACTTCAGAAGGAAAACGGTGAAACACCGCCGACACAACAGGCCGCACCGGAAACACTTCTTCTTCTCCTGTCCGTCTGTGCTTAGCTTCCGGCAGGATGTACGCTCTGCTCCCTACAGGCCTAAACGCACACTGCAACTAATTTATGTTACGTCAATAGAGAAGGAGCTTCAAGGGCTCAAACACTACGAGATTATTTAAATATTACGAGATTATTTTAATATCAGTCGATTAGATTTTTAACTAATTTCTTTGTACGAAGCCAGAAAAAACGTGAAAAGTGTCAAGTTGGCAAGTTTGTCCAAAACTTAGAGAGATCCAGCAGAGATCCCAGATGTGTCTTAAACATCTGGAGGCAGAGAATTTTAGGCATTAAAAATGATCTGAATGACAAACAGCAACATTTTACAACCTAAACGATTAAAAGTTTTTAATTATGTTACATTAAAATATCGCAATCAGCAGGTGCAATCAGTGCACCAATGGACGGCTCCTCTGTCCATTGCAGTCTCGGCTCCTGACACACCTTAAAAGCTCCACCTTCACATTCAGTCATCGACCCCTTCTGGCAGGAAACAGAACTGTTGTGGTTCTGTATCTCCATTCTTGATCTGATTGCTTCCTTGTTAACACACACACACACACACACACACACAGTCATGAGTGACATGAAACTCCAGGTGAAGAGTGTATACAGACTTTTTATTCATAGTATTTTGGAATCATACAACATAAATAAAAGCTTTCATTACAATAATGTTCTCATCAGCACCAGAGCCTTATGTTTAACAGGGTCCAATCAAAACCACAACCAGAGCCTTTAAACGCAGGGTCACATCGACCCGGAGCCGTATGTCAGCAGGGTCGGGCTGCTTCCTGCTCCGACTGCGGTTCTGACGGTGGAACATTGAAATCATCCGACATGATTGTCTCTCTGTGTGCTTCACAAAAACAACAACGACAACATCGACACTGAAAACAACTGAGGGAATAAATAGTCTTCTTCCTGCATCCTCCTGCTTTATTTACATTATTAACAGCTCGCCTCGATCTCTGCCCGAAACAAAACCACCAACCAGCATCATCCGGCTGCTGAGGAGAAAACGAACAGAACAAAACCCGAACACAAACAGAAACACAGAAATCACAACCTGACAGGGACCAGGGCTAGACATCTGGGCTTCATTCTGGATTCATGAAGACAAAACAGTTGAATGTTTCTGGTCCTCTAGTGTTTTAATCTGCAGCAGAATCAAACACCACTGAAGAAGACAGATACACAGACAGACTGATGGACGGACAGTGACTCTTAACACAAATGTCTGTTTGTTGTTCATCTTTATGTTCCTCTGTGGGATAAAAAACAACGCAGACGATGACAGAAGAATCGCAGCTCGAGGTTTCGCTTCTCCAGCTCTCGACTGTCAAACACAGTCCACATGAGCAGTTTGGACGGTTTCCACGGAAATGTGGATGCTCAAATGTCCGAGCTCAAACTGCAAGTCTGCGCCACAAACACATGAAGGTGGACGTTGGGATCGTTCTGTCGGGACAAGAGCGAACTAAAGATGTTTGTTCATCGGGATTCAAACTGGAGCTGCAAGTGATGGTTTTGATCCTCAGTCAGCCTCTTGATGAGTTCATGACACATCTGAAAACATCTCACTGAATTGTCTTCATGGTTCCAGCTTCTAGATTTCAAACCACACGTTCTGTTTTCTCATGAACGACCACAGCGGACCACTGTACGCCGACGACACGCAGATGTTTATCTAAGAAGCTGGATGGCAACCAAAGCCCAGTGCAACAAAAGGACGGATGTGTCAACAGACCGCTCTGCAAGCCCCGCCCCCCTCAGTTACTGATGCTCACCTACCAAACCTTCATTGTGTCACATAAATAGTTAACAGTGATAACGGAGCAGAAATACCAACAGTTGTGGTGATCTACGACACAATAAGCCCTTAAATTCAAACAGATTCAAAGTCACTCAGCTGCAGCTAGCTCGCTAGCTAAACTCAGCTGCTTCAGTTGGCTGTCCTGCTGACTTTTGAATTTTTCCAGTCGACTCTTTTTGAAAGAGAAACCTGTAAAACGGTCTGAAGCAGCTGACTGTTGCTTTGCAATGTTGAATTTCAGGGTTTTGTTGTCTTTTGTGTCTACATGTTTGTATTTGTGAACTGGAGCAGGATCATGTTTTCTCGGCAAAAGTTTTAGACAAAAAACAAAAGAGGTTTTGAGGTATGAAAGTTACTTTGGGTGCAGGATTTGTGTCCTGCTGTCTCAAGTTTGGATGACTGATTATTCAAACTGTTTGAATGAAAGATTGATGAGCAAAGATGCAGATTGGAGGCAAATATAAGAATCCGACCTCTTGGATTAAATTTAAGTCTGTTTCTTGCAGTCAGTGGGGTTTTGAATCGTCTGCTCTCATTGGAACAAAAAGGAAACACTGTTTAATCCACTGACGACACAAACTGCTCGACTGAGTTACTGGGCCACGATTGGACGGTCATCGTTTGGGGGAGGGGTCAGTGGTGCCTTCTGTTTACCTGCTACCTGAATAATCGAAAAATAGTTTCGACCGTAAATTAAACCAGGTCCTGAGCTCTGCTGGGATGTTGCTGTACAACCAATCAGAAGTGACGAAGTTTAAAACCTAAATTCATCCGTTTTTGTGAAATAAATCATGAACAGTCTCTTGAAATGGACTCGTTCTGACACACATCACCTGAGCGCTGAGTGCACAGAACCTCATGCGGTCCACCTTGGCGGCCATGTTTACAGCCGCCATGTGGACGCCACAGCGTGACACCACACCTTCAGCGTCTCTGTCTGCCAACGCAGACCAGCTGCTGGGCGCCAGCGGCAGAATTTATAGTTTTTAAACATGTTGTTCTGCATAAACCTCAAAATCACAAGAGATTCAGACATTTTTGCCTAAACATGAAACATGTGTTTGTATTTATGGGGTTATGAAATCTGGACACCTGATCCGTGTGATGTCGTGTGGAAGCAGATCTCTGGTTTTCTGCTCAACAAGTTCATTCATATGCATCAGATTGTGAAACATGGCTGCATGCTTTGGGAAACGTCTGGCCCCGACAGTCCGAACACCACCGGTTCGGTTCTTCAAGAGGAACACCAAAGAAACGGGACAGAAGTGTGCTGAGTTCGAGTGCATGAGGACAGAAGTGTGTTTTGGTTGCCACAGGTGCGTCCAGGTAGATCCTGTGAGTGCGTCAGCTGATCAGGATGCTCCACTCGTCTCTTCTTCTTCTTTAGTTTCATGATTAAAACGATTAAAACACGACAAGTGGAACACGACAAGGTGAGAAACAAAGTGAGTCTGCTGGAGTTCAGTGTGTCCGTGCTCCGAGTCCAACAAGGCAGTGCAAAAACATCCTCCTCCTCCTCCTCCTCCTCCTCACTGCTTCCTCCTCACCTTCAGTCAGTAGTAGATCCCCCCCGCCCCCACCTCCTCCTCCTCCTCCTCCTCCTCCTCCTCCTCCCCCTGTCAGACTGTGTGCAGCGTTATCACTGAGGGAGGAGGAGCCGCATGAAGGAGCGTCTGCTGTCGAGGCTAAGCAGAGTTCAGATACTCCAGAGCGACTTCGTAACAGAACTTGTACTGTTCCTGTGGAGAGACGCAGAGGTCAAAGGTCACAGCATGGCAGCAACAACCACAACAAAACTTCAAATATGTGTGTGTGAGTGTGTGTGTGTGTTACCAGCAGGTCCACCATGTTTGGTTTGTTGTTTCTCAGTGTTTTCACGGCGTGAAAAACATCGACGCAGCGCTGCTGTCGCAACATCTCACACACGATACTGATGCTGCAGAAAACACCACTGCGACCTCCTCCATTACTGAGGAGGAGAGGAGAGAGGAGAGAGGAGGAGGAGAGGAGGATAGGAGGAGAGGTGAGGAGGAGAGAGGAAAGAGAAGAAGAGGAGAGATGAGAGGAGGAGAGGAGAGGAGGAGGAGAGGAGGATAGGAGGAGAGGTGAGGAGGAGAGAGGAAAGAGAAGAAGAGGAGAGATGAGAGGAG
>JAPZDZ010000013.1:74653-91044 GCA_029783805.1 Acanthurus tennentii | reverse complement strand
CCAAATATAAGGTGCCTTATTAACTAACAATAAGCATACATGAGACAGTGGAGAAATACAGAGATAGTGTGACAGACAGAGTGAGCCAAAGCAGTTTAAGAAGGCCAGGGAGCGATAAACAACAAGGATAGGAGGTTCAAGGAGGACGCCTGTGCGTCTATCCCAATTTACGGTAAGATGGACAGCATATACTGACTGTAGAAGGGGAACAGAAACAACAGTAGTGGGCGACAAGGGTGTTGGCGCCTGGAAGGGCAAAGATACAGGCTGTGTTATGCTTTATGGTTGCAGATACAAAAGCCATCTTACCACAAGCGGTGGCAGACAAAGATTACAAGGAGACAGATATCATCAAGGTGATGGAGGCAGAGCGGCACCAACTAGAGATTACACCAACCTGTTGATTCAACATTCTGCATTTAATAGAAGACTGGGTCAGGGAGAGACAGTCTGTCAGACTTTGTGCCCTGACGCATTCTGTTGATGGTCAGGGAGAGGAAGATCAGACCCAGAGCTCTGTGTGCTTTATTCATTTACTGCTAAATAAACAAATAAACTGAGACCGAATATCTTCTCCTATTGCTTCATTAGAGAACACACTATTTGAGCTCTCACCTAAAAAACTTTTTCAGGATAGACTGGGCTCGAATCCAACATTGGTAAGCAGGAGTTGTGGGCAGAAGTTGCCCCAATAAACAAACAAACTCTGTCTGGTACACACATTTTTTTTTATTTCCATCTATTTTCACTATTTCTTTCAAAATGTCCAGGAATTTCTTATCAGTGAGATAAGAAAGTAACAAATAGAAAAAACATTTAAAACTTAAACCAACAACACAAACTAAAGATCGTTCTACTTTCTCTCATATCATTTTCATTGGCTTACATTTAAATGTCACTAGAGGTGTATTAACACTTAATACTCTAGTTATTACTGGGATTTTACTGTCTCATTGCAATCGTCCAAACCACTGTTTTAAATTATTTCCTCTATTTCCTTTCACACTGGGCTTTATTGATAGCTCCTTCATTCTTGTACCCTTTAAGGTGGGACATTAAACACTTCAATCATCCTTGGTGGTACATGAAGTTAGCTTACCTCTGCTTTGCTTCCACTTGAGTTAGGGGTTTAATTGGTGAGAGTAGAATAGGACATAACCTAGAGCTAACATAAAGCAAACTTAACTACTGATGAATTTATATGAATCTCAGGTTGAGCTAACAAAACTGAGAAGGAGCTGAGCTTAAGCTAATGTTAAGGTTAGGTACACCTCAGCACATCGAACATGAAGTTAATGCAGAGCTAACCCAACAAAAACCCAATTTGATGCTAATGACAGTTAGCAAAAAGTTCACATAACACACAGCTGACACAGTTAATCCAGAGCTAACATATCGCTGCAATATAGCTAAAGGCAAGGCAGAACTTACTTACAACTTCTGTACACCTGATGATGAGCTAACATAGAGGTAGCATGGAGCAAATGTAGTGTCAGTTAAGGCAAAAGGATATAATTACAATTATTATAAATACTAACAACAGACATTGTAGTAGATTAAATTATTTATGTGTTTATGAACACTCAGCAGTATTTCACGCTTTGATCCAGTCACCCAAAAGAAGTTACTGATCATGTTGGGTTAGGGTTAGTGGAAATGCCTTATCAACCATAACAGATCAGATATACTGGAGCGCTAACATACAGCAAAAATAGAGAAAACTACCGCTCCTATAAAGCCAAAGAAAAGCTATGATACAGTTGATTACAATTAATTGCATTTCAGAGACTTGTCCTGTAAACACATGAGGAGCAGGAGGCCATCCCATCTGACACTGGGCAAGTTGCACACTGGACAGTTTATCACAAGGCTGACACATCGTTTTAAACAACCATTCACACCAGTGCAGAGTTGACCGGCATGACTTTGCAGTGTGGAGAGAGAGGTCAAGTCCGAACAGGGGAAACCCCATAAACACTGTGAAAACATGCAAACTCCATGCAAAAAAGCCAGGTTCAAACCCAGAACCTTTTTGCTGTGAGGGGACAGTGCTAAACACTGCACCACTGTGCCACCCACTGTAAACATGACTGACAAATAAATTATAATAAATGAAACTGTTGTGCAACTGGTCCACAACTTTAATTGTTGAACTGTTTGACATCACTGTTTGTTTATGGATGTCACTGCACAGGAAGTCATTGCAAAAGTCCTTAAAAATGACTTATTCTTGCATGAGTAAATCACATTTAGCTGTTGTCTCCTGTTGGTTCCTCTGTTGAATCAACCATCAATAAATGAAAGAGTGACATCATCTGTGTCATATTATATGATTTTCTTAAGGAGAATTTTATCTTTCCTGGATATTACCATGAGCCCCACTACACAATTCCAGCTTTCCCAGGGTGTGACATCTCATTGGAGTTATTGATGATCAATAACCAATACTTGTGTGATATTCCCATAAAACTGCCGAATGACATTTTCCTCAGATAGGTTTAGGTTTCATCAGAGGCTTAGCTCCACCGCCCTGCACTTCCTATTAGTCGACCAAGTTTTGTGTTTCTTGAGACTTTCAAAAGGCAGTTCAGATATAAATGTCCCTCCTTTGGTTCAGTACATTTTTATTAAATACCATAAAGATGGTAAAATCTGAAGGAGACCCGCTGATGTTCCCTGTGTAACACTGAAGGAACAACACATCGACAGATCACCAAAGTTGACGCAGTGGGTCACTCAAGATAAAACCAATACTGTATTGATTCATGAGATCAGCGTCGTGTCCATTTTATCAGAGTCTCTGGGGACCGATACAGGAAGATAAGTTTGGCGTAAAGCTCCTCCTCCAACTCCAACTCACCAGTCTCTCTTACCTGAAACAGAAAAAAGCAGATGTGGTCATAAAAAGTCTGAGAGGCTGGTAAACTTGTATTGGTCAGGATTGTACTTCAGAGGGTGGAGCCTGTCAGCACATCACTGTGTCAGTAATGTTTTTTTTTACTGTACCAGGAAGATGTCAGTGCAAAGTTTGAGGATGCGGTCGACACAGGGCAGCTCCTCAAACATTATTGAGTGACTAATCCCACTGAAGAACTCTCTGACAAATTTTCCAATTACAAGCACCACAGAGGCATACAATCCCATGATGCTGCAGGGCCAGAGACACAAGAGGAAACAGAAGAAGAAAAAGATGGTGAGTGATTGTGCTGTGCTGATACTGACACAATACTTTGAACTTACTGTGTTGTCCTACTCTTACATGTTACCACAGGCTCTGCTACTGCTACTGAGACATCTACTGCTGAAACAACTACTATTATTATTGGACTGACTAAACTGCTATTACTACTGCTACTACGAACATCACCACTACTGCTTCTATTGGTGCTACTGCTACAGTATATCAGACTACACCACAACCAATAACTTTCTGCCACTTCTACTAAAACCACGGTCACTGCACATTTGAAATGTTGTTGTGGTACATGTGTTAATGCAGCACTAGGGTTATTGTGTTATAAACGTGTTACAACAGTGAATCTACTGTGCTTTACTACAGTAAGACAGAGTAATCATAATATCAATGAGTTTTACTGCTGTAATAAAACTTCTTTCCCAGTTTTACTTAAAGGTAAGATGTACCCGTAACCAGCCAGGAATCCGAGACTTGGAGGACTGACTTTATCACTGAACACAAACAGCTGAAGCCCCGCCTCTCTATTGTCACTCAATAAAGCCCCGCCTCCCACAGGCACCAGGCTAGCAGCCGGTTGGTCAACAATCCACCACTCCTGGATCTCTCGGCTCTGATTCGTGGACCGCTCTAGTGCCAGCAAAATGTCCTTGTACCGTTCATCTGATTGGAGGAGGGAAGTCACATAATTGAGAGTGAGTTGTTATTGCACGCTAACATGACAGAGGACCAAATACTGTCAACTTATTTTCATTTTCTAATTTTCTTTGCTGTCATTTTGTCTCTCTTTGTGGTTGTTTTAGAGACAATGTGTTTTCCTTAGTGTGGTTATTTTGAGACTATTGACATGTTATTACAGTCTGTCCATCCCAAAGGACAATTCTCAGAGACTGATATTTTATAAAGTGAAAAATTAATTAATTAAATCAGTGAAATTCAATTTATGTAAATGAAAAAACTATAATTGTGATTTAGGTTTAACTTTTGGGCAACAACTGGTGGTACACAATCATTCGGGTGTGTAAATATAAAACACCTGGGTAAAGCTGTTCAATGGGTTTAGCATTGGAATCACTGGGAGCTCGAATGAAACACGGAAACACTTCTTGT
Source organism: Acanthurus tennentii (assembly GCA_029783805.1). Classification (NCBI taxonomy): domain Eukaryota; kingdom Metazoa; phylum Chordata; class Actinopteri; order Acanthuriformes; family Acanthuridae; genus Acanthurus; species Acanthurus tennentii. Next base: position 86,741 of record JAPZDZ010000013.1, on the reverse strand, counting down.
ATCAACCTGAAAACAGAGACATTAAGGTAAAGTTTACACAAAAATCTCTACATTTTATACTTAAAGTGGTTAAAAAAGACAAAAGTGTGCTACAGTACTACAAGATGACGTGTGTGACAGAACACAAGCACTTGGCACCATGATTGTGTATCTATGTATATGTGTGCAGAAATCATCATGAGAAAAAAACCTAAATATTGTGCCAAACAAAAGCAACCCGTAACAGTCTGCTGCCAATGCTGATCAGAGTTATACTGGTTTCTATGAGAATACTGGCCATCACAGTTAGATCTGAAGTTCTGGCCCTTGTTCACTTTACAGACCCACATCGGTAAGTATGGTCCAGCCACTCTGTAAAAACTGGACCAGCGGCACATATTCCCACCCTGTACTCACACAGGAAGTGCCCTGGTTCCATTCAGCAGCTGGATCAGGTCCAAACGAGTGTGATCGTCCAGGTAGGTCACGTGTTTACCTGATGCAAGCTCCACCTTTGCACCCAGACTTAAGTTTCTGTTAAAAAAAAAAAAATTGGGTTGTTTTTCTTGATGTCTTGCTACTTTTTGTACACCTGCAGCTTGTAACCACTACGACATGAACTACTGCTACTCTTGTTCTTCTACTGCTGTCAGTAACAATACTATTTCTTAACCCTGAACTTTGATTGATTTTTGATCTACTGCATACACAGGATAGTCCAAAACATACAGAGGACAGTAATTATGAGAACTGAGGATTAATTGTTCATCAGAAGAGCTGTGCCAACCTTTGAACAGTCCAGGACACAGTCAAGGGGAAGTTCCCCATGTTCAGCACCTGGCTCAAATACTGTCTGCTGGGAGGACTGATGGTCCACAGAGAGTTGCTGCTCCCCTGCAGCTCAGCCACCGTCACATCCTCATGACCATATGCCTCCAGGAACTGCAAGGCACTCTAAAAAAAATACAGGCCACAAGGTTCTGGAATTGCACTACAATCTTTGGCACCATTCCTGTGATCAGTGTGTGGTAGTATTGCAGAAAACTTACAGGTGTGTAGCTGTAGAGGCTGGTGAAGGAAGTGAAGTCTTCTTCTGTCAGATCTTTAAGCTGATTCTGTTGAGCGCTCATTGTGAAGATCGGCTGTTAACGACAACAACACACCAGTTCCAGCACTAGTGGTACTACTTATGCTGGGAATACTCAGGATTATACCCCTACACCTTAAAAAGGATGCTTACTCAGTTATACTAAGAACAACACTACCAATACCACTACTTGTACTGCTGTGTACAGAAATACCTGATCAGAAACAACGTAATGATGTAAGTATTTTTAATTCTGCAAAAAGGTTTTGACTCAAAACATTAAAAGCTTATCAGATTTATTATTACTAATATTGCTGCTAAAGCTGCCCATAGTACATCAACATATATCTGCTCAAAGATAGTACTATTTACTAAAAATGCTTTTACTGCTGTCTTTAATCACAACTAGTCTGCAACACAACACGATGATACATCTAAAACTACTGAAACGATAACTAAAAATAGAACTACTTCTTTTTGTACCTCTAAGACTATCACGGCTACTGCCACAGCAATTATACCAATAATACTGCCTTAGGTAATTAAAATACTACCACAATTATGACAACTGTTACTATCAATTCTAAACCTTTTACTACTAACACATATGCAAGATGCTCACATTATATTCTGTGTACTGTACAGGTGTGTCAGTGCTAGACAGTCAGTACAGATGTATCAGTAAAAGGTAAATTAAGTACAAATGAGTCTAACTGAAAGGTGGGCCATTACTAGTTAGTCAGTTAAGATGAGTCAATACAGGTGTGTCACCAAGGTGAATCAGTGCCGGAGAATCTATACAGGTGGGTTACCTGGAAGCCTCCCAGTGTGATGGTCAGAGAGACATCAAGTGGTCGGTTGACGACGCCAGCGACAGATTTAATTAGAGACATGAAAAGCAGCGGAAACCAGACGATACAGATGAGCAGCAGAACAATGAGACCGCCCATCCCGTACTTCACCACCCGCTTCTTCTTCTGACCGCGGGGCTGAGGGTACCTCTGCGTGCACATGTACAAACACATACAGTGACACTTCTGACAACCACTTAATCTTTTTCAGTTCTTTTGTCTTGGTACCTGTTTCCCACAAGCTGCCGAACTGTGTTTCCTCCCCCTCTTCCCTCTCTTCTATTTGTGAGTGTTTAGAGTCAACATATTTCAGACTGTTTTCATCTCTGCTTTAGGGCTTTTCAGGTATTTTAACCACTTTCAAAAGACTGATGACATGTAACCTTGTCATGTTACATGCACAAACAGAGCCATACCTTCTCAGACTCCCTCCAGCATTTTAAGACAAAGCAATGGGCGTAAACATCTTCCACACAGATCCAAGAGGACAGAGACAGAGTGGTGTCTGTCCACACCCAGTCCATCACTGCCCTCAGCTCTGTCAGAAAGGGCACTAGACGGAAACTGCAAGCACACAGAAAACATATGTCAGTATTCTAGAGACTAAAGGTTTGGATTTGGGAACACTATGTTGTTAAAATATCAATTTTTTTTAAAAGAGTTTGGATAGAAGCTGTTACAGCATGTGAGTGGTTTGGACTTATTGGAAGGTGTAATTCACTTTTTGTGTCTCTGTCACTGTTGCTATGCTAGTAATTTTCTCTCCCTTCTAATCTTTGTCCGAAGTTAACAGTTAGCTAACAGTCCTCCAGTGCTTCCAGTCAGCCAAGCAAACAGTTGGGTAGTGGGCCTCATGTGACTCACCCTTGGAACAGGAACAGGTTGAGGTAGTTGTAGCTCTTCGTCAGAAAGTTTCCCAGAACACGTGTTGGGTAACCGGATCGAATCTGATAGGCTGAAAGACCGAAGTAAACACATTTGACGAAATACCAGAGCTGAGCCACCAGGTTCTGGTTAAAACGCCTGGAGACAGACAGACAGATGACACAGACAGACAGACAGGTAAGACAGACAAAAACAGAAGGAAAGACAGAGAGACGGACAGAAATCAGCTATTATTTAAAGCTGGTGTCTTTGCTACACCCAAAATAATAATGCATTAATATGTAACAGCAAACCTACATCAGTTGTATATTCCTCAATTATCAGTAGTTTATTGATCATTGTCATTCCCAGTGATTAATATGTTGTTTATCAGTAGTTTTGTTGCAGTTTATAGATTGTTAATCAGTAATTTATTTGTGCTCTACCAGCAGCTTGTCAGCAGTTTATCTGTAGTTTATCAGTGGTTCATCAGTAATATTTAGGAGTTCATTTATAGTTTAAGTAACCTGCCCGTTGTCACAACATGTCAGTATTCAGCAGGGCATGAGGTCTGTTTTTCATCTCCCTGTTAACACTTTGGTATGCTTAAAAGTGTACAGGACTGCCTTCACACATCATCGTAAATAATTTTCACTCATCTAAGTTCATCTTACTTCAATTTTCTGTAACCAAGTGATACTTGTAGTGTTACTGTTGGTACTAAATGCTGCTTCTAGCTGCATCACAAGCCAAATTTAGCTCTTATGAATAGGGATGGGTATCATTAGGATTTTTATGAATCCGATTCCGATTCCAGTTCTGCTTATTGATTCCGGTTCCTAACGATTCCTTATTTCGATTCCAAAATAGTAAAAAAATAGAAGGTCAATTGTTAATTTAACAAAAGTAACTTTATTCCTTTACCTTTTAAGAAAATGGTAAACAAAAATAAAATCCTGTCTGAGCAGCATTAGTGCTAAAATGCTAAATCGTCTTTTTTTTAATATATATTTTTGGGCTTTTTGGCCTTTATTTTATAGGACAGAGTTGAAACGGGGAGATAGAGAGAGGGGGTAGCAACATGCAACAAAAGGTCGGAGCCGCAATCGTACTCGTGACCGCTGCGCAGAGGACTAAGCCTTCTGTCTATGAGCCGCGCACTACTGAGCCAGCTAAACAGCAGCCCAATATTAAACTGTCTTAATGTACTGCAGTCATCTACTGGATGTCGAAGACCGCAGTACATCAAACACTGTACAGTCCTTCAGGTCGATGCCATGCAGTCGTAAATGTTTCGTCAAATTTGACGTGCAACCTGTCTTGCAGCTAATTAGCATATGACAAAAAAAGGTTACAAGTGCGTCCAAGAACTGAAAGTAAATATTTTTTATGGGTACCCGGTACCCACCGTTTTTGATTCAGTTCCTACTTGGAACCGAATCAAAAACGGTGGGTCAGGAACATCAGTCAGCAGAACACATGTTGCCTTTTCTCATTATGCAACCTGGCTTGGTAAACGGGGCAGCAGGTAAAGGTGAGTTACCTCTCAGTGACAGTTGGCAGGATGAAGAACATCCAGAAGTGAATCCCGAAAACCAAAATCACTTGAAAAACCAACTTCCCCAAAACCGTCTTCCTTAAATACAGAGCTCTGTCTATCACCATGGTACCTGCAGACAGACAGGTGTACAGTAAGACAGATAAAAACAAAGAAAGGACAATGGACTGACAGACAGGTTGACTTACCAAATTGGATCAGAACCATCACCAAGAAAGCTTCAGGAACTTGGTCTTCTGAGAGGGATGAAGTGATATCAGCAGCTGCAGAGTGTTTCTAAGTTTTTTTATAAAAGCAAATAGAATATAATTAAAAACAATGAATCAAACAGAATAAAACACAGACCATTTAGATGAATGAAGTTGGAGCGAATGAAGAGTTATGTGATGCAGCAGATGATTCTGTAAATCAAACTTTACTCCAAAGGCCCAGAAGCCAAAGACAATGATGATGAAGTCAACGGTGTCGGCGAGAAACATCAGGACATAAACATCAGTGACAGCACTGTATTCTGGTTGGACAATAGCTCTGAAGAACTGAAGGACTGGACGGTAGAGAGACACACACCTAACAGAGAGAGCAAGAGGGGTTTTTATTTCATTTTGTTTTACTCAACACATTGACAAAACAAGGTGATTTATGGTGACCGATGAGAAAAAAGGTAGACTCTGGGGAGACTGTGATTAATGCTGGATTATAAAAACAATGTTAAAATGGCTTAAAGTTGAAGAATATGACAGATGTTGAACATTCAAATGTTTAAATTGAGTTTTTTAATTACAGCAATTGTTAGCAATTGGTAGTTAAGTTGGAAACTTGGAAAGGGACAAAAAATAGGTGGAAACATAACTTGATAAACAGCTGTGTGTAAACCTGGGCGATGATACCATCTCAACGGAGGATAATGACAAAATTTTGGACCTTTTTATTCCATATGGATGTTTACATTTGGAGAACAGACACTTTAGACCACTGCAAGAGGTGGTTTTTAGGTCAACAGACAGTTAGTTGATGGGATCGCTGGTGCTATTAGATGTGGCTACTGTCAGCAGGTCATTTCGACCAGCTATGCAGCCAGCGTTACTACATTCATCAGCTAACTCTCTTTGCTGCCTTGTGACTGAAAACCTCCAGTGGTCCAAAGCTCTTGTACTCAAAGTGTAAACAAATATTTACCAGTGCTCTGATTTCTCCTTTAAATCAGCTGAGCTGCATTGCTAAAAAAAGGCAACCAGCTTATGGCAATCACAGCCAGCAAAATTTAACAGTCACTATATCAGCAAGCGCTACTATCCGTCCATCAGGGAACTCGGCAAAATCCCAAGTCATTTTCTCCATGAAATATGATTCATTTTTCAAAAACTCAGTATATGAAATCATATAGTTGTGTTTTCATACAGTTATCCGTCTGTGCTACATTATCGATTTCCCAACTAAGTAATTATAGCTATTCCAGAAGTTAGCCAATCGCAAGAAAATTACCCTTTAGGGAGGCTCATTGAAGAGACAGAAAGCTGAAATGCCTCATCAAAAAAGTGCAGCTCTAAATAATCATAAATAATAATCTTAAGAATAAAACCAATCAGAATTTTTTTAGAACTGTAAATAATTCAAAACTACTCTGGTAGAGTCCTGGAATAGAAATATAGCGCTGAAAATGGGCACTGAGGTCCCTTTTTAGGGTGTCATTAAAAAAGCAGCTGAATAAGTAACACTCCAGTTTTCAGTCTCCTTTTACATAAACAATGGTGAACAAAGAGAAAAAGAGTGTCACTAAACAGTGGTTAGCTTAAGTGTTAGCATACCTGCTAACAGAGTACACCTTGGCTCTAAAAGAAAATTCTCTGAGCTTCTCCAGCAGCAGATTCAGCCTGCTGGGCTGCTGGACTCTGGAGTTCATACTGTCTGAAATACATTAAGAAGACAAGGAAAGCATGAACAGCATGTGAACAATGGTGCATTCATTTTTTTTATCATATCTAGTCTGTCCGTTCATTTTCCACAGATTCAAGTCAAGTCACAGTCGAAAGTTCCCCCTGCCTCCCCTTGGTTTTGGTCTACCTCTGTGCTCCTTCCAGATTGCACAGCAAACTGCTTGTTGCGGTGTGTATCAATTGAACCACATTGCCAGAATAGAAGATAACCTTAATGTTTGGATGACACTCCCCTTTCAAACAGCTGTTCTTGATTGGATTCAGTGTCTACAGAACCGTTATTGTTCAGGCAGTTGACTGAACAGAATCAGGGACCCCTGCATCATACATCCAGACGACTGACAGGTTCTCCACAGAGTTTTAGCTGCAATGAAGTTCACTCCAAACAAACCCAAAATAATTACATCAAAAAGGTCATTACATGTAAAATAGGTGTGTCAGATTCTACCTGCTGGAGAACGCAGCTGGGTGGAGCCTGAATGCGTTCGCCTCCTGCCTCGTCGCCTCAGCATGTAGGCATGGTCGGCTGAATCAGTGGGGGTGGTGACCTGAGTGGAATTAGCTTGGCTGTCATTAGGTCGGAGAATGTCAGTTTCCATGGTAACAGTCTGGTCCCACAGCCCATGGCACTGTAGTGGGGGAGTAAGGTGAAGTGAATTCTAATTCACAATTATTCATCTTGAAAATGGATAAGTGGTGCTGTGATTTACTGTTGTTAACCTTGAGTGTTGCTCGGTGGTAGAACAAAGCAAGCAGCTGCAACAGGTCGTACAGGACATAGCCTTCCTTCTTTTCCACCCCTAGGATGTTTGGGGGGTGGAATGGTTTGGAACGGTCGATCTCTAGCTTCTGGTTGAATGGAAAGAAGCCAAACTGGAAGAAATACTTGATGACGATTGTAACCTTGAGGACACACACATGTAGGCAGACATGTAGATTGAATATATTAAAAATATCTAATCTTTAATTTTTTTCTTAACTGCAGAAAAGTGCGTACCTCGGTGTAGATGATAGCCGTCATCCAAAAGGTCTTACTGGGCCGAGGGACAGACAGCATTGCCCAGAGAAACACCAGAATGGGAAGTACTAATGTCAGACAGCTCGCAGACACCATATGGTTCAACACAATGACCAGATAACACACCGTCTCAGACCTGTGGAAAAGACCGTATGAGTATCTGAGCAATCAGAGAAAAATGTGTGGGGCTACTGAGGTGCAGAGTCTACCTGGCTGCCAGGATGTTGTAGATGGCGTAACACAGCTGCAGCAGCTGGGGTTGGTTGCTGTAGAAGTGGTCTGATGACTCCAGTTCCTCATCATAGAAAGTTCTGAAACACAGAGGGAAGCAGAGTGAGTATCACTGGCATTTTGCGAGTAAATGATCTCTGTGACTCACCTGTGACTCACCTGTTCCTCAGCAGCTCGCTGGCTGTCAGTTCCTGAGTGTGAGACACCAGAGGACAAGAAGTGGAGGCTGAGTCAGAGAGGAAGTCACTTCTCTCCACTTGGGTTTGAGCAAGCTGCTGTCCCCTGAATCCTGACCCCCCGTCCCCTGTCTCATCCTCATGCAGGTCCAGACCCAAAGCAAGGCTGTAGGAGGGGGGCAGGTGGAGAGAGGAGGAGCTGGTAAAGGTGTGAGTGGGCTGTGTTTCAGCAGGAGGTTGCAGGTTTAATTCTCCACCACTGTTCAAACAGACGGAGAGAAATACATGTGAAACAGTTGTTGTGTTATAAAAGAAAACTAACTCTTTAATGCTCACATCAGACCTGTTGTACCATGGAGACTTCCTCACCGTCTGTCAATCTACATGACAGAACTAACCACCTCCATTAAGGCTGCAGTCTAAAAGTGTCTGTTGGACCACATGCAGTTCAGATGAACCTTCAGAATTTATTCATTATTTTTTGTTACGTAAGGATGACCAACCTGTGAGTCTGACTGATCTTCTCTTCTTCTTCTGAGAATGACCAAGAGGACAATGACTGGACTCTCTCCATCTTGGAGAGTTTGGGCCGACATCTCTGGCTGGTTTTAGGCACTAGGCTTCCTGGGTAACCTTCACCTTTGTGTTCAATCACTGGGTCACCCTTTGTCATCCCTGGTTTAACTACTGGGGATGGAGCCCTCCAGATTTCCTCTGCTGAAACTGCTTCACCTGAACTTCCAGATATCAGTTCTGTTTCATCAGGTCCAAATGTCCCTGATAGTGGTTCTGGTTCTGGTTCTGCTTTATCTAGGTAGCATCCTCCTGGTTTATTCTTCTGATCCTCCTCTGCTGTTTGACCTCCTGCTTCTTCTTCTGTATAGGGACTCACTCCCTCCTCCTCTTCTTTCTCTTCCTCTCTTCTCTCTGCTGAGGTCCTCTCCTCAACATCATGAAGACTGGAATCCAGACCTGACTCTCTAGAGCTTTTCATCATTTGCTCTTGGTAGTAAATGTTGATGGCCTCTCTGGTGGGAACATTGCCCTGAAAAAGAAACACATTAAAAATAAGTCAAGACAAGATAAATCAGCATCACTGTTACAGACACAACACTCAGACGTGCTGTGGCAGACTGTGGTCCTGAGTGTTTACCTGCTTGGCCTGCTGCATCAGCATGCAGCGCTCAATGCGGAGGACGGTGGAGATGTCGATGTGTTCCCTACACAGACCACACAGCCAGGCAGTCAGAGAGTCCAGCAAAGCCGACAGCAGAACCCAAAAGAACCGCAACGTGTTGGAGAACCGACGCAAAACTGTGTCTGAAACACACACGATAAGCCTCTAAAGTCATCGTTATCATTAACAACCCGATTTTAAAGATAGTTTGATAGTCCGCTGCGAGAAACGGCTCCATGCTTACTTTCACTTCACCAGCTGATTTTTTTTCAGATGTCCTAAATACAGTTAGGGTTTAATGGAAATTTATCAAATTTGCATCTCTTCAAATCTCTTATGGAGCCTCTTTATTTTCATCATTCAGCTCTTAAACAAAAGTAGATTTACATGAAAGTAAATACCAGAAACACTTGCCATTCTTTTCAAGACAGTATATCCAAAGGGGAGATGAAACTTGGGCAACGGCACTTGTTTGTCAATTCTTTATAGGCTTCATCTGTTTAACTGACTTGCAGGGAATACTGAGTTTTTTAAAATCAGTCTAGTCACTGTCATCTTTTCACCTGATTTTTACTGGCTTGCTTAAATCACTTTTATATGAGTTGTCACAGAAAATTAAGTGTGTGATTGGTTGTTAAATCTCCTGAGAAAAGGGGTACCTGGGCCCTCCTCTTTTTCCTCCTCCTCTCTGTCTTCTTCCATCTCCTCCGTCACTTCTATAAGTCCAGCTGGCAAACAGATGTAGATGTCACAGTTAGCTGGCTGGTTCAGGTTGCACAGATATGCAGATGATACACAAGTCTACAGTGACTATGTCTGAAAAACACAAACCCCAGATAATGTATAATGTCCTTTGTAAAAACTGTGTATTTTCATGGGTGATGGGTGTAGGGGGGTCTTTTGGTTGTATTTTGGTTATTCTTGTCTTATGATTTCCTGTTTTGTTGAACCAGTGTCACGTTCTTGATTTAAGTTAAACTGAGTAGGTGTCGTATCGTGTCTGTTTGTCTCGTGGTTTCCTGTTTTATTTTGATAGTCTCGTCTTTCCTTGTGTTGTCTCGGTATTGTGTCAACCCCAGTTGGTTTCATCTGTGTTGATTGTTCCCACCTGTGTCTCTTTGTTCATGTGCGTATTTAGTCTCTGTGTGCTCTTTGTCTTGTGTTCGAATCATTCCGCTAAGTTCCACTAAGTTCCTCCAAGTGTCTCTGAGTATTTAAGTTCAAGTTCTTCTGAGCTCTAAGTCTAGGCCCTAGTGAACGTCTGGTGAGTTGTATTTTCTTCTGTGATCTTCAATAAAGTCTTCCTTTTGGAAAGTTTGCGCTGTTGTCTGCATTTGAGTCCATTCCTCCCCGAACCACGCCGTGTCAGTCGTGACATGTATAACTGTGCATACAAAACTCATCCATAGCATCTGGAGTCAAACAAGCTTGACTTGCTTTAAATTTCTGAAAATGAAAGGCCTTCTTTAGTTTCACCAACTGTTTAAGTACAAACACATTGTAGAGTTCTTTCGGTTTCAAGTCTTACATTTAGCTCACTACATCAGCTTTGCTTTGTTTTGACCCTGAGCTTAAGTCTTTCCATTCTACCTGTTTTTAAATATACCTTTTAGAATAAATGTATACTTACCCTTTTTTTATGAAATAATATGAATATCATGCATTTCATCTTTTGTCAAACCTCTGCCACTAGAATGACTCAGAGACATATTTGGATGTATCCTGAGAACTCCATGTTTAATTTTGGCATACTGATGAATTTAGGTTTTAACCAAACAAAAAAAAAAACACTCCATCACCTTGGTGCCACCTCACTATTTAACCTGAAAATAAAACTCCAGATCATCTTTACAGAAACATGTAAAGAATGTTTAGTTAATAGCTAAACTCTACCATTTTGCTCTGTTTTCAGATGCTTTAATCAAAAACTATTTCACAGTTTACTGCTCCATAAAATCATTTCCATATTCATGAATCTTGATTAAACCTTTATGTTTTCATTTTAAGCAGCATGACGGCAAAATGTCTGCTGAAGACCGATGTGTCTCTCCTGTTTTTTTCATCTGCTGACAGAAAGAATGAACTTTGAAGATAAAAATCAGAAGCTAACATTAACTCATTACTGTCAGATGAGTGTTTAGAGACCGAATGTCCATCTTTAATCAGTTGTACTGCTGTTCACTCCTGAAACTTCTAAAATGGAGGCAGATACAAACCCACACTCTGCCTCCTGCTCACCTCCTCTCTTCTCCTCTTTCCTGCATTCAAAGGAGTTCTTCTTCCAGAGTTTCTTTTGGTTATTGCGGGCTCTCATAGCTGTTCTGGAGTCTGTTATCCAAGCGTGGTAGACAAACTGACAAATACAGACGGAGAATAAAAACAACATCAGTTTATCAGTTTGAGTTTAAAGGGCAAAATGACACTTATGGAACATTTTATTTCTCTTAGAAGGCTTAATATGCAGAAGCTGTTTGTTACTCTTTGCTAACATAAAATTTAAACTTGGCCCTTCCTCCCCTGACAACAATAGAAACTAATGATGATTTTGTAGAAACCACTTTGAATATCTCAACCTCCCTCTCCTTGGCACCATCCATAGTGGTAGACGATAATTACAGGTGTTGTTGTTTCGGAGCTCACTTACTGGAAATCCAAACATTATTGGCTGTGTGTTGTGAGTCAGCTGGCACAATTATAAGTTTGTCCACATGAAGTGAAATGGAACTGAAGTCTTCTGAGGCACATAACATGAACAGAGACCAGAAAAACAGCACATGGCTTCACATACAAGTGAGTGAAAGAATGAGTCTGCTGTGTTAAGCTCCGCCTCTCCGGCCGACCAACCACTGCAAAGTGATAGAAACCACAACACTGTTTGTTCCAGTACTGTGACCACTGACACCATGTTTGCAAAACTGAACATGAGAAGGGTTTCATCCAGGGGCGTTGCTAGGCCTGCAGCTTTACAGGGGCACAGCCCCCCCCCCCCGGGCAATCGCACACACACACACACACACACACACACACACAGCCTCACCATATTGATGCCATTATTTGCCATTACTGTACACACATATATATTTAAACATTACATATATAATATATATATAAATAAATATTGTCTACCATCACCATTGTGCATTTGTAAGTTTGGATATATAATATATTAAATATATTAATAGATATGTAAGTTTGAGTGGCATTAATATATAT
>JAPZDZ010000012.1:27921195-27934505 GCA_029783805.1 Acanthurus tennentii | reverse complement strand
TCATTTACTGCTAAATAAACAGATAAACTGAGACCGAATATCTTCTCCTATTGCTTCATTAAAGAACACGCAGGATTAAGCTCACACATAGAAACTTTTTTTTGAGTATAGACTGGGCTAAAATCCAACAAGGGCCTGTTTTCATGATTATTCCTGGTGCTTTGCAGCCCTTAAATACAGTCATGGCTTCTTTTCTGCATTTGCAGGTAAGATAAGTAACAAACTACACATGCCAAATACAGTCTTCACAGGTTTATGTGGCATGTGTGTTGTGTTCTGGGTTTTGTTTGATTGTTTTTTGTAGTGTGTGTGTTTGTGTTTTCTCCCCTTCCTCGCTCTGTGTGTTTTTCCTTTTTTTTTAACTGAAGCTCTGAGGCACGATAGGAGGCGGGTGGCACTGAGCTCACACACCTGGTTGTAATTTGGCTCATCGGCTCAGCCTTTATCTGTCTGCCTGGCCAGCAGTTCAGTGCCGGATGATTCCTTCTCCTGTGTACACGTGTTTCCTCATGCTTAGAGTCCGAGTTCTCCTACCAGTGCTTATTATGTGTATTATTAATCCAGTTTTCCCCTTACGGTGGTAGTTTTGTTGTTACTTTTTCCCTCACCTTTTTCTGAGGCGATTTTCGTTTTCGTTTTTCCTCTGAGCGCTTATCGCATTATATTTCCTTTGATACTTGTCCCACGTGACATTTTGAGTTGCACTTTGTTAATTCATGGTAGTCTGGTTTTTGTTAACTTGTGTTTTTCCTCGTTGCAGTTCTTGCCAAGTCTTCCAAGCAGCTTTTCCCCAAGTGGCGATTTTGAGTTTTGTTTTTTTTCATATTGGGTCCTGGCTTTTGTTTTTCAAAACCAGAACGTGACACATGTGTTTATCTCAGTTGTATTATAGTTCGCATTAGCCAATTAAAGATGAGCTTGTCAAGCCTGATTGAAGCCCTACAAAGCATCTTACAATACAATCTCGATCAACACCTAGTTTCCTTTCATCTTACATAAACTGTATGTAGTATGCCATTTATTAACAGTTATTCAACAGTTATTCACTGAATTTAGTACCCAAGAATTCAGCAGTATCTTATTCATGGTTGAGCTGTACATACTACAGGCTTGGAGACCCAGTTGTTGAGAAGAGTTTAAAGCACTGGAGCATGCACTTGGTGACAGTGGTGAGAAGAAACTTTCTGTAAATAGGCAGAAACCTCTAAGAGATCCTTGCCACTTGAGAAGCCACTTGCTATTATTGTTAATGTAGCTCAAGTGGTAAAACTGTTTGTCTACAAACCAAAAGGTTGGTTCAATCCCAGTGGCTGTGCCAGTAGCATGTAAATGAGTGTGTATAAATTTCTGATGAGCAGGCTGGCATCTTATAGAGCAGCCTACCTGAATTTGTGTGTGAATGGGTGAATACTGATTTGTGTAGTCAACTGCCTTGAGTTAAAAGATAAGAAAAGTGCTACATAAGTACAGTTTATTTTCCTTTTACAAAGATGGTTCCACTGGAGAGGAGATTGGTAGTTGGAAGCTCTGGCAACAATTCTACTTTTGGAGACTTCTGGAGCTGCAAGTTAGACTGAATTTTGTGACTACAGTGTTCTAGCTGGATAATGTGGTATTTTGAGCTTTTCAGAAAATAATGATTACCTTGAGTGTCACTGATTTTAAATTCTTTTTCTCACTTTGCTTGTTCAGTGCTTATGAGCTTCTGGTTTTAAATCCTTTTTACTTGGAGCATTGCAGAGAGGCTGATATGGGAGAAATATGATTACTTATCCCATTTGTTAGGTGTAAGGTGTTTGGGGTGAAGTATGAGCGCAATTTTCAGTCTTTGGTAATTCTTATTATCCTCATATATTTAAAACAGTGTTAAAGTGATATTTTCCCAAAATTCAATATGTGGCTTAAAATGTAGTAATCAGTGTGCCTCTGTGCCTCTGTGATGAAGAGGAGGTGTTTGATATTTTTCTCCCCATTCACTTGAATGGCGTTTACAAAAACCAGAAAACAAACAATTTAATCAGTTTCATAAACCTATTCAGTAACTGGTGTTTATGAGATTTATTTTCCTTTGAAGGTGTCTGGTTTTTTACTTTGTTTATTTTTAGACCATCAGGAGAACAGCTATTGCACATCGATCTTAAAAGACTTCCTGTCCTAAAGACCAAATCTACTTTTGATTGAAAATGATAATGACACAAAAACTAGGTGTGGAAATCACAAACTTACATAGACTGCTATCTTATTTAATGTTTAAATATCATGGTATGTTTGAAAATTCCAGTTTAAAATATTTAAAATGCATTTTGTTTTCATTTGTATCATTGTCATTAAAAGTGACCTGGGGAGGAAAATTTCCAACCCCTCCCATTTGTCACAGAGGCACTGAATCTTGGTGAGTCAACTGGAATGTTTTTTAGACACACTGATAACTATTTTTTAAGCCTCACCTTGAATCTTGTGAAAATATCAGTTTAAGGTCTGATCTCATACACTGGAAAACACTTACTGACAAAGTTCTACGTTCTATATTACATAATTTTTCTGTAAAATTCTGTCAATTTGATTCCTTACCAATTAACTATGAAGATAAATTAGAGCAGCTTAAAAAACAATCCTTAAACAGGATGTAAATACATGTAAAAAGTTATTGATATAAAACAACAGTCTATTAGTTACGGAATATTGTTAATGATATGAAATTTATTCCACAAACATATTCCACAAATACATACATTAATCATTTCACGGAGGATGAAACCAAAGTAGATTAATTGCATTGAACAGCACTGCAACACAATCATAAAAACAATGTGGAACTGATTTCTGACTGACTCAAATGAACTGTTTCATATGTGATGATCATCATAGAAAAGATACAATTAATTTACTCTAAATAATCTTCTACTCAATCATTGTGTAAACACTGCACAATAAGTGATACCATAAACATGTAGTGCACAATGTAACTGATGTGAAGTATCAAACATTAATAATTTTCCATATTCTGATTTTATCCTTGAGACTGAGTTTTCCAGTAAAACATTTTTCTACACATAGCCCTGTATCCTGATTCATGACTGATTTGACATTTAATGGAAAACTGAAAGTAAGGGTTTCAATCTTTTACAATAACAAGACAGTGACATGAAAATAAGAGAATAAGAAAGAAAAAAGAAAAAGAAAAAACAGTATTTCCAGTGCAAAAATGTAGTCACAAATGCTCATTTACCAAAACAAACTCCAAAGTGACAGATCAGGATTAGTTGGTCTGACATTTTAAAAATCAAATCAAATCAAAACAAATCATCCAATCCAATCCAATCCAATCCAATTTTATTTATATAGCGTCAAATCACAACCAAGTTGTCTCAAGACACTTAACATATGGAGCAGGTCTAGACCACACTCTATAAATACATTTATATTTTAAATTTATAGGAACCCAACAACTGAAAGCATAAAAACTTAAATACAAACACCTGGGTGAATTCTTTACAACTGTGAAAAGTTTGCTGCTTTAATCTCTAGGTGCTTACAGAAGCACACAGCCGAAACTGTCAAGTTTGGTTGCTACGTCCATAATATTTTTTTGTAGTGACCTCACTCAAAAACACAAACAGGTACAACATTAATAATGGTTCATAAAACCTACTAGAGCCAAAAACACTGGCTTACATTTTCTGCAACACCTTCCTTCTAAGAGGAAGTTAGTGTCTTAAACATCTGGGGCAGCAAGGAATGTTTTGCAGATAGGCCACACAGGTATTTCTAGTTCCTAAACAACTTGCTTGGATGGTTTTTTTTTTCGGCTTCTACCCACTTGGTTACTGATACCTCACATGGCCATGCCAATTTCTTCGATCTTCCAGCCACTGGAGTTCTTTCCAAATTTGTAAACAAGTCTGCGGCCGTCAACCCGCTCAAGGATCTCCCTTTTATAGTAATACCTGTGGAAAAAAGTCAAGTTCAAGACACAAAGTACTCTTCTCCCAAACACTGTACTCTACTCATTTAAAGCACTTATTAGTTGAAAAAAATATTAAAAGGTATTCCAATTCTCCTCTTCCTCTGTGACTAGACAAGGATTAAAGGAGCAATTTGCCAAGTCTACATGTCAAGGTCTGTTAATTAATTACCGAGAGTATCAGTCCAGCAAAAGACTGGCATTTGAAAGCCAGGGGCATGAAAGCCTTATAATTTTGTGTAAAATGGAAAATATAGTAACCAACATTTTTGGAAACTGACACATACTAGGAACAAGTCAGGATATCTTCAAGTGTAATACTGAGTCACTGGAGAAGCACTTTTGATGTAGCCAAATAATGTAAAGCAGCACTGTCTGGGATAGTTGTCTAGTTGTGACATCTACAACATTTTAATGTTGTTTTAACATGGGCATTCTGTCATATGATAGAGAAATAGAACACTAGAATTCTGTCATATGATAGGAAAATAGAACACAACTGGTTGTTTTGTGTCAAAGGCCTACAGTAGCAACAAAACCAGTGTCTTCAACCACTGAACTTCATCTGTATACATGCTGAATAATTTCAATCAGCATTTTTACAGCCAGCTCTTTGCTATTGGCTGCTTCATGAACTCACCGCATGGCACGACTGAGCTTCTCATATGTCATGCTGCTGTTCTTCTTTTTCTGGCCCCACATCTGAGCAACAGCCTCAGACTTTAGGAACTTAAAGACACCCTCACGGCGGTCCTCCCATTTCATCAGGCCCTGGTTTCTCTCTGGGTGGATGAGAATGTCTCTGATGAATTCCCATAGGTGAGTACCACGAGGCGCTGCAAACAGTGGGGCGCAGTGAGCTTTAGCTATGTGCACAGATATGCAAGCATAAGCATCTGAGTTAAACATGTTTGCATCTGCATTCTGTTAAACACACAAAGCAGAATTTGTTTAACAGCTCAGGACTGCTTATGTACAGATGCCATTTGAGCAGTGTTTACCATGACAAATGATACAAAATGCTAATTATTTAAACATAGCCTCACCATGTTTGTTTTTCTTTGAATTGGCATAAATGGTGCTGCTGTGCTCTCTGCCAAGTTTAGGAGGTCGCCCCCTTGGTCGCTTCAGTCTCTCTGACTCTCCTTTCTCTGTTTTGATGTGTGTCTCTGTCAACACAACAATTACTAGTTAGACGTTTACTTAAGCTAACTGCTACTGCTGAGACTGAGAACACAAGAACCATAAAAACAATGATTTTTTTTGTTTGTTTGTTTACTGACTTGAAATTAGAGGATAGGAGAACTCAGGGTCTGATTCACTACTGCCAGACTCTGGTGAGCCAAGGTTTGAGAAGCCAAACATGCCACCTAAACACATGTGAGACATACAGAATTTGAGATATATGGAATTCATGAAGAACTGATATGCAGACAAGTTAAGCAAATGATAGCAACCACGTGAGAGTAAAATGAAATACTGACTGTTTGAGGAGGAGCTGAATTCGCTGTCAGACTGATTATCCGAGAAGTAGTCAATGTCTTCTAGAGGTGTCATGGACTCCATGGTCAGACTGGTCAGATCATAATCATCCTTGTAATTAAACTCTCTCTTGCAGACAGTGCCATCACCTGTTAAGAATTATAAGAAGAAGAACATTCAACCTGTGATTTTCACACAGTAGTATTCAATGCTAATATTAAAATGTCAAAACAATATGTACCTTGACCAATTTTAATGGTGCTGAGTAAAGGAAAGTTGAGGTTGTCCAGGAAGTTGTCAAGCAGCTGGCAAGTCTCATTCAGCTCTTGTCCTGACAGGTTCTGCAGGTCTGGGATGCAAAAGTGTAATGAGGAGATGAAATGTGATATCAGCTGTAAAACAACATTCATACAAGAGAAGAAAATAAAACTTTACCAGCAAAGCCTGTGCATAGAACTACATTGCTGGCCTCTTGAAACAAAGGTCAAATCTCATTTTTTTTTTACTGTAATTTTTCAGTTTGCTCGACTCAGTATTTGATTTTGAAATTTAAAAAATTATAATATAATCACAAGGAGCTATTTTCTTTTTCTTTTTCATATTGGTTAGTAAAAAGGTAACAGGTGACAAACTTTCATGTAGCATGACACAAGCATAAAGTTTCAGCTGTTCCTCATGATAGATGATATATTACCATGTTTAGCTTTGAGTTCCTGCAGACTCTGGTGCAGGTGTAAGCCAAGCTGTGAGCCGAAGAGCCCAATGATCTGGTCTGGGGTCATCTGGCAGATGGAAGGGCCATCCATGGTACAACATGACAGACTTAGGGTGCGTGCATCAAACTTGTTGCTCTCTACATGATCACTTATCCATTCTAGAACGTTGTCTGCTGTCCAGCAGTAAGGGCTGATGTGCCTGTACCACTGATCTGTAGATAAAGAGCCAGAGGCAGGAATTCCTTGATATTCTGCAGAGTATAGATTGTATCTTCTATATATTTCTATCTGTGCATTAGCCACAATAGTAAGCACTGAGCATTAGACACACAGATTTGGAAAATGTTCAAAAAATCTAATCTTGATCTAATTAAGTTTAGTTTATTTGTGATAATTTCTTCCACATAACATAAACAATTAGCTATGGACTGATGCCAGCCTGCATCATCACTGGGGCTGGATTTGTGTCTCTAAGGTCAAACAAACAAAGGCAGAGCTGTTTCAGCTATGAGGTGGCAGCATTCTTCTGTTTGACGGTTATGCAGTTAAGACAAACACGGATATGTTAAACATTAGCCTGGTAAATGATTGAGCCAACAGTGACTGAATGAGGTCAAACCAAAGCTTTAAAAACACAGATGGTCCCATTGGCTGAAGTTAAAGAGAAAGGATCATGTTTACATGTTTTGTCTTCAGACGAAACTATCCCAGAAAAAACGGCGGTAATGTAATGATTAATAGCTTAAGGACTAAACAACTTTTGTATTGCTTATGTCACATGGATCAGACATATAACTGGATTTCATAGCAAAGATAAGACAGAAATTGGTGTCACAGCAGCAGTTTATGTTTTTCTTACCACTTGCATCGGGGCTGTACACTGGATTGCTGCCCTGCAAGTTGTTGATGCTGGGCAGCACACTGGGCTGCTGTGGTAGGATATCAGGGACACTAGTCTGATACATGGTGAGGTTGGCACCAGTCAGGACACTGCTGAGGCACAGTGAAGACATGAAGATACTGAGAAAGATAGAAGACAATACATGTTTACACATTAGATTAAATACAGCCTATAAAGAGAATATTTATCCTCTGAACAACTCTCTGAACAAATTTGTTTGGTGTTGTCCAGTTTTGTAACACAACAAAACCTGTGTCACTTCTAACCATAGCTATTATAAAAATTTAAAAATAACATTGACCTAATCTTCTTACCTGAATCCTGTAGAAACCACAGTATGATGCAAAGGAATGTTGCTCGAAGACAATGTAAGCGTTGTTTGAGGGCTCTTCTCGGCCCGTTCTCTGTGTATTTTCAGTCTCTAAGACAAAGATGCACCTGTTGCTGTGTTTAAACACCTGTGAAGTTTTATATCCTGCAAGGAGTTAAGGACGGCCTCAGGTGAGTTCAGGGGAATTCCACTTGAAACTGGCCACACCTCTATTCCTCCTCCTCCACTTTCCTGAGAACTTGATCAGCAAAACAAACCTGCCCTGCTATTCTATAAACCTTTTCTTACTAATTTCTTTCTTATAATCAGTTGTGCTCTGATTACAGTTGTTTTTCCTGCACAGACTGGGTTACTTTTAGAGGTTTGCTTTGCTTGATAAGATCACTTAACTTAAATTTGATAAGAGTTCTGTAAAGAGCTGGCGGACCTCTTACTTTGTACATAAGAATCAATGTAGTGTCTCAAACCTGTAGTTGAATTAAATTGGCCTCAGTAAATGCTGGAATATCAGTTATTATTTTTTGTAGATTAGAATTTATAACCCAATGTTTGCGTCCATCTACCTAAAAACAAACATATAAACAAAGCTTTCCTATTTATTTTCTTATTTTTTTCAAAAAAATATTTTGACTGTTTGTTTTCTGTAAGCAGTTACAGCAAGTTAAGAACTATGATACATGTATGATATGGTACAATGTGACTGTTAACTGACTTGACTTTTAAGATATTTCCATTACGTCACCTTTTACTCCTAGGGAGTGGGGAGCTGGCAGAAGTTTGAAGATGGTCACACTTTCTAAAAATAGCCCTATATGAAGTAATTGACAATAGCAAACGAACCAGTTTTATCAGTCAATAGTGAGGCCTGACAGTGACTGCTGATCAGCAACTTAATTAAGTTGCTTTTTATTTACTGCACACAGTTACCCCTTAATATGTAACCTGCTTGTTCTGTCTTTGATAAAACTCTCTCTTTCTCTCTATCTCTCTCTCTCTCTCTCTCTCTCTCTCTCTCCCTCTCACTCTCTCTCTGTCTCATATATAAACATGATTTTAAAGAAAAGAAATACTAAGTGTAGACTTGTTGATTGTCCACACAACATTTGGCACTGACATGTTCAGATAAACCTGAGGGAAAGCTAAATTAAGAAACAGGCACAAAATAATCAGGGCAAATGTGAGTAAATGTAGTGTTTATTCTAACTATATCCAAACAGTGATAAGTCTGCAGGGTAAGCATACATTAAGTATTATAGGTCTGTCAAGTGTCAAGTGAAGAGGAGCAGGTTTCTGTATTGCAGGAAAACTCTCACCCTTGATGCAGCTCATTGCTTCAGTTTGTAAAGAAATTAACAACTGCCCCGAAACTATATGTTCTCTTGCTTTACCACAAACACTGCACAATGTAAACAGGGTTAAAAATCAAACATGTAGTACAATAATAAAATGTTTGTGGACTCTTGAATTTATAGTCATAAACTCGACAACTCTGTAGTTGTAGTGATTTCTGATATCAATCACTAAAAGTGGGCAGTAAGACACAACTACACAGTAATAGATCTTTAAGGTATTGGGTGGAGTTAGGGGCAAAGCTTAGTGCAGGCTGTTCATTTCTTCCACAGCACATTGGGACAACTGTTTGTAAATGGAACTGGTACTGTTACGTTGAGACTGAAAACAAACTGTTGCCATAAGAGTATTATTTCAAGGAAAGTTGAACATCTGCTTTTATGTTTGCCCATACAGGACTCCACCTCCTCCACCAAAACTTTCTTACTAGCTGAGATTTGAAGCTAACCTTGCAAGACAGCTGGGCTGTTAAGATTTCAAGTCTAAAATCTTGCAGGTCTATATTAAAATGCTCCAACAGGATTTGTTGATCTGAAGCATGAACATGGATAAAATTTTACCTTGAATTCTAGCAATAACAAACAACTGTGGTTTTCTGACAGTGGTTGCTTTTTTAGTTTTGGGATGTTTAAGCCCAGGAACTGCATTACAGCTACACTGACTTGATAGGATCAGTAAACTCTTGTTTTTCCTTTTTGTTTTAACCCACAAAAATAATGTTCATTCAACTTACTTTCAGTCCATATTCACAAACTATCTTTGACTTTGGTTTTACTTCAACTTTTTCTTGTAGTTGCATTGATATGTATTGCCCTGCAACAGCAAGAAGACACTCATTGCAAAAGCGTTACTCTGTTTAGGTGTGAAAGGAAAAAAGCACTGAGGTGCAGCCAGCTGTTCTGATATCCAGTGATACAGTTGTCAAATGGTAAAAAAACAACGTTTTGGAGAACCTGAAAGATATATTACTGCAAATGTGACGAGGTTACAAACAACCTCCGTTAATTATTTCTGTATTGTTGATGTGTAATTTCAGAGCCACCTGGTGGGATAATAGTGCAACTGCATAGATAAGGCTTCTCCTTGCACATCTTATATGCCTCAGAAAACAAAAACATTTCTATGCTGGAGATGCATGTGAGCAATGTCACAGTTACTATCTCTGTGTGCAGTGCTTTGAAATAGAATTTAAAAGTATCAGTAACCTGCACTGTAAGTATTTCCTGAATATAAATTTAAAGTTAAAGAAATTCTTGTTCTGAACTAGTAGCTCAATCCACAAGTAGCTCTTTCAATTGCATGTTGAGCTAATACTAATTGGCTAGTCAAGCACTTTTTATCTTTCCTCCTGACTATAATGTTTCGAGTTACTGTTTTAGATGATGTTATTCTGTATCTCAGGTATACTGTGTTATATGAACGCCTGCTGTGGCTTAACACACTTCTATTGTCCCATATACCATTTATAGCCAATCATTCAATTTCAGAAGTACATAGTCATTAGTACAAAAGTAAACACATTTTTCTTTATTTGTTAAAGGTTTTTGCATAAGAGAATGCTGCCACAGTCAGTGTTACCGCTGAAAGATTACAGGTTGGTTTACACTGGAATGTACAGAAAAAAAACACTTAATATTGTAATGTGGAAAGAACATGTGCTGTTGATTTTCACACATGTGCCCGGTGTAGAATATGCCGAAAATCAGAGCAAATACAAGCCTTGTGAGACTGTGCTGTCCTTCCTTCACCGTAGACTTGAGGGGAGATCTCCAATTCAAGACAGACATAGACTGTTAGGTAACAGAACTGTCAAAGTTTCAAAATGTCTAGCAAATTATACTTTAAAAATATAAAATAGGGACCTCTCCAGTTACAGTTAATAAGAGTTGCTGATTTTTGTATTTTACTGTATTCCACAGATGATACAATGATGATATATACAATAACGGTAGCATTTCATATAGCATTTTCGTGTCGTTATCCACTGCTGCTTTCATTATGGAAAAAAGGGTGAATATTAAGTATTATTAAGTCAATAAGTTAGCATGGGAAGGTAGTTATACTTATCATGTAATTCTATTCAGCATATGCCTTTGATTGTGTTTCAGCTAATTAGAGCTGTGAACCTGTATGTTTTTTCCCAAATTTCACAACATCACTCACACCTTGTTTCCACAACATGGTGGAAAAAAAGCTTAACATGGAATGCAGCCCTGCAGGTTTCTGCTTCTGACAAGGCAACAGCTTTCATCACCTGGGGACAAACAGGTATAAAATTTCATCATGTGTAAGTCCTGCTGGCTATGGCGGGGCTTTCCACAAAAAGTACTTGTTTGAATAGGGAGGCTAAAACAATGTCACAATAGAAGAGGCATGTCTTATGTGTTATGTATGAATTTGATGTGTGAGTAATAAATTCAAATATCAAAACCCAGCCTTATTTAGACCCAACACAACATTTAGAAACTTAATATTTAGCATGGTCATATACTTTCCCAACCTGCATATGTATATATGGAGGAGGTGGAGTGAATGTATCCCGTTCAGCCAAGTGGAGCAAAATTATGGTCCTCCACCCCAATTGTCTTTTTTAAAATACACCTATCATACAGTTCTTGTAATTGAGTGACTGCAATATGCAATCTTTATCAGCAAGCACTTTACTATTTTTAGCTTAGTCTTGACTGAGTGTTATGGTATGCTATGAACGTCAACCAATTAATTTCCACAGCTGTCTTATTTAGACACGTCATTTAGCTAAACTGTGATTATAAAATGAAAATACAGAAAATACAGCTAAACATATCAAGACAATGTTTCAAGACAGCTTATCTGGGTAATCTGGGTAAGCTTATCTCTATAAATCCAAATGTGTTTATAGAGTGTGGTCTTGACATGATCTATATGTAAAGTGTCTTGAGACAACTTTGTTGTGATTTGACGCTATGTAAATAAAATTGAATTGAATTGAATTGAATTAACCTGATTATCATCAGTAATGCCTGGGAGGAACATGTTCAACATCCATTGTCTGCTCTTTTTGGAGCTCCGGGCAGGGCTATGATGTCCTGGCTGGGCTGAAATAGCACTCAATTTAAACAGTTAGGAGGCTCCAGAAAACAAAAACACACATGGCTGAATGTTTCCCTGGGCAGCCAGAATGTTTGGTGGAACAAATTATTTATAAATGTGGGTACCATAACTCCCCAGTAATCACTGATATTAGACTGATATTCATGTGCACTGCAGAATAGATATAGGAAAGTTGGGTTTAGTATTAGTATATTAGTATAGACATGAGATAGAAATTTTAGACTGCTACTCCTAAAATAAAGCAGTTACTTAAAGAGTAACTAAACTCTCAGAGTTTTGGCTGAAGTGCCCCCTCCCTGAGATTCAAAGAATGCCTCTAGAATGTGAAAAAATCCACTTGTGTAGCGCTGTGAGGCAGGCCCATGACACGCCCAGTCACTCTACTCTTGCCCCCACCTTCCCACACATAGGCTACACCTGTGCACCCACACATGCACAACTGTCAAATTTAAACTAATGTAACAGTAATATATGCCAGGGGTCTTCAGTGAAATTTGAAAAAGGTCCAGTTACCAAAATTCCCACTGCCAGAGCATTAGTTGTCAAAGCAAAATGCAAAAAGCACCCATTTCACAATAAAACAGATACTAATAAACAAGTTGAAAACTTTCATCTAGCAACTCCCTTGTGTTCCATTACTTTCACAGATGGTGTAAAACTACTTCTGGACATACTCAAAATTGACCCACTGTCAACAAATACAGTAACTGACTGTTATTTTGCTCCATAAACAAGTTTTGGGTGATCAACAGTGGTAAGCTAGCTCGGCTAACTGACCTGTAAGTACCTTATAAGATAAAGGTCATACAGTGTTTTGCCAGTTAAATGCTTTTAATGTGAAGCTGCAGCTGAAGGATTTCAGTTTGCATAAGCAGAAACTTAACACAATGCTCTACAGATAGTGGGTGTTTATTCACTAGAAAGTCAGTGTACCAGGGGTGTCACAAGTTTATTAGTTGAGAGGTTGAAAAAACCAACTGAGATTTTTACATTTTCTTTTCACTCTTTCACAAACTAGTCACAGGTTTGTCACCTGTCACCTGATCCGTGCCTGGACTGCAGTCCGCCATTTGGTGATGCCTCATTTGTGCTAACAATACAATCTAACTACTCAGTAGCTATCACTGTGTTAAGTCTTGTAATAGTCCTTTCAGTCTGTCAGCTGTTGTTTTTATAGCAGGGGTTGGGGAAGGAGTTGGTGCCAAGAGGATCCATGCATTAAGTAGTATCACAGCCTGAAGGAAGAAGCTGCCCTGTAGTCTGGTGGTACGGCAGCGGATACTTCTGTATCTTTTGCCTGGCGGCAGCAGGGTGAACAGGCTGTGACTGGGGTGGGTGTTGTCTTTTAGTAAGCTTTTGGCTCTATGCAGGCACTTCACCTCCCCAATATCACTGGTACTTGGTAGATGGGTACCAATGATGTTTTGGGCAGTTTTAATCACTTGTTGCAGAGTCTTCCTGTCCTGGGCCGTG
>JAPZDZ010000012.1:27804000-27820830 GCA_029783805.1 Acanthurus tennentii | reverse complement strand
AACACCCACCCCAGCCACAGCCTGTTCACCCTGCTACCATCAGGCAAAAGATACAGAAGTATCCGCTGCCGTACCACAAGACTACAGAGCAGCTTCTTCCCTCAGGCTGTGAGACTGCTTAATGCACCACCTATACTCCTCCATGTTAAATAATTTTATCTTTTTTAAACAGTCAATTAATCAGTCAAGAGGGAACCACATTTTAATTTCCTTATGCAACTTGTTGTATAATGACAAATAAACTTCCTTGTATGCTTGTATAAAATTACTGTCAATTTAAAACTATGATAAAATAATTAATTTAATAATTATAATCAAGGTTACCTAATCAATTGCCAGTAAAAGTTGAAGAATTTTGAGTTCTACAGCATAGAGGTGGGCAACATTCTTGTACAACATTAAACAGACAAACAAATGACTTAATGTTCAAAATCATCTATTTAACAAATACCAAACTCACAATATCTAATCTAACAAGCATATGCATTATTTACATGTGTGTGTGTGTGTGTCAGTGTGTGTGTGCGCGTGTGTGTGCACATGTGTGTTGGACAGACATAGGCAAGATGACTGACTCAAAATGGTGGTTAAGACAGCATGGCTTAAACAAAGGAATCTAAAACAAAGATGGCCAAATCTTCATGGCTAGTTGGGAAGATTAAAGGTTTCCTTGTTTAGGGCCAATGTATGTAAGCTAGAAGTGCCAGGTTAAAGAGAGCCAGTTACTGGATGTTCTCCCAGTCCTATATGTCTGTAAAAGGTGCAACTAACTTAACAATAACCAAGCCTAGACATAAAGCTCAAAGAACATATCCGATAAAATTATTGCAACAATGACAAAAGTTGAATAGTTCAGTGCTTAGCTGTGCTATCTTATACTTGGTTATGCACAGTTGCGTTACCAAGTCTTTGGAGGGAAAATATGTACTTTTCAGTGTGTTACTTTGCCAGATCCGTTGGACTGCAGGCTTGTGATGACATCAAGTCCAATAAGTTGCGGGTTTATGAGGCTTCCTGATAGGTTACAGGCGGGTTTGGCCCTCTATACCCTGGGTGTCTGAAGACCGCTGGTAGCTCCTGTTGTATCTTAAATTGCGATGCTGTATGGATGATGAAGGAAACTCCACTGGCACTGGCTTGATGCATAAAACCAATTTATTACAATGAAGTCCAGCGTCAATCAGGCATCCCGGTTCGCCTGAGAGAAGATTCTGAGCCAGAATGAATCTCCTCCTGCACATCTCAAACACCTTGTTTATATAAGATTTACATAGTTCTCATCTTACACAAAGAAGACCATTTGGCTTACTGACCAAAATAACCAGCCACTGACCACTATTTGAACCATGCCTTAAAAGGGCAGAAATGACCCTATTGCCACCAACTTATCTACCTTTTAGGTTACAACAGCTCTTCCAAACAAAGCAAACAAGGTTATATTGTAAGAAACTATACTACCCTTTAGGACACAACAGGTGTTCAAACACACTAAACCAAATGGGGCTATAGTGTAAGATACTACACTCCTTTATTCCTCAGATTAGCAGCTTATGGCTAACTTTGGTTTGTGACTTCCGTTGCTTTTAAGTCTCAGCTGGCAGACCTTGTGTCCAGGCCACAGGTGCTGACTTAATTTGTTCACTACTGGTTGGTCCTTCAGCAGGCTCTCTTGTCGCTGCTCTTGGAAAGAAGGAGTGCAGGGTTGTAATCTGCATTGAGCAGAACTGCTGGAGTAGTTGTCCCCTACCCCCCTGCTTGAGAGGAGTCCCCTGCTCTAGGGCTGAGAAAAAGAGCAAGTACTATGTCCTCTGCCTCTGAGCGGATGCTGCAGAGAAAGAGAGCTTCTCCGACCCTTGCTCTGAGGGGTTGAGGAACAAAAGGGGAGCAGAAGAGAAAGAGGACTGCATCCTCGACCCTGTAGGGCTTCTGAGAAAAGGGAGAAGAGAGTGATGTGGGAGCAGAGATGAGTTTTATTGATCAAGATCACACCTAGGTGTGAAATCTGAGGGGTTCTAAGAAGTTGAGATTACTGTTCTTTATCTGAGTTCCTAAGGGTCTCTACTAAGACTTAAATTCAGGCCAGATTTCACATTGAGGTGTGATTTGCAAGGCCTTTTTTTGTTCTATTCACACGGTGAGGTCCCAACATCTGGAACACATAAAATAAGTCAACATTTACATGCACATATACAAGAGACCACACAGTAATCTATTTCCAGGGTTTTTCACAACCCCACCTAATAAAGCTTACCCTAACTCTTCAGATGATCAGAACTTACACAATCATTTGAAAGCTGGTCAGGATTTTAGTTGGCCCAGGCTACAGAACTATAAATTACAAATTTGAAACTCCATCCACAATGCAGTCACAAACTACAGGTAAATAATTAGTAAAAAGTGGTTTATTATAGTCTGAGCAGATGAAGTGAATAAAGAGCTATGGGCAGGCTGAGACGTGAAGGCAGAGGCAGTCTGGTGAAACTGTTTGTGGCAGGCAGACAGGTGGTAATGGGAGATGAAGGTCAGTGGCAGGCTCAGGGAATGGTTTGAAGTTAACAAGCAAGTGGTAATGGCAGGGCAATGGCCACTTGGTGGCTGTGGTGTGGCCAAGAGGCTGAAGCACATGGTAGACTGATTCTGGCTTCCCTAGTCATAAGAGGATGCGATTAATAAGGGCATAAGAAAACAAAGTCACTAGGGGCAAGTGCAAATAATAGCTTGGCATTACTGGGCTAAGAGATCTACTACAGCTGGTAAAGTCTGAATAATCTGGCAATGAATGACTGGAGGAACTGAGCTTAAATGCTGGTAGTTAACGAGCTGATGAGCAACAGGTGTCAAATCAGCAATCAGGCAGCAAGTGAGTTAAACCACTCCCAGCAATAAACAAGCACAGACACACCCACATGCAGACAGAGAAACATACACCAAAAATACCAAAATCACTGCCAGAGCCATGTCAAATGAGATGTTTACATGTGGAAGCAAACACCAAAGATCTCAATGTGAACACATTTAAAGTCATATTTTAATAATGGCAGGTATTCAGAAAACTTCAGATTTAATGTGTTAATTGGACTGTCAATTGCAAAAGGGAGCAGCTTTAAAGACAATGAGCACAGGATTTTGTTCTGTTTGTTTTGATAAAGATACGATTCTAATGTCATTGGTTAAAGGTGTTTCATGTATCTGAATATACCTATTATTACTGTATTGATGCCAGTTGTACTTGTATATTTGGACATTGTATTTACAGTCATTTTCCCTGCTTATGTATCAGCTGGGATTGTTTTTTGAGTGCAGTTAGAATTACATTTTTTTTTTTTTTTTGGAATGAACAAACAACACTGGGAAGCCATGTGAAATGCTTGGTAAATACTTAGCTACCAGGGCCCCTCACAGACCACATTTCTTCATCATTTGGCACTTATGGCATCTATTTTGCAAAGCCTGATGGTGACATTACATCACAGTACATTGGTTTAGCAAAAGCTTTTGTTCAAAAGCAACTTAATGAGAACAAAGTTAGCATTTAAAAGTTTGTTGGTTAGCAGGATGTATATTATTATATTATATGAGAGTTTACTTTATGTTGACATTGTAAGAAACGCATTAGAACATTCAAACACTAAAGAATGCCCATCCTCCTGCCTACAGCAAGATGATTAACACCATCAGCTGACAGCTTTCATGTAAACAATTTTCTACTCTCTCCCACAAAACACTTTTTGCCCTTTTAACAGTGAGCATGGACTTGTTAATAGAAGCTATTTTCACTGTTCTTAATACTTTTGATTTTATCTCTTGCAGTTTTTAAAGGGCTCTTGAGCCCTCAGTGTTTGCTGAGATGAAAAATGGCAGTAAGGGTAGTGCCATGTTTGAGGCCTTCCTTAAGGTCTGCACTGGCTGTTTTTCAATTTGTCAATCTTGGCATTTTTATACACTATTCAAGCCAAACACGTCAAATGCTGCTTGAAAAGTTACTTCCTCTGTTGAACCTTTGTAAATTTTGTACCTTTTAGAGGGGAAGCAAGTAGAGCATAAAGGACAAGGACACCCCCTGCTTGCTTAAGGGCTTAAATTTATGCCTGTTTCCATGGTAACTATCTCCTAGGTCTTTGCTGAAGCAGTTACCTGACAAAGGTCCATTAGTTATTGTATCTTCAGCCTGTAAATGAAATGCATGTGTATCAGTGCATACAAGCCAGTACTCTAAACAGGGAATCCATCATGTTGCCATGTTACCACCTTTAAGTAATGTCTTCAAGTTGTCTTAGACAGACGCTTAATACTCATGAAGAATGACTTCTCTTTGGGCTGGGGAAAACCTTTGGAGTAGGTGATGAGAAGCCCTTCTCATGTCTAAACTGCACAGACTGAAGTAATATTTAGGATGCACACAACAGACATATAAACTGGTACTAGTTTTGCTATTATTCATACTCATCTGCCAACTTGAATATATTTAGTTAACTACAACGCTACAGCAGATCAGATGTCATAAACAAAATCCTTAGTTTTTATCGGGAACAACATTAACATATCAACTGGAGGAGAGGAACCACTTGCCATCGGTATATCAATGTATTTGTGAATGCTGACTTGTGTGGTAAAGTGCTTTGGGTAGCTGAAAGGTAGAAAAGGGCTGTATAAAGGAATAGTAGTAGCAGTAATAAGTCAAGTATTGATATTGTCCGTACAATTGATTATTGTCTTTCTTGTTACAATAGCCCTTTTATGTTACATAAGAGAGTAACGGTCAGCTGACTTTTATTTGTTTAACTTACAATTTCCTAACAAACACGGTACCACACAGACATATCCCTATCTATAGATTAAGCCTTAAATCTAAAACTAAACCTTAATATATTTAATTCTCACACTAAATCTGCTACTTTGTTTTCCCATTTGTTATTTCGGGCACAATCATAACTTGACTATTTAGATTTGAATATTATATTAGACATCATGTTATTTCCGTCCGCATGTGTCTGTTTTAGCAGACATGTCTCTTCTCTTTTTCCATGTTTACAGAGAGATCCACCTGCTAATCACAGATGCTTATCTGGCACAATATCCTCCATAAGTGGGTCAATTTGAAAAATCAAAGAAGCCTCAACTAAAAAAGTTTGAGAAATGAAGAGCCAAAAACAGTTAACAAAATATCTTGTGGACTAAAACAGTCCACAAGAAGCCAACATAAAAGTGCCAAAGGCTTGAGCACAAGCCTTAAATGGCTGGCTTTGACTTCAGTGTAAGTCTGTTATTATAGACCATCATTCACTTTCAGTTTCAAACTGTACAACAACAAGAAAAAGAACTGCTTACAGTCAGGTACAAAAAATGGTGTCTACTGTTTATTTACAGTTCTTTTTTGTAGGAGGTATAAGTGTTTCATCACTAGATCAACCCTGGTACCTTTTTGTCGTAGCTTCTTTTGACCACCATTGTGTGCACATTTTCAATTTTTCAGTGGACTTGAAACTTGGGCCTAGGCTACAATCCAGAGACCCAAAATCATTTTAGGGAAGCAGGGGATTTGGGTCAACAGCTGTGCTGCTGTGGGTGAGAAACTTGCCATTTACGATGCACCCTAAGTTGGAGTTTTGTAAGAGCCCAACTACCAGAGTACCAAAGTTTATATTGTTTGTCCTGAGTTTTACCCCTTTAACACTTCAGAACACCACAGTAGTAATCACCTTTAAAAGTCTGATCCTGACAAATAAATTTGTGGTAATCAGTGCTGTGAAAATCTTATACAACAGCATGCTTTAAATTGTGCTCCTGACCTGAAAACTTTTGGAGATTTCAGGCTTTACATTGTGAAGACTGCTGTTTAGTCTTGGATTAGTGGGGGTAGACCCAATTGTCCCTAACAGTGATGATCCACCACATTAAGTTTGGGTCATCCCAGGAGATGAATATCCTCCCCAACTCTGACACAATGCTGCTTTTGGTTAGAGGTCAGAAAATTTCAAATTTGCACATACCAGGGGCTACAAGAATGCATGTAATTCAGGCAAGCTGAATAGACTGCCAGGCACTAGACAGTCTATAGCTCAGAAACAAGATGGCAGAAACCATATTGCAAAACTCAAGTCAAAACAGTACTCAAACAAACAATAGGTTATGTCAAGGTGGCTCTGCAACTGTAAACAATGACAACAAAGTAAGAAAGTGAGGGAGTTAAGGAAGTTCATGAAAATCTAGCAAACCCGGAATCGGTAAAGGAAGGAGCTGGCTGCTTGGGGCTTGGTGCTTTACTATGGGTGCATGTCGTGCAAGCAGCAACAAACTTCTTCGCATGAACAGACATATGAGGCCACCAGAAATGCCTCTTTAAGAGGGAAACGATGTGTCTGGTTACTGGATGGCAGGCAAACTGGGAGACATGCGCCCACTGCAACACCTGGGAATAAACAGACAACAGGACAAAGAAACGATTAGTGGGACCATTACCTGGATCAGGTTCCAGTGCTTGTGCCTCCTGCACTGTCTTTTCTATTCCCCTGGTGAGCATTACAATAACTTGTTCTGGAGGAAGGATGGCATCAGGCTCAGAGTTTTGGGAAGCAAACTGATGTGAGAGAGCCTCAGGCTTAACATTTCTTGAGCCTGGTGGGTACGTCTGAGTGAAATTGAAGCAGCCAAAGAACAGCAGCCACCCGGTCTGTTGTGAATTTAGCTCCTTAGCAGATTGGATGTAAGCCAGATTCTTATGGTCGGTTCAAACCCCCTTGAGCCAGTCCCTCCACTCCCCCAGGGCAAGCTTTAGAGTGAGCAGCTCCTGGTTGCCGACATCATAGTTGTGTTCTGCCGGGGAAACAACAAGAGAAAAAGGCACAAGGATGGAGACAATTATCAGGATCCACACACTGTGATAACACTGCCTCAACACCAGAGTCAGAAGCATCAACTCCAACAAAGAACTGTTTACTGGTGTCAGGCTGCACCCATACAGATGCAGTTGAAAACAACCTTTTTAGTTTACAAAAAGCCCTGTCTGCCTCCTCCGTCCAACGGAATGTCACATTAACATAGTTGAGTCTGGTGAAAAGAGCATGACAATGTGAACTCCAACCGATGATTACACTTGCTGAGCAGTCTAGGTGTGTGTTGTGTAGTTTTAACCAGAGATGTCATAGTACAAGGGGTGTATGTGGAGGGGAGATGACGCATAAGTAAATCTGTTCATGATGGTTGCCAGAAGCTATAAGACTTAGCATAGGTGTTTGTTGGGTTATGTGGGTGAAAACTTTACTGTCCAAAGCAATATGAGTTTGACTAAATTGTCCAATTTACATCCTAGCTGCTGTGCAACTGCCAGGTCTATCAGGTTATCCTCCACACCAAAGTCAATGAGAGCCTGTAAAGGAAGCACAGACTGTTCCAAAGTCACAGTAGCAGAAATTAGTAGACGAGGTTGGTCAGGATTCTGAGATGGGGCTTGGAAACTGCTTGTCAGTACCCCCATTCCTATTGACAAGCACCCTCTTTTGGTCACGTAGGACAAGTAGCAACTAAATGTCCAGTTTTGCCACAATGCAGGCAATCCCCCACTCTCATCTGGTGCTGACGTTCTTCAGGTGACAACTTGGTTCTATCAAGCTGCATAGGCTCCTCTTCAGCTAGACAAGAAGCAGGGTGAATGGCTGGAGTGCCTGTAAAGTTGGTGGCAGAAATAGAAGTCCAACTGCTGGCTCTAGGGAGGATAGCTGGAGCTGCGGTAACTGGTGGCATCTTCTGCCAGCATCCCTACTGCAGGCGGTTGTCTAAATGGATTGCTAAAGAAACAAGAGAGGTTAGATTGGGGGATCTTCTCTATTAATTTGTCCTTCAGCTGTGCTCATTTAGTTCTTGGACAAATACTGCCCTGATCCTCCAGGATGTTTATGTTCTAATACCCAGTAAGATCCTGAAAGTGTACAGCTTGACTTATTTGGATAAGTAGTTAAGGACTAGTGGCATGTGAGGACACAAAGACTTAAATACACCTTACACACAATACAGCTTTAGATTGGTGGTGGCAATACTCATGATCTCCTATTGATGTTGCGAGTACTGATCTCATATGCATCAAGTTCTACAATAAATAAGTTCTACAAAGTAACGTAACAAACAGGATCCCAATATAACAGAGACAGGTGAGAGAAAATTTAAAGTTGTCCTTGCTTCATCTATGACAAAGATTTAGAGATAAGTGTTAGTGGAGTGTTTACTTCATATGGGTGCAGCTAACCTTCCAGTAAAATTCTCTGGGACAGTGTCTTAAAAATAATGTCCTATAGGGCCTCCCAGTGGATGTCTATTCAAAGTTTAAACTGAGTTCAAATTAAATGAGCCAAATGTGCTGAGGCATGATATATGTGCTCTCAGTCCTATGAAATTTGCAGATCATTTAAATATGCTTAGTCTTGACAATAGCGCTTGGGTAATGAGTTTAGACCAAGTTTCTTTTCTGGGGTAACATCTGGTTGTGCCCAATACAGGGCACGACCCACAGTAAGGCTAACTCCTTGGGAAGTAATTCCGGGGTGGCTAAGAAATGCTCACTACAATAAGTCAAGACCTGATGGTGAGCTCTGTGTGCTTTGGGAATTTGTTGAAGTCTGTGGTTTGTGTCTACATGACCCCATAGACTCATCTAAAAGGATGATTATTTTCGAGGGGAAACTTCTGGTTGTGCCCAACACAGGTCAAGATCCACAGTAAGGCTAACTCCTAAGGAAGATGTTCTAGGGTGGCTGAAAAAAGCTTATTTCTATTAGTCAAGGCCTGATGGTGAGTTTTGTGTCGTTTTGAACTGAGTTTCTGTTGTGCTTTAAGGCCTTAGAAGTGGAGGTGCTGCTTGACAAAGAGCAAGCTATGAAATTACTTTTTTATTTAAAAAAAATTAAATTACAAAACAACAACAAAAAAAAAATGTAAAGTTAAAAAAGTTGTGTGTAAACTATCACCACTAATGTCATGATGCAAAAAATATGAGATGTGGAGACCTTTGATGCTGCAGCAGCGTAATTGACATGTATGTTCTAATATTGTAATGTCTAATGTTGTAATGTTTTAATGTCAGTTTGGTTAAAGTGAGCGACAATCAGTCCTGGGCTCTGTGGGAGCCATTAAATTTCATTGTTTCATTTGAGTGTTCTGCCAACTAACAGGGGGCAGTATTTTCATTTCATGTAATTGTTCCGAGCCACAGAGGAGGGCAGGAGGCTATTTTAATGGATTGATTCCCTACAGGTGTGTTGATTAGGAGAAGGGCAAACAGTTTTTTCAAATGTGCCCAGTATGTGTGTTTTTGGTTAATATTCAAATAAGAAAATGGAAAAGGAATAAACGGCAAAGATCAACGCCAAACATATGGAAGAGTATGGTTGTCATTATAGTCATTTACGTCATTACGTCTAAACTAAGTCCTAACTCTGCATCAACCGGTAGCGTAAAGGGAATCGCTTCAAATTTAGGTCGAAAAACTGCCTAGTTTGAATCAAGAAACCTGGAGCAGTTTCACCGGGATTGAGCAGACTGGTAAACAAAGACGCCACGCTGGCTGAACAATTGACTTACCTGTCCTGCTGCATCGGAGCTGTACAGCCGCAGAGGATTGGAGCTGCACCACACCGGGCCGACGGCATTGGAGCCACACGCACACCAGAGCAGCAGCGGCTGGAGCCATGCCAGAGTGGAGCCACCGGGATTGTATGCAGCAGAGAGCATCAAGCCGGCACGCACCAGTGGGGTATGTGGTTCAGCGCTGATTTTTATGAACGGCCATTTATTGTGTACACACTTCTATGCGTAAATCCAATGCATTGGTAGCGAACTTGGAATTGCAGAACAAAAACTTTGCTCGTCAGTATGCATGCCGTTTGCGTTGACAAAGTACTGCAAGTGCATAAAAAAAAAAAACTCTGACTTTTGGCCATGGCTGAAGAGGAAAGCGTGGAGCCTCATTCAGCGATTGAGACTGACATTAATGTGGGTGGGGAGGTAAGCCCCTAGCAAAAGAAAAGAGAGAGCGGAGAGAATGTAAAGGTATAAAATCACTTTAATACCAACAGGAGATAGTAAGAAAAAGTACCTAGGAAGATACTTCCTAGAGTCGACAAGGTCAAAATCCCAATTTGACCTTATCGTCCCAAACACATTTTTGCAAAACTGATAAGAGAATGTTTTGTCTCAAAGCGGAGAGTAAAATGTCAACAATCTCTGTATGTCTAAATATGCAGTGGTTTGTTATTCATACTTTGTTATGTTTCTGTGGGCAGTAGCTGCAGTGGAGCTAATGTTGTTCATAAATCTGTGTTGTATGACTTGGTGTTTCTTTACTTGTGAAGCTGGTGAGTTGTTTAATTCTGTAACCTGATAATTAGTACTTTTTGTATCCACTACAATGTCCATAATTGTCCATAGTTGACTTTTACTGTTTCCTTGTTTTGTGTAACTTGCTGAGTGTGTCTTCTTTTGATAATCGTAATAAAGCTAAGCTGAGAGAGGGGAGTTTATATCAGTAGATGAGAACTCATACATGCTCAGGCTGCAAATATATGTCTAAAGAAAAGAATGTACTGTTGTTACTGTTAGTTGAATATCATGACTTATTGAGTTGGTTCATTAGAGTTGACACTGATATGTTGATGGTTTTTAATTTGTGACACACATATTCTCAAATTTAAAACTTTATTACAAATACAGCTATCAAATGGGCCTATTATTATGATCAATTTAGGTGCCTTAAGAGTTAGCCTACATTTTGTCTGACCTAATTTTGCCTTTATGGTAGTGCCATTTTAACACTGGTTATTTTATTTTACTTTGTCAGAAAATAATTTTCTAGCATTCTCTCCACGTTGAAGTTATGATGAAAGCCCAAAGTACAATGTAGTCTTGGGCTCAGATGTTCAAAATTAGTTTGAAGTTGCTTTTGTTGTGACAGTTTAAAATTACCTAAACATACTCCATTATATGGAATCATAACAATAAATAGTAATGACAAACAGAAATTGGTATTACTTTTGTAGGCAAGAATAAAAAGGTTATGTCTAATTCATCAGAGTTACAATGCTGATTGACGGTGTAACTATTTTTTCCACAGCTGGAAAATGTATGAAATCTGTACAGTGGTTGCTGAAATTCCATTGATGGAGTCTGTAGTAAAGATAGCTTAGGTTGATATCAGAATTTGTTTTTTAAAGAGCTATTTTCATTGTATGTAGAATTTCAACCTGATTGATTTGATCTGTTGTCATCCTGGTTCATCTTGGCTGATCTTAAAATTTGGCTAAAACAGAGAGTTTTGGCAACAATTAGCAGTGCTGCTTTTTTTCCTATTTAATAGCATTTTTGTTTTTAATTTTTTTAGTCAGTCTCACACAGTTTTAGCCTTGTGTTCCTTGTGTCTGATAACATACGCAGGAGCACACATTCTTAGTTTACATTTCATGTCTGTCGCTGAAGGATTTGTCTGCAGATCTTTAGGCAGGGGTCACCAACTATATTTGTCAGAGGGCCAGAATTTTACCGGACAGTCATCTTGTGGGCCGGACCCTCAAATAAAAATTAAATAAAAATAAAATTTTATTGTAACATTATTATTTGATGTTTATTGTTTAGATTTTTTTCATTTTATTACAAAACTGAAGGCATTTTTAGCCTTTATGAGTCAGGCTCCTATCACCTATACCACAGACAACCACCAGGTGTGATAGAGATATTTTGCCTCAACTGAAGTCAACTTTATTTATAGAGCACTTGAAAAACAAAAACCACAGAAGTGAAAGGAAAGGGCCTCTTAACACAGGTAAAATGGCACTCTCAAAGGCCATGAAATGAAAAGCTGATGTAAAAAACAGATCCTTTAATGATGACTGCACTGAGAAGTATGCATTTATCATGCCAACCTTCCGAAATGTGTCACCTGTATGCCTCATTTGCAACAAAACTGTTGCTGTTGCAAAAGAATATAATCTGCGCCGTCCCCACAACACTAAACATACAAATATCAAGGATTCATATCCTGAGCAGTCAGAGGCCCGTCAGAGAAAAATCGCCACATTGAAATCTGCCTGCTCCAGTGCAAGTGGCATTATTACTCAAACTTTAACTGATCAAGAGAGAGTAACGTGTGCATCTCTGCAGGCTGCCTGGGTGCTTTGCTAACATAACCAGCCTTTCACGGAAAGTTAAGTTTTAAAGGAGTGCATGGTCACCGTTCTGGAGGAACTTGCCCCCGACAAATCCATGGACAGAGTTATTGCATCTGTCAAACAAATACCTCTCTCTGCTTCAACTGCTGCACGTCGTGTACACGTCTTGGCAGAGCATGTCCAGCAAGCTGTCATTGACGGGATCAAGGAAGCCAAATACATTTCGCTGGCTATTGATGAGTTCACCGACAACAAGGATATTTCACAGTTGTGCGTTTTTGTCAGATACTTTGATGGCAAAGATTTTCGGGAGGAAATTATATTTTCATGATATTTTCTGTTTGATCCTCACAGTTTTGAAATCCAGTCGCGATTGGATGGTTTGGTGGGCCCGTGGGCCGCCAGTTGATGATCACTGTCTTTAGGCATCAGAGCAGTCATGCTTCATTTGAACATTTTATTACATTCCTATGAAATTGCAATTGTTGCATCCCTTAGAGTTTATTATGCAATGGGTAATATACCTTTGATTCATCCACATAAAGACATATTAAAAACGAATGTGATTTTGCCACATTTAAATGACATCAACTACCCTAAAGCACAATTAAAGGCACTAAGACGTGATTGGGTTGTTGCTAAAACAAGGTGTTCTGACACCTGCCTCTGGCCAGTTACACATTTATACCCTTATAGGCCAACTGATCTTTTTTCAGGAGCTGTGAATGTGATGTATTTATTTGCAATTGTATTTTTTTTCTGATGTAAACTCTTATTTGCTCTTAATATCTTATTCTTAAATTAAACGGTACTGTATTTGTGTCTATAAATAATTTATCTGATAAGCAGCAATAATCTTCAGCAGTATGAGGGCCTCAGATATAGGGATAGACCTTACTGACCTTGTTGACCTGATGGAGGCATTTTGACATTAACAGGCTTTATCCTATTCCAGAGCATTGCTTGCAAAGCAGTTACGGTTGACCACTTGAGATGAATTTGGAAAATGGCTACCTGTCACTCCTTTCACAAGACAGGGTTACACCACTGTCTATGGTGTCTCCTCCACACACCGAAGCAGAGGAGTTCTCCTTTTCACGCTGATCTTATCAACCTCAATGACAATTTGGTTTGTCATGGCGAAATGCTCAAAATGGCATCCTTGCCATGGCCACGTTTAATTAAGAACAAGAGCTTTTGAAAACTTTTCATCACACAGGTTTTAAGTGTGCCAAATTCCAAGGTGTTTTTATCAATTTTGTGGGAGGAGTTTATTAAAGGCCAGAGAGAACAACAGCAACCTGTCAGTGTTATGGCTTGACCAGGCAAACACATTCGTCTCCATTCCGCACAAACTAGTCCAGCTCACTCTGTTGAAACATCATGTCCCCAGCAGGTGTAGAGACATCATTGCTGATTATTACAGCAACTTCAGGATGAGGGTCTCATCAGGAGCACCTTCATCCTGTTGGCACAGGTGGAGATTGGCATCATCACAGGCTGCACCATCTCTGTGACGCTCTTTGCCTTGTCGATGAATATGCTCACTAAGTCTTCCGAGCCAGAGTGCAGAGGAACGGGAATGAATTCCGGGCAACAGCAGCCACCCATCAGGGCGTTCATGGATGACCTTATGGTCACGACAGAATCAGTACCAGGATGTCGGTGGATTCTGAAGGAACTCCAAAAGCTGGTTGAGTGGGCCTGGATGCAATTTAAACCTGCCAAATCAAGGTCCATGGTGCTGAGGAAAGGAAAGGTGGAGGACAAGTTCCGGTTTTACATCACAGCCATTCCATCACTCACAGAGAAGCCAGTCAAGAGCTTGGGCAAGGTTTTTGACAGCTCTCTGAGAGACACAACATCGATCCAGTTAACCTGCACTGAGTTGGATGGCTGGCTGAAATCTGTGGACAAATCTGGCCTACCTGGAAAGTTCAAAGCCTGGGTCTACCAACATGGCATTCTTCCCAGGATCCTGTGGCCCCTCCTTGTCTATGCCGTCCCAATCTCTACTGTCGAGTCCTTAGAGAGGAAGGTCAGCAGCCACCTCGAGAGATGGCTAGGACTACCAAAGAGCCTGAGCAGCATCACTCTCTAAGGGCGCAACATCAAACTGCAGCTGCCCTTCAAATCATTGGAGGAGGAGTTCAAGGTGTCAAGAGCCAGAGAAGTGGTGCAGTATAGGGACTCAAGTGATCCAAAGGTGGCTAAAGCTGGAATCCAAGTGAGGACCAGCAGAAAGTGGAGGGCAGAGGATGCTGTCCAAGAGGCAGAGGCAAGGCTGCATCATAGGAACCTTGTGGGAATGGTCATACAAGGTTGCGCAGGGCTGGGATCCCTTCCAACCCCACAGTTGAACACCAGTGGGAAGCAGAGGAGACGCAAGGTACAAGAGGAGGTGAGAGCTGCAGTGGAGGAGACAAGATCATGCAAGTTTGAAGCAGATCATACAACATACTTTAAGGTTACAAACATTTCATTTTTCATGACAAAACATTTAAAATGGCCATCACGTCACAGCCACACAGATAATCAGAAATTAAAGCTTTTGATATTTTTTTGATCCCAAACATGTTAAGAGTTAACACAGCAAATTCCATGAGGATCACATAAAATCTCTAGGAGGAGTTCTTTAAAATATCACATGTGGAAATTGCCAAAAACGTCTCTTCAGTCGAAAATGGCTGACTTCCTGTTGGGTTTAGCCAGGGGTCTCGAGACTTTTTTGTAGATCTGGTTATGATACATATGTGGACTAAATTTTCTGCATGTCCATGAAGTTGCCAGAAGGACTGCCATTTAGGGGGCGTCAGTGAGGCATTTTGCTAATACAACCCACACAATATGTAAATTTAACTTTAAATAAAGTCTAATATAGTGTGCATGAACACACTTTCCCAGCTCTTACTGTGAATACATGCCTTTCTTAGTGCCCTTCATTAGTTTCAGTTAACTTGCTTAAAAAAAAGGGTTAATTCAAAGGGTGGGGGGGTCTGGCAGGTGGGCCTTTGTGTCCCTCTCCTCAGGGCACTGGCTTTGGCACTTTGGTGGTGCCTGCTGTTACCCCTCCAGGTCACAGGGCCCATGGTGTGTCTTGTGGCTGTAGCAGCTTTCTGGGCATGGTGTCTTAGGTGCTCACCATCTCTGGGCTGCCTGAGCCTGGGCAGCAACTCTGGGCAAGGTAAGGGTTTCCCATGTATATTTGGTGAATGCTCACATGCATGCTTGGCTTGACTTGCCAGCTCCTATTGGGACACATCATAAAGAACTGATGGGATTGCAAGAAAGTGCTGCGTCACTCTTTGAACCCAACACATTGCTTATGTCCACTTAGTATTCCTCTTTGACTCTTGTCCTCTGTTGGGCCATTTTCTACCTTCAGGACTCCCACATTTCTGGTATTGAATACGTTATTTCTTGGATTCTCGTAAGCTTAGGGGGGTGTCAGGAGCAACATAGCAACTTCCACTCCACTGTATACTAGTAGCACTGCCTGTCTCCCTCTTCCCTTTTTATTTTATCACGTCCTGTCTGTCCTTTGTTTCCCCCTCCTTTACTCACTGTTGAGTAGTATTGCCCTCTTTGGCTGACAATAGGAAATTTCACTTAATAAATTTTATAGGCTAGGGAGGGCTGATCACCGACAAGTCCCTTGTCACATACAAGCATTAAAATAATAAGAATTTCGGCTGCAAGGCTGAAAGTGCACCAGTCTCATAAAAATTTGACACTCCATGTGGTCACAAACAATGAGGGCATATGCAGACAAAAAAAAATGTACTCGTCAGTGAGTTGTTGCAATTTCTGTATCTAGGGCAGTTCCTCATATCATCTGGCTCCTTCATTGTAAAAATGGATCTAATGATTTAAAAAAACACTATAATATCTACAAGACAAAAACTAGACCAAAATACTCCTGGTTTTCCTTTGACTAAACTAAATGGCTTCAGTCAGACTGTACATAAACCCTCATATTGCTTTAACCACACCCTTGACTTTGTTTTGGCTTATGTAATTGAATTCAACATTTAACTGTCTATCTACATAAACCTCTGTAATCTGACAATTGTTTGGTAACATAACTTTTGAAATGCTGTTATTCGACTACAATTTGTTGGGAAAAATTCTTACACTCCAAGCCTATCTGATAGTGCTGCAGCTAAATTTAAGAAAAAGATCTCATTGGCATTTAAGTCAGTGTCTGGCTTCAATATAACAGATTACTGATTTGGTTGACAGTGCTGCAAGAACTTTACATATGACACTGACTTGATTGCTCTGTAAAAGAAGATTATAAAACATGGGAAGCAAGGTCTGTCATATAATTTCCAAAACAATAGGTTAAAGCAGGTGTCAAGAAAGCTTGAAAGGTAATGGCATGCCACAAATCTGGAAGAATCTTGATAAGCCTGGCAGGCTAGTCTATAAAAATATAGGAACACCCTTCACTATGCTAGGGCAACCTACTTCTCATTACTGATAAAGAATAACAAGTGTACCGTGCAGCGGTCGCGAGTTCAGTTCCAGCTCCGACCCTTTGCTGCAAGTCACTACCCCCTCTCTATCTCCCCGTTTCAACTCTGTCCTATCAAATTAAGGCCAAAAAACCTCACCTAAACAGTTCTGTTCTGTTGTGTAGGACTAGATGGTGTTTTTGTTTTTGTTTTTTTTTACCCAG
>JAPZDZ010000012.1:27788916-27803900 GCA_029783805.1 Acanthurus tennentii | reverse complement strand
ATACACATATATATAGAGAGAGTATATATATATACACAGTATATATATATATATATATACACACTGTGTATATATATTGCTGTATATTGAAAAATATATGCAATACTTTATGGAAATATATTTTTTAATATAATGTATTATATTTTTCAATATAGTGCCATATATTTTAGCTATCAGTATGGGTGCTTGATGTAAATTGTCCAGATGTATGTAAGAGGAATTTAAACAAGAATGATGAACCATCTGTGCTATGGCAGACTGACAAAAGTCAAAATATCTCACAGCTAAAAGAATCCCAATCCTCCCAGTCAAATCTATGTCTCACAGCACTCTCTCTGAAGGAGTATTATTATTCTAATACAACATAAGATATTACCTGGGAGATTTAATGTGGCTATATGTTCTTTTTTCCCTTCAAGTTTTAAATAAAACACTTTCCCACTACCTGTGAGAACCTGCCAGATGTAAGGTATATCATTGGTGATGTAAGTTTATGATAAATAAAGTATATTTTGAAAAGTACTGGGGCACTATATTTTATGAAAGTATGAGTCCCTATTACACATTTGAGGGTGTTAATTTCCCCTGCACAGTAGACCAAAGACCAAAGACTGAGAATAAGACAGACCAGCTTTAGAACTTTACAGGGAAATGTTGCAGCAGTGTGAACTGACTTGTTTCAGATGGACTCAAGTCACCTGATGGTTTTACCTTTCACTTTCACTTTCAGCAATAGCATATGCCAGCGATCATCAACTGGCAGCCCGCGGGCCGAATCTGGCCCGCCGAACCGTCCAGTCCGGCCTGCGACTGGATTCCAAAATTGTAAGGATCAAAGAGAAAATATCATGTGGTCCACACTATTAAAGCAACTGAAAACAGCAAACAACTGAGACTCTTAACTATCAGTAATCCCCATCATTTATGACTCTATTTATTCCAAAATGAGGACATACTCGCTGGAGTTTGTTTAGTGTTGTGGTGACGGCACAGATTATATTCTTTTGCAACAGCAACAGTTTCGTTTCAAATGAGGCATACAGGTGACGCATTTCGGAAGGTTGGCATAATAAATGCATACTTTTCAGTCCAGTCATCATTAAAGGATCTGTTTTCCACATCAATTTTTCGTTTCATGGCCTTTGAGAGTGCCATTTTACCTGTGATAAGAGGCCTTTTCCTTTCACCACTGTGTTTGTTTCAAGTACTCTATAAATAAAGTTGACTTGAATTGAGTTGAGGCAATATTTCTCTAACACTCCTGGTGGTTGACTGTGGTATAGGTGATAGGAGCCTGACTCATAAAGGCTAAAAATGCCCTCAGTTTTGTAATGAAATGGAAAAAAATATAAACAATAAACATCAAATACTAATGTTATGCCAAAATTAGATCATTATTTAATTTTTATTTGAGGGTCCGGCCCCCAAGGTAACTGTCAGGTAAAATTCTGGCCCTCTGACAAATAAAGTTGGTGACCCCTGGCATATACCCTTTCAATTGCCACATAGACACATCGCCTGTTTAAACAACCAATCAAAAAGTAAACAAGTCATACAAATGGGTGAAATGACAGCAGAAATGACAGAAGAGATCACCTCAGTAGTTCATCTGAGGAACACCCATGTTTGTATGACACACAAGAGTGAAATTTAAATGTACTGCCAAACTAGCAAACTGACTGCTTTCCCCCTACTTTGCTAGCATTCACCATTATTCTGCCACTCTTTTTTTAAACATACACCTCATACACATACACCTTTTATGATTTTTTTGCTGTTTCATCAAAACTTGAAATCTGACTGTGGCAAGTAACTCACCACAACTGTGCTCATTCATATCCAAGATGCTAACAATATTTTCCACCTGCATGCAACACTGTCTGAAAATTCAGCAGTTAAAAAAGAAGCAGAGAGTTGTTTCTGTAAAGACAACACACTGTCACATCTTGTTGCATTGGTGTATAGTGGCAGATTATTTTGGGTACACTGCAGAGTGGTTCATTGCTAGTCACAAGTTTTTACTGGTCTCTTCATCATCTTTGGTTTTAAATAGGCTTTAAATGATCATTGCAGGGCCACAAGGCAGTTTGAAATGTATTCCATTTATAGAAGTGTGTAGTATGTGTATGCAGTTCTGAAATCATTAGTGAGTACATAAGGAATATCTGAGGTCAGATATTTACAGGATTGTAAACTGTTGTTACCAGATTTAAATGACAAAGAACATGAGGTAGTTTGCAAGTTTTAACAGCAGAACTTTATACTAAAAAGAAAGGAAATGTTATAAAGGTACAACAGTAAATGCTTTTTAAC
The DNA here is from genome assembly GCA_029783805.1 of Acanthurus tennentii. Taxonomy (NCBI): domain Eukaryota; kingdom Metazoa; phylum Chordata; class Actinopteri; order Acanthuriformes; family Acanthuridae; genus Acanthurus; species Acanthurus tennentii. The sequence goes on along the minus strand of JAPZDZ010000012.1, from coordinate 27,801,587 downwards.
ATTTACTTTATCATTTGACCTTCAATCAACCACACAGAGAACATAAGTACAAAACATGTAATGTGTGGAAAAGATAAGACTGAAGTAGATAGGTAAGAGTGTAACCAATTAAGTGTGTATCTAGACTTAAAGAGAGCAGTTTGGGGATTATGATTTTGTGATCACAGTATCAGATGCTTTTGTGAGGTCAGTGAAGAAAGACAACAGCACATAAGAGATTATATCAGTGGCTTAAACTACAGACTGCCATGTTTAGTATGTTAAATTAATCAATAGTGATGTTTGCATAGTTGAAAACTGGCCAATAATTTCAGGTTTTTCCAAAGAAAGTATGTTTAGATATTGGATAGTAATTGTTGAAACTGGTCACATTAACACTTTATTGTGAGAGCACTACTCAGGTGCTTTTTCATGAAGCATTTTTTTTCTTTTACATAAATGTATAAATTTATGTGTTTACGTGCTTTAAGTGTTAAGATTTTTTACCCCTCCCAAAAGTTATCTAGTTCAGTAACTGGCCATCATGGCACAGAGTGACTTATATAGTGACACTATTTTACCCATTAAAAGCTTGTATGCCATTAAGATGATAAGCTGTTAATTTAAGGCTAAAGAGTTACAGTGTTACTTTAACATAAGCAAATTACTGCATACCAAATGAAAATTTGTTGTTAAAAAAAGATGGCACATTTGGGACTCCCAAGATAAAATCTGTCTTCTCAGTCTCTCTTGTCTTCAACAGTCTTGCCTATGGTGTCCTCATCTTTTTGCATGTTCCTCCAAAACTAAAATCTCCTGGCAGTTAAATAAAGTCTGAATCACCAGCCCCCTTAGTGATACATCAGTATGACCCTGCTTCCTTTTCCTGCCTAACAACACCAATTTCTGCAACACATTATCATAACAATATGGTATCAGGCAATGATCTTATGCTAATGTATGCTGTATACTTATTGCACAGAATAACCTAGTGGTAAAGGGCCACTCTTTGATTAAAAATAATAAATAATAATAATTGGTGTTTCTAAATGAAACCCTACTATAAAATCATCTCTTTACTAGACCAAAACAAAACACTTTTGAGTTACCAGAACACTCAAATCAAGATATCAGGCTTGTGACAACAAGAATAAGGGTCCAAAGCCATGCTTGTGGCTCTGTTGGACTGCAGTAAGTGTTTTCATGCTTACATGCCAATGCCATGCATGTTAATGTAAAGGTGCCCTATGCTGAATTAATGTGAACAAAATTCTTTTCATATTTAATGTTCACCAAAAACTAACTAAAACTGTTTTGAATTAAAATATTTCTTTGATGGTGACAATGTACAAAAGCTAAAATGGTTGCTATAAGATTACAATTTAACCGACATGAAGAGGCAAAAATTCAAAAATTCAATCTACTGGTGGTGCTAGAGGCAAAGTCAAGTGTGCTTATTGATAAAATCTTCTAAATTGATGCAAATGCAGTACTTTGTCTAATTTGGATCTATTTTTGGGTCCATTAATATGAAAAAAAATCTCAAGGACCCCCCCCCGAAGAACACACATCTGTTGTTACTTTTTATTATAGGGCATGTGCATCACGTTTTACTCCGATTCTGTACGTTCTCTCGTCGGCGCAAGGATCCAGAAGAATGGCCTCTCTTTCATTCTGTCTGTCTGTCTATCTGTCTCTCTCTCCGTACTCTAGACTGTTTTAAAGTCTCTGCCAGACTTGGGCTTGCATGCCACTTCCTGGACGGTCAGGGTAATGGAAAGCTTCCAGCGCCTCACCATCACACCACGAACAACGACTCTACCCTCTCTGTGTGCCCGAGCAGCTCTGCCTCTCTCGACACAGCCGCAAGACCGACGCGCTGTGTGGACCATCGCTGCTAGTCTTCCCTATCCCGCTTTTCCTTAGCTGCATGTACACGCGCATTCACAACCATTATTATCACAGTGTTATGCACATATTTGGGGACATCGAGTGGATATTTTGGACGGACATTATCTTAACTGGACCTCTAAAATTTCTCCACCCTCCATCTCCGCCGTGTCCAGTCTCCATCTGCGCTGCATCACCGGCGCTGCTTTTTACGCAAAGAAGACGTTGCTAATTTGTCTACAAAAGGGAGACACTCAACAGTTGTTGCTGCTTATTGTTTGTATGTCGCCGTGCACATTGCTACCATGTGGAGGCTGCTGCAATCGTTTTGTTGCTTCTGGTGGATTTGCTCTATCATTTTGCCAGCCTTCGTGTTCCTCTGGGCCGAGTGCCATCCTGGTAAGTTCACATCACTCCAAGTCCAACAGTGGGCTTTTTTCATGGTTATGACCACAAAGGCATGTGGTTAATATAGGATTGTCAGGATGACGTTTCTACAGTAGACCGACTTATGAAGTTAAATACCCTTATTGTATATCATGTAACTGGTCACTGATAGAGAATTTCTCTACGTCGACGGGAAACAGTTAAAGAGCAGTAAATTAAAGGATCGTATGCTTTGAATGGTTTGAGGCCCTAATACCCATGTAAAGCACAACGTTAGTACAGTAGCACATTTCTCCCACTTTTATTTCCTCTGGTGGCTTTTCCGATTTTCTTATTTTTTTCAATACTCTTAAAACTAAACTAGGGGAAAAAACAGTGGCCTGGAATTTTAAAAAGAGCAGTCAGAAGGCTAGATTGGTAGTCGGGTCAAATTGAAAGATAAAACAAGGATGATATGATGCCTTGACAGCCAGCGGAGTGTAAGCCAAAGCTGGTATCTCATCGCTTAAAAAAGACAGCCTGGCTGTGCAGCCTATTCTTCCAAGTCTTCACTCCTGTTCAGTCATGCCAAGAACCCTAAATTGTTGTTGAGGATCAAATCTTTACAGAGAGACAAGCATATCTCAGATCCCCTCTGTTTTGGGGGTTCTCATGTAGACCTCTTAGAAGGAACTCAAAATCATAACTTCCGACTCTAGATACTCTACTTGGTGCTTGGGGGGAAAACACTGTTCCTAAGCTTAGGCAAATTAATGCATAATGCAATGGAAATATTTCCCAATTACTTTTTAAAAGGAACGCTCTATTTCATTTGGACCTAATCAAAGAACTCTGGGCCCTGGACCCTTGATCCAAAGCCTCCAGTGTTTACAACCTCAGGAGCTAACACCTGAAGAAGAACACTACCATCTCTGTTGCTGTTACTCTGAGACTATGTGCAGAAGGATTCAGTTGTATAAAATTGGGAAATAAATCCAGCAGTTCAAATTTGACCTTGACTAGAAGGTCCACATAAGCTACATTCCTTTAGCTGTTAAAGCACCTGGAAATGTTACAGGCTGCTCAAGAGCTTTATGTGTTAAATTCTGAAGTTACAATCCTCTCATGGTAACCATCACCTATCCCTGACAATAGATTTATACTATATGCATATGTGATAATGATTCAGCAAGGAAGGCTGTCTGGGACAACAGCAGAATTAACTAATATTTGAAACAGTTTAAACAATATGGATAAAATATTAGAAATATCAGAAATATGCCAATATTTCTACCAATTACCTTTGTATCAGTATCATGAGTTCATGACAAAATGGCACTTTCTGAAGATATTTTCTCACAAAAAAAAACAAGTTAGAAAAAATGTCTTCATGTATGTAAACTGATTTACTGATTTTTTCATTAATAAGAGAAGACAGATGAGCCCAGGAATTAAATTAAGCTTGAAAAATAAATATATTACAACAGTATGATGAGCTGTACATTATGATAACAGAAAACCCCTGACATTTTCTAAGAGTTGTGTCATGTTCTGATTTTGATAGTGCAGTAAAGAAAAGAAAAGCATTGTGAAAAAACAGGAGTCATTAATTTTTCTTTGTCCAGTTAAAAAAAATAAAATATTTATTTCACTGAGTCATACATTTTCCAAGAAAAGCAAATAAATCACACACATATTTAATTTTATGACCATATTTTTAAAAGTGGCCCATTTTAAAATAATATGCAAGTGAAAACTTTACTTGACATGTGAATCTCCTCAGGCTACTCTGATGTTGTAATTCACCAAGCTTGTAAAGTAGCCCAGTCGCGTAAAGATATGACTCATTATCAAATAGCTGGTTAGTCAGACAGCATTAGCCTACTTTTCAACATGCTTAGATCAGCTTTTTATATTCCTTATTAGTGTCAAGATATGTCTCAAACTTAACAAACACACACACATATATACACACAGGATGAGAAAGAATTTGAGAGCAAAGACGACAATGCCTTGTTGACCCATAAACACTATCACTGCATCAACAAATTCATACCAGTATTATGATACTGTCATGATTAATAGACTGACTATCATTTTTGGAAATGGGGCACATGTTAGACATAGGAATTTTGTCATCTGCCCCTCTATCACCCTTAATTTATCGTGTGTTCTATCTGATCACAAATCCAGAGGTGAATTAAAGTGAGCAAAGTTGGAGATCTGATGTGATAGATGATTGGATGGATGGATAGTTGGATGGAAATTGGATGGGTGAATGGAAAAAAAAAGTTTGTGCCACAGGTTAAAAATCAATATACTTGTGGTGCTCAATGGAAAATGTGAGACTTATTTGTACACAGAAAAATGAAGCCACTTGGTTTTCAACAGACTTAATATCTAAGATAATTAAAACAAAATACATTAAGAAACTGTAGTAAAGATGCAGTAGTTACTAATGAATAGGGAATGGGATTTTTTTACATATCAAAATGATGCATGTCAAAACCATTTGCATGTCGTTTCCTATTTTTAAAAAGTAAAAACTGAATACAAACAATGAATACAAACATCTTTTTTTTTTTAGTCTAGGAAATAAACTTAAATGACGAGTAAAAAAGGAAAAAATGACAGATGATTGATAGATGGATATTAAATGCCTTAGCAACATTGCAAATTTCTGCAGAAGAATTTGTGGTTCCTCTGTCCCTCTATGTGACCTCCTCTTTCATGCTCCTTTTTCCCTTTTGCTTGACCACATGCTGCCATGATACTGACTTCAACAAAAACAAAGGTGGCTTGTTCATGCTATTGATTGGTAGATCATGTAGAAACAGAAATGTGTGTGCTTTGTCCTGCTGGGTATCATCATATGCTGGCTTTCAGTGCAGCTCTCCTTACCTGAAGCTCACTCTTCCTTTCCATTAATATGGCCTTTAGCCATGAGATTTGGTTGGAAAAGCACAGGGAAGAGGCATGATCAGCTTTTATTAAAAATGTCACGCACTGGACACATATAATGGTGGAATGCTTTTTGTAGCTATAGATGCAAATAATACTTTATGTACATCAAAAAAGTGACTTAAAAAGAGTTCAGGTTCTTTGAAGATTTACACTTTGTATGAAGAATTGCAGTGTTTGCTGATGGACTATATGTGAAGATACAGCTATACATTCAAGTAAAACCATTAATCATAGGTTGATTTATTTTCTAATAAAAATCTAATATGTTTTTAATTTAATCCTTATGTCTCTTACTGAGTCCTAAAATATTTTTTCTAAAAACAAAAACAGGCCAACATAAAAAAACAACAACAAACTACTAACCAACACTGTACACTTAATCAAGTCTTTGTCCGATACAAATTAGTTAGTAACAGAAAATGAATGTTTGTATTGTAACAGAAATAAACGATCGGCCATCTGAATTATGAGTGACAGTAATTAAAAACAAGATTTAGATTTATTGAAAAGATTACTGAACATTACACTCAAGACACATCGACCATAAATTAAATAGACACAGAAGAGCATCTCATGATGGAAATAAATGAATAACGTATTTTTAGCTCTGTTTGAATGTTTGGATGATCACATTTGTCTCAATACTGAGTCTGCCTTATTAATCTTACCAACTTTACTAAGATGTTGTGAAGTTTCTAACTTGCCATACATACCATATGCACTGACAAAGCTAAAGGAATGGAAAAAAACCCAACTGTGAATTATTCTGTTGATTTATCTCACTTTATGTATATGCAGCTTTGTGTTTAATGCTAATTTGTACTGCTCATCTTTGATATGCTATCTTGTGACTTTATTTGCTTGGTGGCTGTGACACCCATAAATGGTCTCAGCTCCAACTGGCATTGTTGGGAGACCATGGGTGTTTTATCCTCTGAGCTTTCGAAGAGTAGAGTGCATTGTTCATCTTGAGTCTACCTTAATAATGTCATACCCTACTGCAAGGCAATACTTGCAGTGATTTAGCCAGAAAATACAGAAAGTTTGTGCTGCCTTGTCGTGCCTACGCAAGTGACCTGACTGCTGCCAACGTACTCCTAGTTGCCAACATCATGGCTGGTTTACAGCCTCACAAGCATCTGTTCCTTCTTGTTTTTTTTGTTCTTTTTATGTTTTTTGTTTGTTTTTTGTTTCTTTGTGTTTTGTGCAGGGGGTGGGGTTGGCAGTGGCACTGAACATCACCACAGGGTGTCCACCAGCTGACACAGAGCATCACTTTCCCATTCCCATCTGTGGTGTGCAGTGTCACTGTTGAAGCAACACATCCCTGTCACTTCAGCCCTGGGTTAATCAAACGTGAAAGAGAGGAATAAAGAGAGAGAAGGAAGAAGACAGAGGGGACAGGCAAAGAAAGAGGTGGTTAGCCTTCAGTTTGTCGCCTTCTGCTGTGAAAAATGAATAGGCCCTGTCACTTCTGACTGAGAGGAATACAGAACAGTCATTGTAATTTCACAACAGGGGCCTCAGCTAACATATCTTTTCACCCCCACAAATACACACATCCTTCCTTTCATTTAGCTCTGTCTCTTTCCTCTATTAATTTTTTTAACTCACTCTGCTCTGTGCTTTTAGAGTGTATATGTACATACACGTGTACCAGCTTTATTTAAATGCTGGGACAAATGAGACAAGTCGGTTTGTTAACGATTCAAAGCAAGACTCCGTATCATGAACCTTTCTTCTTGTGCCTTTTTGTCTCAGCAATGCTCAGAGAACACTGACATTTAGGGGAGGGATTGGATATGCTCCTTGGCCCTTAGTGGCGAACGTTATTATCATCATCATCAGCTCAGTGCTCACCAAGCTATTATCTGGCCTCCACTGTGGCCAGTAAAATGCTTGCATGTCAGCTCACGGGTCACTTTATCAGTCAACGTGGGGCCTATCAGAGCCACCCCAGCTTTCTGTAATCGATTGATTAAGAGATACTGTGTCATGTTTGTGTGTGTATGTGTTTTTGAGATTTGTGTTAGTAACTTTATGTTTGTGGGTGAGTGTGTATCTACCTGCGTGTTTGTGTGTGTGCATGGGTGTGCTGGGGGTGGGGGGAGGGTCAAGTAGATTTCCATGTAGGATGTTGCTTTATCTTTCACCTTGTCATTACCAGGTAGTTGCTGGAGAGAGAGAGAGAGAGAGAGAGGATCCTTAGATAGATAAAAAGTGAAAAGAATAGAACATCCCTTCTATTGATTTTCTAATGATGCTGCAGCCCTTGTTGCACAAAGAGGAGAACTTAAGATAAAAAAGTCTGATAAAGATGGTAATGATGATATTAAGTGCAGAGGCCCTATTGATATTTTTAGAATATGAGGGATGAAGCTGAGCATAGAGCATTGTCTTATTTTGTCTTGTAATCAGCGTCTCTGTTCAGCTGAGCATGTCTCTTGGAGTTTTTACTCATTTGTCATCAGTTTTTTTGCTTTGCATTTCATAAGCTCTTTCCCCTACATCGCAGCCTTAAAATGAAGAATACTTAGGGGTCCTATATTATACAAAATACACTGTTTCATGTTTTTTCCAATGAAAATATGTGTCCCCAGCCTGTTTACAGACACCCCAAAAATGAGAAAAATGCATATTCTCCCTGTCTTGCTCGCTCCAACTTTTGGAAAATGTAAGCCCACGAGCTCTGTTTCATATTTGCTCCCTTTGTGATGTCAAGAGAGGAGTTGGCCACACTTCCAGCTAGATGACACTTCCAGTGCTGGGTGTCTGTACCGCCCCCTGAATTCAAGTGTGTCCACCCTACAGTTAACATTGTTTCCCTCGCTAAGGGGCTTCAGTAGATTAACAAAGATGTTCAATGTGCATGCAAAATGCACTAATTGCTCTGTTTTTGGCTGCAGGAACAAGCGCAAAAGTCTTTGTCCTCTCCTAAATTTGGACCTAATGAAAACCCAGTTTTCTTTTAATGTTAATTCCGCCTCAGTAGGTCTTGTTTGCTTCCAACAGGGTGTGGTTTTAGCTGCCATATGTTATGTTTCCGTCTGTCATTATTACCATCATGCTCCTGATGTAGAGGTTTCATTCAGACATCTGACTAATGCTCTTGGAAAAACCTTATATCAGTTCTCTAACATACTTTTGAGTCATCAAAAATGGGTAGTAACTTTGTACACTTTAGCCACAAAAATGCATTCATGGTACTAAATACTGAAAAGCAAGCAGTACCGGACATGGGAAACATCTTTGTCTGAGCACATCTGTAATTTTGTTTTGTTCTTCTGTTTTATTGGGGCAGCTGTAACTAAGGAGGTGGAGCAGGTTGTCTGCTTATTGACAGGTCGAGGGTTTGATCCCTCGATCCCTTTGATGAGCTGTTTGGCACTTGGTAGAGAAGACACCTGGCATTAGTATGTGAATGTGTCTATAAATAGGTGAATGCTGACTTTTATTGTAAAAAGCGCTTTGAGTTATCAAAAGATTAGAAAAGTGCTGAATATGCACAGTCAATCAATTTACCATTTATGTCTGTTACCAGAAATTTTCTGATTTAATTTAAATTATTAAACATTAATTTAAACACACAACAAGAAAGAAAAACCACATCAAAGAACACATCTATATTACAACCACCATCCCACCCATGACTATACACATAAGCCTGAAGGAATTCAGAAATTTACCTGAATACAAATGAGTATTTTTACTTCAGGCAAAGTTACTTCACAGCAAAGTGAATGACATACCATTTGACAATCATCGACTTACAAAATTGCTATGAAAATTGCTATAAAACTGCCTTAGCAAATTGTTTCTTTTTACACATCAAGCTGATAGAGGGTAGCATTCTTACTGATTTGGGCTGTTTTTAACCACCAGAAGAGTGCAGGTTCAACATTCACTGTCTTTGAATTCTTTTTTGGTATCCATCAATTCTTAAGAAAAATAATGGTCTCTTTAACAGCTAAATGCTCTCCTGTGTTGCCCTGCTAATCGCCTCCTTTGTTTGTCTGCTGTTTGGTGCTAGGCAAACCTAAAACAAGTAACTACAAGGACTAAAAAAGCTGTAGTATTAAAGGACACCTCAAAGTTGAATATAGCTTTGTCACTGCAGTTGACCTCCTGTAAATAACGTTGTCATTTGATCCTTTGTAAATATCAAGTACATTTCAAGTGTTTTTAAGGATTTCTTAGATAAAAAAAATAAAAAAAAGTAAAGGCTTGTTATAGGTTTTTTTGGTAGCAAAACACAAGTATTGTATTAACTAAAGTTGAAAAACAAGTCAAGCATTACCCTGCCTGACAGGCACAATTAATTAAATGTACTTCTGCCAAAAAGCCTCTTAACTACTCCCTTTTTTGTCTCCATTCTCTCTTGGTAAAGCAGTAAATGCTGCAAGACACCCTGGCAGGCCATGGTGGTGTGCAGGAAGAAAATAGAAGAAAAACAAAGAGAAATGAGAAAGACATAATGACAGCACGAGATGCTGATGAAAGTGGAGAGCCAACCCATTTTTTCTATTTTGCTTAACGTGTTGCCAGGGGAGCTTCTGTGTTACTGTGCAGAGCCATTGAGTGTTAAGAGGAGCTTAGACTGACAGGCTGTCGGCCAGCATGGAGGCTGACAAGGCTAACCAACGATGACACTAACCAAACATTTGGAGGTGAAGGGAACAGATGAGGTGGGAAAACAAATGGACATGATAAAAGCCAAGAAAGGAGTTTACACTCCAAGTGCCCCCTTGAATGAAACTTGTGAGCCAGTTATTTTGGAAGCTGTAAGATGCAATTTGATGGGATATTTCTGAAAGAGAGGTTTCCGACAGTTGCTGGGTGGTGTTCTTTTTTGGCCACAGGCCTTCCTGCACCTTCTGCCACTGCGTTGGCACATGTCAGGACTTTCAGACACTTTGTGTTCTTTTGTCAGGCTCGATAGGTGGCAATTCACTCTGGAGCTGTGACAGCTCTCTGACACAACAGTGAAAGGTGTAGATGGGTGTTCCTGCCATTTCCCAGAACGTTTTCTCATTTTGAATGGTGTATTGCACTCCACTCGACTTTCATCAGTCATTCTTGTTGACGGTGGAATTGAAGCAGCTGCTTTCTCCTTGTGAAAGGTAAAAGAAATGTCAGTTAGATAACAGTCCCAATATTTTACTCTACAGTAACAAGTAATTGTGTTTTTACTCATTTTTTTCTTACTCTTGTCTCATTACCTTACTTCTTTCCAATATTGTTTTTCACTTTTTTGCTCAACTATAAAATTTAGAAAAACATGTCACTTTCTTTTGTTTATGTTTATATTCCCATTTCTCCTTTCATCCACCTTTCTTATTATTTTCTTCCTCACCCTTTTTCCCCAACAATTTTTTGTTCTTTCCTCTCTCTTTCTTTTCTTTTTTTACCCTTTTTTTCACTTCTTTGTTTCCCGTCCATTATTTCTTTTATGTACTTTTCCCAAATTATTTTGCCATTTTGTGTCTCCCATCATTCTTTGATTTCCTGTTTTTCTTCTTTCTTTTTCTGTCTTTTTACCTGCCCATTGTTACTTTGGGATCAGGATGGATCTTAAAGTTGGCATTAGGATGCGGCATGTTAAGGACACACAAGGACGCCTTATAAAATCTCCTCCTTGGTTTTTAATCAGGAAATAAATATGATATTATCATTTAATTAAGATAAAAAGCCTTGGCTTTGACTCAAACATTTAGAGAAAAATCAAACTGGCAATTAAAAGCCTGGGTCTTATTTTGTTGTTTTGCCCATCATACCCTGAGTTCTGAATCATCTCACTGAGTTAATTGCTGAGATCTGGCATCTAGTACAGAGCACAGTAAAGCAGTACCACAAGAAACCAGATGTTCACATAGTTTTAAACAAACAGGCCATGGGAAAGCACCAGTTTTGAACCCCAAGACCAGTTAACACATTATCAAGAGTATAACTCACTAATTAACTTTTTCATAAAGTTGCTCAAATTACAAAAACTAGATTTAAGATTGGATTTGTAGAGGCCCAATTTGTCACATAAAGCAAGGATTACAAACTGGAGGGTTAAGTTTAGAGGAACTGGATAATTAATAGGCCAGATGGGATCCATCAAACTTGTGCTAAAGAGTTGCATTTTTGGGAGAATAAGGATCCTGTGGTTTTGGTGCTTGGTCCAAAGAGACTAATTTTAGGATATCACAGCCTCTGTTCTTGCAGTTTTGACAGTTTTGTTCATTCACATTAGCAGCATAGCTTTAGGGGTTCAAAAGTTAGTCAGTAAGTGTTTTTGGTTAGAACTTGATTAGAACTTTAATTAGGATCTGATTGAATTTCATGATAAAGGGCTTGGACATTCATGGTCCTGAAAGAACACATCTGACTCTCTGTGGTGAACCCCCAGACTTTTTATATAGTGACACTAAATGATTGATGTTTTTTTTAACTGTTTATTTATTTGTTTTTTTTAAACTTACATTTAATTTGTTCTGACATGCATGTTCATAACAATAGAAATTGTTCAATCACACTGGTAACCCCTTAACTTTTATTTAATGCAGCTCCTTGCAGCTCTGTTGTTGGGTATTTTTTAAAATGCATCTGGCTTATGACTTAACAAGCTACTTGCCAAACTTAACCACATATATTTTCTTGCAATACTAGTTAAAAATGTCAGCCATGGCATACAGTGGCTAATTTAAGATGGAGTAAGTAAACCTTAGACCAGTTTTCTATGTGGCAGAAATTACGGCATGAATGAAACCTAAATGAAACCTGCTGATTTTTTTGAGTATTTTCAAAGATTAAAAACAAAGTTAGAGCTTGGTGTAGAAAAAAACAGAAAGTGTTTTGTTTACAAAGTTTACAAAGCTCTAGCACTCAGAATTCTACCTCTGGATTTTTACCAGGCATTAATTTCACAAGGCTACCACTAGATCAGACCACCATTCTCTCTCCTGCCTCCTACTCCTTAAATTAATTTTTGCACTCCAACCCCCGCCAATCTCTTGTAAGACGTGTTGGAGTCAAGACCTTGAGCAGACCCACTATTTAACCAACTGGGCACAAGCCAGCACCACAACACTGAAATTTATTGAATCCCTCCATAAACAAACTTGAAAATACTTGATAAAAAAAACCCAAAGTTACCACCACTACAGCATACTTACCAAACACCATCTTTTGAGCTGGGATAATCTCATGAAGTGTTCTGATGCATCTCTTGTTTTTGAAATTTTTACTGGTATGGTATTTATCAAACAGAATGCTAAAACCAGAGACACACTAGATCTGTCACGAGAGGTCACTGTGTCATTCCATATAGAACAAGCTCTTTCAGATAGTCTGCATTCTCTGTGAAAGCAGTGCGTTTCTGAAATACTCTGCCTTCACACATACGTACCCAAAACACATACATAACATTGAAACATAGTCTTAGGGATTGGCTTATTGTGAATCAGGTGTGTGAACATTATATGTAA
>JAPZDZ010000012.1:27772213-27783424 GCA_029783805.1 Acanthurus tennentii | reverse complement strand
TTAATTTTCTTATTTGCAAAACAAAATGCATTAGTTTGTGAATGATGTTTTGCAATTACAAAACACACTGAGTTTTTTTGTGAATCGTTGGGCGTGAGAAAAACATGTTTTGTGAGTTTGTGAGGTTTTGGCATGATTTTAACTCCATAGTATTTTGGTAATTAACTGCTTTGCTCATCTATTTTCTGTTGTTCTGTCATTTAAAACTCTCCTGTGCTATTTATTTTTCATTTTATTAGTTATTATAATAGCTTGACAAAGTTGACAGTTGAAAAATGGCTTGCTGACAAACTCTGGCATGCTCACAGAATGTGTGTTGTCCTCATAAATAAATGAAATAAAATTTTCAATGAAAGAGGGATTGTGGGGAAAATATTACTCAATTAAGTGTCAGTAATAAAATTTCATTTTGACACTGTTGATTAAAAATCTTGATTGATACTCAGCTTCTATAGGACGTAACAATAAATCATATGACACATGGCATATATGTGACTGATCTTGTAAAATCTCAGCTTTACTTGGGCAACTGTGGACCTGGTGAATTTTGTCCCTGTTGGCTGTCTTTCTATCATAACTCTCTTCATGGTGCTCTTCCCCTTGGTCTTTGATCTGATAACGCAACACTCTACAATGATAACTATGAAAACAATGTCGATAGTAATGCAAAGACAATGCAACAACCACCACACTTCGTGCTACCATTGAATTCAGATATTTTTTTCTAACTGCAGCTAAGCTATCTTACAAATTGTTTTGGCCCTATAGCTCTCTGTAATTAATTCAGGGACCTGTTTTGGTCTGTTTGCCAAGCTAAAAGCTGAAGATGTGAAAGAGCCTTCTGACTCAGCATCTCCTTCTTCCTTTTTGTCTTTGTTCAGTCTCTCTTGTGTTTCTTAAGCTTGGCTGGCTGACAACCCTCAGAGATTTGCTTTCTGTTGAAGCTAAAGATGGTCACAGGTCAGAGGTCGGTAGAATAGGAAATGTGCTTTAACTACCCTTTTGGCTGAGTGTTTGCTTGCTTGTTGTAAAGACTTTCTTTGCCCTTGAAGTTCAACTATTTTTTTCGTTCTGATTCATTGCTGCTTTGCATATCAAGACTGAAGAATGTGTGTGTGAGTACATGTCTGTTTAAATCTGTCTTGCGTTGCTGGGCTGCAGTGACTGAAGTCTCAGAGCATCATGGCATTGCTCTGACACTGTGTTTTCATCTCGCTAAGCAGTCCAAGTTGCAGCTGTCTACACCTTTGTCAACATACAAATAAAACAAACGTTCACATACACACAAGAACACAATTTGGTCACACTGGCTGATTCACACACATAAAAGCTGCCCAGTTCCAGTGAGCTGTCTGAGTTGGGAGTATGGGAGTTGGGAGTGTGAGACAGAAAACTGATGTTTGCGTCAATCATATTGTAACCAGACTTTGTTTATTTGCACTTAGTGGACTGAAATGAAATAAGGTTTTTATGTCCCTTGCAATTAAACACCAACCTACCTCTCCTCCTTCTCTTTGCCAACTCTCTTTCTCTTTCTCTATCATTCTTTATCTTATTCTTCTGTTTATGTCCACTTTTCTGAACCTTTTTCTCTTTGCCAACAGACAACACCTTTTCCTGTTTTGTTTATTTCCTTCACCTTCTGCCATGCTTGCCATCTGTTTTTGCCTTTCAAGTAGTGGCCATAATGCAGCAACTATTGAGACATTAACACTGTTCAAAAAGCCTGCAAACCTGACATAACACATTAAGGAGTTGTTGGTTCTTTCCCAAGTCCTGTCTATATATGTGCTGAAAGACCCTGAACACCATCCTCTCAGGACAGCTCCTCAAAATGCAAATGTGAACAAGGTGTGTGTTTGTGTATGTGTTAATTTTAATTTAAATACAGCGTATGTATTTTTAAAGCTTTCCTGAGGGACGGTTTTGTCAATTTAAATGTATATATTGTAGAGAGCATAATTATTTAATGTTATAATTAGTGAATATACTGTCAAAGTTTTCATATTTCTGTCATTCTGCCCCTGCCTTTGTATGAGCATCTTTCTTTCTCCTGACTGATGCTAATGGGCCCTTAGCAGCCCACAAAAAAATGAATTAGATTACATGTTTGGAAGGAAGAAGAGTCACCCTCATCCTGTTATAACACAGAAATAAGCACCTATTAATCCCAAAGTCCAGTGGGAAAAAATAAAACTGGTGCCCCTCATCGGAATCATATGCGTATCTCACATCTGCTCTTTTGTTTTTGTCTTTCCTTTTACACTTAAAGGGATGAGTGTAAGAGGTTAAGAGTATAATTTACCCCCCAAGTCATTCATCTTGCGCTTATTGATTCAATCTTAAATTTAACGTTCAGATTTGCACCAACTCCATTTCAAAGTAATACCAGTGCAGTCAATAAGTGGGAGCTGTACCAGTAATGTGTAGATTTAATGTAGGTTTATTGGAATGCACCATTAAGCACGAGCAGGACTGTGGAATAGAGGGTTGGAGGGTTGAGGAGGGGTTGGACATCTATCATCCTGTCATGTGTTCAGCCAGCAGTGATAGGAACAGAATAGGGGACAAAGTACTCCTCCAGTAAATTCATCATCTCCTCATTTTTATCTCTCCTTTTACAGGGAGTCCCAAGGAGGAGAGGAATCAGGGTGTCTGCACATGTGTGTGTGTGAAAGTGTGTCTTTGTGTGTGGAGATTATCCATAGTGAAATATGGCCCCCCTGTCAGTCTGACTGAATCAGGAATGAGATGACATTCTCCTTTCTTCATGCTCCATGAACAGCAGATGGAAAGATTGAGATATGGTGGCTGATAGGTGTTTGGGTGTACGTCATTTATAGATGTTTATAGCAGAAGTGTGGAAATTCTGGTAGATAAAGAAGATAGAAAATAGAGGTGAGCCCAGTGGTATGCATATTATGCTTAAGTGGGCCCTTTAAAAAAATATTTGGCCTCCTCTGTCACAGATGTGGCCATATTGAACTTAATGCAGATGGAGTCCTTTGTTCAGAAATCATAGGTTTTGTCATGATTTTAATTTCTTACTTGCATAAAAACGATTACTGCCCATAAATTCATATTGAAATCAAGAAAAGTATTTTGTGGTGAAAAATAAAATAAAATTTGGTGAAACAGACCTGTTACACAGAACACACTAAAATGCATTTTGCTTTTTTCCCGTGTTTTTTTTTTAGTTAGTTCAGGGTTTATTTTGGAAAACCACAGCAAGGTGCCTCATCATACTCCTATGCCTCCTTGCACGGGAACATGATGAGTCTGTTCCTTGGACACAACTCACTACCTGTGAAGAGGATCTTAAATATATTGCATGTCTTAAGCCCAGAGGAAGGTAGAATGTGCCTTCTGGCTTCCAAGCATCTCAGTAGCTGCTGTACAGAGTGTCCATAAAATGTCACCTGAGGCAGAAGTCATCTGGAAGGATACAAGCATCTTGCAATACTTTATCTAATGGTATACAACTGATACCTAAGTCTTGTGTACTAAGCCATTAGCTGGTATACAGTGCATCAAATAGGCAGTCAAACAGTAAAAATGCATAACTCATTTTTCTCAGCTGATGGTGAAGTGTCTTGCATCTGCTGCTGTTTCATAATATACTATCTACCATCCCTCCAAAAACCCAAGACATCCTCAACCAACCATTAGCATCGAAGGTTTTCATTGAAAGGTTTTCTTAAAAGAAAACCTGTGCTCAGTGAAAGAGTAAGTTCAAATAATGCATTTCTGAAGCATACTATGTCTGTCATCTCATTGTCAGTTCATTTTTACAGATAAACTTGTTTTGTCAGCAGTATCCATTTACATGAATGTAAATTGCATGTAAACTTTGATTTCTTGCACACTCTGCTTAAAAAGGTCATTTTAATGTGTCATACAGCAGCGCCAAAGCAAAACATTGAGACAGAAATTCTAAATTTTTTTCACAAACAAATTAAAGCAAAAAAAGGGTTTAATACTTGCCTTTTGAAAACTGAGCTACATCATTTTTTGATATTGTTGTAGACAGGGTGCAACCCTTTTTTCTCCTCTAATTGCTTTCAATATGACAAAGGTACTTGGCCTCATTTACATTATGGTGTTTGGATTGAATTATTCCATCACAGAACTGTTTTTATGTCTGTGTAGTCATATGATGACAATACAAGATCAACCTGTAATAGAATTGATTATGGGATTTGTTTATTTTATTGTTGAACAACTACCATTGCAGAGGAATATCAATCAAGCAGAAATCTTAGGGGACAATATTTGTTTTAAAGTCTTTTCTCACCCCGTGTGGCTATAGAATTTATGCCTCCATCAGTTCTTCCTTAATGCACAGAAATTGTGTGTGTATGTGAGATATATGCCTCCAATCAGTCTCTTTACTGTTCTGGTGCTGAGCATGAGATGTGAGGTGTTTAATTCCATCAGTCAGGATTACATGCACACACATACACAGCAGAAGAACAGCTCACTTGGTGGGCTGAGTGATAGGTGGGATTTCATCACTGACAAAACAGTTCTTTCATCAAACTGGAAACACCAAACTCCAGCTGCTCACAGTGTGACAGGCAAGGGTCACTTTGATCTCAGCTCCTATTTTAAATGACAGTTTTTATCTATTACCTGAACTCAGTGAAGCAACTCTTTGTTGTTCTGTGAAGCTAACTGTCTAGACTTAACTGAAAATGATGTCTTTTTGGCAGATATTGTTTCAGAAGCACTGTGTACAGAATATAGTGAAATAAAAACCTCCTCAGTACCACATTTGCTCACTGGTACCCATAACTTGTTTTACACAACAACCTTACTGTGTTAAATACTGACTTGTTGTTTTTTTTTTTAAAACCGATTAGAGTATTTTAATATTTTTCATGCAGAATAAATAATTAGTGTATCTGAAAATGAGACAATACTTGTAAATAAGAGTCTAATCCGACAATTGTGACATTCCTTTAACTACACATTTATTTTATTTACTAGTAACCCTTATGCTTCAGACAGAGGAAATTCAAATGATTAACAGGTGATAATCCTCTCTATATCTGTGCTCCTCAGAGGATGAACTCTCCCTGTATTTTTACATGCACCAAAGGTTCCTTTTGTCCACTTGCAAGCCAAATATAAACTGCACATCGGATCTCTTATAATCTGACAGACAGATTGTTAGTAAAATCTGTTGGGCATGCTCAAATCTATGGCCCTCTGACCTAAAAGACCAACTGACCTTTTCTTTAGCTCATTTTTGTTTTCACCTCCACACCTGCCAATTATCTGAGCAGGCAAAGTCACCAGTTTGTCCTATCTCATCCAACTACTTCATAATTAAGAATGTGGGGCACATTTTATCCTTTAGAGGCTACAAGCATGAATTAGGGAACTTCTAAAACAGAGACACATTATTAGATATTGAGCCCATCATTCACCACTTATGGCACAGGATAGCTGGTGTTAGCTCGCACCGGCACACACACATCCACGCACACACACACACACGTACTGTCCCACCTTTTAAGCCCCTTCCCTGCTACCTCCACCCCTCATCTCCCTCTATAATTAGATTGGGCTGCTCCCAAGAGAAATATACTTGCCAGGTAGCTTTTTTTTTTAATCTGTCGTTCCAAGGAATGGCTCCAGAGGCTTTAGTCATTTATTAGCTGGATTCACCTCACCACTCTCACACCTTATCGCAAATTGCTGGGAGCAGGTTAACATTAAATGTGTAATTGATGGAGTATTTATGCATTTCCACCAGTCAGTCTGGCTGCAAGAGGTTGTTGACTTGTCCAAGATCCATGTCATGGCAGCAAGTCACTGGTGGTAAAAAAGACAAATTTGAATTTCCACATAACAGTGCTTGTAGGTATAATTTTATTAATGCATTTATTTATTTATTTACAATGCTGTGGAAATTTTCCCAGTCTGCCTATAGAGAGTCAAAGAACAAGACTGGAAAGGTAGCATGCACCAAGTTTTATTCTCTATAGAGAGGAAGCACCACACCACACCAAAAGCATACAAAAATTCCATCACAACAATATCATTAAAGATTGCTTTAAGTGCCATAAAAAGATATTTATAGAAGATTCTAAATCATTAGCTTTTAATCAGGGCTTGACAGTACAAGTATTTCACTTGTATTTGTAACTAAAAAAAACAGATGTGTGCGATTTGGAAAATATAGTGAGAGGCAATAATAGCCCAGTGTCCTGCCTGCCATAAAAGCAGAAGAAGAGTTGTGACTGTGCTGATCAAATGTAAAGATCATGATCCACTTCTCAATCCAGATGGCACATGATATTCTTTCATCCTCTGACTCTGGTTTAGTTAGTTTTGCAAATCAATTGCCACAGTTCTCCAATGCACATCATTATGATGAAGCCCATCAGCTGTTACTTTAAAAAAATGTTGAGTGTGACAAATGTTCAAATTTAATAGAACTATGAACTATGGAAGCGCATTGCATTCACTGCATAAAAAAATTAGATGCCTTTTCACGTAGTTACGAGATCTTTTCTCGTAATTACAGGATCCTGATCCCTCAAAAAAAAAATACTGAGTATACAGTTCATTTGTTCTGTCAGTCAAACTTGATCCTGTTCTTAGCTGCATGTGTACACATGGAAAAGCCATGCCCTCCGTAGGAAAACAAGAGAAGAACAGTCACGGCTCAGGACAGTGAAACTCATAAAAGATGTGCATACTTTGTGGCTTTCTTGTCAGAATGGACGGCAAGCGTTATTCAATTTTCATTGGCAGGGAGGTTGCTTTTGCACAGGCAGGCACCCCCTTAATTAGATGGTAGGGGAAACATAGCATTTTATTCTGAAACTTGCTGTGGTTTACCCTGTTAAAGCAATAAATAAAATAAAATAAAGCAATAAATAAGCACACAAAAAAATATATATATAAATATTTAAAGGATTTTAAAACTTAGTGTATGCTTGTTATATAAATAAAACAGTCATATTGCTAAGTTTTATCCACTCTTATCTCTTTAGGAAAAACATTAGTTGATGCATTTTCATTGCGCCCCCCCAAAGGTGTTTATATGCTCCTTAATTTTTACAGTTTAGGAGCACATTTGCATCTTTGACAAAAAAAGTCAACATCTAGCCCTCGTTTAATTGCTTTTTTGAATTTAGGCTAGATAATCCAGATGATTAGAAGGGGATCCAGATCATTATAGAAACATTATAGAAACTTAAAAAAAACAAACAAACACAGGAGTCTTTGTTTACAAATGAGTGATTGTAAACCAACATTCAACTGGTGTGTGTAGGGCTCATGTTTTATTAATCCCTGAAATACATATCAAGCTCAATCTGAATTTATTTTAACCCCATAACTGAGATTTTCTTACAAAAAGCAACAGTCTACACACCATACGCACAATTTTGAATATTAATGTTTTAAATGGGAATATGTATGCATATATGTCCTAATGTTTATGAATTGAATGTACTCTTGAGTTATAGATGTGAAGAAAGACTTTATTGTGGTCAGGTAACAATGCTCAGTGATAGCTGGGGGAAGGATTATTATCTTGGCAATAAGGAGTCAGCAGAGAGATGGGGCAGGACATGCACAGTCATGTGCTTTGCAAAATCATGTGCTATGCATGCTGACCATCCATATGTCTGTTTGAAATAAAAAACATGTTATTTTGCTAGTGATCATAACACAGAAGCTGTCATGTTTTTCTCATAGCAAATTAGTCTGAACAGTTTTGTATTACAAACACAAAAAGCACTTTCATCAATTAGATCATTCTAGCAAAAGGCACTGTTTTTATGTCTATGCTATTCAAACACAGGCAGAGTCTAGATATTTTTTGCTTTACTGTACATGTGGTATGACAGTTTTAAATCTACACAATTCTACAGTACCCATTTTTATAATGATTGACCCTGCAGTGATAAAAAAAAGTTAAGCTGAAGAGGTGAATCAGTAAGGTACAAAGTTACTGTCTTAGCTCTGTACTTCTTTACACAGCCTGACTACAATTTGGTTACCTAGGAAACATATTGTTGTCAGATGTAAAGAGAGTGAAAAATGTGAACACATGAACACAAAAGAACAAGTACATATACCAGCAGCAACCAACCAGTGTATCAGCTGTCTTTGCCAGCATGATGTTTACTTTAACCCTTTAACACCTAAGCATAATATAGGCCATCTGGATTATTTTTGTTATTTTAGCTGTAAAAGTGTCAAAAAATATGCTAGGAGTTATTCCTTTGCTTCCTTTTCTTCAGAACAACTTCAGCTTTCAATATCTGATAGTTTTTTATGCATCACTATATGTTTTGGCTAAGTGATATCAGTTTAAAGTGAAAAGAAACAAAAAATAGAAGTGGATTTTCTGGTTTTTAGTCTAAAAGAAAGTGCAAATGAACATAATCAAAATATAACACAGCATAAATTTAAATTATCAACTATAATACATATGTACAAAAGTATTTTCATCCCTGGGCTTTCAGTTTCTCTTTTATTGTCTCGTATATATACATTTCCAGGCGTTTTGGGCCCTTTGTGATACTGGAGGACACAGTCAGAAGCGATCCCTATGGCCTACCGTAGTAAGCCTTATATCAATGCAAAGCTTATTTTCTCTAGTTTTGGGAGCCGTTCGAATTTTCTCTCTAGCACAAACGGTTGAAGAGTTACGGTAAAATGAACTGCACACGACGACGCTCACGTATTTGTCTGTGTTCAGACAGCGATTACTCGCGAAGGCAATGGCCTACCGTAATACATCATAGATGAGGGGAAAGCTCACGTTGTCTAGTTTCAGGAACCGTTTGAAATTTCTCTCTAGTGCAAATGGTCGCGAAGCTATGGTAATTTGAACAACACAAGCTCAGCTGCATCGGCGCCGATGTGCTCGTAGTTAAAGGCTTTGTCACCAGCCAATGGTTTTCCAGCCAGAGAATAGTGGCATTGTCACTAGCCAGAAGTGACCAACAGGGTTCATATCCAGAGCTAGATCTAACCCCCGGGCGGATGGAGCTGAAGGAAAAAAGAAGACCCCAGAGGAGGCATTAATCGAATTTCTCACTGTCCAGCACTCAAGTGCAGCCTCACTGTGTGAGATTATGCCCCACAAAATCTTATAGCGTGCCAAAACTTCTGTTTATCAGCTCGCCGTGGCTATTTCAAATGCACCTTCAAAAGCCTCAGCAGCAGTCACAGCATGTCATGCAGCATCTTATCCACTGGGGTGTCTTAATCTTGTCAGGAAAAGTGCACCCCAGGTTGGTTAGTTCTCTTTTTTTCTGTCTCCTTCCACAGACATGTATGTTATAGATGAGTGAGGTGAGGTCAAGAAAATGAGAGAGGGGAAAGGAGGTAAGGTAAATAAATGAGTAGAACAAGTATACTTGAAGAAGAAAAAACAGAGTGAAGATTAATTGGGACAGATAACCAGTGTCAAAAATTAATCATCCATGCTGATTTGCCAAAACCAGTAAAAGAGCAAGTAGAGGAACACACGGTTTTCTAGGATGCTATGAATTGACTTTCTTCTTTTTATATCTTTAATCTCAGCCACCTAATTTGGAGATAAAAATTATACTTTTATTACTTTTATATTACTTTAATTACCTTTTATTTTCTCCTCCAAATGTGTCTAAACCTTTTTGTTTGTGACCTGTCTGATTATGATGTGGCAGGTGTTGTTCAACCCATCAAACTAGTCTGTTAAGACCAAAAACGCACAAAAGCGCAAAATAAATAACATTCAGGAACCTTCCAGCAATAAAGACATGAATTTGAATTTTTTAGACATCTTAATCAGAACCCATTAATCTCTCTTATTGATTGAATATGTTAAAAAATATTAATACATTATCATTTCTTAAATCCATTTCACTCTAAATCTTTTATCTGGCTTTAAAGCATATTGAGATCTCAGTAATTGCAGGGGAATGAGCACTAAAAAACTGGGTCACAGGTTTGAGAGGTTGAGACACCCTCAATTGATAGCATAAATGAAGGACAAAAGTGCTCTCAGCCTTACACACCCACTGGTTGGTGGACTGTTTGACACTTTCTAAAACAGAAAACAACCAGTCTGTCATGTGTCACAGAGATGCATCATGGGAAGGGCAGGTGATGGCATTTGTTGGGATCTCACGATTTGAGTAGAACAAAGAAAGGCCTTGCAGACCACACCTCAGTGGGTGATCTGAACTCTGATAAAGGGCAGTAAACTCAACTTCCCAGAGTCCCCAGATTTCACACCTAGGTGTGAAAAAAGACTATAAAAGCCACTTCTGCTCCTGCATCTGTCTCTTTGCTCTCTCCTCTTCTGAAGCCCTACAGGGCGGAGGATTCAAACAACTTCTCCAGCACTTCTGCTCAATGCACATTGCGACTACACTCCTCCTCACCAAGAGCAGCGACGTGAGGGCCTGCCAAAGGATCAAACAGGAGTCAACAAATCAAGTCAGTACCAGCGGCCAGGACACAAGGTCTGCCAGCTGAGACTTACAAGCAACAGGAGTCACAACTAAAGTTAGCCAGGAGCTAACCAAAACATTCAGACCAGACATCATCGTAAGCAGTGTGGTCGGCCCAGGAAGAGAGGTAAACGAGCCGGGATAAGAGTGAAGCTAAGAAGGCTTGGACCCAAGGCTGTTCCACTACCCAGCCTACTCCTGGCAAATGTCCGGTCACAGGACAATAAAATGGATGAGATAAGACTCAGGCTGACTCAGCAGGGAGAAACCAGAAACTGTGGCACTCTCATCTTCACAGAGACGTGGCTCACTAACAATGTACCGGATGAGGCTTTAGCACTGGACGGGCGGAGCCTGTTCTGGGCCGACAGAACACAAGACTCCGGTAAGACGAGAGGAGGCGGACTCTGTGTGTACATCGATGATGCTTGGTGCACAGGTGCAGTCAGAGTGGATGGAAAATGTTCCCCTGACGTTGAGTTTTTAATGCTGAGATGTCAGCCCAGAGAATTCACCAGTGCGTTTGTTGCTGCTGTTTACATTCCACGGGATGCAAATTCAAAAAATGCACTCCAGGAATTGCATCAGCAGTCACATGACAAAACAGCCAGATGCTGTTATTATTGTTGCTGGGGATTTTAATCAAACAGACCTCAGAAATGTTTTGCCTAAAAAGTCTGCAGTGTCTAATCTAAATGACTACTGCCCTGTGGCTCTCACCCCCATTCTGATGAAGTGCTTT
>JAPZDZ010000012.1:27627717-27641573 GCA_029783805.1 Acanthurus tennentii | reverse complement strand
CCTTCGCCCTAAGTCAGCTGGGATAGGCTCCAGCACCCCCCCGACCCTACAGAGGATTAAGGGGTATAGAAAATGGACGGATGGAATTTCATTTGCAGTTAGCCACACCCCAAACAATTCCTCTCCACATTCAGTACGCATCACACTGTTACTTTGTTATGAAATCATTTATTTACTTCTGGCTGTACACTGTTTAAATGGAGTGCACACATTTTTA
This sequence comes from Acanthurus tennentii, assembly GCA_029783805.1. Lineage (NCBI taxonomy): Eukaryota > Metazoa > Chordata > Actinopteri > Acanthuriformes > Acanthuridae > Acanthurus > Acanthurus tennentii. The sequence continues at coordinate 27,641,356 of JAPZDZ010000012.1, read as the reverse complement.
CACTGTAGGGTCATAAATCAATGTTTTGTTATATTAATCATTTGTTTCCCCTTTTGAGTTACTGTGCTGGTAGGAGATTCCTGGCTGGTGAGGCAAAAGGCGTGGCCAAGGGTGGAGGACTCTGATATGCTGTAGCCTTCCTATTAGGCTGTACCATGTGCTGCTATGTTAGAGGGGGGATTTGTGTTTAGTTGGTTCCCTTTGTATTAGTTTTAGTTGACGTCCATCTTGTTTTCCCCTTGTGTGTGATTTGGTTTGGCCAAACCAGAATATATGTTCCCTCATTTCTCATTATGTGAGGTCAGTTTATTCAGTTAACCTCTTATTTTGTGGCAGTTTGAGTACAGTTCTATTCTGTTGACCTCTTTTACAGGCCTAGTTATTAAGTTCTCAGTTTGTATTGTTTTTTTAACACTTTATTTATAAAGATTTTAGGTTTTTAAACATAAAAAATCACTTGAATATCAAATATATAGTAGAAATACCAGGAAAATTTCTAAATACGTCAGCTAAAAGTAAAAAAACAGAAGACATGTGACAACATAACCAGACTAACCCAAACTGATAAAAAAAAAATTAAAAAATTAAAAAACATGCATCACAATGCAATCAAGCCATGTAGGACAAGCCAAGTATTTAAGTTCATATTTCCAGGCCAGGTAGACTATTCACATGGTTCATGAATAGCTTCCAGGCTTTGTAAAATGTCTCAGTGGAACCATCAAGGGTGTATCTGGTCTTTTCCAGCTTAATGTTCTGTATCACATCCTTGATCCATTGGCTGGGGGATGGAGGGGCCTCTTCTTTCCATTTGAGAAGAATTGAGCGCCTCGCTAGTAAGGAGGAATGCAGAGGGATTAGAGTCATATGAAACTGAAATTACATCAAAAATTCCAATAGTAGGAGATGGTTCAAATTTACAGTCATAAGCCTTGGAAATAACATCAAAGAAAGATGACCAAAAAGAAATAGGTTTTGGGCAAGACCATAACATGTGATAGACTGTCGCTGGGGCCTGTTTACATCTGTCGCACACTACGCTCAAGTTTGGGAATATTCTTGCAAGTTTAGCTTTCGAGAAGTATAGCCTGTGGGGCACTTTGAATTGTATTAAAGTATGTCTTGCACATATAGATGAGGAATGAATCCAAGAGAGAGCCATGTCCCACTCTTTATCTGACAGTGGGCACCCTAGATCATTTTCCCATTGATCGCGGATATGACCCATAGAGGGATTAGATCTGTCCATAATCCTATCATAAATCAATGAGACTCTACCTTTATTCAGCATATTGACCTCTAATAGAGAATCTAAGCAAGATAGGGGTGGGGGTGAAGGAAAATTAGCAATTTTTTTACGTACAAAGTCTCTGATTTGTAAATAACGAAAAAAAATGAGCATTAGTAAGAGACTGTAAGACTGTAGTTGTTCAAAGCTGGCAAAAATGTCATCAATATACAAGTCCCTGATATTACATATACCCTTTTCATGCCAAATTTGGAAGCCTTTGTCCAATGAGGATTGCTATAAAAGGTGGTTTTGTACTATAGGTGAATAAACAGAGACGCTCTGAATACCTAAGGATTTTTTGAACTGGTCCACTATGCGTAAAGATTAGGTTACAATTATATTTTCTGGAATATTATTGACTAATGATAGTAAGGATGCACAAAGCAGAGCTGAGAGTGAGTGTGGACTGTTTGTGGCCACTTCGATCTGCAACCATGCAGGTGCTGTACCATCCCAATTTTTAAGCCACAGGGACATAACATTAAGATTTGCTGCTCAGTAGTAGGCTGGTTTGTTATACCAAATAAAGGAGGATATCAATTGGTTAAGTGTTTTGATAAAAATGACTGTGGTATAAAGGTAGGTATTACTTGGAACAAGTATAAAAATTTGGGTACAATTCATTTTTACAGTATTTGTTCTTTCAATAAGAGATCATGGTAAAATTGACCATCGCTTGATATCATTTTTACATTGTTCTAAGAGAGGGAGGAAATTACTTTTGAATAAACTGTAATAAGATTTGGTCACTTTTATCCCCAAGTATGTAAAAGAATCATTTGCAAGTTTGTATGGTAGATTAGGATAGTCTTCAGCATTCTAACTCATGGGAAAATATTCACTTTTACTAAAATTACGTTTATATCCTGATATTTTTCCAAAATTTTCCAGGACTCCAAGGACTTCAGGTATAGTTATGACAGGTTTAGTAACATATAATAATAAATAAAACAAATGTTGAGACCGAAGAGTACAATTTTGAATAGAACTCTTTAAATTGATTATTAATAATTCTATGATCCTCTGTTAAGGAGCCATTCGCTAATCTAATCTGTGAAATTATGTGAGATGCGGCCCTTTGACAAAGTTGATTGGCTAACAATTTAGAGGGTTTATCTCCCTCCTCATAAAATCTGCATTGGGACATAAAGATTAGCCTCTCTGCTTGGGTAGTAGTCAAGAGATCCACTTCAGTTTGTAAACCTACTGTCTTCTTGATCAAATTGGGGCTCGGAGAGGCAGATATAAGACTGTCCAGATCCTTGATACTTGATGACAGTTCATCGATTTTCTTATGATTCATTTTTCTAGCATGTGCATTGTGAGCGATAATCCGCCCTCTAAGGTATGCTTTAAGCATTTCCCAAAGAGGTGATGCTGAGATACCATCTGTCGTATTTATATCTAAAAAAAAAATCTATTTGTTCTGAAATAAACTGTACAACCTTAGAGTCAGCAAGCAGGAGTGAATCAAGGTGCCATGCGTTTTGTTCTCTGTGTTGTGTGTTATATTTAACCCTACGGGAGAATGATCAGAAATCAGGATTGGGTTGTATTAACAGTCTGCAACTGCACTCAGTAAATAAGGATCAACCAGAAAAAAATCTATCCTAGAAAATGAGTCATGAACATTAGAGAAAAAGGAATACTCCCTTTTAGTGGGATTTTTGAATCTCCATGGGTCCACAGGTCTGTGTGTATCTATAAGTGCCTGGATTGTTTGTACTGATTTGGATGATCTTGACATGGAGTGGGAAGATCGATCCAGTGCTGAGTCCAACACAAGGTTGAAGACGCCAGACAAAATAAGGTGGTGACTATCAAGATTGGGGATGGAGCTTAATGTCTTTTTAAAAAATTGTTCATCAGCAAAATTAGGTGCATACATATTATTGAATTGAAATATTAACTAAGATCAAATTGAGCTGAAACATAGGGTGACCACCTCCAAAAAGACAAAAAGTGGGACAGCAGGCATGTTTTGGAGGGACAAGGCAAGACGGACGTGACCATCTGTAAACCCTGACCATACACTTCACAATTTAGACCGCAAGGCCAGTAAAACAAAAAATTTGATATATAGCCTATATATTTTCAGGAAACATCACACATAGTTAAGTAACAAATGTGTTTTACTTACTTACTTAAGTAAAAAATTTATTGAGACATTAACATTAATAATCCAGCTTATAAAAGCACTCAAAAGGCCTAACATAAAAAACAGTAGCCTAACTGCAGCCTTTCAAGTATACAGGCCAATAACCAACAGGCCTATATGCTCTTCCAACATACCCCATACTGACAGAATTCAACTAGGGCACTGTGTGAAAATCTTAAATAAAATCTTGGCTTAAATAAAATGCCAGTGCAAAAAAATATATATCAACATAAAATCTTATACTTGGGCATAGCCATGTTTAACTGTAATATAAAATGTAGAAGAAAAAGTCTGTGTCTTTTCTCTAAATAGGTCAATTCACTCAAACTTTTTTCAACTGACAAAGGGGCGAGGGCATTTGTTATGATGCAAGCACTCTTTGTGTGGCCACATGATATTTTTTTGGCTATGTCTGAGTCCGGGTAAATTACAGGGGCAAGCTTATTGCTGCAATATGTGGACCGGTATGAGTGTGCATGCTTCACTGAATAATACACGCTGGTAACTTCAACTGCTGTTACCCTATCAGATAAACTGTCGTGCTTTGGACTCAATAGAAAAGACTGCATTGATTTAGATGTCTCTTGCTGTCTGACCTTTTTTTGATGAGAGTCGCGCCAAGCATGTCATTTGACATCATTTTCTCCACCGTGAGCAACGGAGAAACTGCTGTTGCATAGGTAAGAGAAGGCTTTGTCGGGCTCGTCAGCTGGTCTTACCCAGCTGTGTGAAGTCGTCCATTCCTTTTTAAAGGAACACTTTCTCTTTTTGTTTGACTGCGATGCACTCATTGTTTTATTTGCATCTTCATTCGTTTTACTTCCCTCAGTCGGACTCTCTCGTGTGTTTGTTTGGGGCATATACATTTGACGTTGGACGTACCCTAAAACGCAGCCTATTGGACGGACGTCATTGTTGTCTCCTGCAACCATTGGTCGAAATGAAATGCTCCCCACTAGCGCAGATCAGAGCTATAGAGGGAAATAGTTTTTCTCCACAGCTCTGGGCTGGTTAATTTTCATGTTTGCATTTTTTTGCCAATGAATGGAAAAGCGGGACATTGTCTTGATATGTGTGACGCGGGACGAACACTGAAATAGTGGTACAAAACAGGCTAAAACGGGACAGGTGGTCACCCTATTAAAAAAGCTTTCCAACAACCATTGCATATTTACCATTAGGATCACAGTGAATATTTAATGCAGTAAAAGGCACATTTTTGTGAATGAGTATAGCTGCTCCTCTGCTTTTAGAATTAAATTCGGAATGAAATACCTGCCCAACCCAGTCTGTATGAATTCTAATGTGGTCCTTATTACGAAGGTGGGTTTCCTGTAAGAAGGCTATGCCTATCCCAAGATGTTGAAGATGGCAGAGAACCCTCTTTCTTTTAACAGCATAATTAAAACCCTTCATGTTCCAACTGCTTATGTTCACATCTCTGTTATCTGGGACTGAATATGATTTACAATGTGCCATTGGAACTGTTCAATACAAATGTGTGGCTGTCTGTCAGATTTGGATTAGGCATACAGACTGATGCACAAAACAGAATATGTATAAAATATAAAAGCCATACACAATAAAAATAAAAAAAAAAAACACTTAACAAGTAAAGAACAATATCCAAGTGCCACAAGATTGCTACCCCCCCTTAATCACTTTATACTTAGGCAAACTCTCATGTGCAATCTTTCTGCAGTAACAAGTTTTTTAAACAGCAGTGTACCTCCATATATTAGACCATGAACTATTGCAGATAGTGCCATCAAAAACCAAAGGTGAAACATAGAAAAAATGAGCTGTATTACAAAACAGTACTTTACTCATTTTCCATTTGTATTTACGGATATTATTAATCACATGACGGATCAACCATATCCATGTTTATGTCACCTTCTCTCGTGGCTCTGTTAGCTCATGAGTCTATTAACAGTCAATTCAAACATGCGCTGCCACCTCACATTTCTTCCTCTGCAACGGAGTGTGGAGAGGACAGTCGGGCATCAAGGATGTTGTTGTTGATGTATGTGAGTGCCTCTGCTGGGTCTGTAAACTTCATGCGCTTCTTATTATGGGTGAACTGCAGCGTGGCAGGACAATGCAGACCAAACTTGATCCTCGCAGCGTGGAGCTTTTTTTTTGGATTCGGCAAAGGCGGCCCGTCTTCTGCTGATGTCTGGGCTGAAGTTGGGAAATATGTGGATTCTCGAACTGTCAAAAGTAAGAGGGCCTCTTTCTCTTGCAAGTCGTAAGATCAGCTCTTTGGTTTGGAAGTGACGAAGCTTCACAATAAACAGCCTTGATCAGGTGTCGCCATCTCATGGTGTTGGGGCCAAACTTCTATGAGCATTGTTAACAGATGGCCGTGCCTCAAAACTTTCCTCCCCAAACACCTTGCGAAATAGATTGATAAACTGTGATAAACTCTGTAGGCCGTGGTCCCTCCCTGCCTTCCTTTATCCCCACCGCGTGAATGTTTTGCCTTCTAGTGTTGTTTTCCAAATATATCACCTTCTCTTTGAGTGTGTGGTATCGTCCGTAGTCATGCTGTGAAGATGTTGATGAAGAAATCTCCGTTGACACTGACTTGATTGCATATAAAGAAGTTTATTACAAAGAAGTACAGTTTCGATCAGGCATCCCGGTTTGCCTGAGGGAGCATTCAAGCCAATACGAAAAACCCCAACATACAGTGCCAAACATTTCACTTTTATAGGACTGGCGACAATATCACCATTACACCAGGGATGCAACTCCACACAGATGCAACCCTTCAACTGTCATATACTCCATACAAGTTTTCTACTCCCCAAAAAACAGAATATTTTCTCCACAAAACAGGATGAAGTCTTAAATTAAATTTCAAGATCATATTAAGTTGAAACACCGACAAAGACGATGCTTCAAACCATGTAAGGGCATAGCGGAAGATACAAATGGAGAGGAAGTGTAAAACCTTGGCACAATATACTACAAGGGTTGAGAGCCAGGATACTATATCCTGTAACTTCAGACACATGTAACACCTACAGTACATTTCCACTCAACAACTCAGTTTTCAGTCTGACTGGTGGATGATGAGACAAATCTGTTTCACAAGTGCTTACATCACTGTGGAATATTCCCCTTTGGAAAAAGTATTACTTGAGTTAAGACTGTTGAATGTCTACTTGTCCATGAAGGTCTCATCACGTACAGAGGAATCACCTGTGTGTGCCAATGGTTTAACAGTCAAGTTCCTTCTATGGGTGCGGCTACAACCACAGAGTTAGTGCTAATCTTTCAGATGGACTCATGCTTTGTTCACAAGTACACACGTTCTTTTCAAAACGTAGTATTTTCTATGCATTTGCTTTTTATCCTTATACAATCAAAGATTTAGGTCACTGAAGATGGATATTCTAAAAAATTCCAACCAGAGTGAAAAGGTGTTAGTTTTAACCTCAGCAGGTCATTTGACGTGTTTACACACAAATGAACAGTTAATTTTTTACTACTTGAGAAAAAGAGACACGAAAAAGGCCAGACAGGTCACTACATAATCCAGCATTTCTAAGATAAAGTCCCCTCTGCCATCTTTGCAGGTTTGGAACAAAAAACAGAGAAACATTGAGCTGCAGTTAGCCTACTGGAAAAAAGCTTTTCTCAGCTTTCTGTTTGGCCAACATGGCTTAGTGTTGTTTTGCCTTAACCCAATGCTTTTCATTTGAACAGAGATTTATTTATAAGAGTGCTTGTGTTAATAACATATGGTTAAAAACTTAAATAAATGGATATCTACACATATACAGCTATATTCCAAATTGGGGTAAGTCTTGGGGTAAATATTGAATGTAATGAGTCAAAAAACTTAACTTAGCTTTGTTTGTGCTTGTGTTTGGATCATTGGATTTAAAAGAGCATACATAAAATATTCTTCCCTGGGGTTTGTCACCAGGTTTTCCATACATTAATTTCTGTGTGGTGGTCCACCAAAGCCGTAACTCTCCCTCTCTCTCATAAGCTGAAAGCAGTAACCTACAAATTACTAGATTTATCAAATTTTCTAAATGCAAAACATAACACACAAGTTCAACAGGCTGGCAACAACGTGCCACCTTCATTTCTCTGAGGACACATTTGATAATGTAAGTTTCTGTGAGATCCCACAGCCTTGAAATCATTTCATTTAAACACTAAGGATGAAGACAGAAGCAGCTGTTGCTAATATTGTAAATCACGTTATATATTCTGAGAACCGCTTCCCAATGTAAAAAGCGATTCTCCCTGCTGATACGGCACATGCAGTTCGGCCTCTCTCCATCTTAAGTCCTGTAATATCTCCTCCGTGAGGTCAAAGTGGCATCCACGGCATAAGGCTGTGTTGTGCAGCACGCAACATGCGGCAAAGAATGCACCGACACTCTGAGGGCTGTATGATAGTGAACCACCCGTACGGTCCAGACATCTGAAGCGCATTTTGAGCACTCCAAAAGTACGTTCAATGACTGACCTGGCACTGCTGAAAACACGGTTAAAACATGCTGCCTTCTTGTTGTTGGTGTGATGTATGGCGTTCTCAACCACGTTTTAAGTGGACATCCACTGTCACCTAGCAGCCACCCATCCAGAGGGGTGTCCCCCTGAAAGACTGTAGAGATGACAGAATTCGCCAGGATGAAGGAGTCATGAGCGGACCCAGGGAAATTAGCATACATGTGTCACCAGGCAATTTGAGTCACAGATCACCTGGATATTAATGGAGTGTACTCCCTTACGGTTCACATAAGTGATGGCTTGGGTATCCGGTGCGCGCAACTGCACATGTGTGCAGTCGATGGCTCCCAGTACCCCCGGGAAACCACATTTTGACAAGAAACCTAGCTTCGTTTCCAGCTGGCTCTCGGGTGTTGATGGAAAAATTCTGTGCTCATTTGCATGTCGGACTAGACTGGAAGACACTGCATGTATGGTCGAACTGACAGCGGGCTGACTGATCCCCGCCACACTGGCCACGGTGTGCTGGAAAGACTCGGTGGCGAAGAAGGTCAGAGCCACTGTCACCTTTACAGCAACTGGGAGAGCGCAGGGGCCACCGGGCTGTGCATCAGAGACCACGATGCGCGTCACCACGAGGACCACCTCGCGGGACAGATGTAATCTGTTCCTGTGTCATGAATAGGAGTACAAAATTAAGAGATAATTACATCAAACACAGCAACAGGATAATCCAGTCATTATGCTTGTGATCCACCTGCATTCCGCCAAACAGGAGAACCTGTGGTGATATATTCTCTCCCGGTATCTCCTCCTCATCCTCCTTGCAATAATGTACTCCATCTTTTTAGATCACGTTAAGAATAAAGATTAAAACAGAGAAAGATGGGCAATCACAGGGAAATTCTTAAGACACCGACTGACTTACATTTATTCAGCGAGCGTCTCTCTTTCTTTTTTTCTTCTCTTTTTTTCTCTTTGAATGAGATTCACGAGATGAGAGAAGCCGAATATATACTCCGTATCGAATGCCGTGGCTGGTTGTGGTTGGCTGAGAGCAGGGGCGTTGTTAGGCCTGCAGCTTTACAGGGGCATAGCCCCCCCCGCCCCCCCGGCACACGCGCACACACACACAGCCTCACCATATTGATCCCATTATTTGCCATTATTGTATAACTTATATGTATATGCGAACGTACATTACATAATATATATAAATAAATATTGGCTACCATCACCATAGTGCATTTGTAAGTTTGGATATATAATATATTGTATTAAATATATTAATAAATATGTTGGTTTGAGTGGCATTAATATATATATATATATATATTTATAATATATTTTAATAAAACAGCCAGATAAATATCCCAGCCCAGGGAGCAACCTATGTCAGTGTGTTGACCTCTTGTGGATAAGCTACATCAGCTGGGCTCTCTCCCGAAATGATTTCCTTTAACATCTGGCGCAGTGCACGAGCAAAAAAAAAAATTTAACCTACCTCTCTCCATCTCATTCCCATTTCTCCTCCGCCCTACTGCTTCTCTACCCCGATCCCCTCTGTTTTTAAAGAACTTCCTTATGTCCATGACGGCAGCCTGTGGGCTAGCTGTCTACTGACAAGTGTACTCCACACACAGTGACAGCGTAGCAATCGCGCTTGTATTTAAATTTCGCGCGCTACGTGTCTCCCGTTTCATTCAGTGATTATGCAGCATAGACGCTGCCAGTGCCTGCGTGTGCAACGCACCCTCTCTACTCTTTGAAGTGATTTTACTGCAGCCCTGTTAGGCTGGGCACTGTCACAGGAGCTGTCAACTACTCCGAGACGCGCCAGTCATAGCGCAGCGGTACGGATATTATTCTGTGATGAAAAATAGATTCATTCTCAATTTTCACTGAGAGATTTACAGGGGGGCACAGCACGTGTTTACCGGGGCACGTGCCCGGGTAAAAAGTGTCTGGCGATGCGAATGGTTTGTACTTGAAATAAAAGGAGAATATAATAGTAATAATAATAATAATAGATCTGTAGAGGTGTTGGTCATGGTGGTCCTCCTTTCACAAAGCCAGTAAATGTTTGAGCAATTTTCACATAACAGGAATCAAATCCCACATAAGTATAACAGCCAAATTGAAAGCACTGAACAAAAACAAGTTTCTAAATACCTGAGGTTCTCAGCAATTGACCATGTATTGGAAACGCTGGACTTGGCAAAATGAAAGACAGCCTATGATGTGATCGCAGTTAACTAGACAGCACTGTGCTACCCCCTAGGCTTGCTTGCCGTGTTGGTTTTATTGGCCTCAAAAATATTTTTTTTAATATGTGATTTTTACAATAAATGGTACTTACAAATAACAGACGTTATTTGATAAGTAACAAATGAGCCTTCAAAGTCAAACTTGTTTACTACCCAATAAACCATTTGACTTTTGACTGAAAAAGACAGGATTCCTATACAAAGTTTTTTTTTCAAAACTTTTAACACTAAAAATAAAAGAGACATCTTTGACTAAATTACTGCCTTAGCTGGACACAATAACCATAACTAGCATTAGGGACATCCCAAAAGTTGATACTACTGGTGCTAAGTCAAAGCCTCTTTTTCTTACTGTAGGTCTCAGGGGTGTGATTCTTTTTTTAATCTTATTGGGGAAGCAGATATATACACGCATATGTATGTGTGTGGGGGTGTGTGTGTGTGTGTGTGTGTGTGTGTCTGTCTGTTTGGCCAGTTTTCTGTGACATACCAGATACAGGCTTTGTTTTTGAGTTCAACCTTGAGAAGAATTGCTCACAGTGATAGATAATATAATCTTGTAATACCATTGAATGAATGCTTGTACATTTAGTTTTCAGGTGGGTTGTTAGCTTTAAATCAGCTCGCCCTCCCCTCCCTAAGAAACCACTTACAACATCTATAACAATGATGCATTAAGGTGTCAGCAGTGCAGGCTGTCTGATTTATCACTGCAGCCTGTTCATGGTGAACATCTGTCTCCTGGGCTTACCTTCCCACATATTAATGTTTCATTGAGTACATTATGCTACACTGAATCTGTGTTTGATGATGATCACAAACACAAATAGATACACACAAACGACAGACCTTGTAAATTTTACCTATTAACAACATTTTTCACCCAAACGTGTAATGTTTCTCAGATTGTGAGGCAGTTGGATTTGAGAGTCACATAATTATGTGATTTTGCAACTTGCCAGTCTTTAAGCTATGTACTTGTGTCTGAAACCAAATTGATTCGGACCTACAGTCTTATTTGAGGAAATACCTTCAGCTGTGGGCATGGTTTAGATAGAAAACCAATGAGAGAAGCCACTGTTAAGAGAAAACAATAATGCTGGCTCCTAAAGAAGTTTGCATGGAGGCTGCTGTAGCATCAGTTATATTACATAAGGAGGGGATTCCTCTATTGAAAGAGAAGTGAAGAACAGCACTGAAGAGGTTTCTCAATGTAAAATATTTTCTATTCATCTTATGCTTGGCTTAATGGTTTGACTTACTAACTAAATCCACTGACTCAAGTCTATTGTAAGCCATGTTTTGTTAAATCAGGGGTTATTTTTGAGTTCCTAGAAACAACCAGCAGTCACATACATATTTCACTGACATATTTTTCAAAGTTTCACAAAAGAAATTAAGAATATGTCAGTTTCAGAGCCATTACTACTGTAAATTAAATTCAAAAGAACATAAACAGTCATATACTGAGTAGCATCACTCTCGTCTTTTGTTGTTGTTGCCATATCCCTGTAATTATTTTTTAAGAATTTGTTATGGTAACTAGCAACTTATGTAGAAAAAATTTTTGTCCCTATTATTGATCATACAGAGCCCTGTTTGTGTTTCCTCAAGCCGGTTACATTGGCTATACCTGAATACTATACAAGATATATTTTGTATGGAATCACTGAAACAATCGTTGATGTGGGTCTTGCTTCACAGATCTGAAACCACTTGAAATTTTTCTGTCTGCCTCTGTCTAAAATTGCTTTTTTTGTAATTTTTTTTTAAATTTACCAATATTTCTCCAGGGAGTGAAGTAAGTGTCAGTGTGACCTCCATGCTTAATCCAAGTTCAACAGGCATAGCAGCAGTAACTAAGGATGGGGGCGTGGCTTAGTGAAGGGTCAATTTTGTGCTATTCCAGTTAGACTTACTTTTTCCCTTGTGTTTTAAAAGCCCAGTTTAAGTTGGCCCACTGCAATAGTTTTGATTTTTTTTCTAACATCTTGTAAACGTACTGACTGATGGTATAAATGGAATAGGCTAATCATGCATTCATCTCTATCTGACTGATAAAGATTCTATAAAAAGCATTTGTTTTTAACTTACAATTATTAGACAGTTTTGATTTCTTTGCACTTATGCTATGGAAACCAGTTTTTTGGACAGTCTAACAAAACTGGTAACAGGGTCATACATTTTTTGTTTTCTTTGTTTTATGAAGCTCAGAATTCATTTACTGTGCTCTCCTTTTGCTACCTTGAAACTCTGCTATTTAAAAGTTTTTGAATCATTAGCATTGGCAAGAAACATTGAAACAGACAGGTCAGTGATGTTTATTTTTGCAGGATGAAATGTTCATAGTCAAATTCCACCTGCAGAAATACAGGTTAGGTATTGCATTATTAATACTGAAGTAAGAAAAATATTTTTTCAATGTTGATTGAATTGATAATCTTTTGTGATATGGTCTGTGTATTTCAAAGTCAATGTCTTTTTTTAAGTCTATGCATTTCCAAGCACTTGCTAACCATAATGTATTTGAAATGCACAGGAAGTCTCAGACTGGTTGTGATGAGCCAGTTCAGCTTAGTGTTTCTGGGCCATAGACCGACTAAATGTCTTTTAGACAGATGTGAGCATAGGAGAGTAGGAGGGTGGACTTGTTCTGTCGTGGGAGCAACAGGGAGTTACCCTTCACTCTACAAAATGTTTTACTGAGCAGAGAATACATATGGTGTTTGGTGCTGAGATGACATGCCTCCTGGCATGGCTCCTGGCATGTCTACCTTCCACTCAGGCTTTTGAACTCCAGCAAGGGAGAGGTGCGGTTACAGGCCCCCTAGGGTTGATCACTGAAAGGGAGTCAGGCTTTCATTCTCCTCTCTTTACTCCCTCCAGTCTACCATTTACCTAATTCTATCTCCATCTCTTTGCCTTACTTTCCCCTCACTCCACTTCCTCAAAGTATGTCTGTTCTTGCATTCTGTTATTGATAAGAGTATTATCAGTATCCTAGTAGATCATGGGAATTGCAAGAAGGTGGGAGATAAAATGCTTAAATATTTGACACATTTGTTGTTATGCCATTATTGTAATTATGTACAAGGTGACTCAATTCAAAGTTATTCCACAGGCATAACAAAGTTATGACTTCCACCACCTCCTAACCTTAACATGATAGGATTCACTATAGAAAGAGTAAGCTACAAACCATACCTACATAAATGTCTCCCCGTGGCTAAGAAGCAGTGCAGCAGAGTGATGAGAGACTGTTACATTTTTGATGACACACTTGTCCAGAGCAACTGATGATACAAGTTCTTCTCTTTAATTCCTGTTGTTTCTCTATGACATCAGCACCAAACAGAGCTGAGTTATGAATAATAATAATAATAATAATAATAAATTTTATTTGTATTGCCCTTTACATCAGAAGATCTCAAAGGGCTACAAGTT
>JAPZDZ010000012.1:27574101-27584587 GCA_029783805.1 Acanthurus tennentii | reverse complement strand
TTACATTTTTCAGAGCCTAATGTAGGCCAGTAGCCTTCATTTTCTTTTTTCATTGAAACCTCGTCCGTTTACTGGTGACATTTCAGTTTGTGAGAAAAAAAAATTGTGGCAGAAAATCGTGATTTCAATTCAGAGCTGAAAAAATCGAGATTCATAATTTTTCCTGAATCGTGCAGGCCTAGTACACACACTAACATATCCTCTTAGTAACCTTTATGACTAATTTGCATTAAATAAAATTGATTAAATATGAAGTGTAATTAAAAAAACCCAAAACAATGGTACCAGATATGTGGAACATGCAGTGTTTATTTTGTGAAGGAAAAGCACGCCCTCAGGTTGGCTATTTACTGAAAAACAACGGCTGCTCTTCTATAGCTTTCTGCTAATTCAGTTTCCTTTCCTAGCATTAAGAGGCTTTAAAAACATGTTGTAATCTTTAAACTGCTATGCCCTTAAGCTTCCTGAGGAAGCTCATGAAGACATGCACATCATTTCCTATTCTGGCCAAGAAGTTGCCCTACTCAGACACACTATATACACTTCTGTAAGAAATTCAAAGCTGAAAAAATCGAGATTCATAATTTTTCCTGAATCGTGCAGGCCTAGCGCCAAACATTTCTTTTAGCAAAATAGCACATTGCATGATTTCTTAATCATTTTTTTATGGATAACTGGGCCACAAGCCAGTCTGACTTGATTGATTGGCTGTTTCTGGCCCACAGGCCACAAGATGAAGAGTTCTGCTCTATGCAGTTACATGTACTGCCTGTTATGTTTCTTAAACTGAGTCATGAGAGAGTTGCTGGCTTTGGACATCCTGATAAATCTGCTTTTTAATGTATGGAGGTTTTTTTTTTCTGTGTTGCTTTTATATCTCTGCCATGTTTTCCATCCTTGTTATATTCTGACTTCTTTAGCTGACATATATTTTGTTGTTGTGTGCTGTTAGACTATAAAGGTTTAGCACTGTTGTGAAGTTTGTGCTATTCACTTCTTCATTTTACTAATACATAAATTAACTATTGAAAATGTGCTTCATATGTCAGGATTCTTGTAAGTCCAGTATTCTCCTTTTAATTTTAGGTTTTTATAAAGTCTTTGTTTTGCTTCAACATTGACTGGGTTTCCTTATGAAAATCATTTAAATATCATTTGATCCTTTTTGTGTTTTGATTAGAGGTCTGAACTTAATCTTTATTTTGTGTGTTTTGGATTGAGGTCATTTTGCTCTTACTGCTGTATAATTGGGGAAAAATTCACAAACTCAAAATTACTGCAGACTATTACTTTTTCCTTCCGCCCAGCACTAATTTCCCTTGTTTTGTTTTTTTCTTTCCTCCTCTGTGTCTTTGCCATGCTCACTCTCCTCCACCAGTTGGAAGCTTTCTATTCAATCTTCACCACGGAACAGCAGGACCATGTTAAGTCAGTGGAGTATCTACGCAGCAACTTCAGACCCATCCAAACTTTGGACAACCGACATGTCTTCAAGTCAGCAGTCACAGATGCTTGGCTGCCTGACTTGATAGACAGCATCAGCGGACCCTATGGTACCGAAGCCTCTAAAGGTAGAAATGCAGAGACTACATGTTTTTACAAGACTTTAAGATGTATGTGAATTTTTGCTACTACATTAGTTAATTTATGAAGAAAACACTGTTTAAATGGAGTCCCTCTTTCTTTTGCCCCTTTTTTTTATCCAAGGATCAAAGTGCAGTGAAATTCACCTAAATTATTCTCAGCTGTACCAGGGTAGTTGTTTTTGTAGTAGTTAAATTTTTAAGGTTTAGGTCATGTTTAAGTTGGTGGGTAATGTTGAAGTTGATGTTTTTGATTGCTAGTGTGGAATTTAGTACAAGAAGAACTATGAAGTTAAACACAAAGGTGAATCTTCCTCCAAAAACATAAAGGGACACATATAATCAACCCAGTCTCACTCCAAATTGTGTAATACTTACGTTTGTCCACAGCGCAAAACGTAGTGCTCTCACAATAACGACTTTGAAATTGTGACATGCGTACGTCTCATCTGCCTAGTCTTTTATGTGGGCATATTTTAGGTCACGTGACTGCTGAGTTTCTCCCCGGCGTGAACAGAAAACATGGCGGATATCGCTTCTATTTTTGGTGGAAATTGCAATATGTTAAGATAACTTGTGGCTTAAGCTTTGTTTTATAACTTTTCTAGCGACAAATGTACACTTTCTTTTCATATTATCCATTCGGTTTACGTATACGATCAGTAGTTTTTTCGTTTCGACGTACATTCAGTCAGGTCTCTCAATAAAATTGTGGTTTCTACGGTGGTAGCTACGGACGCTATTAACAACGAAACGTAAGGAAGTTGATGCCGCGTCACAGACCGAGTTGCTCTTAAAACTGGTTATGTGATTTATTTATTTATTATTATAATAATTATTAATAGTAGTAGTAGTAGTTGCAGTAGTGGTAATAATAGTCATAGTAGTATTCCTTTACATTTCAATGTATTTCTACAACTCGAGCCTACAGTATTGTTCATGTGTTTAAAACCTTGTAATGATTAACTGTAGATAAAGTTTTTTGGAAAAAAAAGTTACGTGATTTATGTTATTTTATTTAACAAGATTAACCTGAGAAAAAATATATACCTTAAGGGTGTTGAATCATAAATCTTATTAATAGAGGAACAACTTGCGATAAGAATATAAACTACAATTAAAACTAGTGAGTACATTACACTGACGTCCCATTCGTGACTACAGAACATTGACTTATAATATAAGTATATATAAGTATAATATAATATAACTATTTATTAAAATAAATATTAAATATCACCTCCTCACCCCAGTAGCACTCATGCATGCACACACACACACACACACAAAACCTTCGACCCTTTCTCATACACTTTAGTTTGACCTGCAATCCCCAAATTTCCACTAGTTGTGGATAAGATCAGACCCTGTCACATAAAACAATCCAAGGTGTGAATTTCAAACACCTTCAAACTTCAAACCTTGCACATGTAGTTTCATTCACCTACATAATGACCTTTCTGTGATTTACATTTGGATGTGTTTTTCTTGCTAATCTCAGTACAGGAAGGGCGCACTATACTTTTTGGAAGGTTTCTGTCATGAATACCTGATATTCCTGCAAGTTTGGTGTTGATTAGATGAGGCCTGTAGATCTTATCAAATATTAAGTATTATGACTACAAAGCTAAATGTCTTAAATATTAAGCTTTATGACTATAAAATAATCATTTATCAGTAAATGAGGCTCTTGATGGGTTGAAATTGGCCTAGCCGAGACATGAATTCTGTTGGCCCTTTTGACCCTGTTGCTCTTTTGCTCTCATTTGGCCTCTACAGTAGATACAGACCTGAAATTTGAACTGTGAGGCTTCTGAAAATTGTAAAATCATAATCTGGTGGAATCATTTCATAAGCCCCTCCCAAACAGGAAGTAGCTTCAGGAAGGAGGTAGGACTTCCAAATTTTAAATATTAGTTTCTGGCAGAGGTGTGAATACATCCCAGAAATCTCATCTCAAATTTGACCAGGTTATGATGCTTAATTTACCATCTTAATTGGACATTGCTACGCCCTGTACAGGCTGTAGAAAGGACTTGGGGGGGGGGGTCAAACTATCACAGATGTGATCCTTAGGGAGGGCAGAACAACATACTAAAATTTCAACTTCCTAGGTTAAAAGGGAAAAAAATTTTACCCCCTTGTGAAACTGGAAAACTAGAGCCACCAAAAGTTACACCAATGATGGGCGTCAGTACAAGGACTGATTCTGAAATTTCCAGCCACCTAGAAGTTATAAGGCTGAAACACAAGCCCAAAAGACTGCAGCAATTTTTTATAATGGAAGTGCATTGTCATTACTGCCATATCTCTGGACACAAGTATGGAAGGGAATTGAAGCTTGGTATAGGTGTTCTAGCAGGAAAGCCCTGTCACCAATATCTGTTTCAAGTCTCAAAAACACCTAGTTTCTTAGTTAAGGTAGCTGTCCATGAGCACTTCCTGGGCTCTCATTCAAGTGTATAGGCCCCTTGACACGTTTTTTTTATAAGTTTGTCTAAATAACTGGAAACTTCATTTTGGCTCTGGGCATCATGTTCAACAATTACTATGAATTTCAGCCTCCCAGCGCTTTTATAGAACTTTTTAGTTGATAAGCCTTTACACTTGCATGGTAACTCAGGAAGTGCTTGTGGGCACCTGCCACATCTCAGGCTCTGATTTGGACCAAATCCACAACACATTTTTTTCACTGACCAGAGGAAGCTACGATAGAATCAGCATCCCAGTTGCTTCCTGTCGGATGAGACCATGTTGATTATCACAATATTGAGAAAAGAGTAAGCTCATAAAACCCAAAACCTGCTCATACCAGACCTCCCTTGCACATCTTTACTTCATGTATTGAATATAGGCCAATAAACTCGCCAATATTGAAGACTTATTTAAATGTCACTTTGATTTCTGCTACAAAACATCTGCCTCATTGATCATATTAATTTGGTCTACCAAGTCAGTGTGTTCCATACAAACACACGATTGAACAACATACAGTTTAGTAAGGCCATCAGTTTTATACATGTCTTAAAAAAGTCAAGTGACTTTTAAGTGACTATTAAATGTTTTGGGTGGATTATTTGAAAAGCCCTACTTAAAAAATTACCTTTGCATCAACATATTTTAAAATAGTGACTCTCATAATCTACATCAACAGCATCAGCATCTGATTGGCCAAATCCATTCAATAAAGCAATTTAAAATAGTGTAGTGTAGAAAAAAATCCACAGAATTTCAGTTTCAAGGAATTTATTTTTCGTATTACACATTTATCAAAGTATACACTAGTTTTAATTGTAGTTTATATTCTTATCGCAAGTTGGTTCTCTATTAATTAGATTTATGATTCAAAAACCTTAAGATATATATTTTTTGTCAGGTTAATCTTGTTAAATAAAACGTAACTTTTTTTTCCCCAAAAACTTTATCTACAGTTAATCATCACAAGGTTTTAAACACATGAACAATACTGTAGGCTCGAGTTGTAGAAATTCATTGAAATGTAAAGGAATACTACTACGACTACTACTACTGGTGCTACTACTACTACTACTACTACTACTACTAATAATAATAATAATAATAATAATAATAATAACAATAATAATAACAATAATAATAAAAATAAATAAATAAATAACTTAACCAGTTTCAAGCATAGACATATATATGTTGATGCTGCATTGACTGCTGCTGCCGATTGGAGCGACGTGCCTATGCGGCAGCCACTCACTCCAACAGTGTATCACGTCTATAGAGGAATGACATGTTTGCACTATAAAAGTGATCATAAATCGATCAATTGTCAATATATATCCACGCGGGTTGTTTGTTACAAATGTCAGACATGGAGGACAGACAGGCAGACATAAATAGAACAAAAGGAACCAAGAAAACTTTCAGGTGTATTCAGGTTTTTATTCAGAGAATTGCTTGTAGGGTATATATTGCATTTGATTATTATTATTATTGCTATTATAATTGTATTATTATAATTAATATCAGTATCATTATAACCATATTGGTATTATCATTATTTCATTATTATATAACTTTCATTATCATTAATATTGCTATTTTCATTGTCATTTTATTATTATATCACTATTTCAATTAATACTGCTATTATCATCTTATTATCACTTTAATTATATTTAATATTGCTATTATCATTTAGTCATCACTATTATGATGAATATTGCTGTTATATTATCAATTAATTATCACTAATATTATAATTAATATTGCTATTATCATTATCATTTAATTATTATCACTATTATTATGACAAAATATTGCTAGTATAGTTATCATTTTATTGTAATCACTAATATAATTAACTTGCTATTATCATTAGCATTTTATTATTATTATCATTATCATTAATAGGAGGGATAAGTTGCAGAACAGAACATTAAAGAGCAAGAACATAAAGAATCCCCCTCAAAAAATATTAATATAATATTTACAATATGTACAATTTTTACAAAAACATTTCATTAATCAGGTCTGTGGGAGCTAAAACCCCTGAAAAACAGAACAGTTTTGCACAGTTTCTTTCTTGTGCTGCCACTCCGGTACCCAAGTGAAGCCATTTTTGCTATGCGATGCAGCCTTACTTTGAGAAACACAGACACTACTAGTCTCAGTAGGTTTTTTTAAAACATCCAAGCATCCTGTGTTGTAGCTACATGTGTGACGTTTTTAACAAATCAAACCGTTTGGAAATTGTTTGAAAATTCAGTGAATAATTCTACTTTAAGATTGTGGAGTACCCCTTACCTCCATAGATACACATACACTTTCGCCTCTGCTAGCCCTGTACAAAGATGGCAGCGCTTTAGGCACATCCCTCCACAGTCAATGCGGTGTCTATGTATATATGTCTATGGTTTTAAGAGAAACTCGGTCCGTGAAGCGGCATCAACTTCCTTATGTTTCGTTATTAATAGCATAAAAAAATTGGAAACCTTATCTCGTAATCACGAGATCTGGATCTCGTAATTATGAGAAAAGGTGTCTAATTTTTTTAATCCAGTGAATGCAATACGCTTCCGTATACGCACATCACAATTTCAAAGCCGTTATTGTGAGAGCACTACATTTTGCGCTGTGGACAAACGTAGGTATTACACAATTTGGAGTGAGACTGGGTTGATATAATACACTACAATCTGTTTACTGTATTCCCATTACATTTTAGCCAATAAATATTTTAACTTCATCCACAGATGACTTCTAGTATTTAGTGTCATCTGTGATCCATAAAGCATCTTTTATATTTTTCCTTTTCTCTTCTTGAACTAATCTAGTATTGCATTGTTTCTGGATAGTGACATTTGTTAATGTTAACAAATGAAGGTAATTCTGTTCTACTGACGTGCACATACACATTTGTGTGTGTGTGTTTGCATGTGTGTATGTAGCTGTGGCCAGCTCTCTGTCATACTAGCGAGCTGAGTAGCTCCCCTAGCATAAGGCAGTGGGAGGCACACTAGCTGTCCTCCCACTCCTGCCTCATTACCACTCAAACAACACTACACATTGGACAGTGTGTGTGTGAATGTATGAGCATGCGTGTGCATGTATATGTGAGTGCGTTTTTCTCTTTATATTTGTCAGTGTTTGTGTGTAGCCTCACATCTGTGCTGTGTCATCTGCCCTAGCAGGATTTGCCCCCTCCTCTCCCTCATACACACTTCCATATGGTATACTAAGAGAAAGGTGGATCACCTAGATGTACACAAACATTAACAAGTATGCAAATCCACTCATACACAGTATATGTGTACTGTGTATGTGTTGTCCTGGCACAATGTGCCAGTGTATGTCCTTGAGCGCTGCAGTGGGACATGTTTGCTGTAAGCAGATCTATAAGGCTGGCAAAGGAAATGCAGAAGAGGAGGAGGATGAGAAGGGGGAGAATGGGTTGGAAAAAAAGGCAAAGAGGATTAGCGCTGAAAAAACAACAGACAGACATACAGACCACAGGCCTCCTACACACCCTCTGCAATATGCTACCATAGCTACAGTTGAGTGGGCTATGGATGAAAATCTAAACTTGTAAGCGAGTGATCATCTGGCCTATTACTCCTTTCCTTTGATATCTCCATTGATTTACATATATATTTCTCTGTAAGCCTGCAAGTCTGATCACCACACAGCTGCCAGTATTCATGTCCATCAAACTTTGACCTGATCACTGGCACATCCTCTGTTTTTCAAAATAAAAGCACCAAACTGTTTCAAAATAAAAGCTTTTATTTTAAAAATTGAACCAAAATACCTTAAAATGGATAAAATGGATAAATTATCTACACTTTAATGCAACGCAAACCTACCCCGACGGGCCAGAGTGCGGGGGCTTGTCCAATGCTGCTTGCAGCTTTAATTAGAGCCCAAGCCCTACCGGGGAGAAGGGCTCTATTGTTTTTCTAGCGTTTCTTTCTTATTAGAGCCTGAGCCCTACAGGGAGAAGGGCTCTATGGTTATTGTTTCGTTTCTTTCTTCTTTTTAGAGCCCGAGCCCTACCGGGAAAGCCTAATTATAGTACTCATCAAGACCTACAATTCCCGTGCTGACACCCCTAGGCTAAAATCAACAGGCTGTCAGTTATTTGCAATTGAATGTGCTAAAAATTTCACTTAGAACAAACATTTTCTACTCCAAAACCATAAATGGTAGCACCTTCAAAAGCGAATAGATGACAGAGGACACAGTGCTTATTAAAACAACAGTCCTACTTTATATCTGTGTCGGATGGTTTGGATTTTATAAGCCCTTAAAGTTGCACTGGCACCTTTGTCTTGTCCCATTCAAGTCAATGGGAAAGAAAGGACATATGTCAAAGCCAGGCCTGTACAGTCTAAATTGTAAGTCTGACAGCTTTCAAACCTGTACCAATGGAAAGAGGATGAAAAAACCTTCTAGAATGTGTGATATTTTGTGTAAGATTTGATGAAGTTTGTGGTGCTTGTCAGGAACTTTTCTAAATGTTTTCCTCTCTACTGCCAATTGCCGTCTGCTGCTTATGTGAGTCTCCTTCAACTGAAGCTTATAACTGATCCTCTGCTGCCACCTTGTGGCGCCAAACTAGTATTGTATCCTCTCATTCAAGTCAATGTGTAAGATTTGGTACAGTTTGTGGTGACTGTGTGCAGCACACAGTCATGTAAGGACAGCAGCAGTCTCCCACACACACAGTATAAAAGCCACATGGATCATGCTAGAGACTATATTTTAAGCACAACACTTTTCAATTAAAAGTACTTTAAAAAGTGACAGTTAAGACCTTAAACTTATTTTCTTCATCATTTCTCCAAACCCAGCTGAGTAAGCTGCAGGGTTAGATCACATCAACACATTTCAAGTACAAATCCATAACAAGAACAAATCACATACACCTTTGAATGGGAATTATAGAAGGTATTAATGTCAGGAAGGGCAACATGTGACTGAGGGAATGTTACAACCATAGATTAGAGGCTCCTCTGTTTATCACCTTTCAATTCTCAATAAAATCAATGTTGTATGATTTCCTCAAGTTCACATCTACTATCTTTATCCTTGTGAATAATATACTGTCTTAAACAATTAAAATGCATACATATAGACTTTCATGATTTTATTTTAAAGATGATCATGCTAGACACTCTAAATTTTAAGCACAACACTTTCAATTCAAAGTACTTTAAACAATGACAGTAAAGGCCATTAAGTTATTTTCTTCATCATTTCTCCAAACTCAGCTGAATGAGCTGTAGGGTTAGATCACATCAGCACATTTCAAGTACAAGTCCATGAGAGGAACAAATCCCATAAACCTAATTTTTTTGTGTAAAATTTGATCAAGTTTGTGGTACATTTCAGGAGGTTTTCTAAAGTGTTTTCCTTAAATCTGTGCTCTCACCGCTCTGCCCCACTCTGCCAGTGATGTGACGTTGATGTGAAAAAGCTGCTGAGAGCAGCATCCTGCTGGCTGTGTACAGGCACAGTAAGGAGGGATAACAGGCTGACCCACAGGTTACAGTGGTGGAGGCGTTTGTGCTAGGGGAAACATAAGGGAGCGTCGCTTTTTTCTTTTAGATGTTACCATTTTGAATGAGTGTCAGGTAACGGTTTAAAAGAATGGACTTTGATATAGCACATGGATTTACTAGATTCACTGCCTGATTTTCACTTTCAAGCAGTGAGTGCAGTTCTGTTCTGGCCTGCCTGCATGAGACAAAGAAGGCACGTACCGCGCTTGGGTCGAGGTGTGGACTGAGCGCAAGTGGTCGGCCGTGTCTGGGGCACGTTGGCGCCGGGTCCGAGGGGGCGGCGGGGTGTGAGGGCCCGTCCAACGCTGCTTGCAGCTTTAGATTCGATTTAGATTATTATTATTAGTAGTATTATTAGGGCCTGAGCACCTAGCGGCACGAGGGCCCTATTGTATTTGGTCCATTTCTTTTTTATTAGGGCCCAAGCACCGAAGGCGGTGCGAGGCCCTATTGTATCTGTAGTGTTTATTATTAGGGCCCGAGCACCTAGCAGCATGAGGGCCCTATTGTATATTGTACAAAAACCTAATTGTAGTACTCATCAAGACCTACAAATCATGCACTGACACCCCTAGGCTAAAATCAACAAGAAGTCAGCTATTTGCATTTCAAAATGATTTGAAAATGCAATTTATCGCCAAAATTTCACTTCAAACAAACACAATCTTTTTTGAAGCCGTAAATGGTAGCACCTTCAAAAGCTAAAAGATGACAGAGGACACAGTGCTTAACAATGTTACTGCAGAATTTTTGTTATTTTTTGAATCGTTTGGATTTTAGAAGCCCTTACAGTTGGAGTGCTCCTCTGTGTCTTCCCATTAAAGTCAATAGGAACAAAAGGGAACAAAAGGCACATCCGTCACACTC
>JAPZDZ010000012.1:27506617-27519629 GCA_029783805.1 Acanthurus tennentii | reverse complement strand
ATAAAACCAGGGATCTCCACCAGCCAGTCAGACAGGCCTAGCCTAGTCTGATGAGCATGAACTGATGAAGCCCCTTGAATAAGAGGCGAAATGTCTTCACAGACATATTACTGAGTCCAGTTGCCTTCGATTTATTTGCCCAGAATAACTATGACCTGGGTGAATGAGAACATTCACAGAAATATGCTGTCTGCTTTGTCAGTAAGATTGACCAATAAGCAAAGATTTGCTGCTCTAGCATGTGAACTTCTTCTATGTCTACCAGCTGTCTAATTTGTGAAATAATCAACTAGTTGCTTATTAAGCCATCGCATAGAAACAGCTTCTTTTGAAATAATTGTAAACTTTTAGCTACTCGGCATAAAAAACTGTTAGAAAACATCAGTTTGTTCACTCTTAACTCGAGGAGTGCCTTGTCTTAATTTTTGGTGTTTTTAAAGTGAAAATGATTTATCATCAATAAATAAACTGATTCATTTATGATGGCACTAAACTGTGAAAACTATGTTTGGATCAATTACAACCATAAAGTTTAACAAATGAGTTGTATGATTTAGGTTATTTTTCCTAGTCCCCTTTTAGTATTGTTAAGCTTTCAGATTCAAAGAAAGCTTAAAGACCTGTGTTTAGTTTGTTTTTTCTTTATTAAATGCCTCTCCTATAGTGATAATAGCTTATTGTAGGGCACCATGAGGAGGTCCATTTAATCTGAGGGGCTTTTTTAATCATTTGTGGGAGCTATTGCAACCTTGAGTAAAGGAGGAGAGGACGTTTCTCATTCAGGCCAGGTCAGGTCAAAGGGATTAGCCATGGCACCGGACATCCCTAAATCAGCTGATCCTTACTTTAATGCCCCTTGAAAAGGGCAGAGTGCAGCTAGGATGTGACGGAAAAATGGCTCACTGGCCTCCACTGGCAAAGAGACAAAATTGAATACTTTGTGTTTTGTGTGTACCAGTTTGTCTGAAACAAGGTAGGCATAACTACAAGTTTTTCTTTGATAAAAAAAAAACTAAATAAGGACAGGATTAGTGTTTAGATTTATTGATGCGTCTGCCAACTTATTTTGTTATACAGTTGCACCAATCACAGATGTAATAACAGATTAGATGAGAGTTGTTCAAATGAGAAAATCAAACATCACTTTTTTAAATTTATGATCACTTAAATTCAATTTTTTTTAATCGCTGAGTTCCTTTACCTTTTTCCTAAGCTAGCGTATCACATCATCATCATCACTACCAACTTGCTGATGTGTAGTCATAAACTAGGCCTAAAATCAATGTATACAAGGTTTGCAGCTTTGCGGCCTACAACTTGCAAAAAAAGCAATCACATAATAATTGTTTTTGTTGCTTTTGCAGGTTTAACCAAAAGTTTGAGGGAACAACGAAGCTGTACAGCTGAGCTGTAAACAGTGATTTAGACACCATTGAGAAGCTGCACTGCTAGAAACTGTTTTTAGTCAGTGTTTATTATGATTCAATATAGTCAGCTTAGTTTGCTGGTTTTGTGGTACATCTGTTTGTATCTGTAGGCTCTCCATCTCTATATTGTCTTTTTTCCCTCAGTAAGGTCATGCAATTTTTCTACAGCAACAAACAATAACTTACACGTTTGTTGTATCCTCACTGCAGGCTGTATTGTTTTATATTTGTATTATCCAGAAAACAAAATACATTTTATTTTTTAAAAATTAATTGTGTCTAAATTCAGTAAGCTGGAATAGAATTATATCAGAAACGTCTTAACAAAAAGTCCAAACGTACAAATATTGGGGCTGTTGAAGTTAACGCGTTAATAACGCGTTTACTCAAACTCCTTTTAATAGCATTAATTTTTTAACGCGCTGTTAATGCACGCACAGTCTGTGCCTTGCCAGCTCTCGTAGTTTCAGGAAGTGGCACTAAAATAACATTGCAAACAGTTACAAATCAGAAATGGATACAGAAAAGGGACTTTTGAATGGAAAGTTTAGCTTTAAAGTTTTGCCCGATGGTTCTCTGGACAAAACCAAAGTAATTTGTATTTATTGTAAATGTAAAAGGGCAGGGTAAAAAATTTGCGTTAATAACGTGTTAATAATGTGTTAACTCAGGACACTAATGCGATTAATCGTGATTACAAATTTTAATCGACTGACAGCCCTAAAAAATAAATGTGAAATTGAAATGTGCTTTTAGTTTCATTATCGAGAGAAGTAGGGAAAGATTTTTCATTGGCCTCATACTTTTTGTTGATCAGTTGATCATAATATGAAAATGGTCAAAAACAGTCCAAAAAAAGTGAAAGAGTTTCTGAGTTAAGGAGATGTCTGTGATCTATGACAAAAGAATTTATTTGTCAAAAAAGTTGGCAAGTATTTTTATTCCAATATAAGTCACTTTAGCAACCCAAGTGTTGATGTTGGGGTCAAAACTCTTTTACAGAATCCCACACCATTACAGTGTGACAGTAAAGTAGTGGATTTACTGCAAAATTTTGAAAATGTCTTCATCACACAATTGGTAAAACATTCTAATTTTTGGTAGGAGCCTTCATTGTAAGTCCTCTTTCAGTTTGTTTTGACACAGCAAATCCTGGTGAGGTCATACCTACATTTCCATTCTTCTCCACCACCTCTGATCCTTACCCTGGAGCTACAGACCATATAGATGGAGGGTGGCCTGATGGATGGAAGGATGGATGGACGGATGGATGGATGGTTGGAGGTCAGAGAGTGGAGTCTGACAAAAGATTAGCAATGAGAGCTCCCTCCCTACTCAATTCCCAGCAGCCTACCACTTTCCCTCTCAGCCACAAAGCACCTTCACCCAGCCCATCGTGCCCTTGACATACCAAGGCAGGCACATCCCAGGGACAAGCTGCTCGCAGCTG
Source organism: Acanthurus tennentii (assembly GCA_029783805.1). NCBI lineage: Eukaryota > Metazoa > Chordata > Actinopteri > Acanthuriformes > Acanthuridae > Acanthurus > Acanthurus tennentii. The sequence continues at coordinate 27,516,752 of JAPZDZ010000012.1, read as the reverse complement.
TCTTTAAGACGTTCTGATTAGGTTTTGTCGGAGAAAGGCCAGGGTTGACTTTGTTAAAGAATTTAAATGAGGTGCGAGTGAATACTGCGGCTGTTGCATTTTAATCTGTGTGTTCGGCTGCTTCTTGAGTGGCTCATTTCCATGCATCACACCCTAGATTCTTCAGTGCTGAGCCCTGACACATTTTGAGACTTTTTGGTAATGTTTATAAGCCCAGCTAATGCCAGTACACACTATTAATGTCCAATTTTGCCTTTATAAGATGTATAGCAGGCATTTGTTTTAAAACATAACATCTTAACATTTCTGAATTTAATTGCCTGTCCTCCATCCTTTCAGCAGCTTCTCATTTAAAGCAGAAATAGAGCCAAAGAGTGATGAGAAGCCACTGCTCATTAACCCCTCAGTAATTTTCAATGAATCCTGGAGACTCATTGTGCCAAGGGCCAGTGCTTCTCTAACGAGGGCCGAGTAGGGGTTTAAGAAGACTTGAATAACATCAGGGTCAGTCCAAACCTTTTAGGTACTTAAGCAGAATTTTATCCCCATATTAGGTCTGAAATGCTGCTGCTGAGCAGAACAGCAACAAATACAATGAAACTGCTGGAAAAAGAGAAACTTGATGTCTCCCCACCTTTTAGATTTGTCCTTCTTATATAGTGTTGATAAAAAAAATTGATAGAGATAATGAAAAAGCAATATGACAATAACTGAAAATAAATTCTTATTTTAACGTTTACACCAAGATTCAGGGAAAGATGCACCATGCTGTGGACACATCCTCCAATCAATCTCTTAATTTTACATTTAGACTCCACCACAAACATAAAATTTCAAGAATGTTCTGCTCAGTGTTTTCTCTATCAATGTTTTTTTTTTTTTACTGAGACTTTTTTAGGTGTAATTTAGGCAACAGATGAATAATCTATATGTAAAAATGAAAGAACACTGTAGGAAAAATGTCCCTGAAACATTTGCAACATGCTAAGCAAGTTCCAGCTTTGTAAAATTACAAAATACAAGAGTGTTGTGATTGTAAACATCCACAAAATGTCACATATACATTAAAATTCAAACTTTACCCCCCTGACATTCCCACCAAAGCTCAAACAACAGTTACTGATATTGCTGTTGGCTATTGGGCTACTTTCTTTCGTTGCAAGGTCGGTACACTCAAGATGACAACACACTGAAACAATGTTGGAAATGGAGCAAGGATACGTTTTTTTTTTTTAAAAAATCATTCATTTTGATCTTATGAAACTTTAAGTTGCCTAAACAAATGCCCTTTACGCCATTTGTCCTTTTGCAGATCTTTCTATTCCAATTCCACAATTTTTTCTCTTCCTTTTTATTTAATTTATTATTCTTGTTTTGTTGGCGTTTTCTCAATAGGCCTACTTTATTTTATTCATATAGCCTAACAAAATGATTTTCCAGTCACAACGTGCTTACTATTTTGTATCATGCGATTATTTTGACTGATCGATAAGTAATGAGTAAAACAACCCCTTGGTCCTCTAGTGTCATCATCTACATGTGGTGTAGTTATTGTAAAATAAATGCCTGTGGGTAATGTTATCAGATGTTGTGGGAACGTCGTCTGTTGGCTGCAGTGACACAAACTGTCACCCCTCCACCCCTTTTAAAAAGAAAAAAGCCCCTAGCGCAGGGACGTTTTAATTGGAATTTCATGTGGGCTAAACTGAGGGGAAACCGATGTAAGTTAACATTTGGTAGACTTAATTGGTCCCTTTCTCTCCCTCCTCCTCGATCGGGCACTTACGGGCCGCTGCAGAAGCTTCCCTGCTAATCTCCCATTTATAATCAATTCAATCGGCCAGACAAAAAGTTCGCCTCTCTCTATTCTTCTCTTCCTGCCTCAAACGAGCTCTTTTGTGGCCCGTAAATTGCTTGAATCCCCGGTCCCCCGGTGGCGGAGGGAGCAAAAGCAAGATGTCCTCATGTTGTTGACAACCGATTAGAGCGCGCTCCTGCTCTCGCGCTCTGTCCAGGCCCCCGCCTGTAATCTCCTTCGCGTGGGCGCGCCTTAATTAAAGCTCCAGTATGTCAATTAACGTGTTTGTGGATCTTGGGTCGGTTGCTCAGATCTTGGAGAGGTGCAGAAAAAAAGAGTAGGCTACAGGGAAAAGGGCAGCTCCCTTGCCTTCAGGTTGTTTTCTGCTCCCACACTGCCCATTTTTAATGTCCAGCATCCTGCCGACTCTGAACTCATGCACACATGGTTGCTGCTGCCGCTGCTGCTGCTGTGAGTGTGTATGTGTCTTTATGTTTCAGCACAAACCATAAAAGTAAAACCTGTGTCTTACATGCCCATCAAATTGCTCCTTCACTTGTCACATAGACATGGTTAAAAATCCTCAGGTTTAAACTCATAGAACAAATATAGGTGTGCTCTCAGTCAGAAATATGCAGATCTCTGAATACCTTGTTCTACTGGAATTTATGAAGATTATCCCAGGTCTTAGTATTTGTGTCTGTAAATGTAAAGGTTCAAAGCTACATTCTATCTTTACGTGCTTTGGTAGAGGCAAATTTTGTAAATGCTGTGAGTATTTTTTTAACATTGACATTTAAGCAACATAAACAATTTTGTAAGGCAAAACGCAGACATTTTTTTGTTTAGATTCTGTAGTTGTTGTACTGTATTGCGTTCTTTTACATTCGCTTGTGATTGTGGAAATGGACTTGTGGAACTGACACATGAGAGAGACGGGGTAGGATAATCAACATAGACCGAGCTAGAACCGAACTAGGGATGTAGCGATTACTGATGTCGTAGCCTTTTTCTAAAATTCTGGCCAAGACCAATAAAACCGAATGCCACTTATCTCAGCGTCTGCACAAATCTCCATTGGCTATGACTTCCTTCAGGTGACAACTTTGTGTCTCCAAGTTGATGATCTGGACAGCCTTGGTGAATCTTTCTCTGATAAACTTGGTTTTTTTTATTTAAAGAAGCAGCTTTAGGATCTGGTGGACTATAGTACATTGAAGATAACGTGGTACTGGGTCCAATTTAAATTTTTTGGTACTATGAAAATCATCAACAAATTATGTGCTAATACCGCAACTCTTTTATATGTGGCACTGTAGGCTTATCCAACACATTTTCTCTAGTTTAACGGACTGTTCCATAAGTCTTTTATTCAGTTTTAAAGTTACCAGTGTGGGTGACTTTCTTGCAGATGTCTGTGTCAGATGCAAACTGATGAAAAAGGTGAGCAGGACATTCATCTGGCAATATTAGCTCTGCCAGGCTTCTGCAGGCCCGGACGGCGTGGCTGAGTGCTAATTGGTTGTTAATAGAGAGAGCGCCATTTGGGAGCACGGATCTGCCTCTCGACAGAATGTGTGCAGGGATAATATTGTTCCAGAAGCCGTGAGGAGAATAACTTCTAGACTATTAACGCGCAGGCCCAGATGAGGAGCTGCGGCCTGAGTGCTCCATTATCTCCTCTTCTGATGAGCAGCTCCGGATGCGACAGAACACCCCCCCCCCTCCCCCGCCCTGCCCCCATCCCCCTCTTTCCAATCAAGTCTCCCCAAGACGTTTAGCTGGTTAATGAAATTTACTTTCAAGGGGCCATGTTATTTCTGATCATTACGCCATTACGCCAGAGTCAAGTGTAAATGCTGCATTATTAAGATCGTGTCTGTCAATAAATGGAGAACTGTCTGCAGAGCATACAGTAGAGTCAAACTGAGTCTATATATGGGTTTCTTCAACACTTAAAAATAAACCAACTTCGATGTTTGGCAGACAGATGCCTCTACACCATAGGCCTTAGCTATTATGTGTGTATTAACACTAATAGTGATGCAGAGGGAACCATATTTGAAATCTATGCACCATACTGTTGTAGCTCGCCTAAAAACGTTTTTTTTTATGTTACCAGCTGTAACGATACTCTCCCTGTCTAATTACTTTAAGGTTTAAAATACAGAGAACAGATCTAAAAATTCAAGACAGCTACAAAACATATAGCCTACATATTGATCAACAAAGAAAACAAAATAATATCAAACAATTTAATTAAATGAAAACCAACCACAAAACACAACAGTTCATAAATGTTACAAATTCCAGTATTTTTTTTTTAAATTTTTAAATGTTTCTTTTTCGCTTCTTTCATCTGGTTTTTCTTATTGTAATTTTGTTTACTATCTGTGGCCTGTCATTCACTTCGAAAAAAAAGATATTTGTTATTGTGTATTTTTTTTCAATATGCGATTAAATCTTGGCTGAATTAATAACCTAAAACATGTATTTGAACTTAATGAATATATACAGCACTCATCATATTATTCATTTTATTAAAAAAAACAGAAACAACATAGCTCAAACAGTCAGTTTTCATTATAAGTTATAACGTATTTATTCACATTAAAATTGTTCGTCTGTGAAATACACAACATGGCAATTACTCACATTTTAAATAACATTCTTTATTTCCATAACCTATTATTTACAGTTCCACCTGAGAGACTTCAGATTTCTCCTCTGTTTGTTGCTTGTTACTGGTAATGAGGGAAGAAATTTTCTGCAGGCATGATTGAGGTCCCTATAATATTCTCATAGTGTTAGCTGTTGCACCTTGGTCTGGTCTGTATATAACACTTCGGTTGGATCCTAAATCTTATAGGATTACCTAAATTTATCTCAATGGATTGTGTCCAGTTTATTGGATTATACCTTATTTTTGGACTCGCAAAAACTAATCAACGTGGCTAAAAATACAGGACACAAGCCAGTTTTTTGAAGCCTCACAGTTCAAGGTGGAAAATTAAAAGTGTTATGTGCCTCAGCTCTGTAGCTCTCTGGAAACTTCTGCGGCCGTAGAGAAGCTGTTGTCATGCAGCTTCCTGATGTGTTTCTTCAGGTCAAAGTTGCGACAGAAGCCCTTGCCGCAGGTGGCGCAGGTGAAGGGCTTTTTGTCGTTGTGTGTGTGCATGTGGAAAGTCAGGTTGTAGATCTGATGAAAGGCTTTGTTGCAAATGGAGCACTTGTACTGCTTTTCCCCGCTGTGAGTCAGCTTGTGGTTTTTGTAGTTTCCTGGGTAATTCAAAAAAGAATAATGAATACATGCATAAGAGGAACAGGATTGTTTTTGGAAAAGACATTAAAATACGAAATCCTGTCACATGAGTTCACTGAGTCTTAAATTTTGTCTTCATATTTATTCTTACTAAAAGTTGAAAAAGGATTCAGTTGGGGAAAAAAAGCAACAAATCCTCAGATTGGGTAATTGAGAACAAGCTATTTAGATTTATGGGAAGCGTTGATATGATGATACATTAAATACCAAATGTAACATTAGCTTATGAACATCACTATAAATAGCACATAAAACTTTCACAACTTCCCCCTGTTGCTCCTATAGATTGCACATACACGTACAACATACACAAATATCTGAGAAATAATTTAAGGAAAAGGCAGACAATAGACATTAGTTGAAAAAAACCCTAACCTTTAACTTCTTTTTCTGTACCATGGATAACAGCTTTTTATGTGAATCGGTTAAAAAAATAAAATGAGCACTAGAAGCAGAAAAGCAGATTCAGTACACCACAATCAGATAAAGAAGACACCATTTCTCAGACACATTAGAAATTATAAAGCTGAGATGCATATAAGAAACTGTGCTTACCAAAACTGGATTACTTATGCATAAGTTGCACAATCGAACGCACTCATTTTTATTTAATGAAAATCAAAATAGAAAAAAAAACCTGTCGGTAGATCAAAGTTAGTATATAACTTATATAATAAAATCTAAAAAAGACAAATCAGACTGCGCTCATGTGAATGGAGTGATTTCTCTCAGTCTCAGATTGTTCAGCCGTGAGATTCAAGTTGAAATGACACGAAAAGCAGGATCATTTTAAAGTGGTTTGGAGAAAAGCAGGAGGGAAGAGAGTTACTGCTGTTTACTGGGAATCGAAAGTGAGGATGAAAGGGGCCTTTTCTCTTTTTTCCTGCTCTCCCAAGGTCAGTAGTTCATTGTAAAGTTAGAGCCTCCTCTGTCCCTCTAGTCTGCCCAGCCTTCGTTAATCAGGGTTTTGTGTGTTGAAGTCAAGAAGTTGTCAAACTTTGTCAGAATCAAGCGCAGCGACAACTCAACAAAAAAGCCCCGATTCCTAACTTTGCGGGGGTCTAGCAGCTGACCCAGAGCAAATGCTGCCGTCTTGAAGGGAGAATTAGTCTTTATGAAGTGACATGTCCTATTTCGATTGATCGCTTCATGCTCATCGGTGGGCCTGCAATTATTTCCCCTTTCATTATTCTCACAGATAGAGGCATCAAGCAACATATGGTGCTGCCTCTGTGCCTAATATTGTTCTCAAACACCGAAAAAATCCCTAACTGAGGATTTTCAAAAGTGAACACACTGATTAAGATGGAGATTCACTTGAATTTGTCCACCTAGAGTTTAATCCAAACAAAAGAAAAAACACTTATGCTCATGTGATATTAAACCTAATGCCCTGCGTTAAAGTAATGCCGTGTTTTTCTTATGTCTCAGTCCAATATGCGGGAAACGGGTTTAGAAAAAAAATAAGATGGGCAGAAACATCATATACCATCGAACGGGAACATAGGGATCGTGTTTTTTAATTATTAGGAGACAAAAAGAAAAGAAGAAAGGGGAAAAAGAACAGAAAAATAATCAAAAACGGGCGTAGTGTAGGAATTTCTATACTTAATGAGCCATTTTCTCGCGAAATGCTGGAAATCTATCTTCATGCAAAGAAGTGAAATCATATCTTTACCTCTTAACAGTACAGAAATTTTCTAGAAAATGATCAACACCTGATTCTCATTAGGAGTTCATTAAAAATAATTAATGTCACCGAAAATAATGTTTGTTTGACGTTTGACGAATTAGCCTATATTTTAAGAGGCAAAAAAGATTCGATTTTCACCAAGCACAGACAGACACACAAACCAGCAAACTATTTTATGAATATTTAATGGGCTATAATATCTGATAATTTCAGAGCCAATGAAGTGAAAAAATAAAAGTGAAAATTAAAAAAGACAAAAAAGGCAATTAAGCCTGCAAAAAAGTATTCGAAAACTAACAATGCTTATGCTAGTACATAATTTACCTTTTTGGTGGAAACCCTTTCCACAGAACTCACAGACGAAAGGTTTGTATCCGGCGTGGATCCGTACGTGTGTGTTGAGTGTCGAGCTTCTGTTGAACGCCTTCCCACACTGGTTGCATTTATGAGGTTTTTCCTAAACAGTAACAATTAAAGGGATATATGAAACAAAATTAAATTAAAGGAATTTTAGAGCACAATGGTAACCTGCTTATTAAGAATAAATGTTGTTTATGTTCCACGCGTCTCACCTGTGTGTGGATAATTTTGTGTCTGCACAGCGTGCTGGCCTGCCGGAATCCTTTCCCGCACACTTTACACACGAATGGCCGGGCCCCGGTGTGCACCGGCATGTGTCTGGTCAAATTGTAATGTGCGTTAAAAACCTACAGAGAAGGAAAAAAGCCGCCAAAGATAATGAATAATTGTGTGAATAATTTTGACTAACACACCATCGATTTTTATGCCTCTGAAATCTGCTCCAGTAAAATTATCCTGTGTTGATCCTCTGGAATTTAATGATAGCCTAAAATGATTCCTAAAGAATTTTTTAGTTTTTGTTATTTTTTAAGAGAATACACTCGTTTTAATTTAACAGGTAGCCTACAAAGGTTTACTCGGTACTGTGGAACCTGAAAGTTCAAATTCATATTCTAATTTTTGTTAGTTTTTAAACACGATAATACACACTTAAAATAATCTTAGGCCTACCTTTCCACACACTTCACATGTGAAGTTTTTAGGTTTCCCGTCTGCAGCGCTGTTACTGCTGCTGAGTTTGCTGAGCGACTTAACGCCGTTCTTTTCTGTGCTGATACCGTGATTTTCCTTCACTATTTGATCCAGCTGCCCTGGCAAATGTTCCTTGTGCGGGTACTGGGGTGTGGGCAGCTTGTCGCCCCCCACCCCGGTCAGCTTGGCGTTCTCTAGCAACAAGAGTCTGTGGTGCGCTGACAGAGAGGCCTGGGCCTGCGGACTGGAGAACCAGTGACCGGTCAGCAGCTCCGACTGTTGGTACGCAGAGTCCATGTAGTTGAGATAGTAGAGCGAGCCGCCGCTAGGTACGGCTACGGCCTGGTGGATGACCTGTGGTTTCACCACCCTGCTCCCCGACGTCAGCAGCGACTGCTTCATGCCCGGATCCACTTTCCCACACACGACGCAGTTACCTTTACACGGAGCAGCTGCGGAACCACAAAAGGTCCCCCTAAAACTGGCTCTCCACAGCTCTGAATAGTTCATCAGTGCCTTGGCTTGGAGGTCGTAGCTCAAGGGCTGCAGCGGGATCATGCAGGGAATCGGACAGCAGAGCCCTAGCAGCTTCTTCCCATCTGACCGCTCCTCCGCGCTCTCCTTCGGCTCCGAGGACTTGGACATGATCCTATCTATGGAGAAGGCCAAGGTCTTGGGAGCCGCGGACGGTCCGGTCCTACCACAGGACATTACCGTCTCCAGAGAGGCAGAACTTGTCATTTTGTTGTTGTTTTGTTTTGTTTGCAGGAGAGCAGAACTTGTTGTGAACAACTCCAAGCAAGGTCCGACCCGCTCCTCTAGCCGGCCCTTGTCTTTTCACTCCCCTGAGCTCCCAGCAGAAAAGACAGGAGGACACATCACTTTAATAAGCACCTTGCTGTCACAGTGTCACGTATTTGTATTCAAATGATCAGTCCCCCTTGCAACAATAGCATCCAGGGGTGGCGGATTAATGCTCATTAACTAGTGCACACCAAATTTATAGGGTACTACAGAGCTAGTTAGAAAGTAAAAGAAAAATAAGAAGAAGAGTGTAGAGAAGGAAAAAAGACCAAAAAGTTGCAGTCGGAGCTCCTGAAGAGTGCGAGAGCATAAAGTTGAGGCAGAATTGTAGTTTACCCCCTTTAATGGTCGGATGGATGTGGGGGGAAAAAAAGGACTGCTATCTGTCACATGTTGGCAGTGCCCGCCCCTCAATGCAGATCACTGTCTCCTGACATCAGCGGACACCCAAACTCTTAACTGGGTGACAGGGAGACGCCCTGCACGCCCTCAGAAAAAGGAGGGGGTGGCACGAGTTACATGGTCTGCCATATGTCATCTGCGACATAAATATGAAACCATTTCCTTAAAAAATGAGTGAACTTGTGATCACAATTGTGTATTCACCGTTAAATCCACTTGGGAATAGTTGTGTAAGTCTCCGACTCTTATTTGGTTAACAACAGTTAAATCTTTTTCTTTTTTCCGTTTGGGATTTTTTTTTTTCGGGAGAAAGCTGCTAATCCCCGGAGATGGGATCCCTCCTTTCCACGTCGGCTTATACTTACTATTTGTATAAATTCGAGGACGTCCAATTTCCACCTGTTTAAGCGGAGAGACTCCCTTAGGATCCCATTAAATGCTGTTCCTCCTTCCCCCCTATTCAAAAGAAGCAATTTTCCAGAGCAATTGTAAGCTCAACTCTGCGCAGGAAAAAAAAAGAAAGAAAAAAACACAAGCTCTTTCACTTTTAGCCACTAAAGCACTGCGTGAACCTGGTTTTGTGTTTTTTTTCCTGAAATAGAAGGACGGATTAAAGAGAGAGGAAAAAGAAAAGACTTAGCTTGGACAGAGGTATACAGGGACAAATGAAAAGAGCGGCTTTTTTTTTTTTTTTTTTTTTTTACTCCAAAGGGGTATACAAGAAGTTTGCTGGAATCCACAGTGTTGTGTGGGAGTTACAATGAGCAGCAGCCTCTCCTCTATTCACTACCAGGGCTGTGTTGAATTCATGTGTTTGCAGGGCCATTTTACCTGAGGGACTCCGACAAGTAAGAGGACCAAAGGACAGTTCATGCATGTCAACCGAGGAGGAGGGAGGGGAATCTCTCTCTCTCTCTCTCTCTCTTTCTCTCTCTCTCTCTCTCTCTCTCTCTTAATAGTATATATGTGTATATGTGTGTGTGTGTATATATATATATATATATATATATATATATAAATATATAAATATAAATATCTATCTATCTATCTATCTATCTATCTA
>JAPZDZ010000012.1:27473810-27497101 GCA_029783805.1 Acanthurus tennentii | reverse complement strand
CAGAGAAGGGGAGGGAGGGTTGATGACACAGGATGAGATGTCAAAACATTGGGAGTGTTTCATTTCAGTGCTCTCACTTGGGTTCCAAGGACTCTGATGAGTAAGTCATTGTGCGCACATAGCTGAACAGAGAAGCTTAAGCTTTTAACTTACTTAGTTGTAGGCAGTTAAAATCATTTAAGTTTTTGGAGCTCCATCACTGTGTGTAGAAGTTCCTCATCCGCCACAAGCAAATGAGTGCAGTGTGTAATCAGTTCATTTAACCTTATTTAACACATCTGCATGTGAGCATTATTTAATTAATAAAAATTTGGTTGCAAAGTACACATTTTTATACCTTAAGTTTAGCTTCAAACTGTCGACAACTTACTCACAGTTAATAAGAGACAGGTACTATGACCTGATACTGGTGACTTTTATAATTTTAAGTGGCATATGCGACTTGCAGTCAGTGTTGGCTAAAAATGAGAAACTGCTACCTGAGTGAATGTTTTCTACACTGGTATATACTGTATATACTAATAAGAGAGAAAAAAAGGATAGGAAAATTATGTTTCACAAAGGTGAGCAGCTGTTTTACACTCTCAAGCTAAGGAAAAGATAACCTTTACCCCAGGTACAGTCAAGAAATAATGTTGTTCTTGTTTACAAAAATCTTTGCCTAACTAAATGCGCTCAAATTTATGATGATCTTAACTATGCATAGTTTTCATGGTAGATGACTTTGACACCATTCAATATGTGAAGAAATTCTAATCCTTGAGTATTGCTAAAATCTCTGATATTCAGCGACAGGCTAACCAGACCTAAGTGATTAAAGAGAAAGTAAGTGATTGCTCCCTTTGTCTCTTACATTAGACAATGATTGAAAAATATAGGGTTTTTTTAGGCCTTGACAACTTTTTTGATTTAGCAAATGTCCACTTATGATAACATTTTACTAAGTTAAATAAACTTTATCACAGTGATGCTTCAGATATACAGACACAAGGACAGACTTACAATGGAGGCTGTATGGAGCTCTGTATTGGAAAGTAATGAGGAACTTTTAAAGCAAGTAGATTATTTCATCGTGTTTTCTAAGCTGTTGATTTAAAACAAAATGGAGGCAAATTTATTGCTTAACAACAGTATTATATATATATTAGGGCTGTCGTGTCCTTTTAACGGCATTCATTTTTAAACGCACGATTAACGCATGCACGGTCTGTGCCTTGTCAGCTCCCGTAGTTTCAGGAAGTGGCACTAATATAACACTGCAAATGGTTACAAAGCAGAAATGGATACAGAAAAAGGACTTTTAAATGCAAAGTTTAGCTTTAAAGTTTTGCCCGGTGGTTCTCTGGACCAAACAAAAGTAATTTGTATTTATTGTAAATGTAAAAGGGCAGGGTAAAAAATTTGCGTTAATAACGCATTAAATCAGGACACTAATGTGATTAATAGCGATTAAAAATTTTAATCACTGACAGCCCTAATATATATATAACTGCTTTGTTTAAGTTTACCATACTGATTGTAGTTGCACCTTGTAGGTATTGTTAGTCATTATAAAACACAAAAGTCTCTGATATAAACAGTTTGACTGTCAGGCCATTTGAGACTTTTATGCCAGGAGACATTTTGTTGAATGTTCATGACAGTGACCTATTTTATTTTTTAATGTCTGCATCAGTGAAATATTGAAGCAACTCTACATGTTTTTTGCTTCTGCACATGACTGTAATAGATTGGCACAAGTTTGTGTGTGTGTGTGTGTTCCATCTTGGGCTTTGCAGTGAGTCAGGTATTCAAGCCTTAGGAGTGCTTGGGTAATCATAAGAGACGGATCAAATCAGAACTTTCAAACTTACTAAAATGAATCCAAAGGTTTTGGGTGCAGAAAAAAGGGAAAAACTTTTACAGGGATCAGAACCTTGTGGTAATAGTCAGACACTATGTAGATGATTCATGTATGTCCAAGTTCATTTGAATCTCTTAAAATGATAAGGTCCATTGATTCTGTTAAGCCCTGAAGGTAGAATTATTTTCCATATGGTACAAGCTTGCCTATACTCTGTAGCTTTGTAGAGGGTTATGCCAGTAAATGCTATAAAATAAATGGAAAAGGTGCATCACTCTGCCCAAGGCTGTTGATGTAAATGTAACATTAAAATATTTCTTGTGTTTTTGATTTTTTTGTTTGTTTGGTTGGTTTTTCTGTTATTTTTTTTCTTTTTTGTCTGGTCAAAATCCATTATGCGTAGCACAACACGTTGCACCCATTGCACGACAAATGATGGTCACATCTATTTTCAAACATTAATATTGGCCAGTGTTTTGGCTGCTTGTCTCAACGTTAAATCAATTCAACATTTTTTTCTTGATTACAAATGTATAGTCTTAAAGTAGTTCATTGATGTATAGTCTGCAACTGCAACTTAAATGATACCATAATACCATTGAAACAAGGAGTGTATGGACCCAAATGCAACACACTGTAAACAGGGATTTATTGATAATGACTTTTATTCAAATCCTCAGGGAATTCAGCACAGGAAGTTCAGCACAAAGTAAACAGCAGGTATATATCAACAGTATGAGTTCTTTCTCAAAAAACACAGTTCATAAGTTTGAGATAAGCGTGGCCAATGAGCAGGCCAGGAAACAGGTGGATAGACAAAGCTCATTCACAAATAAAAGTTCAATGGCCAAGGCAGGCTAAGCTAACGTAGCTTGAACCAGAGACGATGTGCTCCTAAAACCTTAATATGACATTCAAAGGCTAAAACACGGTCGAAATGGGTTTACTTGACTTATGATTATAAACAAGTGATTCAACAACTTTGCTAACACATCCAAGCATTTAGTGAGTAATAACTCAACAAGCTGGCTAATACAAGTAACTAGTCTATCAGGAAACCCTTGTCACAAATGCCTATTCCATCACTCTGCCTTCCTCTCATTTCTATCAACATCCTCATCTGCCTGTTTGCCTCTTGTTTTGCAAGACTCTTGTATCAGTGCAAGTAAAGTAGTGCAAGCCAGTCTAAAAGCCAGTCTTCCATTACTCCTGTCCCAGCCTCTTGATTGATCATTCCAGGCTCCAAGGAAATGCATCAGGCTTTGAAGCCAATTTGAACTAGAATCATGTAAACAAAACGTAAAGTATTGCACTGGTGTCCAAATACATTTTCTCATAAGCTTACATTTTGATAAGGTGGTAAAGTGGATAATTTTTTTAAAGCTTCACAGCCCCTGCAAAATAACTGGTTTTATCATGATAACTTGATAAATAAATGGTTTTATCATAATTTGATCAATGACAATTGTGCATTCTAGAACAGCTGCCACATTAATTCATTTTAATCTTCATTCATAAATATAGTTGATTAAAATTTTTGATCACGATTAATCCCATTAGTGTCCTGAGTTAACTCAAATTAATGCAAATTAATTGCAAATTTTTTACCGTGCTCTATATGTAACTTAACAAGACATATATTGTGTTTCATATACTCTAGGAAAAATATGAGAGGACAATAATAATAACTTTGTGGAACTATTCTATTTTTATTTTCATTGGAACATTCCAAAACGATTACGTACTTATACTGTCCAAATACTCTCCAATCATGTGGTATTTAAGACTGGACGTGCTCCGGTGGTAACTTAGTTCACATTTACAATAAATACAAATTACTTTTGTTTTGTCCAGAGAACCATCAGGCAAAACTTTAAAGCTAAAATTTCCGTTTAAAAGTCCCTTTTCTGTATATGTGTGTTTGTGTTTGTGTGTGTGCATGTGTGCGTGTGCCTGTGTGTGCTTGTGTAAAATGTGTGTGTATGTGTGTCTAAGAACTATTTATAATTGTACATGTTTAAAAACACATTTATACACATTTTTACGTTTATAAGTTGTTTATTTGTTTATATATATATATATATATATATATAGTCTGAGAAATATTGAAAAACACAAACACGGTTTTTTTTTCCACATTCTCACACTTTCTCAAGTCCACAGTGGTGTTTTATTCATTTATTTTGTTTTTTTCTATTTAACAGTTAAGAGATTATAATAATTAATTTTAACAAAGCAAAAAAGCAAATTATCATACTTAAGAAACTGGATTAGAGGAGGTTTCAACTTTTTGCTTAAAAAATGATGGAGACAACTGTTTGAAAAGCAACTCAACAAACCTCTTTAGAAACAATAACAGTTAATAACTAGTGTGAATATATTTCCCACTACCAAACTAATCATTCTCAAAAGCAATTTGCAATATCAAAAGATGCAACAGTGTATTTGTATCAAAAGTTTACAAAGTCATCTACCTTGGAAATTTCAAAAAGGGACAAGTATGTCTGATCAGCATAGTGTCAACAAACATGCATTACAAAAAGTGAATAATAAATTCTACAATTGGGCAATAAATAAATATATAAATAAAGATTTTTAAAAAACTTAAATTATTTGTTATTTCTTTTCATTTCATTGTCTTGATAATTAGAATTTCTTCGATCACTAACACTGTGTCTTAGCTGTTGATAAAGAGCATTTGAAGGGTAAAATATCTGGTGAAAAGAAAGAGGTGTGCACAATTAAATGTGCCTGCAGGAGGGTAGGATTAACTACTGACATCAATCTAATAATAACAGTGCCTTCAGCAATACTAGTTTAAGACTATGAAACTGTTGATCTCCATATGGGCTTTTACTGTATATGACCATAAAACAAGACAAACAGTCCTGTGTAATATTCGTCCCTGAGGTATAAAACAATCTGCCTGCTTGTCTTGCCCCAGCATTGAGTGAGATTGCTTTAAACTGTAAGCTACTCTTTTCATGGAAAAGATCTAAAATTAATCAGCGGGCTTGTTGTCCCCTCTTAAGGCCATGATAAGAAGGTTTTGTTGCATGGGGACAGAAGCATAAGAGGCTTTGGGGGCCGCTTTTATTAAAAGGATCTGACATCTACCTGCCCTCTCAAATAGCAGGCAATTTTGACACTTCTGGCACGCAAAGCAGCAGTACAAAAATAACCAAGTTTCCTGGGCTGTAGGCCTTCTTTGTTTTGATGCTGTTTACTTTAAAGGACGCTGTGAAAATCATTGTAAATGAAATGCCTCTTCACAACAAATCAGAGACCAATTTATTTGGCAATTTGAATGTCTACACATGGGCTGATATCTCTCTTCATCTTTTCATTTTCCTGTTGTCATTATCCACACGTATCATGTCGGAGACGGCTTGATGGACTCAATGTGTCGGAACGGCTTGTTCTCACATCCGTATCACTGCAGGACTCCCCACAGTACAGCAGCGGCCTGTTAGCGCAAAGATTCTGGGCAGTTCTCACTGTGATGGTCAGTTGGAGATTCTTTTTATTTTGATACAGTTATCTTTTTCCATTTTCCAACTTGATTGGAGCTTAAAAGCCAAAGCAGCTCAGATCGTGCTGGCATAAATCTCCAGGCCCATTAATCCGTTTTGGTGTTGTGTCTCACAAAGAACTGCCCAATCGTGTCTGGATATTCATGGGGAAATTAAATGAATATTATTCTAAGGCAGCTCACCGACACTGCAGATTGGATGTTAAAATAGGTAGGTTGCTTTATGTGTTTGCTGTTGATTATTCTCATATGTATAGGATATGAAGGAGACAGTTAAGAGCATGTGAAGTCTCTTAGGAATGTCCCCTTTTCTTCTCTCTCCTGCTTCACATCCTACAATAGTGTTGGCAACCCTTCTGCCTGAGGTTATATTACTAGGTATGACAAACATGATGTTGAAAAATATTTTAACAGGGCATCAATTACATAACAACCATAACAATTATGATTAGTTTAAAATTTGCTAAAATTAACCACACCTCTTTCCAAAGAATACAATTAAAAAGAAAATGAAATGTTAAGGCACTCACTGTAAAGATATCTGATAAAGAGGAATGTAACTCAAGGTGTTTTTGTTAGAAAAAATAAAAGTTAAAAGCAACTCCTGTCCTTATTCTGTCAGTGAAATCCATATTAAAATACTGTTACACTACCCCTGTAATTCTCCAGTTTGTAATGTCATGACTAATTAAAATTTAATGAAATAAGTACATGCTCTTCTTATTTCAATCTAATGTTCCAACCTATTTTGTGTTTTTGATGTGTTGTTATTGTTTATTTGATGGTAAAATATTGCTAGTATCATTATACTCAAAAGTGACAACACTTTTCAGTTGACACATATATCTTTTTATGATTAATTTTAAATTTCTTATCAAAGTTTCCATCTGCGAATTTAGATAAGGGGGGAAGTGTGACAACCCTTACTTGTGAATGATATCCCTTTTCCTCAATGTTATAGCAATACCTTAAGAATAAAGGGTAATTCTCTTGTTACCTGTCTCTTAGTTGAGTCTGATGAGAAGATGAATATCAATTTTAACTAAATGGAATCTGAAAGCTTAACATTAAAAAGTTGGTCAAGAACCAGCTCATCCTTTTCTTCTTTTTACAGCCTTTAACAACACCAGAACTAATAGATACAACAGCCAGTTCTACATGCTGGAGCTGTGTCCAACTCAATTTGCTTGAATTGCAGTAGCGCTCCCCTTTATGAAAGCTGGGCCTGACAGTACAAGCATATCACTGTAGGCTGTGCATGTAAAAATTCAGAGTTTGTGTCTGCCAAAAACAATCCTGCTGTACCTATGCAATTTTAGATGGATGTTTGCGAAGTGCATATTCTCCAAGCTTCACAGTTGTACAATCAGAGTCAAGGTGTTTTGTAGTTTGAACAATTTTAACAGTGATATTGTATAGCAGACAGTAACATGTCAGTT
The DNA here is from genome assembly GCA_029783805.1 of Acanthurus tennentii. Taxonomy (NCBI): domain Eukaryota; kingdom Metazoa; phylum Chordata; class Actinopteri; order Acanthuriformes; family Acanthuridae; genus Acanthurus; species Acanthurus tennentii. The sequence continues at coordinate 27,490,287 of JAPZDZ010000012.1, read as the reverse complement.
TCACTTAAACTCTGTGAATCTGATATCTTGTATTCTAATTAATATTTGTATATACCTTAAATTCTCAGTGTATCCTTCAAGTCTTCAGTTGAAAAAAAACCCCTATGTTAAATCAAAAAATGCATCAAAGAGCAAAATAACAGTAACTTTACAAACCACTATAGTGCGATCGAAATAATACATTTGTGTTCATTTGACTAATGGTCAACTATACCTGTAATGAATCGTGTACAGTTGCAATAAAAGTCAAACATGTTAGGCTAACAACTACATATGTCTCGATGATACATATGTGCAGAACATTGGTACAATTCATGAAGAAAATCAAATTCAGTTGTAGTTTGATTTACTTCATTTCCTTTAAAATCTTGTTTTTATCTTCTCTTCTGAGAAGGATTTGTGCCCACCCCTACTATAAAATAATTAAAAGATATCCTCTCTTCTTTTAATTTGGGGACTATTTTACATGTAATCCTCTGGACTTTGGTCTTAGCTTTCATCTTGGGTTCTTGATTTGATTTTTGTCATTGTTGTTTTGATCTCTGCACTTCTTCTTCAATCTCCTTCTCAACAGTAATATCAACTTTAAGATGACTGATGCTTTAATCCACAGCATTAATCTCAGACTCTCTTTCTTAAGAAGTGCTGCTATGGGGGAGGGATGGAGGTCAAGGCCCTGGATTAACTGATATGTATTTTTTGCAGTCTGCTGACACAACATCTTTCCGCTCTAAGTAGTTATCTCTTTGCCCAAAATATTACAACTGTGGAGTCTTGTAACTAAATTTGTAACCTATTAAAACCTTCCAAAACCATTCAAGAAAAGGGCCAGGACATTTTCATCTAATGTCTTATCTGAATTCACATTAATCATTCAATTTACAGCAACAAAAATGAAGGAGGTGACAAGTTCTTTCCATTTTTTGCCTTTTACTTTTATTTAGATGTTCTTGGCCTGAGTGGGTTCTTCTACAAGGCAGAAGCATAATGAACCCACCAGTAACTTCACATATGAAGCAAAAACATTTTAGGGAGTGAGCACTGGAGACATGCAGTACTTGCACAGTGGGTGACACACAGCTCTAGTACAGTATAGAAAACATTTTACAGAGGGACAAAACAGGCAGACTTCACTTCCCACCATCATTTATAAAAATGTGGATTTACACTACACATACACTTTGGAATGAAGTACAGGGCACATACAAGAACATATGTAATAAAAAGCAAATAAACTTTAATTACAATGATATTTGACAAAAACAGAACATTTGCTTAAAAATTGAAAAAATTTAAAGAGGTAACTCAGTGTAATAAAATCAAACTATATGTGTTTTGCCTTGCTAACTTATAACTAACCGAAGCAAAGAAAATAAAATGTCTAAGGTGTTAAAATGATTTGGAAGCTACTAATGTCAGGAGAAGTAGAGGTCAGTAGTGTGACAACTGAGTGTTTTTTTTTTAATAGCAATACACAACTTGTGTTTTCACTGGTAGTTTTATGTGTGGGTAGCATTACAGCAATTCTTAAATTAGTAACACAATTTCACTTTCTGTGCAAAGGATAATAAATGCTGCTGTCTCATTGTGACAGTTGTACAGTAAAATGTTAATAATGATTACACTGAAGCAAGAGAGAAAAACATCCTTTCCTCTTAGTTTTAAATTCCTCGCGTAATTTTACTGCACAAAATACTTTATTTCCTATATATATAAATCACATGTTCACTTTTTGGCAAATTTGTGCCTTGTTCCAAAATGTGCTTACAGCTTACCAAGTTAAGCTTTTGTTGTATTTAGCTCCTTATGGAAGTTTAAAAACTTATTTTTTACTTTCTTGCTTTTCACCATCCTGCAGATTAAAGTGAAGTTTACAGAGTTAAGTCAATTAGACTAATAGTTTGTTGAATTAATCAGACTTGGCCATGTCAGTCCTGAGGATGATGCTCAGTTGTACATCCATTTGCACATCACTTCGGACTATCACAAGATATTTTAACAACTATTTGCTGGGTAATTTGTGTGTGGGCATTCCTGTGTGGCTCCCCAAGGAATGTTTTTTCTAATTGTAATTTAATTCAATTCAATTCCATTCCATTTTTATTTATATAGTGTCAAATCACAACAAAGATGTAATTAACTCATGAGTTCTTTATAAGCAACACACTCATTGCAAACTTAAATGTTTAAGCTACCACTTGGTTTTATCAGTAATATTACAATTACTCAGAGGAAAATTTCCTTAATCATCATAATATTGTTTTTTTTCAAAACTTTTGTATTGTGAGATGTAACTAAGATTACAGCCTCTACTGGCTGCCGTCAGGGCTTAGGTATGTCTTTTAAACCACACCCGGTCATTATTCTTTTAAGCCTAGTAATAGATACCATGGTAACAAATTAAACCAAGCCCCTTACTGAAAAGTCCTAATTATGTGAGCTTGTATATTTTTTAATCTTAAAATACTTAATGAAAAGTAAAGTTATTTTTTTTAAGTACTCTACTGCGATTTAGGTCACATCTGTTAAAGAGTAAAAACAAAAGTGACATGAAAAAAGCTTGTGTAACCTATGCAAAAAGTGAACACAGCTAAGGACCAAATCAGAAGCAGCAGAGAAGAAGCTGCTGATGTGTTTGCTCACTTGCTTGTCTGTTAAGCCTGTCTGTCTAAAGAGGCTAAGTTCGCTAAGAGACACAAGTTAAACACACCTTAGACGTTGCATGTCTGTTATGGGCATGCAGGGTTTGGCTAAATGCTAATTGTTAAAAAGCCTGCAGTGCATCCTCCAGCATTGGCTTTTAAGTCTGCTACATTGCTAGGAAACATCTACCTTCACTGAGGTATTTGAGACCTTCTGCTGTTTTTTTAGGATTTCCAACCTAAGGGGCCCTATCGTACTGTCCTCCGTGGGGCAGGGAAAGTTTTAATTTATTCAGGGGAGTTTCCAGATCAACCTTTGCCACCTTGTTCCAGGAGCAGCAGAGGAATCCTGCTCTGCCCCGCCCAATGCGCCACTGACGCACAGCCGGTAGTCCAATCAGCTGTGTAGAATCATCTCATCAATTCATAGGTGTTTCATGGGTGTTTCTTTGACCAAAAATGCATGAACCAATCGGAGAACCCGCTCTCATTCCCTTTAAAGACTAGTTCTGCCGTGCACCAGTGGTGCAGGCGTATTGTTATTGTACACCAAGTGCAAACTTATTTATTTATTTATTTATTTATTTATTCATTCATTCATTCGTTTTTTCAGCTGGACAGGGACAACTCTCAAAGGATGTATTGTGTCAGACAGCTCTCAGCTATTTCCCACCTTAAGTCAAATGGTTTTCATATAAATGAATAGGGTGTGTGCGTCTTAGCCAAATGTGAGATACACACACTCCCATACGCACGCTGTTTACTTCATATTTTGTGATCAAAAATATTTCCAAAGGACACTTTACAAACTTCACTAAATATGTCCTTTGAAAATATTTTACACTGCTGAGAGGCAAAAACAGAAAAGAAAGGCGTGTGTGATTGTTGAGAAGTGTGTGAGCATGTTGGCCAACTGCGCCGCATCTTACGGTCCCAGCTGTTTTACGTCTGCGCCTCCATTTAGACCAGGTTTTGGCTGGTCTAAACGCAGGGTGCATTTGACCTCATTGCGCCGGGTGTACGATAGCAAACGCGCCAGGACACACCTCCATTCTGCTATTGTACACGTGTGGCAAAAATGACATTTGCGCCAGGTGTAGATAGCAATGACACCTGCGCCACTGGCGCACCGTGTTTGCGCAAGGTGTATGATAGGCCCCAAGAGCTTCTTTTAGCTCAGATGTTTAAAAAAGCACAGTCAAACAGAGAGGTGGACTGGTTACACTCCGATTTTAGAATGGTCAGGCAAAGAATTTGAACCAAGACCTTGTTTACAATGCTTACAGAATGATGTTCAGACAGGTGAGTGGACTACAACAACTACAGAGAGAAAATGAATAACTCCTGCATTGCCTGCTAATGTAGTGTTGTTAGTGCATGCTACATAGTGTGCAAAATATGCAGCTCTCTTTATGTTTTTGGCTCAGACCATTGTTGAGTGATTGTTAATACATTTCTGTGTTATCTGCTTTGGTGTTGCTTTATTCTGCTGTGAAAGTGGCAGTTATTTCATTTCTTTAGCCTAATATTGCTTGTTACACCTGTCACTCCATCCTAAGCTCTTAATGTGTTGTTTGTTACATTTGTATTGATTTGTAGTGATTATAAGCAATATGCACAGGCTGCAAAAATTGTCTCTACAAATGGAATTTATTATCATTTCAACACAATAGGATGTTGTCTGATTAGTGTTGTTAGATTTACAGTTATTTATGATATATTGCCAGACCGTATCTTCCAACAAAAAATGTTAGTTTACTAATAATGCATTTTAGCTTACTTACTTTTTACTTTTTATCTACGATATTTTAACACAATTACTTTTATCTGAGCAAAAATTTTAATGGTACCGTTTAACTTGTATATACCATTGCAATATTAAAACCTCTATTTAAATAAAGGATCTAATTGTCTCTAATTATAGGAGGTGCTGATTCCGTGGTATAATCATTTTGAAGGATGTAGTTCATGGTACTTGTGTAGTGTTATGCTGACAGATGTTTCTGTTACTTGTCCATCCCATCATTAAGGCAGGCTATAAAAATAACTAAAACACCTGTAGAACACGATGTAGTCAAACAAGACCACAAACAACATTGTTTAAACAGTTACATTCGGTCTTTACACACACAATATAACCTTTCTGGACTGTGTTAGGTTCATGCAAAACTACTTATTTATTTAACCAAGGAAAATCATGTACCAAGGTGATATTTGTGCCAAATTGTTTGCAATATGAAATTGATTTTCAACATGACAAAAAGGCTCTTTGAGATGTAAATGTATAGACTGAATTATATACTCACTTCTTGTCAGTATGTTACTATAATTATGCAATTTGTTGACAATACCTTGGATTAGTTTGCTTTATGAAATTTGTAGTAATTACTAGCAAACATCAGGCATGTTTTCAAAAGCTGACCAAGAAGAGACAAAAACTATTACGGTCACATTATATTACGGCACATCATTTTAAACATGTTTTAAAATTTTACAGTTGAGACATGATGCAGACTTGTTACAAAATTGTAATATGAGACCTATTTCACACCCTTTACAACAAGGCAACGCACAGTTGCTGCATTCATTGCACAACTTTTTAGCACAAACAGAATGTATTGTCATGAATGTTTTAGTTTAAACTCTGTCATTTTGGATTGAACCGGTTGGTTATCATCTTAAACCAACAAGAAAATATCAGTTAAAATGCCATTTGGATCAATCGCAACATAGCCTCAACAATGAAAAGTACATCATGTATGTGTTTGCAGGCTAAAAGTCATTATCAATTTCACTTTGAAACCACAAGATGGTGGGCTGGATTACTTGAGTATTTCATAATCTTTTTTAAAGCAGAACTGCCAAAAATAAAGAGAGTGTTCCATACTTGATGCACAGTTGTAAATGTGAAAGCAAAATCTTAGTAGCAAGCAAAAGGGAAGCTACAATGCAAAGACCAACAACATTTTGGTTTGCAAAACATAAAAATAAAACTTTTTTCTTGCCTTCAAAAGATACCCTATATATATGATTTCTTGCCTTTTTGTTGGTGACATTTGCTTGTGGTATACTTGTACATTTCGGCCTGTTTAAGATATTCTAGGCACGCATTTTCTCCACTATGAATTTAGTTTAGAGGACTTAATGATTATCCAACAGGGATTTCAAAATAATCAGCACTAACAGGACTCACATCATGCAAGTATTTATAAAACAAAAACATTCTCATATTAATTCAACCAGAAATCTGGAACTTTATAGGAATGACAAATTGAAAAAGCAAATAATGATGAAAACAAGATGGATGACAGGCCAATCTGTTCTGAACTCACAGAAAGCCTGCCTAGGTTTTCTAGCAGTATACAGCTTACCCTCAGGAAAGGTTTGACATTCTTTTAATTTTCAGCACCTTTAATCTAGTTATCATTGTCCTCTTCATCGCTGTCCTTCATGGAAATGCCTTGCATCCCTCCTTCTCTCACTGAGGCAGTGGTTTCCTCCAAGGTCAGTCTGTTTCTCACTGTTTCATACATCTTACTGTTTAATGTGGAGTCCAACACCCCTTGGAGGCGGAAGTCACGGTACTTTTTCTATAACGAATAAACAACAAAAAAACAGGAACAGCTGACAAAGGCATTCTTGGAATGATTTTACAGGTTTACTGCATAAAGCATAAAGTTAATTGCACTAAGTATATAAAACTATATGTTTAAAACTATCACCTGCCACCACAAACTATAAATATTGTTCTTTTAAACTGAATAACATCATCAAAGCAGAGGTTGGCTGACTTATGGATGCAGTTCCAGTGGAAGTAGAGCTGTCTCGATAGGTAAGGTTGCGTTCACCCACAGAAAATTAGGTCACAGTATTACAACCTCAATAAATTCATTTTGGGTCATATGGATAGACTTACATGCCACTTTCTGTCTTCATGTGATATATATTTTAAATGCTTGGCAACAATCTTTGGAGAAAATATGAAATGAGCAATTAAAAAAATATGTTACAGTGAAATCAGTCACCATTTTATTGATGTCATCATCATGTTGTAATATTATCACCTCACTTTGCACCACTAATTATATCACATCAAGCTATGATAAAATAGGTCATATCTCCATTTTGATGTATTTGTAACTTTACCTTCTGAGCACTGATACTCATGACAGGTATTAGAGTGGGTGGCACAGTGCACCAATGGCCATGACTGTGAACTTACTACAAAAAGGTCCTGGTAATGACTGAATGATGATGAAACATGTATGTGGTGTTGAAAAGGGCAGTACATAATGTGTGTGAGTAGCAGTCACAGGGAGCGTATGAGAGACCCAAAGTCACTTAAGGTTGTCAGTTTAGCTGTAAATGTCAGGTGCAGGCTACTGTTTGTCAGTGAATGACTGAGGTGAAGTTTCAGTGTGTTGTTCCCTAACTACTGGAAAGATGAAAGGGGTCTTGAAACAACACAAGAATTAGCTTTGGCTTGGAAGCCCCACCTTTAATACAGATGATTACATTTAAGTGTTATTCCTGATGGATTATTACTAAATTATTTTCTTGAATATACCAGTAATAGCACCTTGATATTATTACTTTGTCAATAATTACAGAAAATTTTATATGACAATGGTTCATGGAAAATTTTCACTTGCATTCAGACATGAGGTTTAAAATTGTAAAATGCAGCCGATCTCACCTTGACAATTCTGATGAGAATCTTAAGCTGATAAACATGGAGCTGCAGGTCCATACGATCAGTCAGCCATGTTCCTACAAGGTTCATTGTGCTGGTGTACCATTGCTGTAGCAGAGACACAAGCACAGCCAGCACATAACCTCATTTTACTGAATCTCAAAAAAATCATTCAAAAAATAAATATACTCAAAGCTTGTTAATTTTAGAACACACATCAGACAGCAACATTTTTGCATTTAAAACCATGAATTATTATCTGTAATCCATCACTTTTGCTAATGATGTATTTGGGGGGGATGGGGGACAGGCATGTGATGTTATCCTTGCAGTTTATCATGATGACAGGATTTCTTTGTTTATCACTGAGAGAGAAGCCAGAGGGAAAAAGTTGACAAACAAATTCTTAGCAGAAACACTTATCTAATCTGAAGATGTTCATGTCGCATCTGTTGCACGGCTTCATCAAGCTGTTAAAAAATGACACATAGCATAGAGCAGGCACTTTCTATAGTGGCTACGCAGGGAAGTGGCGGTAGGAGGGATTCTGCTATAACTAAGCAATGCTCACATGGCCTTCAATAGGTCCCACTCTTATGAGACACTTTCTACTCATGTTGTGTGGGGCCCATCACATAGTCCCAAAGGCATTGGATCTCTATAAGTCTGGAGTGCAGAACCAGGGAAGACTCAGCAGTCAATGAGGCATCAATTTATAGGGATCCCAATATGATGACAGTTTATAATCCCCATGGCATACAGGGAGGGGTTTTTAATCTTTTTTTTCCCTTTTTTTCATGAAACAAATCATCTGTTTCCGTATAGCAGTTGTGTTTAAAACTGTAATGGCTTTTACTTTTGCAGTTCCTCTCTATAATTAACATGTCTCAAGTGTTTAAATGACAGAATAATAAGTGACTATTGAATTAGAAGGCTTCAATACAAAGGTTTTCCCTATTTTTAGACATTTTTTGATACTCACAAATTTTAAGTCACAAATTTTTATAGTGTAACCATATTTTCCCAAATTTTAAATAAAGTTGGTGACACATCATCCCTCTTGAATGCAGTGACAGTCAGTCTGGAAGGAACCAGTGAATTGCATTCATCTTGTCTATTGAAGAGCAGCCTAGCAACCCCCCCCCAAAAAAAAATAAAAGAAGGGTGCAACCTCCCCCATATCTTGCTTGCTCCACCTTTCAAAAAATGTGTGCCTTGATATCTGTTTCATGTTTGCTACCTTTATGATGTTGTAAGGGGTGAAGCTGCACTGCCAGCTAGCTAACAGTCCCAGTACTGGGTGTTGGTCCTGAATCCAAGTGTGTCAATCCCACAGTCGCCAATGTTTTCTTCATCAAGAGCCAGTGAATTAGTTTTATGTTTGATAAAATGTCCCCACAACATATAGTCAAGTATTACATGTGTGCACTAACCATTTCCCTTCTTACATTTTTGTCAATAAGGGCTGGTACAAAGCAGCATTCATTTAAAAAATGTAGAATGAGAAGGGATCAGTACTAACTGTGCGTGAACCAACTTCAGTCTCGAGGGATCTTTAAGTTTAAGCACCACAGCTAATAAGAGTAGCATCTATTATGGGCTCAGGCCCTGCAGTATATGTTATTGCGGACAGCTACTAAGTTAGGGTACTGAACTCATTGCACTTAAAGGTACCCACAGAATATTCACATAGATCAAATAGTGCTACATTTCGTTACTGCAGAGCACCGTAGATAAAGAGACAGAGAGGGAGAAGTCACTCTGAAACTTGGCTCCTGGCTGTCTGAAATTCCTTGGTGACATGCTGTTCAATTTACTATAATGTCCCAAACCTTGGTATAAAACCAACAGTAGCAGAACTAGATGCTAAATACAAGTAAGTAATACAGTATACATTCTTTGATTTCTGAATCACTACACCCTAGATCGTTAGCTCGATGCTTTAACACATTGATATGAATTCCTATAATGTTTTAAGCATCGCATCTGCAATATAAATATATTAACAAATGATCTATTTAATTAACATAGTTAACATAAGATGATTTGTGTTACACAGGGGGTTAATGTGGGCTAGTACACAAAACATTGGTATCCTAAAAAAGACTAAGGGCCCTATCATACACCCAGCGCAAACAGAGTGAGCCAGTGGCGCAGGTGTCATTGCTATGGTACACGCGGCGCAGATGTCATTTTTGTCATAAGTGTAAGATAGCAAATCCACTTGCCCCGGGTCTGTTTGCTGAGGGGTGGGAGGTCTGAGAATGAAGGCTGAATGGAGGCGTGTCCTGGCACATTTGCTATCGTACACCCGGCGCAATGAGGTCAAATGCACCCTGCACTTAGACCAGCCAAAACCTGGTCTAAATGGAGGCGCAGACGTAAAACAGCCGGGACTGTAAGATACGGCACAGTTGGCCAACGTGCTCACACACTTCTCCACAATCAAACATGCCTTTCTTTTCTGTTTTTGCCTCTCAGCAGTGTAAAATATTTAAGTGTGCTTTGGACATATTTAGTGAAGTTTGTAAAGTGTCCTTTGAAAATATTTTTGATCACAAAATATGAAGTTTGAAGTAAACAAGAACGTATGGGAGTGTGAATCTCGTGTTTGGCTAAGACGCACACACCCCTTTCATTTATGTGAGCCAGCCAGTGCTCTAAACATACTGAGGCACCATAGCCAGTCACAGTCTTTTTACCATTTACACAGGTGTTACAAGCTTCAACCTTGAAATTCCCCCACTTCTTTATTTAGACACGCCTTTGACAGTGGACTCTGCAAGGCACAATGACTTTAAAGCATGGCAACCATGCAGAAACAGAGCCGAAAGGCTGCAGATGTTTCTCTGTGGGCCTGGCTGCTGCCACTCTAATTGATGGATAATGATGAGTACAGGCTGATACTAATAGAAGTCGACTGACTTTCAACAGTCAGGGTCACAGCAGAATGAATAGCGGGGTTTGGGGAAGCACTGTGTGTATGTACTGTATGTGTGCTTCAAACAACTGCCATGCTAAAGGGAGTAATTTCAAAGTTTTACAGAAAGAGTCTTAAGCATAAATAACTTTTTATCAAATGACCCAGTATAAGCTCTATTGTTCTTTAAGATGCAAACTCAGAAAGCCCTTTTTCCAATCATCATGCTTACATAAACACCTAGTCAAAAGCAATTATAAAAGCACTCTGAGCTGTGGCAAGAGCACATAATGACTTTAATGTGATTTTTTTTTATCTTTGACTGACATGCATGTAAGTGCATACACTGATTAAGTGATTAGGTGCCAAAGTGACTTGTGATGTAATTCTACTCACAAGTGTTCTCACTACATTTACAGATTGTTTTTTCAATCACAGTATTAATGTCTGTTGTCAACACCAAAGATAAAATAATAAGCTATACTCTGCTTAATAGCTGGTGCAGAAATGAAATCTTCATCTTAAAAGTACTTTGTGGTTCATCCAACCATCTATCCTTCCATCGATCCATTCATCATACACAATGGTGCAAACAATTTGTGGGCAAATATTTCATAACTTTTGTTCTATTGAATTTTCTTTTGGATTGGTCAGAAATGAAGACATTTAGTTAAATGAAAGGCACTGTACACCTCATTGAGGGCAGATGATCATGAGCACCACAGCAGCAGCAGAAGTCCCTACTGGAGAAAAATGAGCCTTTTAGCATCTGGTCAGACCAATCTCAATCTGCTGGTCAGGTATCCTTTGGCACTTAGTGTGATAGAGCTTCAATTCAGTGATTAATAAAGATTGAACCTTATTTCCACACATAACGATTTGAATAAGTTTAAAGAGACATAAAAGAGGAATCAGAAACATGTCAATCACAATGCTGCCTTTTTTCTCCCACAAATAATAACAAGCAGTTTTGGGAGGACGCAACATTTGTACCCTCTACTTTAGTCATAACGCTAAAAAGAACATTAGATTTCAAGTTTTTGCAACACTGGAGATATGGAATTCATCTTACTTAGTGTGTATTAGCACACATTACGTCATCACAATGCAACCAAACTATTAAAAAATTTTGCCCTTGTTTGCATTTGACACACCAAATACAACTCAGTGGGACACCAAAAACACCATTTCTGGTCTTAAAACTGTTGAGGCCATAAGAGGAGTGAAAGAGCAGGTTTCCATGTAGGTCAAGCTTAGTCAGTGAAATGTGGTTGAAAGAGAAGATAGCTGTGCTGAAGCAGTGCTGGGGTGAATCAGAGAGGCGACCTGGTGCCAGCAGCTCTCTATCTGTCGCTGTGTGCCTGTGAAGCTTTGCCGTGGCAGCAGGCCTGTGATCTCGCCCCGAGCACAACCCCCCGCCGAGAGGCCAGGCCTGGAGTGACTGATCCACTGACTGGCTGCCCCCCCTTTATCAATCTTCCTCCTTCACTTTTCCCTTTTCCTTAGACTTTGCACTGTGCCACACAGCTCCCATCTGCAGCCATTCTTGCAGCAGCCATTTTGTGTCCTGTTCTGTTTTACTCCTTTTCATTTTATATGAAAAAAGGTTTGACAGTTATGTCACAAGTCTTCTAGCTGCCATGACTGGCATTTTGGAGGTCTGTCAGGGCCATCTTGTGTACACATAATGCCTGCGATTTTTATCAACTTCAAGATACTTTTGATGCCAGGTTGAAGGAAATACCAGTTAATCAATCAAAAAACAAAAACAAAAGTGACAAGATATCTACATAACAACTTAAAATTTTATTGATTGAATGTGTTTAAGACCGTTTTCTCTATTCCAATGTAAGGATGAAGCTGTACAGATCGTAAAGTCCCTTTTAAACATATTTGTGATTTGTGATTTAAGTTAAAAAAATGACCCCACTATTTTAAACAATATCCCTCTCAAGGCATTTGGAAATGAACCACATGACATACTGCTAAGTAAAACTATGGGCTCCATTTTCATCAATCTAGGCAAAGTGCAAACCCAGGCTTAAGTTCTGGGCAGTGGGAGCGCATGTGAGACACCCTTTTTGTAAATGTGTAAATACAAACTCAAGTGTATCTGTGGTGCAGCATAGTGAAGTTGTTAAGTAGGGGGAAAAGATTATTATAAGGTGTTAATAGCCGACTTCAATCATGGCCAATAAAATCAGCTCTTCTCATCCTCCTCTCAAACGCTGTGGTACAGTGTATTGTTAGTTCATAATGTTTCAAGAAGCAGCAGACGGCTGCCAGCCAAACTTTACACAGGAGAAAACTGACATGGGAAGTTCTGGGAGGTTCTGGCTCATAATCACTAAATTTTATATACAAGATAGGCCTTTATAGGCTGATGATATGAAATTGCTTGAAATGTTGTGACTTATATTATAAAGGCCTCTCCCTGGTAGGACCACTGTTGCCTCGTGTTGGAAGCAAATCAATGATATAAGGGGAGTAAGAGTGCACTGCTGTAAAAGATCTGCTGCACAGGAAAAACATGGCCTACTTACATGGTGGGGAAAGAGAAAAAATAGAAACTAATAAAGAGGCTAGATACAAAATTAAATGGGCAAAACTACAGTTAGTCTAAGTGTAAGATCAAGAAGATATTTCACAGCAATGACCAAAGGGATGTGTGGGATGGCATAAAAGCCATGTCAGGCCGGGATATAAAGGTATAAAAGGCCAGGCAATATTGATGGTCTCTAAATGGAAATTTAGAGCTTACAAATGTACTAAAAGACTATTACTAGTGTTTTGATGATAAATGTGATTTTTAAAATGTAAACAGCAATTTGTTTGATATGTGAAGTAAAGATATGTTACTTCTCTGCTTGTCATCAGTGCCTCTGATGTCAGATCTATGTTTCCTAAATGTAATACCAGGAAGAACCCAGGGCCTGATATTGTTATGTGAAAACTTCTGAAAGTCTGTGCAGATAAACTATGTGATGTTATTGGTGATATTTTTATTTCATCTCTTGCTTAGCAAAAGGTCCCATTACTGTAGAAGGAGTCTGTTGTTTTAAAGCTAAATGATTTCAGGCAGTACCTCTTACTTCACTGGTAATGAAATGCTTTGAGCATTTGGTCAAACAATTCCTGGCAAATAAAGTGCAAGACCTGCTTGACCTGATTCAGTTTACTTATCAGCCAAATAGAGGGGTGGAGGATGCCCCCACTACTCTATTTAACTTTCTTTGCAAGCAGCTTGAGGGTCCAGTTTTAATCTGATGATGTGGGCAACGTGAAATGGCTTATGGACTTCTCACATGCAGGCCCCAGTTAGTCAGGGCAAATGATGTCTTAGCTGGAAAGAGCCTCGCTACAGGGGCGTGTCTTATCCTGTTATTGTACAATTTGTGTACAAATGACTGCAAGAGCGACTACTCTAACAGGCATTTTTTGAAATTTGCTGATGACACAAGTTTGGTCAGTCTGCTCCGGGATGGAGAGGTCAAGCCATTTCCTCAAGGGAAACAGGGACATGGCCATTAATTCTAGGAAAACCCTATAGCCACCTCTCTCAGCCATGATCGAGGGTACAGTTGTGGAAATGCCTGAGTCTTATAAGCACTTGGGGGCAGTTTGATAAAAACTTGACTTTTGAACTTAATACAACCAAAATCTGAAAATGGGCCTGCAGACATTGTATTTCCTGCACATCCTGAACTCTTTAAATGTGAACAAGACTTTGATGGTTTTAATCTACAGATCCTTTACTGAGTAAACTTTAACTTTCTGTTTAATATCAGTTTATGGAAGTCTTTCAGAACAAAACAAAAATTGTCTATCTGAAATTATGAGCAAAGCAAGCAAGGTAATTGGCATGCTGCAGCTCTCTCTCAAAAATTATCTTTGACTGACAAGTTTGGCAATGGGCACAGTCAATTTTGTCCAGTTCGGACCACCTACTCGTAAAGAAATACATTCCTCCACCCTCTGGATGGAGACATAGAGCAAGAACAAATAGGTTTAAATTTTCTTTTGTTCCATGTGCAAGATACACAATTAACCTACACTGTTCTTGAGTGCACTGCTTTTGTGTTACTTATTATTTTAAATGACTTGGAGAATGACTGTGATCACTCTTTTTACACATTTACAAATTTCGAATTATAATGTTTCTTTTAAAAGATTACCAGGATCATTCCCTTTATTGACACCTTTAAGCAACCTTTACCGATACTTTTTACCTTTACATTTAATGTTGATTGGGATTGCTGCTAATTAAGTTTGATTTTGCCTGTTTATTGTGTTTTTATTTATGTTTTTGTACCACCAACTGCAGAACAAATTCCCCCTTGAGGGACAATAAAGCTTTGAACTGAACTGAAATGAAGGGGCCAAACAATAAAAACAACAACGGAAAAATTACTGAAATCAGTTGGTGGACCGATGTTAGGGAGTGAACACAAGAATATTACTCACACTTAAATCTCCTAATGCAATTCAATCTGTAACAACACTGAAAAAGAGCAGAGTGCTTGAAACAAAAACGGTATGGTGGTGTTAATAAATGAATTGTAATAAATGCATGGAACTATGAATGTGGATAATATTCATTTCAATCATTAATTAAATTTGTGCATGGATGTGTTGCACTCCTTAGCACTACATAGCTGGGTTCACTTCTAAACCAAATGAGTTGGTGATTTGTTTTTTTATTCCTTATGTTCATTTCATTTGTGGTTTACTGCTCCTTTGTCATGATGTGGTCAATAGCCTTATTCAAATCCAATTCCATAGACAGGATTCAGAGTCAGATTTTTTTATATAATTAATGGGATCA
This sequence comes from Acanthurus tennentii, assembly GCA_029783805.1. Classification (NCBI taxonomy): domain Eukaryota; kingdom Metazoa; phylum Chordata; class Actinopteri; order Acanthuriformes; family Acanthuridae; genus Acanthurus; species Acanthurus tennentii. The sequence continues at coordinate 27,475,207 of JAPZDZ010000012.1, read as the reverse complement.
GATGGTTCCACTCAAAAAATCTTGTTTTAATTGTACATGTATGTGGAATGAAAGATTTAGGATGTTCACCAAACCTGTCGATGGGGTTTTGGAGAGGTCTGTTCATTTATGCTTTTGCCCAGTTAAGCCGCAAAACTAGCCCTCAGTAAACTGTGTTGCATTAAGATCTGGTTTGAGCTTGAACATCCAAAATGACACCAAATATTGACACTGACACAACTGACACTACACAAGCATATCTTTACCAACCCACTGCTTGTTGGGCTGTTATACTCATATTGGTGCAACCAGGTTCAAGTTGAGCCATGTAAATAGCAACTCCATGCAGGTGCTGAAAAAAGCCTCTTGTGCTGTACCAAATTGAAAATGCACCTGGATCATTGCTTAGACCAGTTTGCATCAATATGAAAAAGGCCCTCTATGCCAAATTTCAGTAGATATTCAAGATTCAAAAACTGTAGCATTGTTTTACATGATTTTTCCATACTGTCTGAACAAAACCCAAAAGTTTTAGTTTCACCTTGACTCTACAATATGTAAAAGCTTGCCTTAATAAAAAAGGATTCATCAAAGATAGGGTTGAATTTCCAGTAAGTAACTATAGTATGTATAGTTAAGTAATTATTATCTACATGCTAGTAAAATAAAGGATACTGTCACGAAAACTCGTCTTCAACAAATCCTTCAACCTAAACAAATATAATGATAGACAGTACTTTCCATAATAACCCATTTGAGTATTTTCTTTATTTTATGTAACCTCAGTTTAAATGTTATAATTAGTTACGTAGTGTCAGGGTAAATTAAGCAGTTTCCATACTAAAAACCTGGTTTAGGAAAGGTATTAAACAGCTGCCTAAAAGCTATGTTTGAAATACAGTTTAACATAGCTTCAAGTAGCCATTAAAAAGTGTTATCACTGTCAACTTGAAAAAACATGCCCACACAGTAAAAACTGTTAAAGTGCAAAACTGACAGGTCTTGTGCTGTAGACTACAGCTTATATGTTGCATCAGCAATGCTTTGAATTTTAAGGATTTCCTGAAGTCTCCATACGCAAGTTTGCAAAGTGTGAGGGGCCAGTTGTAAACATGTCTTCTTCCCCATTCTGTATTACCCTTTTCATTTTTTATTATATATTTCTTACTTTAGAAGTGTGGGTGATGATTATGTTATGGTTCTATAGGTTTATGTTGTGACTGAGCATTCAAATTATTTAAACATAGTTTCTGAGAAATTATTTGGGGCAAAAGATTGCTCTAGAAATAGCCCTAAGCCTCTGCTGCTGTTGCTGTGGAGTAAAAGTCACGGCGTCGCCAGACACTTTTTACCGGTAAACATGCGCTGTGCCCCAGGGGTGTTGCTAGGCATGCAGCTTTAGAGGGGCACAGCTAAAG